>CM038351.1:17873765-19085357 GCA_021464625.1 Proterorhinus semilunaris | reverse complement strand
AATACATCTTTCAGAGCAAAAGTTTGACCAGTTCACAATCAACCATCAACAATAACAACTAAATTACAGATTCAAATTCATCACCCAAAGCATGTGCACTGATTATCAATGATGTACTTGTATATGTACTTTATAATTAATTAGTGCTTCCTCCATTACTACAAAGATAATTCCTTAAGTTTATTTTAAATGTTGTTTTGTTACTAGTTTGAGAAATTTGCTTTGGAAGTCGATTCCATTCATTTGTCGCCCTAAATATTGTTGTACTTTTTATAGTATTAGAACTCACTTTTGGCCATGTGAAATTGCCTCCTATAGCATGTCTGGTTTTATATCGATGCTTTTCTCTGCTGAAAAGTAAATGTAGAGGCTCGTCACTGGTATGAGTCTTCATATTATGGTGCTGAGTAGTCCACATGCATGAAACACTGAGGTTTGTGCTGCTGCCAACTACCTCAAATATGATCCCTTTCTCAGATTGCACATAATTAGCCACGGCAACTCTGGCTTTTCCAATGTTACGCTACATTTACCAAATATATTTCTGTGTACACAAATCCACTTAGGCTATAACATTGGTAACTTCTCCGAACTCAACGACCGTCTTGTCTCCTAACCTGGGCTCGTCTGTTGTGCACTGGGGGCCTGTGGTGTTTTATCAGTGCGCTCATCTTTCTACACAGGAATGCAAGGGTTCTGATGGGCTCTGTAGCTTCAAACTGTATCAAATTGGTCTCACAGCTGGTACTGGATTAGACAAAATCCAGCTGCATGGGGCATAATGAGCGTTGGTTTCCCATAGTGCTATGGCAACTGAAGTGTTGTGCGTCCAGGTTGCTAGGGTTAGAGGCGACACAACAAAAGCACAAAAGAATTAAGTGCAAAGAGAGCACCAGTGCTTAATTTGTAAATTTATATTTTCAGGAACACTTTTGGTCTGATGTAATGGATTCGGGGAACAGGCCAAAACATTTGCCGAAACACCCTCATTAAACACCATTATATCAAATCAAATCTTTGCCGGATCCGCCTAAATATTTCCCGGATCCTTTACCCTGAAAAACTGAGAATTGGGGGAATGTGTTCCCCCAAACGGGGTATCAAATTAAGCACTGGAGAGCACCAATAACAGCGGTTCATAATATAGTGATTGTGAAGTCAAAAGAGGGGTTGGGTTGACAGTGGCGTGCACAGACATTTTGAGGGGCAGGTGCTTGACCAAAAAAAAAAGACAGAATTTTTATTATTTTTTTTTTTCTGTAACTAGTACCACTAACAGACCACTGATTAATACAGCAACATTAAAACAAATACAATGATGTGGACCTAACAATAAACTAGATACAAATAAATAATGCAAAAGGTGCTAGCCTACACTTAAAACATCTCGTTTGTCCAAGTCATTGCTTAGTCCATATCTGAAATATCTTAAATAACAATAATCCACTGGGCTGTCCATATCCCCGTGCTCCTCCCACAGAGGTACTGTGTCCGCGGAACCCAGGCAACTGTCCTCCTGTCTGTCCCCCTTAGCTCAGCTCACACTGCTCTGGCCCTGGTCTACGCCCAGCCATGACTTAGTCCGAAAAATAGAGTTCATTTTAAGACCATTTAATAGCGAGACAAACAGAACCGCTTAAGTTACTTCTTACCGCTGACTTTGTCCGGACGGTCTCGACACGCGGCGCTGACGTCCTCGACCTGTCGACCCTTTCGTTTCCATTCCCCTTAATAATCCACTCATGTCGCGCTGGTTCGTACATAGAAGTTAACGAATTTACTCAGTTTACTTTACTCCCGCGTCTTAGACGGGCTGTACCATCTTCTCACACGGGGGAAACACGGGGACAGTGCAGTTGCCCTTCTGTGATCAGGTATGGCTCTGCTGCGGGTTGAGAGGCAGAGGAGGAATAAAGCGCGATTTAAAGTTGCTGAGCATTAAAACTGTATTTTCAGCACATGTTGGCTTAGCAGGGCAAATAACTAATATATAACAAATAGTTATTTTTTGGTAGAAAAAAAACTGGTCGTGAGAAGGGCACTTAAAGGGCACAGGGCAAAGGGGCAGGTGGTTGAGCACTTAAAGGGCTCTTATCTGTGCACGTGCCTGTGGGTTGATCATTATTAGTAGTAGATTTTCAACTGCAGCTGTAGATGTGACAATATAGGGATGAAATTGTAGTATACGTGTTAGTTGTAGTACGAATTCATTTTTTATTAATTAGCAAAACACATGTTAGACCAACGATTTCAAGTCGATGGTCAAATTCCTGTCATTTTGTATCGACAAATAGATCAATATCAACACTGGTTAGTTATTACTCACGTCTGCAGATTTGGTCTCTGACAGTTCCAGTTTTTCTTGAGCATCTTTGAGCCCCTCAGAGAATTTGTCCAGTTCATCTTCAGTCTGCTTCATCTTCTTCTGGAGGTCCATCAGCTCCTCCTCAAGCTACAAAAACATTTAGAATATCTTACATTCAGTGTGTCATTTTATATAATTTTTTTATGGAGGGCTGTACTAAATAATCGCAACTGAATAACATTTTCAATTTGAATGTATGCTTTTAGCAAATTGCAAACATTTAAGTTGTACAATATCCTAGCTTCATGTGTTGTAAACAGGAGCTACAGCAGCTCTGAGACTTTTACAAAGACACACATCAGTGTTTCTGTTACCTCAACACCCAGGATTAAAACCGGTGACAAGAAAACTTATTTCCATGATGGGATCTGCGCTGGGAATGCGTTTGGGCCTTGATGATGCCCTGATAGCATTCCCTTCGAAGAAAGCTAATATTACAAGCTAAAGCTCCGGTCATCATGTGAAAACGGGAAATATGCACGAATAAAGTCAATAAAACCACCATCTACACAATGAACCGTTTAACAATGATCACACACTGAGACGGGATTGTTGATTTTGAAGTTTATTGCTCACATTTAATCTACAGTGGGTCGTAGCCGAGTGGTTTTCTCCCGGAGCTAACAAGCTCTTAGCGGTAAGCCGCTAACAGCTAGCTCGGAACGATTTTTTGAAAACAAGTAGTGTGGCGAGAAAGACGAGGACATAAGCAAGCTGCAAGTGAGTCAACTTTATTTCTTTCAAGCCAACACAAATTGTCCGGAGAACCCCAGTGAGGGCTAGACGCGCCCCCAAAACCTGCTGGGTGAGAGATGCCTCACTAACATACACACCACGGAGCGGCTGAGCAAAAACCAACTCGGCAGAAGAAGCGCAGAGGTCCTCCTTAGGAGCCGAATGGAACGCAAGCAAAACCCATGGCAAACGATCCACCCAACCGTCATCCGTAAGCGCTGCACGCAAAGCCGCCTTTAGCGAACGATGGAAACGCTCACACAACCCATTTGCCTGAGGGTGGAATGCCATCAGCGGACATGGTGGACGACAAAGGCACCATCTCAGGCCACCTCGTGGTCCGATCCACCATAGTAAACAGATGCGTGAAACCTTTTGACGGCAGCAGTGGACCAACCAGATCTACGTGCACATGGTCGAAACGCCGGGCTGGAATCGGAAAAGGTTCAAGAGGGGCTTTGGTATGGCGGTGCACTTTAGCACGCTGACATGTGACGCAAGATGCCACCCCTTAACATCTTTGCATTAACCAGGCCAAACAAAACGGGAACTAACCAGCTTCACCGACGCATGCACACCCGGGTGTGAAAGAGAGTGCACAGAGTAAAAAATGCAGCGACGCCAACCTGCTGGAACTACAGGGCGGGGCTGACCCGTGGAAACGTCACACAGGAGGGCCAGGCCCCCTTCCTGCAGCACATGCTCCTCAAGCTTAAGGCCTGTACCGACGGAGCGAAGGGCCAGGATATCCGCGTCATCAGGCTGCTCGGCCGCCATCTCAGAAAAATCCGTCCCGAAAAGCACAGGGCAAACGAGCACCCGGGAGAGACAATCCGCGACCGAGTTGGACTTTCTTGCGACATGACCAGTAGTAAACTCAGAAATGGCCGCCAAGTGTCGCTGCTGACGCGCCGACCAGGGTTCAGTTACTTTTAGCCATTGCAAACGTCAGCGATTTATGGTCCACGTAAGCTGTAAATGAACGGCCTTCCAGCAAAAAACGAAAATGCAGAGTAGCCAAAAACAGTGCCAACAACTCCCGGTCAAAAACGCTGTACTTACGCTTGCAGTCCCGCAACCTGCGGCTAAAAAACGCAAGAGGCTGCCACGCGTCTGCCACCCGCTGCTCAACAACAGCCCCAACAGCTAAGTCGGAAGCGTCGGTTGTCCGGGCAATGGGAGCATCTGGGTCAGGGTGAGCAAGGAGAGCTGCACTAGCTAACGCAAACTTAGCTCAAGCAAAAGCAGCAATCCGGTCCGGTGTCCAGACAACGGTGTCAGTGGCTTTTCTTGAACGCAAAGCATCGTAAAGCGGCTGTAGGAGCCGGGCAGCGCTAGGAATTAACCTTTTGTAAAAATTCACCATGCCCAAAAACTCCTGTAAGGCCTTGACCACAACTGGATGGGGAAAGGACGGTGAGGACGAGACAGCGTCTGAGGCCAAGCCCATGGCCGAGGCCGAGACAGAAGGAGAAGCACTTTATTCCTCCATATGTGTCATACTCACTATAGGGGTCACCAATGTGGCGAGAAAGACGAGGACACAAGCGAGCGGCAAGTGTGTCAACTTTATTTCTTTCAGGCCAACACAAAATGTTCGGAGAACAGGACGAACACCAGTGAGGGCTAGTGAGGGATGATCACACACTGAGCCTGGCTTGTTGATCAAGTTTATTGCACAAATGTAATCTACAATGGGTCATAGCCGAGTGGTTTTCTCCCGGAGCTAAGAAGCTAGCCGTGAGGCGCTAACAGCTAGCTCGGAACGATTCATAGAAAACAAGCAGCATATTATGCACTAACAACGTCAATAAAGCAGGCAACTACTTGAAGCAGCATTTATGACGATCACACAATGAGTAAAGCTTTACACATTTGTGGTTTATTGCAGACTTTTCATCAACAACAACAGCGGAGAAGATCTGTGGAGCTCCTCTCCCCTCCATTAAGGACATGTACTCCACCCGTCTCACCCGCAAAGCCGTCAGAATCACCAGGGACCCTACGCACCCATCACACAGTCTCTTCAAGGTAATGCCTTCAGGGAGGAGACTGCGGAATCTACGGGCCAGGTCGAGTCGACTTAAGAACAGTTTCGTACACAGGGCAATTGGGAAGCTGAACTCCCTGCCCGCCCTCCCTCCCACCCCTCTTCCCCCACCTCCCGCTCCACAATCAAGGATGAGAGAAATATAATTTCAAATCAGTCACATGGTTTGACAAATAAAACAATCTTGAATCTTGAATCTTGAAACAATGAGCTGTAGGCGATTGTTACATGCTAACGGGGGTAATCTCGAATAATTGTCCACCTGCACAGATAATGTGCCGGGGGAGATCCTGGTGTAGACCATGGGGGTATAGTTAAAGATCCTTAGGGCATGGCAGTAGCAAAGAGTGACTAGATAGCCTCCAAACAGCAGGTATTTTTCAGGCAAGAGCTCCTTCGGTGTGGACACAGAGCCTATGGACTCTCAAAGGTTCCTAAAGACCCTAATCTTCTTTACAAATACCACTCAGCTCATGTGTGTGTGCCAGTGCCTACAGTGAGGTAAGTGTTTGGCCTAATCAGTAACCCCCTCGAGAAGTGCCCCTGATAATCCTCATGAATTCCTCATTGTCATGGTCTATGCTGGTCAAAAATAACAGTGACTATGAGTGATAACAGACAGAGACTATTGGAGGAGCATGGCCAACTTTATTTGCATGTATGTATATGTATGTGAGTGGATACTGTAGAGGCTGTGACTTAGACACTTCCAGATGGACATTCTAGACATAATCTTTATTGCTTCAGACTAATGGGATGTCACCTCATTCACCTTGCTCTAACAGTGGGTGGTCTGAGCCAAACGGCCCAACGATAAATGTGCACTTTCCTGTGTTATTTTAAGTAAGATAATGCTTTTAACCACTACCTTCCAACTTCATCTTGCAAATGGATACACCTTTTTCCTATGTGAGTAATTTGGGAATCTTCATTGTGAGGTATTAAGATTAAGCGGTTCTACTGACAAAGTATTTACCCCTGAACTATGTGGATTGGGAAACTGAAGTCGTTTACAGCAGTGTTTTTCTCCCTTTTTGCTGCAATTTCGTTGTTTTTGTTGGAAACGATGCCATAGTACACCATCTCGCATCCATAACATTACCAAATGAAAGAAAATGTCTGTCTGGACTGACTTTTGAAGTGTCTCCAGACTTGCATGGGACATAGGCATTTGCTAACATTACGGACAATAATCTGGTCGAACTTAACTTTACAGCACAGATATAACATGGTGATCAAATGGAACTATAGCCAGAATGGATACAGTACATTTTACAGCCCTGTTTCCATATTATTACCAAGAAACACTGGCCATGTTTCCTGGTAATTTACAGTCTTTAATCATAATACCATGGAATAGACAGTGTCTTGTTTCCATGTAATTTCCATAATTACCATGTTATTACAGAACAGAATATGTCCTTCCTATTACCAAACTGTATTCTAGAAAGTTAAGTACTGCCAATCACTTTTTTCAGTGGGTAGTCACCAGCCCATTATAAAGAAGCAGTTGGACTTTTCTGTTGATGGTATGTTTGGTATTATAACCGGATAATGATCAAGCCACAAACCGGAATCTACAGGTCGTACAACGCATACATATATTTATTGTGTACATTTTTTCTTAGACTTCACTACTTTTAGCCATTCAGTAAAGCATCCCACCTGCTTGCATTTATCCTCTGCTGCCTTCTTGTCGGTCTCCGCCTGCTCCGCCCGGTCGATGGCATTCTCTTTGTCCAACTTCAGCATCTGCATCTTCTTCTTGATGGCCTCCATGGTTGCGATATCCCTTTAAGTTGATTCCAGTGAAGTTTTAAGAAGAAATCCGTAGCTGCCCCTTGCTTAGGTTAAGGGGAAAAGCAGCTGTAAAGGCTTAGACAAAGTTGCACAGAAAGAAATGCAGGAGGGAGAGAAAGCCAGGCTAAAGTGAACAGGGATGGAGAGTAGGAGCCCTATATGGGTAGCACCAAAACCTGCCTCTGCCTTCTGATCACCTCCCTCTCTCTCCCTGTGCATGTATCCAGTCACCACTCAGCATCCACTTCATCGGGCTATCGCAGCGCTCATACAAGGGCTTTCTAAACACAGCAGCAGCCAGGCCCGTAACCACGGCTGATCTCCTTATTTGGGATGCTCTACGGAGACAGGCATCAGAAGCAGAGGCAGAGGTGCAGGTTTCCACATTTAACTCGATGGATAACAGCGCTGGTACACCTTATCAAGCACTCAGGGCTTAGTGGGGTTGTTTATATTGAGACAGTGCACAAGTTGATGGTGGTTTGTTAAAGAACTGGACCTGACAGTGTTAACCCAGATGGTTCATAAACAGTGTTTTACTTACCAAATCAAGAACATTCATGTTGAGATATGAAAATAAAGCTGTTTTATGATGTAGAATTTTCTAGATACAATTATTTTTAGCCTAGTGTCTTTAGTTCGAATCCAGAGTCCGTTGGTTTGCTGAATGTCTCTTCCAACCCTGCCTCCCCTTTCACGATACTGTCCTGTCCATATAAAGCTTGTGTGCCAACAATAATAATCAACGCATTAATAGTGAATAAAGAGTGTTGGTCACAAAAGTGTTCCCTTTATGCCAGTCCCAAGCTTGTATAAATGGAGAGTAACCACATCCAGAGTACTTCTAGATAGTACTGTGATATTGCATCAATATTTGGGAGTTTGGTTGTTGTTTTAATTACACATCTTGATCACAGTCATTCTCATACTTTTCACTACAATAGTACACCACATTAAATATTTGCCCTTCCATGTTTCACAAGACTAAATTAGGACTAAACTGGGTCTTAAAAAGTTAAATGACCGAAATTGGGCATTTTTGAAACCAGAAAATGGCTTAACTTAAATGTATTATAAAGCATACATACAATCATTCTAATTAAAATGAATAAAGTCTAAGATTGCAGATGACCCTGAGTACCACCTAAAGAAGCCTAAGTACCACCAGTGGTACCACAGTTTGAGATCACTGCTCTTCAACAATCATTCCTGTTGTGACAATGCTTTGTAAATAATGTTGTTTAACAAAAAGATAAAACAACCCTACAACAACCAGTACTTGTAGTTGTGTCTATCAATATACATTGTTTCCTTTGCGCATATTGTTTCCTCATAAAGAGCTGTGCATTTACACAAACCTTATCCCGGAGTTGGAACTCACATGAAGTCTGCTGCTCTCAGATTGAAAAAACACACAATGCCTTTCGCCTCAAATGACTTTCATTCTTGGCAGCAGCGTCTCACCAGTCCAACCGAGTAAATACATTATGGACATTGCTGAGATAGCTGTGAAACCAAAAGCAGAAGGAACTGAAAAGACATTAAAACCTATTACAATGTGGATGGATCAAACAGCTTAGTCCTTCCCAAAAGCACATCCCCATCTTCTATATTATTCCCATATTGTGTCACACTGTCAAAGGCAATGAAACCATGGCATTTATGAACGATCATTACTCGTCGCATAATCTTTACCATATAGTCATGAGCTGTGGTATGTGGACCTTTCGACTAATCCGCCTTCTGCTTATGCATCTTAAAGCATCTGTTTCCGCTGCGTTTTATAACACAATTTTAATATGTAAGTATCACGTAAAAAAACAGTTTACAATGTGGATGAAGGTGTTTACAGATGTCTGGCTTTCAAATTGCATGAAAAACAAGAATTTCCTTCCGTTCATCAGCAGAAAAACACAGAGCGAAGGCCACTATGCCTGAAATCTGGTAGGCTTATAAATACGGCTTTATAACGGTCAGTGAATCATTGACATTTTGGCAAATAACAGGAGCACTTTGTTAGTGAAATGAGTGTCAAAGCGTTTGAAAGGTTCATCAGTATTTGCTTTCTTGTGTTATAGATTTGAATGTCTAAGAAATTGTAGTGACGTTTACATTCGTAGAATTACACTTTTATTGTCCATCATGGCTGAGTCGCTGTTGTCAAAAATGTGATTGGATTAAACTTAAGTGAAACACCATTAAGATAGAAAAGTGGGCACTTAAATTGCTCTTAAAGGTTTATGAAAGTGAATTATTGATGCAATGCATTCCGGTGTACATACAAAACAATACACAGAAATTATAGTCTGTGCTTTGTCTTGCAGGTTTTGTGAAATGTTTCCACGGGCATTCATAATAAAGGTTAAGGTTGAAGTGTACTTTATTGTCCCCGTAGGGAAATGTGTCCTCTGCATTTGACCCATCCTTTAATGGCGCTGGGGCAACCCGTAAGGGGCAGTGGGCGACGACAGTGCCACATCTCCAGATGTGGCTGGAGGATTCACCTATTATACATGTTTTTAGTAGTGGGGAAACCGGAGTACCCGGAGGAAACGTACGCAGACACAGGGAGAACATGTAAGCTCCACACAGAAAGGCCCCATCCCTGGTGGGAATCAAAACCGGGACCTTCTTGCTGTGAAGCACGAACGCTAACCGCTGCGCTACAGTGTCACCAGCATCATGGTCTGGACTCCAGCCACACAGCAAGAAGGTGCCAGGTTCAATCGGCCTTTCTGTGTGGAGATGGCATATTATCCCTATAGGTTTCCTCCAGGTGTTCTAGGTTCATAGCACTAAAATAATCAATAGGCCAATGTGAATTGGAGTGTGTTTGAGAGTGCAAGTGCAAGTTTTTTCATTTGGTTTCCAACCAAATAAAGAAATAAACGTCTAATAAACATTTGGATAAAAATGGTTGTGTAATTAAAGTATTGTTGTGGTCACTCAAAATGATATCTCCAGTGGGTGCAGTGCGTTGGGTTGCGTTGATATCTGTTGTCTCGTTATGCCTGCACATGCACATGTTTTGTTTCCTATAACAGTGACTCACTCACACCTCACCTGCAAACCTTTTACTGTCCTTGAAACCGATCAGACATTTGGTTATTCAAAGAAACAATTCTGATAATTGAAACATGTTTTCTCCAAAGCAGAGAATCACAAACTTTGGAATCACAAACATTAGATGATTGAAGATGTACTCGTGCTTTTGTACCACAAAATATTGCAATGCATTTTTAATTGTTCTCTTGCGGTCAGGGATGTGGAACTGAACATATATGTTGTTTAAAAGGGGAGGTCCCCTATGTTTTACATCAGTGGCATTAACAAAGTGGGCACCTACTCAGACCTGCAGCCCTGTGTACATGGAAAGAGTTAAACAGGTTTCCTCCTCATGGTGACATCACACACAATGACGTGTTTCACTGTGAGCCACACGTCTGATTTTACAAAGCAAGACAAATGCCAACAACTTTAGCTCATCACCAAGTTCCCAGTTAAATAATATACTTTAGATCATGTGGTTTATATTCCGTTTATTACATTTAGTACAGCCACTTTATCCTTAATGCCTTATATTAGCCCTTAACCCCCACCTGAGCACATTTTCTCCAGTTTGGCTTTACCCAAATCTAAAAGCGTAAAAAAAGCATCAAAATAGCGATGAAAACGAGGATGAAAACATGGCGAAAACACAATAAAAAAGCAACAAAAACCGACAATAACCTGACAACAATGACAAAAAAGAGACGAAAACACTGCGACAATATGACAGATTAGTTACGATCACTTTTGTAGGTCTTAGCTTTCAAATGAGGCATCACACTGTTGCTCTCCAGTCGAGACGCTCTTAAATTTGGGTAAAGCCGAACTGGAGAAAATGAGCTTAGTTAAGGCTAAAGTAAAAGGTTAAAATTAATATATAGCTTTTTGTAAACGCTTTAGACTTTTTACTCCTACCCCTCCATCTACTACTACTACTACTTTTACTTCTACACAGACACAGACCTTTTTATGTGATCCTATTATTACTATCTTGCTTGTACCACAATAATTCTGGTAGTAAAGTTAGGGGGGGTGGAGTCTCTCTCCATACAATGACCAGTTAATGTAACAGTATAACAACGCATTGACTTGCCTTGCCTTTAACACTGTGTGAAAATAACAGTGATCAGGTCATGCTGACATAGCGGTGACAGAAGGCTGTGTCTTTGCCTCATCACCTCAGCTTGGTTCAGCACTGACCTTATAAGGACAGGCTCGTGTCTGTATTTGAATGAGAGGCACCTGTGTGCACCGAGGACCGTAACCAAATAAGAGTTATTACGTGTTCAGGTAGTTCTTTCTCCACCCTGTCTGCTTCTTTTCACCTTTTACACAGGGGCCGTGTCCAAAGCCTAAGCGTGGGTAGGTGAGGGAAATTGAAGTGCCCAGAGTAAACCCATCCAGACGCTGGGAGAATACGCAGGCTCTACACAGACATGTCCCACCCGGTTTGGAGATCAAACCCAGGACAATGTCTCATCTCGAGGACCTGCCAGGAATATCAGGTTACACCCAGAAGCTTGTGCCGTTGCTGGACTCTGTTTATGTGATTGTGAACTAAATAGACCTTTGGGACATTTGTGTAATTGTGCGGCATTGATACTAATTTGGATGTATTGATTAAATATAAATGAATGAATAAGGTGACCAGCAACATAACATTTTATCACATAAACCATTGCACTCTTTGTACAGGTTCAAAGTCTGGATGTATAATGGAAAGAAGAGAAAAAAATGGCTTTGGCTGAGGAAACACTCGTCATTGAAGCAGCAGCACAGTGTAGATCCAGACCCACCAGGCGAATATAAATACCTGCTTCCTACTTTTTGACTGCATCTTTTTTCTTTTGTTTTAATGTTCATGAAATTGTTCTGACCCGGGGAATTGCAGTGAATTCTCTGTATGTAAAGCAAATTCCTGACGCCCATTTCCTCTGATGTACCTGTGTGACCGCGGCTTCACCTCCCGTAAAGTAAGTTACTGATATGAACACACACTGGCCATGTGGCTTTAGGCTGGACTGTGTGGGACGCTGTGGGCGGGGCTAAGGCCAAACAGAGGATCAGGATGGGCCAGGCTTCGGGCTTCAACAGTTTGAAAGGGAAGTCCTCCCACAGGAAATCGTTCTCCACTCGGCATGGCCTTTTAAGGTAAAAACTCCTCAAAACTCATGCGGCCTGGGAATACTGCTATGATTTATTCACTTGTGGAACCAGCAGAGACAGAAGACAAAGATTAGGAAGGAAGGCAGATTAAGTAATTTTCATTAAAATAGTTGTTAGCACCAGTCACAATTTGTATGGAAGTTTATGGTACATTTTCCCATTCCACAATTTATAATCAGCAGCTCACGAGGAGGCAAAAGGGGTGTGGGAAATCGCCCCATACCATTTTTCCACATGAGAAATTGACTTAAAAGCAAATGTAAACAAAGTCCCCAAACTGGAGCATCCTGGGAAATGCTCCAGTCTTCACTGGAACATTCCTCCGTGGTGATTATCATAAGTGGATGCCTATAGCAGCCTGTCACTGCATCAGGCGCTCATGGGCTAATGCACTCTTAAAATCAATATGCTGCATCATGTGAGCCAAATTAAAGAGGGAATGATGAATAATGCAAAGATTTGTTTTTTGTTTTTTTTCCAAAGAAAAGGCTCCTCAAAGGTGTCACAACTCAGTTATTGAAAGTCAGTAATTGTCCTTTATTTTCCAATAAAGGACAAGACTCACCTAATCCCTCACAGCCTGTGAATTCGGCTCATATATTTTATTATTACATAAGTCGTGTCTGCTGATGCTCAGTGCAGTCTCATCCTGGCAGTGCTGTCCACGCACCTTTTTGACATCATCCACAGTCAGTGTGAAAAAAATCCTCACTTTGAATGGTCATAATGTGAGACCTCCTTGCACAAGTAATTCAGGGTTCATCACCTGAACACATTTGGACCACGAGAAAGAGTTAAACAAGGGGCTGTATTGTCATAGGAATTTATGTCCTCTGTATTTTACCCATCATTCGATGCCACTGAGGCAGCGGGTAAGGAGCAGTAGGCAGTGCAGCGCCTAAGGACCCATCTCCTGGAGATGACGAGACAGAATTGTGGTCAGAATCACCTGTCCTATTGAGGAATGGAGGAAACCCAAGGGGACATGGGGAGTACATGTGAACTCCACACAGAAAGATGGTCCTAAAATTGATCCTGCAACTTGAGGCGAGAGAGCGCTAACCACTCAGCCACTGTGCCAAACATACTGTGTTTAGTTAGACACCCAAAACATTTCATAAAAATACAACACACCAGATGATAACATTCTTTGTGCTGGTCCCATGCAGGGATAAGTGTATTGGATATTTATGGTACTTACAGTAAAACTACTGGCTCTCTGAGAAGCAGTACTTGGTTATCTATCTATGAGCAGCACTAAGAGGCCATGCAGAAAAGGGAAGTTAACCCTCACAGCCACATTAAACTGATAAGCTGTATCTAGGGGCACAGTCTGGCTAGAGGCCCTGCTGCTGCCAACATTAGAGGCCAAAGGTCCCACTGTAACACTTCCTGGATTAAGTCTCTCTCAGCTGTTACACTTCTACTTTACATTCAGTCTGTATGTAAGCTCCTGTAAATGTGCCTCCTCCCACAGGTTCTTCACGATAACTTACAGAAATATACGTCACATTCCAAGACCTATCATAACTTTTGTGTGTGTGCCATACGAGTCGCATGTGTATCCCAGTAACTATGGCCATACAGCACAACCTGGTCACTCTAATATGCGAAATACTACTTTTTAGAAACCATCTTTTTCTTCAATACTTACATACTGCAAAGAGACCATAACAATGAAACAATTCTTGCAACATTTTCATATTTTTGCACCCAGAATGGAACACCACTGAAAGTCCAGCCTATAATGTAACCACAGAGTCCCCAAACTCAATCCTTTTCCATTAGATGTTAGATAACTCTGCACTCCATGGCCTTGTCCTCTCTAAAATCCCATAGTAAATTGATGTAGAGGCGATGACCCTTTCCCTGAGCACCCATGCCGCTGCACATCTGGATTCAATTAGACACTAATGCAGGGGCTCATTTGTTAGAACCATAAATACATACAGACACAGCAAGTCTTTTATTGCAAATATAGTTTTATTACCTATTATCCAGTTCAGTATCCAGTTGTTGAAAAATATATTTGAATCATATTCCATCCATGCACAGTTGAATTGTACTTTTTTATTCCACTCGTTGTTCTTCAGACTGTGGTGAGTAACATGAGGGGTTTCAGTTCAAGGGCCACTTTCTTTTTTTTGCAGAGCAGCTGTGGACCTTGACTTTGGTTCACAGAGACAGAGGTGATTGAACAGCGCCCTCTTTCGACCTAATCGTGTGTTGCAGACTTTTCGCCCTCTTTCTCCGCACTCTTCTGCATTATTGTTGACTTTTTTTTTTTACTTTCAGTAACACAAATGCAATGATGGTATTTTAATGAGGAACAACAATTAAATTTTTAACACATTTACCCGCTTATTCATAAAATGATTGGTGGCTTTACCAATCATTTACAGTTATATGGCCCCAGTAGCATTAATATGATAGAACTGGAAGTTATTCTATTAAAAAAAATAATAATTAAGTTGGCATTAGGGCTGGGGCAATAGATACGTCTTTATTGTAAAACGAGTATATGGGGTCTCCAACCTTATATATTTTACTATTGAGCTATACTTTTATGTAACAAAAACGTCAGAAAGCTACTTAGGCTTTGAATACACTTAACAAATATTGACTTTTTGGCGAAGTTCTTTCAACATCATTCAAATAGTCTAAGTGAATTGAATGTTGTCCTTATACTTAACTTTAAAAACAAAAATGTTTTTAGATTCTGTTCAAAATGTAAAAAACACAAAAAAAACTAAAACTAAAAAATCTAAAACTTACCAACCGCGTGTCTAAATGTAGAAAACCTTTAGCGAGCTACCAAAAAAGGACTGGAGAGCTCCTGGTTGGACATTCCTACCACATCACTGTACTTTTTTTTCAGACATATTAATGTAACTGCTTTACAGGCAACAGTGGACATAGTACATTCTGCCAGGACATAGAGAGAGTAGCAAATTTAGGCTCCTAAGGCCAAACACTATTGCATAATTAAAACATTTGAATTTTAAAATTCATGTTTTGGTTACACAGTGACTCACCCAAATAAATTTCTTGACAAAATAATTCAAATGTTTGTCACTAAAGAATAGTTTGTACCAGTTTAGTTACTGACAGGTGGGCTAAACAAACAGAGACAGAGTTTAATGTACTTTTGCACTTTTCATAAGGCTTCACTCAGTGCTGGACTGATTTATATTTAGATTATAATTATGTCTTTTAAGCTTTGCATATGAGAGAGAGAATTGGCCGGATTTAGAATATGCAGTATTGTAATGCATTATCAGCCCCCATGTGTCGTGATAAATGTTGTATTGTGACAAAAGTGTCATTTTAGCTGGATGTTGCAGGGAGTCTCATGTGTGCAGTTTTAAGAGAATAACATAAAGGTGATTCCTTGCATTTCCATATTCTTCAAGGCTATTTGTCTGTGCAGACGCAATGCTGTCAAACGCTGATTTACTTTATCTTCATGTTGTGATTAGAACAGGTCGTATCACTCTGTGTTAATAAAACATGCAATGTGTGCTGCTCTGTCCTCGCTTGATCTGTTGTTTTGGGTAACTGCCTGTCCTTGGTCCAAATGATACAGGAGTCTGTTGTGACTCATCATCTCACCCCACTGTGCTCCTTCGGTAGTTCACAGATAACAGTTCACAGTGGACCAAAGCCCAGTCAAATATTTGTCCCGATCAGTGTGTACCAAGATCTCAGCTGCAACTTTTGTTGCATTTAAAAAAAGTTTTGGCTTTATAATAATGAGTACATACAACAATTGTATAATTTTTTTTTTATTCAAACTCAAACTCACAGGTCTATGATTAAAGAAAGAAGTAAGCGGAGAGCGCGGCTTTGGATCATACACTTTACATGCAGGTGCGCTTCAAGGATCTGGGTACAAAAAATTTCGACCACACCCGTGGTCTTCGTTAGGGCACAGATTGCCCAGATTTGTGCCCTGATGAAGACTCACAGGTCTATGTCTGTGTAGGCTGGCTCTCAGTCGTACAGGCGTTGTCCATCTTCAATGAAGGTTCTTGAGTCATCTCAGGTCTATGCATTCTTATGTGCCAGTCTCAAGCCTGTGCAAAAGGAAGGTACTAAAATCTTAGGGAAATCAAATGGCTGATATCCAGCAGAAATATGGCCCCAGATGGAAAAAAATTACAAATACAGAAAGCCAAGGTATTGAATTTAATGTTCAACTTCTATCTGCAGAGGGCAGCAATGTGCTTTGAATGGTCATTTGCCAGTTTCCTTTTTTAAGTTAGTCTAGTTCTATAGTTCTAATGTTTTTGCTTTAGACTCTTCAGCTAATGGCAGTTTTTATTACAGTAAGCTTCCTTGCAGTATGGCATCTCTTTGGTTCATCATTAAGTTTAATTACTCTGCTATGGCCTCAGCCTGTGTTTAGATGTGTAAATGAAGATATCAAATGAGGATAAACCCTCAGTTCTGAATATCATATCTGCTGGCCCAAGATCTATGCCCAGACTGGAGCACAATGAAGTCTTTATAGAGCATGGCACAGACGGCATATTGTCCGGGCACTGGATCTAAAGAATAGGGTTAGGAGACAGGGCCGTGCCTCTTTGTGAAATGGGTCAGGTCTGGGAAGGGGTTAAGATTTGGCTATGTTAGCAGAACGGTTTGATTTGATAATTCCCATAGCCCCATGAACCTGCACTGAAGGGGCTTTCAGATGCACTCATTATCCCATGAGCCTTTGTGTGGGGCCTATAGATGCCAGACATTTGTAGGGGCATGTTGGGTGTCAGTGTATGTGTTTCTTTCAATTAGTCTCAAATACAACTAGAAACAGACTCATTTGCCACATCAGGTACTCCCTCTTTCACTTCGGAAAAAAAAATAAACAGCGGAAATATCATTATTTATTATTTTTGTGGGGGCGTTGTTCTCACACCATTCAACAAGTGATCTTCCTTGCAAAATTCTGCTCCATGGGTCTGTTCTGCCATGTCAGGTGTCAAACTCTCTTCTCCATTATGCTCGGGTTGAAATTCTGGACATTTGCATTTTGAAGCAAGAGGAGGTGTACCTAATAATGTGGCCTTTAACTGAAGGTTTAAATACAGACAGAAACCCCGTCCAAAAATGATAATAATCTTACATGGACGCATTACCAGCCGAGACAGGGAATGGTTTCGACACAGACAGGCCTACAGCAACATAATGTTTTTGTAATGTTCGCATTCAGGAGATTTATACAAAGCTCAAAGGAAATTTAAGATTTAAGTGTTTGGGGTTCACTCTCTCATCAAGTCTGGAATTGCTTCAAATATGCAATGTAGGGGAAATTGTAGATGACAGCCTAAGATTATGCCATATTTCATAAAACAAAGCATGCCTCTTTTTTTTTTTTTTGTCAGGCCATTCATTGTGTGGTGTCGTTGACCTCAAGTTTCTCCATTTGAGATCTTATGCTTTTTGAGAATTTCATGAACTGATACTCCGAGTCGAAATAGTGAATTCAGCATAGCTGGAGTGGGTGCAACTTCATGGTAAAGTTGAGAGAAGTGTTGGACGCATAGAAATGTAGGCCACATGTAGGTGTTAAATTTCCTCCTCAGCGTGCAGTGAAGAGTAGCGCCATATGGGAATGTAGTTGTGCATATCCTTCTTCTGGGGGGGAGGGACTAACCGTGTGAAGTCATCGATCCAGGGTCCGGGTGATCATGTCCCAGCCAATCCGAGCAGAGCAAGAGGGATTCTGGGGGACGGCAGGCAGTGGATGATTAAATAGAGGGGGGAGGTTAGGAGAAGCAACCATGGGAAACATCGGCCTGTGCATGTTGTAGTACTGTAAGTCTATGTCCCAAGCCAAAAAGCCGTCCACCGACACATTACCCGGCCTGGGCGTCCAGTCAGGTGGGTCAGAGGTGGACGTGTGCAAGACATGAGGGGAGCTGCTTTGGCTACAAGTCAGGCAGAGATATTTTATTATGAATTAAAACTTTTGGACTGTGGCACCCACCCTGGCCATTTCAGTTGTAACACTGCAAGACAGAAACATAATGATCATCAGTTCACGCCATGGTGAGGTGGAAGATCCTCAGTGCAAGTTCATTATCCAGACTGTCCCGCCCTATCATTGGGAAAAACTGGAGGACATGTTTGTCTTACAAATAGAATAGTTTGAAGATAGCCTTTGCTCTAGGGCTGCACAATATCTTGCCAAATTATATGTATAGGTGTGGATCAGTATACCAAGAAGCCGCAATATATACAGTGCCTTGCGAAAGTACTTTTGCACAATGTAAAGATTTAATTTTGAATTTTTTTACAGAAAGTTCACACACACGTAACAGACAACTGTGAAGTGAAAGCAAAATGATACACGATTCTGTTATTTTTCAAAAAATAGAAAAATGAAAAGTGGGGCATGCATAAGTATTCATACAGCATTTTCGGAGTGCATGAAATTGCCTTTATAACATTTCTAATGACTGCAGAATGTTTGCACCTTGCCCTAACCATTAAATAGAGGCCACCTGTGTGTAATCTACTCTCAGTATAATGACAGCTGTTCTGTGAGGTCCTCAGAGCTATGGTCGGAGTGTATTGGTCACTAAACAACATCATGAAGACCAAGGAGCTCACCAGAGAGGTCAGGGATAAAGCTGTTGAAAAGTATAAAGCAGCGTCAAGTTATACAAAGATTCCCCAAGATTTGAACATCTCACGGAGCACTGTTCAGTCCATCATTCGGAAATGGAAAGAGTATGGCACCACTGCAAACTTACCAAGACACGGCCGTCCACCTAAACTAACAGACCGAACAAGGAGAGCACTGGTCAGAAATGTAACCAAGTGCCCCAAGATAACTCTGGAGGAGCTGCGACGTACTGCCGCTGAGCTGGGGGAATCTGTACATGGGACAACTATAAGTCGTACTCTACACAAATCTGGCCTTTATGGACGAGTGGCAAGAAGAAAGACATTATTGAAAGGAGGCCATAAGAAATCCAGTTTGAAGTTTGCTAGAAGTCCTATGGAGGACACAGCTACCAAGTGGAAGAAGGTGCTTTGGTCAGATGAGACAAAAATTTAACTTTTTGGCCCAAATGCAAAGGGGGGGGGGGGGTTCCACAAAGTATTAATTCATGCTGTATGAATACTTGTGCACGCATGACTTTTCACTTTTCTATTTTTTGAAAATAACAGAATCATGTATCATTTTGCTTTCACTTCACAGATGTCTGTTACTTGTGTGTGAACTTTCAGTAAAAAATTCTAAATAAAATCTTTACGTTTATGGTTGTAAACATGACAAAATGTGCAAAGGTTCAAGGTGTATTAGTACTTTCGAGAGGCACTGTATATATGCGATCTTCCATGTGACTGAGATTTATTTCTTTTTGCTAACACAGCCTTAAACAAAGACATTGTAACTTTTTGTCAAGGTTGTCCCAGTCAAGTTCCATTTTAGGCCTTTTTTGGTCCTGATTTTGTGTTTTGTTTTTTTCCAAGAATTTTACACCTAGTTTTGGTTGAAATTATTGTGTAAAATAACGTAATAATATCATATATAAACATCGCGCTACTTTGCTGCAGTGTCATCTGTATACTTCAAGACAGTATTTGTAAAATGTAGGACTTTCAAATGACTGAACTCAAAATAACTTTTTTTAAATAACCGATTGACCTCAGCTATAAATGTCCTTGTTTATTTTAAGAAGAAAAAATGTGTTTGACTTTTAACGTTTTCCTCCACTGAAGTAATGCTTCCTCAAAATGATCTAAACTCCTCACATCAGCCATTAACATAGTGGAAGTCCATAATGTAACTTCCTTCTAGATCTATTTAGCTCTTTCTTCCACCCACAATGATAAAGCATGGAGAGAGGTCCTTTTGTGGGTGAATCGTAAAGAATGAATCATAGTCCAATGATTGTTTACTTTCCTGTAAGTTTGCTCATTGAACATTACCTTTATTTATATTTACTTAGGCCTGTCACAATACCAACATTAGGGCTGGATGACATGGCAAAAAATGTATACTTTTGGTTGTTGTCATTTTTGATTAGATTTCATTATTTCACACTAAAAATAAATACATGTAACCGATTCATGAACTTAGACAGACCTTTTATAGAAACCTCAGCTCAAACGATAACATTTAACTCACCAAAATCTTCCATTGTCTCATCTAAACTCCAAAACTATAGGTGCTGTTACTTCCTAAGAAATGGCTGTAAACCTGTCGATTATAAACTCCCATGGCGATTATTGAGATTGACCGATCTTGATTAAATTTCAATTAATTGTCCAGCCTCAATAAACATATCATTCAAAGATAATGAACAATCTGACTCATTCGTTAAAGTTATGGAGACATTTCGGTAAATTGTGTTTCTTTATTGTACTTCATATTTATTGTCGCTCAAATGTTACTGTGTATGTTGGTGTTTACTGTGATTTTCCAGCTTTTATAATAAAATCATGTATTACAGTATTTTCTGCACCAATATTTTGCAATTCAATATTTGTTTTTGGTCTGTAATTGGTTAAAATACATATTTTGTGAGAAAAGTTATTCTGAAGTTTTAACACCGTTATTAAGCCTGAGGACTTTGCGATTCTATCGATAGAGAGCATTTACCCCTGAACTATTTCCGTCTGATTTGATGTGCATGTTTAAATACCACACTGTGAGCACTTGATCTCATCTGATCTCGGAAGCTCAGTTGGGTTGAGGCTGGTTAGTGGCTGAGAGACCATTGGGGAAAACTAGGTTGTCTGTGTGAGAGGCGTGTCAGGGCGTGGTTGGTCGTGGTCTGAGGGTTTGATGACGCTACCATCAGTTGACCCAACGGCAGGTGTGGCTGGCTAAATGTACCGTAGCTACAATACTGTATCTTACAACCCCTGAATGTGAACTGAATGATTACATTGACCCTGAAGCATTTTGGGCTCTAATAAAATTCCCTTGCCTTCAGATTTACAATGTTGTGCCTTTCAACCAAAGCCTAAACAATCAACAATCACTTACTGTATGTTTTCAAACATTGTGCATATAGACTCTGACCAACGTGTCTGAATTTGTCTCTCTGTGGTGTGTCATCTCCTGCTGGGTCTTGGCTTGACTTCGCCGCATTCCTGTTCACGCCACGGGCTCAAGCCCTGGAGATGAGCGCTTCAAGGAAATGAGGTGAACAGGAAAACCCATGACAGCGGCCAGAAGACAATGTAAGAAGCGGCGGATCTACCAATGAGGAGGAAGCCATGAAGGTCCGACACTACTGGGTGCTGCTGTTACTGCTCTACTGCCGTGACTGTGTGACAGGTAGAGTGACATGTGTTGTGTTTGAGATTGTGTGGGAGGGGATTAAGGTAAGTCCCCGAGAGCGAATTCATATGGGGCTACAGTGCGACATTTGCTGCATCATCATTACCTTAAAGAAAATAGAATATATAAATGCCTGAAAGAATAAAATGCCTGCGACTGGTTCTGGCAAAAGACTGTACAGTACAACAGTCCATAGTTTCACTCAGGGAAGACCCTAAGTGGCTAAGCCTAAAATGTTTTATGTTTTGTTTTTTTTCTACATATTATTTCACAGAAATGTCAATGTCAAAAACTACCTTCACTGCTTAGTGTCTGCTTTACCTGTGAATTAATTATTGTTCTATATTTAGGTGAGTGTTGACTTTTTGGTGGTACTTTTAGCGGTAAGCTTTCCTCTTTTGAGCAGTGACGCGTCCCAACCTGTTCACTGAGGAATGCAAATAAAAGCATCCACTATAGCCAATATAGAAAAAGTATTTTACATAGTGTTTAAATATACTTTGATTCTAGACTTTATATGGCCGTTTATGCATGTTATGTCACACTAAGAGGGGGCTTAATAATAGTGCATGTTTGTAATTGCCACATTCAGAGCTGGCACTTTTGCTTGTAAACAAGAGATTTCATGATGGTGCTGCATAATGGGTAAGGTTAGAAATACAGTGCATCCGGAAAGTATTCACAGCACTTAACTTTTTCACATTTTGTTATGTTACAGCCTTATTCCAAAATTGATTCAATCCATTTTTCCCCTCAAAATTCTACACATAACACCCCATAATGACAACGTGAAAAAAAGTTTTGAGATTTTTGAAAATTCATTACAAATAACAATAATCACATGTACATAAGTATTCACAGCCTTTTCTCAATACTTTGTTGAGGCACCTTTGGCAGCAATTACAGCCTCAAGTCTTTTTGAATATGATGCCACAAGCTTGGCACACCCATCTTTGGGCAGTTTTGCCCATTCCTCTTTGCAGAACCTCTCAAGCTCCATCAAGTTGGGTGGGGAGCGTCGGTGCACAGCCATTTTCAGATCTCTCCAGAGATGTTCAATCGGATTCAAGTGTGTGCTCTGGCTGGGCCACTCAAGGACATTCACAGAGTTGTCCTGAAGCCACTTCTTTGTTATCTTGGCTGTGTGCTTAGGGTCGTTGTCCTGCTGAAAGATGAACCCTCGCCCCAGTCTGAGGTCAAGAGCACTCTGGAACAGGTTTTCATCCAGGATGTCTCTATACATTGCTGCATTCATCTTTCCCTCTACTAGTCTCCCAGTTCCTACTGCTGAAAAACATCCCCACAGCTTGATGCTGCCACCACCATGCTTCACTGTAGGGATGGTATTGGCCAGGTGATGAGCAGTGCCTGGTTTCCTCCCAGATAACGCCTGGCATTCACGCCAAAGAGTTCAATCTTTGTCTGATCAGACCAGAACATTTTCTTACTCATGGTCTGAGAGTCTTTCAGGTGCTTTTTGGCAAACTCCAGACGGGCTGCCATGTGCCTTTTACTGAGGAGCGGCTTCCGTCTGGCCAGTCTACCATACAGGCCTGATTTGTGGATTGCTGCAGAGATGGTTGTCCTTCTGGAAGGTTCTCTCTCCACAGAGGAACGCTGGAGCTCTGACAGAGTGACCATCGGGTTCTTAGTCACCTCCCTGACTAAGGCCCTTCTCCCCCGATCGCTCAGTTTAGATGGCCGGCCAGCTCTAGGAAGAGTCCTGGTGGTTCCAAACCACTCGAGACAATCCTGTTTTGGAGGTCTACAGACAATTCCTTTGACTTCATGCTTGGTTCGTGATCTGTCTGTCAACTGTGGGACCTTATATAGACAGGTGTGTGCCTTTCCAAATCATGTCCAATCAACTTCATTTACCACAGGGGGACTCCAATGAAGCTGTAGAACCATCTCAAGGATGATCAGTGGAACTAGGATGCACCTGAGCTCAAGTTTGAGCTTCATGGCAAAGGCTGTGAATACTTATGTATATGTGATTTTTTGTTTTTTATTTGTAATAAATTTGCAAAAATTAAAAAAAAACTTTTTTTCCACGTTGTCATTATGGGGTGTTATGTGTAGAATTTTGAGGGAAAAATTTTATTTAATCATTTTTGGAATAAGGCTGTAACATAACAAAATGTGAAAAAAGTGAAGCGCTGTGAATACTTTCCGGATGCACTGTATATTAGGAGTATAATTATATCACAGTCCTGGGCCACAGACAGGGTGCCCCAGGACTGGCCCAAGTATTTATTCATAATTTATTTACTGAATTAAAACTTGGACACAATAGAACTTACCTGCATTAGCCTGTGCTTATTTACAGCCATTTACCCACATTTGTTTGAGTTTTCGTGATATGTTCTAGTGTAATTTAAATGTTTCTGACACCTGCCCCTTTGAGGGAGGTGGCACCTGGGATGGGCAACTGGAGACACTCTGGCCACCTCCTAAAAACGCCTTTACGAGCATCGTGAGTCTTCCTTATTGTTAAGGCAAGACACGGCAGGTGAAAACATGTTTTATTTTGTTTTACTCTGGAAAAAAGAAAACAGTCTAATGCAAATTTGAGTTAATTTACCAAAGTAAAAACTGCAAACTCCCAAGTGTTGATGCCTATACATGACGTTCAGTCATGTGACCTTTGTTGTTATGGTGGACATTTTGGATACCGAAGTAGAATTATGCAGTACTACAGTATAAGAATGTGTTATTATAACATGTTACAATATCTCTATTCAGGAGGAAAATGAAAGACAACTGATTGACAGTGGCATTTTTATGTACTCATAATTATTGCTCAAGAAGATAACAGTAAAAACACAGCCCCAGAGAGCGCATGTTAAGGTGAAGAAACCAGTGAGCTAGCATGCTACCGGTTAGCATTTAGCTTCAACAGCTCACCTCTCCAAGAGAAAGCCCTGAACCACACTCCAAACATCTAGCCCTGGATACAACATGTGACAGAGGTCAGAGCTGAGCCGTTACTGTAGTATTTCCTCAGTTTTACAGATGTGAGCCACACATGTGTTTATCGCGTTGAAGCCATTGACAGTTGATTGGATGACGATTACATAAAAAATGCCACTGTCAATCAGTTGTCTTTCATTTTCATCCTGAGTAGAGATATTGTTGCATGTTGTAGTACTGCATAATTCTACTTTGGTATTCAAAATGGCGGCCAGAACTATGCGTGATGTCATTGGAAATGCATGTATTGATTAGCATTATGTGCTAAAAGAGGTATTATTTTTCGTGCCATGTCATTCAGGAGCTGGGCGAGGCCTCAGTCCATTCATACAACACTACGATGGCTTGTCCTATGACAGACAGGACCTTCACATGAGACATCTCAGAGCCAGGAGGTCTGCTCTTCCTCACGACTCCTCGCTGCATCTGGACTTTGTTGCATTTCAAAGGTAACATTTCAAATTCCCAATGAACAGATTCTATTTATTTATTGGTGCTTGTGCTTCAGACATTCACAAACATGGCCTCACAGTATCCAGACCTGCCTTTGATCTGACCCCACGCCACCGCGCCACATCTGTGAGCTGTATTTGTTTGTGTTTGATGCAGACCATTTCGCCTGCGACTGAGACGAGATGCGGCAGTCTTTTCACAAAACTTCACAGTGATCAATGAAGGTGGTTCCACGACAGCTGATCTTTCCCATATATACTCAGGAGTATTAGAAGGTAATTTCAACATTTTGGACTCTCAAAGAAACGGTATTTTGTATAGTGGCTTTAGGAAGTAATTATAACCTTCTATATGTTCCTATGTTATTATGCTGAATCTGATACTGAAAATGTTCACAGACTTGTAAACTGTACCTTTCTGTATCATGAACAAGGAACTATTGTTTGTTTGTTTGTTTTTTTGTTTTGTATACTTTATTGTCCCCCTTTATGAAATTTGTCACAGATCTAAACTTTTATGAACATTCCAAAACAGCACAATCTGTTTTTGTACTTCAGTGTCCCATCTTCTTTCAGGTGAAGATGGGTCGTCCTGCCATGGTTCTGTGATACAGGGCCAGTTTGAGGGCACCATACACACGGCATCCAACGGCACTTACCATGTGGAACCAATAGAAAGATACAGCAGCTCCCCGACAGACAACCACTCCATAATCTACCACGAAGATGACCTGGGTAACATTTACACATATACAAAAGTGGATTATTTCTTTTTGACATTATTAACAAGTGACATTATCAAAGTAAGGGAATGGGAAGTTGGCACTGGCCCGGTCTTGCAGGGGTGCAAAAGAGTGCAACCTCAGTTTGGATATTTCCTCCCTCAGTTTACCAGTTAAGTTTGTGCCCATTAGGAACTCAGTTAACTGAAGTTTTGCGAGTCACCCATTATCTGGGTGGTTTGTGGTTTGATTGGTACCTTGTGCACAGGGGTGGGCTCCACGAGCCAATGAATGTGATTGTCTCACCGCTAAAATAGCAAAGTGCAGACAAATACACTGCCAATAATTATTCACCACGGAGCAGCTAAATGGTGCATTCAATTTGACCATGTCTCCAGCTCGTCTCCATGGAGATGTTGACTAAAGGCAGCCAAATATGAGATTTAAGTAGGTTAGGTCCTCATCCAAATTCTTTGATTACCCACTGCAAAAATAACTTTAGGAGCTGGTCATTCGTAGCATGTTTTGTATCGCTGGCAACAGTATAAATCAAAATGTTATGCAGTGTGCATTTAAGCCAACACAAAATGCATTATTTGTGTTGGCTTTTCTTTCTGATGCCAAATAATCATTCAGCATCATACTGTACTCACCGCTAATGTGCACGCAAAGTGAAACATGTGTTGCAGTTATTCAAAAAAGCCAACTTTTCTGGCTCATTGGTGATTACAACATCAGTCAAATTCTTTACAGTAGACCTCCCCCGCTGACTTCATCGACCCCGCTCACTCTCTCAGAGAGTTATTCTGACATATCATGCATCAATCACACATCACCTAAAGCCTCAGATGCTTTCCGTGTTCTGCACTTCACTTTTGACGGGGGTCACAGCGGACCAATGAATCAGATGCAGCGTTGTTAAGTACTAGATTATCTCACGGGGAGTGTTGGACGCCAGCCTAAATTAAGAGTGGCTCAGTTCAGTGTAGCTTTAGAGGCAACGGGCCGATGTGAAGGACAAACCAGCGAAAGATCATAGAGAAAAGCGTTTCAAGGTGATAGATTACTTTGGTTTTCTTGGTTGGGTGATGAATAGTTTTAAAGACTGATTTGGAGGAGCCTTTATTTTGTAGTCACTGGTGAGACTAAGCTGAATGGTAGCCATGTGTGTTCTTGGACTTGTGTCTAAAGACCAGAACTTTTAGTTGTTTTCCAAGAAACGTGGTCACAAAATCAACAAACCCCCGTGTTTGTCTTTGACAGGGGCTGCGCTACTCCCCACATTTCCCGCCACTTCCCCCCAACTCCATTCACATTATATCACAATAGATGGTCTTATGAAATAGCTACATCCTGTGCTTAAATCAACCAGCGGTGCATTTACAGGAAGCGGAAACATTTGGCATATGGCGTTTCTGCGTCACAGTTGATGTGATAGGAAGAGATGTTGGATGCATGCCTCCTTATGTTACTTCTATTTCAGTCGGCTGTTGTTCTGAAATAACAAAGGGAGTAAGGGGTTTCTCCCTCATGTGGGGTGGAGGATGTGAATTAAGAAACAAATTCTGTGAAATCCGAGGAACAAGGGGAAGTTGAGGACACATGGTCCTTCCACTATGCTTCCATCGAACTCCATTACGCCAATTGCATCATACTTTGGAGAAAATTATGTCATAAATACTGTTTTGTTCATATCTAATTACACAATGATGCTATAAAATTCTAAGAGAGATAATTGGCCTACTTTTTTTTTTTTTATCAAGTCAAAGAAACACGTCCACTTTAAATGTTTTATGCCCTGTATTGACTTTAACAATGGATCATCTATTTTGGAGGTAAAGAATGTGATTGAGACATGAAAATGGATGAATATAAACGATAATCTGGAAGCGTATAAAAAAAAGTTATAACCATCCCACAAAAGAAAACCTGGGGGAGCTAACTACAATTATCGCTTGTCTGTTTGAGTGTAACAGATCTTGACTTAAACTATGTCTTAATAAATCAGTCAGTGGCAGTAAGATTACATTAGGATTAGGAAGTATTTCAGTCCTTAGGCCCCAAATATATGTCTTAGGGCCCCCACAGTTATAGAAGCGGCTCCTCATCTGTGTTTGATACAAGAGATACTTGTGTAAACTTAAGACAAAACTTAAGAAAAACAACCAAAGTAACCGCAGGGTTTAATGGATCACTAGTGAACTGGCAAACCCTCGTCCTGTAACATGTGAGAGGGATTATAGCGTCATGTGACTTTCTGTAACTGATGGAATTTAAAGCTATTGTGCTCACAACAATAACGCCAATGCATTTTAAAATGATGTAGATTTTCAGCATTAACTTTGTGACTGTGGAAACAAAAGTCCTATATTGTGTTACACTGAGAGGGCAGTGTTTCATTGTTATTCACTTGCACTTGTTTTAGGAGCAGTATTTACCCTCAGCGAGGCTCTGCAACCCGAGCTTTTAAGCACAGCTGAGTTTTCTTTTATAATGAATGATTTTTATCTGCACTCTGTTGTAGAAGTTTGATGCTAATATGTTGATGTATTTATTTTTTTATTCAGTAAACTAGGTGACACAATATTGATGTTCTGATATTATGATTTGGTGATACTGTATATAATGGACTGCTGTAATGACATACAAATACTGTTTTCACAAAATAAAAATTCAACAGGACTATCACTTTGGTGTCTATTTGAGGAAAGGGGATTATAATGTAAATATGGTATCCCTTTGTTGATTATTAACATTATAGTATATGTTGTATATTAGTTTTACAAAGTAACCCAGCAGCCCTAGTGACTTGACTGATTTACAAAGGTCCTCTATTTATGCATTGAATGTGCATTAATGTCACTAACATATAGGCTAGTTAGCAGTATTTTAACTGGTTATTGTTTTCAATCAGAGCAGAATCTGCGGCGCGTCATACTTTACCCAATGTTAGAGTGGAGTAATGTATTCTCTGTGTGCTGGCCTTGATGTTCAGTGACCTGAACCGTTTGACGTAGTGTCTAGATAACACACAAATCAAAAAAACAAATGTTTCACAGAAAAATTTGGCTTCAGAGACTTGTGTCTAAATGTTGGCAAAGTTATTAATGATAATCAATGGGGTTTCGACACTTCATATTACATATTACAGATTCAAGCAAATTAATTATACAAATGAAAAAATATATATACTTGTGTAGGACGTGTTTATTTACCGAAAAGTAAAAAATCTCAAATGGAAACACTTTCCCTTGTGCAACTTAATATTTTCAGAACTGTGTGGTGTTGTGTCAGAAATAGGTTAAAAGTTAGTTGAATTGCTCACGGGTTAAAACGGCATGTATGACTAAGACTATGAAGACTACAAATACCTTTTCCCCAATATCCCTTTATATAAAAACAAAAGGTCAGATTGTTGGATTTTTGTGAATGTCTAATAATAAACATCAATGATACATGATTATACAAATCTTTGTTCATTTTACTGTTTTGATAGTTCTACCATCCAGAAAAAGCTGGCATGAAGGCTTTTGCGCTGCAGAACAATTGAAGCTTCTTGGCCTTGGACCAACACCAAGTGAAGTAGGTCATAATTTTTAGGTTGTCACATCAGACTGTTGCTATATTGTCTGTCTTCATTGTGTTGGTAAATAGTCTCGTGTGATAAAGAAAGAAATTACCGCACCAAGAGAACAATAAAACATTCCTGTTAAGGCATTTCCCATAACATACGGCAGATCTATGCAGCAGATTGGCCTCGTCTAGCGTTTGGGATATCATCTTTGCTCATACAGGTGGTGTTCCCAACTTCCACTATCAACATTAGACATTGTGGCCTTGAAAAGGATCCATTAATAACAACATGTGTACACACAAATGGAAACATTTCCACCTACACGTCGCCAAACACGTTCAGCAGATGTTCTTCCAGGGCACAATGAACAGGAGTGTGTAATTAATGTTCCTTGACCTCATGTTTTGATTTGCCATGTGACTGAAGTATTGGGACACCTCTCCTTCCTGTCCCAAACATGTTATCACTCTGTTGTCCACAGGAGGCAGCGATAGGCCGGACCAGGAGGACAGTGGATGAAACCAAGACCAGCTGCCTGCTCCACTTTCACGCTGATCATTTATACTTCAAGAAATTTAAGTCTGTGGGGGCTGTAGTAGCTCAGGTAATGATGGCTGTCCTGTTGACAACATGCAACAGTTACTTTACGTTTTCTAATAGTAAAATGAATATGTAATGGAGTATTAAAAGTAGTCTTAGTAGATTAAATCAACCTTAAATCCCATCACAACTTTCTCAGAAGCCAGAGTATTATATGCTCAATCTAAATGCTCATTCCAGTGTGGCATTAAAAGAGACGTCAAAAGTAAAAAAGTAAACTTCCATTCACATTATTTTCTCATCTCTCTTATTTCCTAATACAACCTGTGACACAATAGGAGTTCACATTTGACAGCCCTAATGGTACGAATTGGAGGGAGTTTCCTGGAAATTGGTGCCACAGAGTTGAATAATAAAACCACAACCGGATTTCCTTTTCCTTTGTTTACAAACCTTGAATTGTGTTTAGCTCTTTGAGCCCAGGAATAGAATAACATTTTCATTCTCAGATGAAAACAAAAGCAAATGTTGATGCAGGATATTGGCTAATTAAACTTTAAAATGGTTTCCTACACTGATCCCTTGGTATTGCTTTGAACCCAGTGACATTTCAGTGATGTCAAATCATTCTCCGAGAGCATTACCAGTATGATGATGATTATTATTATATTATAACTGATACTAGAAGCACGTGTAATACTGATGAATTGGTTTATAATCAATACTTTCCTGCAAATATTCCGGTAACATAAAGTAAATGCTCTTTATAATGTCAAAATAAGCAATAACACCAACATTGATAAATAAAGCAGCAACAAGTCCTAATCTAATGAATGATACAAATATACAATAATCATTTTTAATCACCTGTTTGAATCCACTCTCAACCTATCCATCCATCCATCCATTTTCTTCCGCTTTATCCGGGGCCGGGTCGCGGGGGCAGCAGTCTCAGCAGAGATGCCCAGACTTCCCGATCCACGCACACCTCTTCCAGCTGTTCTGGGGGGACCCCGAGGCGACACCAGGCCAGCTCGGAGACATAGTCCCACCAGCGTGTCCTGGGCCTTCCACGAGGCCTCCTCCCAATAGGACATGCCTGGAACACCTCCCGAGGGAGGCGACCAGGAGGCATCCGGTACAGATGCCCTAGCCACCTCAGCTGGCTCCTTTCGACGTGGAGGAGTAGCGGCTCGAGTCCGAGCTCCTCCCGGGTAACTGAGCTCCTCACCCGATCTCGGAGGGTGCGCCCAGCCACCCTGCGAAGGAAACTCATTTCGGCCGCTTGTATTCGCGATCTTGTCCTTTCGGTCATTACCCAAATCTCATGACCATAGGTGAGGGTGGGAACGTAGATCGATCGGTAAATCGAGAGTTTTGCCGCTTGGCTCAGCTCCCTCCTCACCACAACAGTCCGATACAGCGACCGCATCACTGCTGACGCCGCACCGATCCGTCTATCGATCTCACGCTCCATCCGTCCCTCACTCGTGAACACAACCCCGAGATACTTGAACTCCTCCACTTGAGGCAAGGACACCCCACCGACCTGAAGCGGGGAAGCCACCTTTTTCCGGTGGAGAACCATGGCCTCAGATTTGGAGGTGCTGATCCTCATCCCGGCCGCTTCACACTCGGCTGCAAACCGCCCCAGTGCGCGCTGAAGGTCCTGATTTGATGAAGCCAACAGAACAACATCGTCTGCAAACAGCAGAGATGAGATTCAGAAGTTCCCAAACCGGACCCCCTCCGGCCCCTGGCTGCGCCTAGAAATTCTGTCCATAAAAGTAATGAACAGAACCGGTGACAAAGGGCAGCCCTGGCGGAGCCCAACACGCACCGGGAACAGGTCTGACTTACTGCCGGCAATGCGAACCAAGCTCCTGCTACGGTCATACAGGGAACGGACAGCCCTTAGTAGAGGGCCCCGTACCCCATACTCCCGGAGCACCCCCCACAGGGCACCACGAGGGACACGGTCGAACGCTTTCTCCAGGTCCACAAAGCACATGTGGACTGGTTGGGCGAACTCCCACAAACCCTCGAGCACCCGATGAAGGGTATAGAGCTGGTCCAGTGTTCCACAACCAGGACGAAAACCGCATTGTTCCTCCTGAATCCGAGGTTCGACTATTGGCCGGATCCTCCTCTCCAGCACCCTGGAATAGACCTTACCAGGGAGGCTGAGAAGTGTGATCCCTCTGTAATTGGAGCACACTCTCCGATCCCCCTTCTTGAAGAGGGGGACCACCACCCCGGTCTGCCAATCCAGAGGCACTGTCCCCGACCGCCACGCGATGTTGCAGAGACGTGTCAGCCAAGACAGCCCTACAACATCCAGAGACTTAAGGTACTCGGGATGAATCTCATCCACCCCGGGGCCTTGCCACCGAGGAGCTTTCTAACCACCTCGGTGACTTCAGCTTGGGTGATGGACGAGCCCCCCTCCGAGTCCCCAGCCTCTGCCTCCTCATCGGAAGACGTGACAGTGGGATTGAGGAGATCCTCGAAGTACTCCTTCCACCGCCCGACCACATCCCCAGTCGAGGTCAGCAGCTCCCCACCCACACTGTAAACAGTGTTGGTGAAGCACTGCTTCCCCCTCCTGAGGCGCCGGATGGTTTGCCAGAATCTCTTCGAGGCTGACCGATAGTCCTCCTCCATGGCTTCTCCGAACTCCTCCCAGACCCGAGTTTTTGCCTCTTTGACCACACGAGCTGCAGCACGCTTGGCCTGCCGGTACCTCTCAGCTGCCTCCGGAGTCCCACAAGCCAACAAGGCCAGATAGGACTCCTTCTTCAGCTTGACGGCATCCCTTACTTCCGGGCGCCACCACCGGGTTCGGGGGTTGCCGCCGCGACAGGCACCAGAGACCTTACGGCCACAACTACGAGCAGCCGCATCGACAATGGAGGAGGAGAACATGGTCCACTCGGACTCCATGTCCCCTACCTCCCTCGGAATCTGAGTGAAGCTCTTCCGGAGGTGGGAGTTAAAGACCCTACTGACAGAGGGATCCACCAGACGTTCCCAACAGACCCTCACAACACGTTTGGGCCTGCCAGGTCTGACCGGCTTCTTCCCCTGCCAGCGGATCCAGCTCACCACCAGGTGGTGATCGGTTGACAGCTCAGCCCCTCTCTTCACCCGAGTGTCCGAGACACACGGCCGGAGATCAGATGACACAACTACAAAGTCGATCATCGACCTCCTGCCTAGGGTGTCCTGGTGCCACGTGCACTTATGGACATCCTTGTGCTCGAACATGGTGTTCGTTATGGACAAACCGTAACTAGCACAGAAGTCCAATAACAGAACACCACTCGGGTTCCGATCGGGGAGGCCGTTCTTCCCGATCACCCCCACCCAGGTCTCACTGTCGTGAGACCGATGTTGGGCCCGTAGGCCGAGACAACGGTGAGAGACCTGTCCCCGACCCGAAGGCGTAGGGACGCGACCCTCTCGTTCACCGGGGTGAACTCCAACACGTGACGGCTATGAGCAAACCCACCCCAGCCCGCTGCCTCTCCCCGCGGGCAACTCCAGAAAAATGGAGCGTCCAGCCCCTCTCCAGGAGTTGGGATCCGGAACCCAGGCTGTGCGTGGAGGTGAGCCCGACTATATCTAGCCGGTATCTCTCTACCTCCCGCACGAGCTCAGGCTCCTTCCCCCCCAGCGAAGTGACGTTCCATGTCCCGAACGCCAGAAGCTGCGCACGCGGACCAGGTCGTCGAGGCACCTGCCTTCGACTGCCACCCAGTCCTCTCTGCACCCGACCGCCCTACGGATCCCTCTGCGGGTGGTGAGTCCACAGGAAGGCGGGCCCACGTCGTCCGTTCGGGCTGTGCCCGGCCGAGCCCCGTGGGCAGAGGCTCGACCACAAGACGCTCGCATTCGAGCCCCAACCCCAGGCCTGGCTCCAGGGTGGGGCCCCGGCTGCGCCATACCGGGCGACGTCACGGTCCTTGTTTTAATACTATCCATAGAGGTCTTTGAACCTCTCAACCTAATTCAACAAATTATTAAAATGCTGCTAATTCCCTCTATGCTCCAGTCCAGGATTTCATTCAATCTTTAATCTGTTTTAAGTAATACTTGAGCTGCTCTTGGCGATTATATTTCATTATGAGCTGGGATGAACTCCAGGACCCTGAGGTTTCGGTCTGTGTGCTGCGTGCCCACCCTTGCCACACACTACTCACTCCCACTGCAAGTTGTGCGTGCATTCAATTTATCCCACCCACTCAAAACATGTAAAATGGTCTAAAGACAATAGATGAATATGGTAATAAAGACATTACTGTTCTTTTCATGAACTGTATATGGAATATCCCCAAGCAAACGGCCACTACTGAAGAAGCAGGACACTTTTGACCCATCCCTCCATGCCGCTGGGGCAACAGGAGCAGTGAGCAACTGTTTGGGCGAGGAAACCCACCCAAACACAGGGAGAACATGTGAACTCCACAAGGCCCCGCATGGTCTGGGAATCAGTCCTGGGACCTTCTTGCGGTGAGGCGTGAGAATGTTAACCACTCAGGAAAGGTAAATGTTGGAAAAATGACTGACTTCACCTTTAAAAATAAATATAATTTTAATTTCATTTAACTGATTAAAATCACACATATTTTTGAACAAAATGAGTTTGTCTGAACGTTGGAATCAGTCTTTGGGGTCAAAAGTACAACATCTTCTCATTATAACACTGACAGTCTGCTTAATTACATTAGCAGAGGAGCATCCAAACCAATGTCATTTAAAGCCAGTACAGATGTTTGTTGTTTTCAGTGAGCTTACACTGCTCACCACTCCACATCTGTGCTTGCCTCATCCACCAGTAACAACACCTAACACAGCCAGGCCAAACCTCCATATAATTTAGCCACAGTTAGAGTCCCCATGCTATTTGTCCCGCGATCTCCCTTGTCACCTGCTGAGATTCTTTCCACCTTTAGTCGCTCACTTGTTGTCCCTGGTCCAGTGCCAGGTCTTTGTAGCAGAGTGAGAAAATAACCGTGTAAGCGATGCCGTGATGTGATCTCTCAGAGAAAATAGACAAATGATGTTGTCAATCACGGCTGACCTGGTTTTGGCTCGTACATTTTCCAAGGTGTCAATATTTACAGTATGGAAGCTCCTGGCGGGCGTGGGATGTGTAACGCTGTCCTGCTGGATGCTCTCAGGCCCGCACCCGTGTCTGGTCCTGCACGTGGCGCCTCCAAACGGGTCTTGCCACACGCAGTGAGCGACTTATAAGGATGGCTGGGATTCATGCATTATTTGAGATGCGTTTGGGACAACAAGACATGAAACGATCTAGTGTCATGTTTGTCAAAAGTCAGGATGAGTGCAAGTTTGTACCTATGTTTATTCAATGAGGCCCTTTCTCTTCTAGATTGCCTCCTACATGCGAGCAGTCAATGACATTTATGACAAGGTGGACTTTAATGGGATCAACCTGGTCAACTTCAAAGTCAAGTCTCTTCATGTAAGACTGTAAAACTATATAACAAGTGACATAACTCAAACACCAAGTGACTGATGTGGATTACTGACTAGCGCAATGTCTGGTTAAGGTGATGACCGAGGAGGATAAGAATGACCCGTTGCAGCGGTTGTACACTGGGCCAGAGAAGCTGCTGAGCCTCTACTCCGAAAACAACTGGGACAATTACTGCCTGTCGTACCTGCTCACCAACCGTGACTACAGCGGCGTGCTCGGGCTGGCCTGGGAGGGCAAGACCGGTGAGGGTTACGCATCACACACACACCGCAAAAAAAACCAATGCAGGCTACTTTTATTGGCATATGTGAAAGTTCTCGGCTCTGATGACTCTCTTAAAAGGTCCCTGTTTATTACTCTGCATCAATTCCAAAGCTGTATTGGTTACCCAAAAGGTTCATTGTAAACATTATTCAATCTTTATTTTAATACACAGTGGATTCAGAAAGGTTTAAGATAAAATTGTCTTATTAGTGTGTTGGGGTCTGATGCTCAACTAATGCACATTACTTTTATTTTTCTGTTGAAATTAAAGACTAAACATTCATGGTGACTTAAATGCTGTATTTGGACAGTAGACTCGGCTCACTCCTCCCCGTTTGCTACAATGACCACGTTTGAAAGGGAATCTATGGCGGATTTACAGAATCCTCCCAACCAGCTCTGACTGAGCATGTTCACGGGGCGTGTAGTTCAGTCGTAGTCGCGCCCGCGCCTGTTAATCAAAGTCCGGCCCTGATTAGTAAACAAGATTTCTAAAATATTCCTTACAAGGAATATTACCAGCCTCGTATCTTTAATTGTAACTAACCGAGCGTTATCACAGGAGCAATATCTAGCCGTGCAAAGTTTAAAAAAAATTAGATACCAGGCTTTACAGTTTACACTAGCTTGTTTTGCCGCCCCTATATGGAGGTACTACAGCAATGGCGGACAATGTCGGCCAATACCGTCGCAGTCATAAAGCAGAGCAACCAGCGGCCATTGATTTGGACCTTATTCAACATCTACAGGCCATTGTTGTGCTGTTTTTAAACATCCATAATAGGTTTAGGTCTGTGGTAAAGTCCATTCATACAGAACAATGCAGTCTCTAATTAAGTCAGATTGTAGGTGTTTATTTTTAAAGAATAATCAGACTTCAACATAATAACATAGTGATAATATCTACAATACTGCACCTATAACGGCAGCCACTTTAATGTAACAGGGACCCTTTTAGTTTAGTTTATTTGTCACTGTCAAAATAATTGGTACAGCTGGGTGTCCAGTATATGGTGCAGGGAGCATAGACTGGTGAGTCCATGCTGTGTGCATTAGTTAGAGGTTTTAACTTTGCACCCACACCTTTATTCAGGCTTGGTCCTTAATGCCAGTTATGTTTCACACTAAAATGTTAATGAGGTTTTAATAGAATTATCTTGCTGTAAAAAAGTAAAATCTCTAGAGATGTGCAAGAACCATGAGGACCAGGTTGGTGTGAGGGCCGTATTTGGGCCCCAGATTTGGCTGAAAACATTCTCTGGTCGCTTTTATGATTTAACCTTAATAACAAAACAGGAGTATATATGAGCTTAATGAACAAAGTTGCTTGGATGCGAAACTTAATAATAGATCTGAGCTCTTCTCCCTCCATTATTTTTTATTTTTTATTTTTACTCCTCCACAATCACTGCTTCCAAATCAGCTTGAATTATGTGACCGGAGACAAATGCACTGTATCAGACTTAGGCAATTTGAGTAAACATATGCAGCTCAAATACAATGTAGTTCTGTAAATATTTGCAATTTAGAAAATATATCAGTAGGGGGAAAAAAGCTGTGAAAGTTGTTTACAGCAAGTTAACAAAAGTACAGTTTAAGCCGTTTCATATTTTGGCCTTGAAGAGCCCCTTTTCAGACGTGTTACAGAGGCAGTTTGGTCAGTGAAGACAAAAACAATACGTGAGCGCAATCCTCAATTAAAATTCTGCAGTGGTTCAACTGTGCTGTGCTGCAGTCCCTCCCACTGGGCTCAAAAACCCATAGATTATTCATTAAAAAAAAACACACATTGTTTAAAAAAAAAAGTCAGAACTTCTTCTTGATCAAATCCACTTTTTTTTTTACAAATGAAGTTTTCAATGATTAAAAACTATGCCAAAAACACGCAATATTAAAAGAAACGTTTATTTTTGGTCTGTCTTTGTTCATTGTACGTCATTGTACATGATTGTGGCGTTCAATGAAGTGGGTAGCATTAGTGGAAATTACCATTTTAAGCAGCTCCCTATGATCATGTGACACATTAGGAGCTGCTGATTGGCTGAACCCGGGGGTGTGAGAGCAGACCACCTCGAGTAACATGTGATTAGGCCCTAATGAACCTTTGCCTCTTGCAAATAAATAGATACACCAGCCCAGACGTCTTACGTGCGATTGGAGACCGCATTCCTCGGGCCCCGTCGCCATGGAGATGTTTCACGTGAGCAACACCGGGATGTGGGTGACATTGATGTGACTTCTCTGGATCACGAGACTTGCCACAGTCAAAATGGGATAATGTTTGACTGGAGGTATGGACTCCATAGTAATAGCCTACATGCAGGGGTTTATTGTTAGTCTTGGGAAATATCAAAGGCATTTCGCCATGACGCCATAAACTCAGAGACCTTAGGAACCTTTCAGCCAGAGATTGGGAGACACCCTCACGCACAACCCCCATCACTCACTCGCCCTGACCTCCTCAACAACCCACAGCGGAACAGAGTGGGGGTTGTGCCACTCGTGTTTTTGTACCAGTAGAATTCCTGCTCGCGCTGCGGAGACAAACTGTAGCACATGTATTTTTTCCACATAGTCGATTACACAATAACAAGTTCCGGTTTGTGTCAGGTGGGAGAAAAGGTCAACAACTGGCAGAACAGAAGGGCAAGGAAGATTTGTTCCGGATCATAATGTGTACGTGTAAAGAAAACCAGCTTGCTGGTAAAGAGAAGAGAAAGTATTGCTGAATGATATGCTTGTCCCTATGTCGCATTGATTTGGCATTACTCTGTAGCTCATGTAACTCATACAGCAAAGTAAAATAAAGTATTTGTCCAATGCTGACCTTTCCACTTCCACAGAAATACATTCTTTCATATAAAAAAGCATTATTGTAAATGGTAGTAACTTGTAGCCTGGAGCACAACATGAGTTAAGGTCATTGAACCCCTGAGAGTGGAGAGTACAGTGAACTTGTCATAATTTCCTTTCAGACCTGGGTCTATGCAAAAGGTTACAATACAACCTCATTTTGAAATCTTGCACCCTCAGTTTTAGGCACTATTTACAATTCATACACAAATAGTTCCAAGTACCCCCTGCTAAGTCCTTGAGTAACCCTTTAACTTCCTGCGTACCCCTGGTTGCGACACACAGCTCTAATGCACCTTCAGTCCGTTTGTTCTTTAGCCAGCTCGGCTTCCTTTGGGGCTACTGTAAATTTCCAGGAAATCTGTCTGTGTGGTGTTACTAGCGGTCAGTGCGCACGCTGGGCTTGTTTTCACCTGTGAAGGTGTTATTGACACATTCATATTTATCTAAGGCTGACTCTGTATTTGTCATTAAGAACCTTGTGAAAGTGTGCTGATGTTGCCTAAGAAGGGATCTGTGGATGAGTCCAATCACCATGTGCAAATGTTGTCAGTGTTGCTAAATACTGCTCTGCTAAATATTTAGCAGAGCAGTTTTGTGCACACATTTCCACAAATGCTAAAATGGTCACAGTCTACAAGTAATCTAAATGGTTGGTTTCTTTCTGCCGTGTTTATCGAGTGAGCTAATAATACTGGTCTTTCATTTGAGTCCTTTCAGTGGAGGACAATTAAATAATGAGATGGCAGCCACTGAAATGTTCACATGATTTTGCATAGTGTTCCTCTAATAGTGCCACTCTATTGGTAACATTGTAGTATCATCATTATTGTGATGTTAGGCCTTTGTTTTTGTTTGGACAACCTATAAGCACCTCACACTTGCAGGACGTCATTTGTTGCTCCACCTGTGAAACAACATCCAGATGCCGACAGCTGGTTCCCGTGGTGCTCAATTACTCACTGTAAACTCCAATTCACCGAAACAGTCATGCATACCTTGACGGACAAGCATCTTGCAAACGCGGCCCCCACCGAGACCCCACTGCAGATCACATTGTGCAGGACACATTACATAAAATTCCCCGTGATGCCGTGGGAAGTGCTGAGACTTACTCCAGCCGTGCTCTGAAGGAGCCAATGAAGAGACGGCTGTGTGCTGACAAATGCAGAGGCTGATTTGACTCTGGCCTCTCAAGAAAGTGAAAGGAAGTGTTGGTGGAGTGCAGATACTGTGCAAGAGAATGGTATGGGCTTATACTCTGGCCCTTGTTATTGAGATTTTGAATGCATTAACAATGTTTCTTATAGTCTTCTGTTGACATAGACTATCTAAGTAAAATATTGCAAAAATTTCATAATGTTGAATCCAAACTTTCTGGGTTTCTGAGCTACAAAGTCTCCTCTTGAATTGTTGAGATCTTTTGTGGTAAGTCTAAAATGGATGTTATAAATATTTTTTGTAATGTGAATATTTAGGCATATTTTATAATCGTACAGCACTGCCCTGAGAGTGAGCTTGCCCCCCTCAAACACTCACTCACTGCTTTAAATGTACATCTTTGCTAACACATGTTTCAGTTTGTATGCAAATTTACTCATTTGGACAAACCTTTTGTTGTGTAGAAGCCAACTAAAACTGAGCATGGAGCGACACACTAAGCCTTGAAAAATAAAATACAGGACAGCGGCTATAATACAGTAATCATCGCTTTGTGGCTAGATTAAAGTATATGCCCACCAGTGCCACGCATGGTGAGGCAGAGGTTAGCGCTCATGATTCACAGCTTGAAGGTTCCTGGTTCGATCCCCGGCTGTGTGGAGTTTGCATGTTCTCCCGTGTCTGCTTAGGTTTCCTCTGGTTTCTCCAATTTCTCCTACCACTAAAAACATGTATAATAAGCCAGCTTGAGTGAGAGTGTGTTTGAAAGTGCGAGTGGGGGGACAATGGATGGAAATTAGCCCATGTTTACAAGTAGCGTGTTATTAGTCGCTGTCCTGACCAAATAAATAAGACTAAATATCCATGTATGAGTAAATCATGATTCTTTGTGGAGCTTTTGTCTTGCCATTGGTTAGTGTAAATGTGTCCATGTGAACCAGTCCAGCTGTTTGACATTATGGGAAATCTTTTTGGGCATTACATAAAGTCAGACCATAAATAAACAGGGCAGGGGCTCTGTCTGCACCTACACCCAAGGTCGATAAGGCCTCAGTAACAAACACAGTTGAGGTATTTCCAGTAGCACAAGGTCAATTATGCAATGAGATAATGGTGTGACAGGACCTGCATTTTGGACATGTTGATCTACAGTCAAATGATTTTCCCTCAATAGACTTTGAAGACAATTATTAAATTACAGCTAGTTCTTCACGATGTGTCAAATTCGGAATACCTGAAAGTATTTGGATTTCCTCTGTGTGCAGGTAACTGGGGAGGCATCTGCTCCACCTACTCAAAGCTCAGAAATGGCCAGTACTCGACGCTGAACACAGGTCTCGTCACGATTCAGAACTATGGACAGTTCCTGCCTCCACGTCAGGTGCAGTTCACCCTCGCCCACGAGCTCGGCCACAGTCTGGGAGCGCCGGTCAGTCGCCCCTTTATTAGTGGTCCTTGTAATTAATTAATAACACTGCATAGGAAATGTGAATTAACTCTTCAACATTAAAACAATGTAACTTCTCAGTCATCCAGGTTGTTAATTCACTCTTGTGAAATCGAAACAAGACAACTACACTTTTTTTGGGGGGTGGGAAGACGCCAATGTTTCCCACCAGATAAAGACACGGGCGCAGATGGTGACATCCCTGGAGTGCGCCCCAGGAATGACCTGGAGCCAAACCATGTCCAGAACTGGAGTCCTTCATGTCTGTTGAGGGCCAGGCTCACTGATCTCTCATGTACAGCCTCCTTTACCCCTCACTCCATTCACTGCGGCTCTTCATCCAACAGACACATATCCTTCTCCTCAAAGGAGTGACATGTGCAAAGACACTGCTCAGTCCATGCCACAAGATGTTTTTCAGCAGTGTTGATGAGACGCTTTTCCAATCTGCTTGTCCACACCTCTGCAACGCCTCAAGCACAGGCTGGTATTCTGCCACGTGGTGCACCTCTGAGGTTGTGGTGGAATCTTCTCTGCTAACCGGGAGCTAACTGCCCCTAAATTGTCAATGAGTGTGTGGTGTGGGAGAAATGGTGATACTGGTCCTATTGTTTACCGTAGACGGAGAGGAATCTTTCCATAAAATGTTTCTTGTTTCAATTTTTCCAGATTGACTTTAACATTTCTCATCAATCTCGAATCTGAATAGTTGGGATCTAATAAATACATTTTGACATCACAAATGTTTGCATGTTATTGCAACAGTGCCCGCTAGACCTTGATCTTTATTGATTGGTCTATTTGGAGTATGTCCATGTCTGGAATCATTATGTAGTCTGAAACATTGGAGTAATTGAAATTCACTGTTTATTTTCCCACCTCCTTTGGTCGGCCATAGCAGCTACAGCAAACAGCACACTGTAAACCTGTGCACCTGCTCTGCTCTGCCCCTCCCACTCCCATGGGAGTTCCTGAGCAGCTTAGTTCTGCTATGTCAGTCATCTGTTGTTTATGAACTGCGCTATGTTCTCCTGCTCCGCACCAAACCGCACCTGCTGCCACCGACGTGTTTATTTTAGCAGCACAGGGCCTTCTGTCCTTCATGACCTTGTATGTGCTACAAACTAATGCTACATTACAATATTAACATCTTCAGGCGTCAGGCTATTCATAAGAGCAATGCTCCACAAACGGCAAACCACAAAAAAAGAAAAAAAGTTTCAGATTGAGCAAAAGAGCAGATTGATGGAGACAAAGGGAGTCACATCAAGACCACTAATCGCAAATCACACTTAATCCCAGTTTACCTGTCTCATGCAACAACTCATGAAATACCCTAAATTCTTAAATAAAAGTTGGAAATAATTGGCACCTTGATTACAAAATATGACAAATTGTGCTATTTTGTCCCGTAGCATGATGAGGGGAGTAATTGCGGTAATCTGGGCTCCTCGGGAGGAAAAGGGAGATACCTGATGTTTCCTCACGCCTCAGACGAGGTCCGTGAAAACAATGACAAGTTCTCGCCGTGCAGCATCAAACACATCGGTAAAGTCCTGCACCTGAAGAAAGACGACTGCTTCGTGGGTGAGTCTCACTGACGTAGGCTTTACAGAGCTGTTCATTTGTTGACATGTCTGTCCCTTTTGGCCAGTCAGTGATCAGCCCATCTGTGGGAATCGCATTGTGGAGGAAGGTGAGGAGTGTGATATTGGCCAGAATGACACAGACCCATGTTGCTACAGTGCAAGAGAGCATTTAGGACTTCAATGTCGCTTGAAGCCTGATAAACTTTGCAGGTATTGTGCAAGAGATCATTGTGCAGGCTTGTTATGGTGTGTATTAATTTAAGCGGGAGGGATTCATGGCATGTGGTTCTTAATTACACCTTAACTATGTTCTTTGCGTCAGTAAGTGCCTAACCCTGTTCTTTCTTTTGTTTTCTCGTTTAATCCCATAGTCCTAGCCAGGGCCTCTGCTGCAGACCGGACTGTGGATTTAAGTCCCACGGTCATATTTGTGACGAGGAGACGGATTGTCAGAAGGAGAGTGAGTGTTCGGGACTGTCCCCTCGCTGCCCTGAGCCCAGCCCCAAAGAAAACCTCACCATCTGCAGCCAGGGGACACGTGTCTGTCTGAACGGGGTGAGGCCCCCTGTTATCCCAGAACCGGTATCATTGTGCTCCCAAATCTTATCAACTATTCGAATATTGGCCATATTGGCAGCGCCACTAAGGAATATTCAAGTGTATTTCTTCATTCTATGGCAATGATCTGACAATTGTGTAACGATTTTGTGGCTGTCTTTCTTACTCAAATTAATTATTTATTATCCCCCCCCCCCATCCTACTGCTGCCTCTTGATTTCCATATGAATTAACTTTTATATGTAGATTTATTTTGAAGTCAGGGGCATTATGACATCATGATACAAAACCGCCAGAGAAAAAAGAAAACATTTGATCAAATCCATATTTTATAGAACAATGTGCTTTTCAAGAATTTGTTCTCAAATTAATCTTTATCAAATGCTCTTCAATGTTACGTCCTGTTGATGACGCCTCAGAGAGTATAGACTCCAGCTGTTTTAGGTTTAAAAATATTGGCCTCCCGAGGAGCCGCGTGTGTGAACCTTTAATAACAAGTTTATGGGAAGGATAGGACACAAACACATCTGTTCAGGCTTTTCTTCATGATATCATTTATTATTTTGAAATGATTTTGAAGCAATACTTTTTCTAAGAATTAATTAGGAAAAACAGTTTTCCTGGTTTTATTTTAGAGCCCTGTGCTGTAAAGTCTCTCCATTTATCCAATGTATGAAACAAGTTTGTGTCACGGTTATGTTGCAGGTGTGTGCGGAGTCGGTGTGTGTGCGACACAAGCTGCAGCAGTGTGACTGTCCTGGAGACTCCATGAAGGACAAATGCCACATGTGCTGCCAGGAGCCTGGTAACGGCACATGCATGTGTCCCAGCAGGGAATGTGTTTACACTCTGTCATCCAACATCTCTGAGCATTACTGCCGAGTCACTGACGCACATTTGACTTTTCCATTTAACAACAACACAATGTCACAGTGGCTTTGTTGTGCTATCTGAATCACACACACACAACGTCCAGCCAATGTTTATTTACTTTATTCATTATTTATTATTTTATATTAGTTTAATATACCTTCTTTACTTGCTGCAGCAAATCACCTACAGCCTCCCTTACCCTTTCAGACTCTTCAGTTTCCATATAAATGATGTTCCTAATTCCAAACCACAATGTTGTGTGTAGTTTGTCTTTCTTGGTCAACCCCTTGTCTTGTGAATCTTGTTTTGTTTTCTGTTCTGGGTTGTCCGTTCCCTGCCAGGGACTGCAGATGTAAATTAGCCTCAGGCTAACTCTGGTACAATGCATCAAATGGCAACATTTATGTTATAATTGTACATGGTCCCTTTAAACTAGATGGAGAACTAGTGATTGCTGAATAGTTAATTGTGATACTTCTGATCAATCTTGTATACTATGATGTTAGCCTGGCCAGCCAGCCACTCATACTTTATGGTCAAAAGCAGGAGATGTAAATGTGTAACGCGACACTCAAGCCAATTTCAAATCCTGTATCATATCATTCAGAACAAACGTCATACCTTTTCTCACCTGTAATTGAAAGAGTTGTCTGTGGGTTTGGCAGAAGATGGGGCTGTTTCTCAATTTTCAGTGCAATTATTATTTGTTATTTTTCATGTTTTTATTTTGCACGGACCGTGGTTCCTTTGGTCGATTAAGCCGCCAGTCGATCATGCATTCAGAACTTGCAGAGAAAACACTGGGTCCCCGACCAAAGGCTTTGTAAAGTAGAATAGGTGTGCAGTTTGGCTGTAGCCAGGTTACCATAGTGTCATTGCTGTGTTTTGTTTGCAGATCAGCCCGAGACATGTGCCAGCACCACCTCCTCAGTGTTGTCCCATCACTTTCAGAGAAAGGCACTGCCTCTTGTGGGCGGGTCTCCATGCTCAGCCAATCGGGGCTATTGTGACAAGTTCCAAGTGTGTCGCCTGCTGGATGCAGATGGCCCTATAGCCAGACTCAAAAACTCCTTCCTGCACCTGGATGAGTTTGACGATTTAGGAGAGTGGATGAAGGTGACCGAAAAATATGGGGTTCATAAACATGAGTCAATTCATTTAAAAATATTTACAAAGTAGGCTATAATTATTTTTGTCATTCAATATAATTCATGGCTGGACCTGATTTTTTTCTAGTAGTGGAATAACATTTGTTTTCACTATTTCAGTATTTTGCTCAATCACACTTTTGTTAAAAAAAACAAAACAAGAAACATCTACATTTTGAACAATTTTATTGATTTTGAACTTGCAGCTTCTTTTTCCATTTCCGCAACTGACGGTGTGTTGAAATAAGAAATAGGTTTGTTGAGTATAAGGTGGATCTACAGCTCACCTTGTATTGAGTTCAGTTGTGTATTTTTAGAGTGCCTTTTACTCTTCCTATGTTACATGTTCATACAAATCATCATGAGCCTAAACTTTCTGTAAAGTCCAGAACAGCAGCTGTGAGGGTGCGTTTGTCCTGAGAGCGTGGAGAATCAGGAATGCAGTTTTGGTTGACAGCACCTTCAGGATTATCTCCACACTTGACGAGAAACTTCTTAGTGCACTAGGACAACCTTAATTACATCCTATTCACACGCTATTTCAATGTCATGTTCATTTGTACTCAGAATTACAAATGAGACATGTGTGTCGTTCCAGGTTTATTGGTGGGCCATCCTGGTGACTGTGGCCACCGTATCTGCCGTGATGGGATGCATAGTCTGCCTCTGCAGCCGCACTCTGGACACCAGTATTTTGAGATAACCTCCGCTGTCTTGTCCAAACAAAGCAATGAAGTACAACCATCACAATGAAGAGTTGGTTGATGTTTTGAGACTCGGCGGTTCACCTTTCTTCAACCTGGTGTTTGACGTCAGTGGACCTCATATTTGTGCAAGGGAGGCTGCTTGTGTTGTGGAAAATGTTGCTGTCAACTGTGGGTGGTGTGGGCCATAACACGAGACCATACTGTTGTCTGACACTTATTCTGAGCCACTGGCCTTGAGACTGATTTACTCTTACAATTTTAAAAGCTGAATCGGGATTTTATAATGGGGAAGAAAACCAAGGAAACTTTACTTTTGTTTTAGTAATAAAATGTATATCTTGTATGCTTCCTAATTTTGTCTGTACACTTCCTTATCTTTTGGGTCACCTTGACACCAATCATTGTCATTGTAAATGCAAGGATTTTGAGTATATTTTGTGTTATTTATCATTTCTTACACATTTTTATCAAAAGTTGGAAACAAAGCAGTGATAAAACAAATGTTGGGAGGAAAAACACCCAGCCTTGAGCTGTACAATCCAAATGATAAAAAGGACCTTTTATGATAACGCCAGAAACTACACTGTATCTTGCCCAAATGTATAAATTAATGTATTCACACATTTAAAATATGAAATGTACATGTTGTGTATTGTTAGAAAAGTTGCAGTACAGTATTTTAATAAAGATGTACTTTTTAACATTATTCAGCAACACGTTTCAGTGCAAACGTTAAACATCACAAAAGCACAAACAGCAACATTAGTTCCTTTATAAGTCCAATTTTTTACAGGCAACAGTCCTGCGATTTACCACAGAAGAAGCAGGTTTTGAGGTAACAGTTTGTCAGTAACTAAGCACCTGGCTACAAAGTAATTTGCAGAATAATTCTGGTAAGGCACTGATAAAGGCCCTTAGTCACAAAATGTGCTAAAAGCCTCAGCGGCGAATGCTTGGAAATGCATCACATAAAGTAAAATCAAACTAAACTTCTTAGGGACTGCCTTTGCTTCTCTTGGAGAAGTGGCAGCAGTCTGCACAACTTGAGCAACAGTTGTTTTAATAAAGATGTAATTATTTACATACCGGACTTAAATACCTCCAGAACCTCCATGTTCTAGTCATTGGTAAAAATCCAATCAGATTAGACAAAATATATATGTTTTAAAAAACTGTACAATATTTACACACGGTAGTTTTAAATATTATAGATATTTACATTGTGCTTATAAAATCTGAGATATACAGTACAATAAGTTACAGGTGTATAAATTATAAGTGCTGACAGAAGGAGGATCTTAGATCATCTTCAGGACGTGAGACTATTCAGTCTGACTCTATAAATAAGAAAAATGACCGCTTTAGTCAAAATGATATCTATAATTGTGTGGATTTGTCCAATAACATTTCTGATCACCTTTTGGATGATCTCCTCCAGGAATCTTTACACTTCACGAACGTCAGTTCCTGGTTTATATTGTGAGCTCCCGGATCTTTCAAACAGAAGACCACCCTGAAAAAGACACGCAGGACAAAATACAGTACAAATGGTTATTGAGAGCACTGCATTGAAGGCGTTTGTGACCCTCTTCTGTAGGACAAACCGCTTACTTCTGCTGTGTCTCTCCTGCCCTGATGCGGATCCGGTGGACGTCCATGCTGTTGCTGTCGGCGTCTCCGGACCACCACGAGGAAACCATCTTTAGCATGTTTGATGCCGACCAGCCATTCGTCTCCTCCCATTTAAACTTCAGCATCAGTAAATCACCAATGTCCTTCTCAGTCACCAGCAGAAAAGAGAGGGTCCTGTTTGTGGCTATTTTCTCCTTTCTACCAATCACAAGTGTCATTTAAAATACTACATTACACTGTTTTTACGGTCATTGGCTTAAATACTAATTCAACTCACAGACTGAGCTCAAGATTTTCGGCCTCTCCCTTGGTTCCGAATAGTGAGACAGTGAGAGAGGGCTCTATCTCAGAGCTGTTCACTTTACTGGTGAAATGGACCTTCAGCTGATAGTGGTACACTGAAAATTAAATATTACAAGTCATCACTATGTTTTGAGAACAGTGTGAACTTTATTCCTCCGTAGACTGACCTCTAAAGGGCATGGAGGATCTGGTCATGGTGTACATTTGCACACTCCTTGATTTGCGTACTTTGCTTGTGGTGTAGCCCACGGTGTTGCAGCGTTTTTTGCGACAGTTGAGGCACATGCCGCGGTTGAAGACGTCGTTGCTGCTGCATCTGTAGGCCCGGGCGGCCTCCTTTTTGTTGACCAAGGAGTCAATGAACAGGTGAATGGAGCGCTCGTGTTCACACTTAACAGCGTCACTAATAGCTGAAGAAAAGTAGGTAGGATTGTTATTGGTGTGATAAAAAGTCATAATAAAGGTTTTATATAAAAAAAACTACACACCGAATAAGCCAAAGGACGCAATTTTCTCCAGGGCACCTCTGAGATTGCAGCCTGGCTGGAAGCTGCCTCCATTGGGGTAGATGTCGACATGTCCCACAGGCTGCTGGATGCCGATGCTCAGCCCCAGAGAGCCGCGAGTAAAAGTGTGCAGGACGTCCACAAAGTGAGCGTCGTCAGGGGAAAGCCGTCTGTGCGCGTGTTCCCCCTCAAAGTCCGGGCCGGCAGGGTCCAGACCTGGACAGAGTGACACGCGTGAGACTACGAGCCTGCACCTCATCACACAGACTCATTTAGTACTGTTCTCACCAGTGATACGCCCCACTTTGCTGCTGGCCTGACTCCCTGCAAATCCCGCCACATGAGCTCCGAGGCTGTAACCAATGAGGTGCAGGTTGTCAAGAGGCATGTTGGTGGCTTCCTACAAGAGGAAAAAATAAAACACACAAACATAAATTAATTTACATAATATGAAAAAGATAATAGTACAACAGCTTTCAACATAACTTCCTAGTATACAGGTGCTAGTCATAATTAGAATATCATGAAAAAGTTAATTTATTTCTGTAAATCAACTTAGAATATGAAACTAATATATGATATAGATGATTATGGCTTACAGTCTATTTTCAAAATATTCAAATTTTATGAGATTTTTAATTTGGGGTTTTTACAAGCTGAGCCATAATCATCAAAATTATAACGAATAAAGGCTATACATATCTCACTTTGCATGTAATGAGTCTAATCATATATTAGTTTCACCGTTTAAGTTGAATAACAGAAGTGAATGCACTTTTTCATGATATTCTAATTATTCGACAAGCACCTGTATGTAATTTTTTTGATACACTGCAGGCCTCTGACCTCGATCCAGTCGATGAAGCGAGCAATCTCGTGTCCCACTGCTCTAGTGTTTTGAGCTGCCACCAAATAATGGTTCTGGGCTGAGACGAGCCAGTCCACCACAATGACGTTGGCCGTCTGCTCTCTCTCATAAAGGGCTGTCACCAGTTTAGCCACCCAGCTCTCAAACAGGCCACTCACCTGAGAAAATGACAGAAAAAATGTCAGCAAAGAAAATATTTTGACATGATAATTAATAACAGTTATCAAGTCTACTTTGTGTTGGTGGAAACTGTTGCATGCTACTGCTTGTCATGAATCCTCTATAACAACATGGAACCAGATTTTGTCCGAATGTCACTTCAGCAGCAGTTTGCTCAATGATGCAGAGGAAGCAAAAACCTTGTGGTAATGATGGCATGTTTGAACAGGCTCAATGCTTACCGTCCAGCCGTGGATGACTAAGAAGGTTTTGGAGCTACTGTTGAAGGTACAGGCTGACAGCGACTCTGCTTTTCCCAGAGTGATGTAGCACAGGTCATCGTCTGGATGCGACGGTTTACGCAAAGAAAACTTGACCAGGCTTCCATTGGTGTCATCTTTGTGCTCAAACAAGTCCTTTAGAGGGTCCAGAATATTACCTATAAGACAGATGACACAGTGGAGTGAGCAAAGACAAGCTGCCGGTGGTTTTGTCCTTGGGTGATGTTTTGAGGGTATGAGGTCCAGGATGCCTAGCTTGCTCTTTAAGTGACTGCTTCCAATAAGCTGTGGCCCCTCGAGGCCCCTCAGTAAAAGAGCTTCCTCCTTAGACAACATGAGTGCTCAGGGTTATGGGGGTTCACTTGGTCAGACTGAGCTCCATAGAAACCACCAATACTTGTGCTACCTTTGTTCCTGCCACAGATAATCTGCACAACTTCAGTGCCGCTGGAGTCAGCTGACTCGATTGAGAGGGGCAGCTCAGAGTGGGGGATGGGAGCATACAAACCAGACTTTACAAGGCTGCAGCACAACTAGAGTGAACTTTAATATCTTAAAAATAATTTGCATCAGTCACTGTTGCACATTAGTCCCGACTCCTGTGTCATGTTAGTGAAAGTTCTCACGCTTCCTCACTGCATGGATATCCAATTGCGCATATCGTGACATTTGGAAGCGTTGATCAGAGCTTAATATTACGGGGACAGTGAAAGAATTGTAGCTATGAATATGAAATTAAGCAACACAGACATCAAACACTAACACTAACACCAACACCATGCAGGCACAATAAGAAAATAGGGTACGTTATCATAGGTTTGGATGTGTGGTCGCCTTCTTTACACACTTCATATTCCCGTTTAAATAGTTTGCACGGAAAAATCTGGTGAAGCTGAAATGGCAACTCACCAAAAATAGAGTCGGTGAGCTCCTCTTCCAGAGACGTCACATACTGCACAGCTGAGTTCAGTACCAAGAAGCAAAGAAAGCCAATTCTCCACGCGTTCATCTCTTTTACAGAAGAATCCCTTGAACTAAAGTTTTCTCAACGGTCGAAATTAATCACGTGGTCAGAGTGGAGTAAACGTGCACTTGTGCGTAATTCCGTACGTCCCGTCCTGGCACAGAGCAGATATATCTGAAGCACCTTGAACTGGCCGCGTCTTAAATAGCACCTCTCTCGAGCCATTGGTTGCGCGGGCTGACCCTCGCGCGGGGAGTGGAAAATTGTGAGCAAGGTAAATGATTAGACCACTTTATGATCAAGGTCAACAATACAAGACGGAAACGTATTTTAGGTTTTATACAGAACCATCATAGCTTTATAAAGGGTTTGTTATCTTTACTCAATTAAGGTACTTGATTCATCTTCTGTACTCAGTAGTTGAAGTCTTTGTTATCTTTAGACTATATTTAAGCCCTTTATGAGTAATAGCCTATTAATAAAAGCAGCAACAGCTACAGGCTTATGATGCAGTGGCTATAGTCACTAGTGATAACCTCAGAGGCAATAAAATTAATGTTTGTGTATTCAAGTGCCACTGAGGTTAAGATAAAGAAGATAAAGAAGAAGACAATCAAATACTAGTCAGAGCCAACAAAATAGAAAGAGCCTCCTTTGTGTTTGTAGAACAACGTTACCGGATTTATTTACAAACACTTCAGGATTTACAATACCATGATGGTATTGTAATTCTCACAAGGTCGAGGTCAGCTGGAGACTCATTTTGTTGGGGTCTTATCAGGAGTTCTTTTGTGTTTGTGCCATATTTAGGGAAAATATAGTCATCCACAAATTGTCATTTGGGGTTTTTCCATCGTTTGAGTATGTGTCTTTCAAAATGGAGATAAAGCAATCTTCCATACTTTATATGACTTTTTCCAAACCACCACAGAATTGTTTTATTGAAGATTTTACTGAATTACTTTCATTTATATGCATTTATATGATTTTGATTGTTTAATAATTGATTGTGATTTTAATGTGCATGGGAATGTGACCAATGACAAAAGAACTCCGTGCTGTCCTTGAAATGTTTGGTTTAACTCGTGAGTGAGGCAACTCACAACAAAGGTCACACTCTAGATCTAGTTACAAAAGGTGTTAATATATATATATATATATATATGTGCGTGTGTGTGTGTGTGTGTGTGTGTGTGTTGCTGATGATCTTGCTTTATCTGATAATTTTTGTGTCTTCTTTGACCTGTCCGTTACACCCAAACCAGTGGTTGGGCCTGGAGTTATTCAAAGAAGACACATAAATGATACAACAAGGACACAGTTTATGGAAATGTGTTGGATACTATTGCTCCTGTCAAGGTTAAAATGGTTAACAATAGTCAAAAGGCACCTTGGAGAAGTGAAGATTCGGTCAGGGCACAGAAAAGGGAGTGCCGAAAACGGAAATGGCGCAAGTCAAAGCTCCAGGTTTATTTTGAGGTCAAAGAAGTGCTTTGTGAGTTCAACCAGATTTTGCGTGGAGAAAGGGAGAAGTACTTCTCTAAAATCATGCAAACTGCAGAAACAATTCTCGTGTTCTGTTTCCCACAGTAAACAGATTAACTAACCCTCCAGTTTCACTGCCCTTAGAACTAATTTTTACATCTAAGTGCAATGAGTTTGCAATATTTTTTTATGACAAAGTCCAAGGCATTAAAAATGCCATAATTTCCACAACACAAATAGCAACCCTGCCACCAGATAAACACCTTGAGCTGACACATTTCACACCTGTTACTGACAAAACAATCGAAGAGGTTATCTCCGGTCTGAGTTCATGCACATGCTGCCTTGATGAATTGCCCACTAGATTTCTGAAGTCTGTGCGGACCAGCTTGTTACCACAACTTGTTCAGTTAGTCAACATCTCACTTGAGACTGGACGCGGTCATTAAGCCTCTTCTACAGAAGAGCAGCCTTGATCCCAAGATACTGAACAACTACCGGCCCATATCAAACCTACCATTCTTAGGAAAAGTCCTAGAAAAAGTTATATATCAACAGCTCCCTTACTTTCTCCTATCTAACAATGTGTTTGATACTTTCCAGTCAGGATTTAGGCCCCGCCACAGCACTCAGACAGCTCTGATCAAGGTGACAAATGAAATCCGCATGAACACCAACGCAGGTAAGGTCTCAGTTTTAGTTCTGCTCGACCTGAGCGCTGCCTTTGACACAGTGGACCACGGGATCTTACTTCACAGGTTAGAAAACTGGGTGGGAATCTCTGGTACTGCGCTAAACTGGTTCAAGTCCTATCTTGAGGAAAGGACGTACTTTGTCGAAATTGGCGACTGTGTCTCAGACAAAATTTCCATGACCAGTGGAGTCCCCCAGGGGTCAATCTTGGGACCCCTCTTATTCAACTTGTACATGCTTCCATTGGGTCATCTAATAAACAGCAACAATGTGTCGTACCACAACTACGCAGATGACACTCAGATCTACGTGTCTACCTTGAGTCTCTCGCTTTAAAACCAAAAAATCAGGAGTAGTCATGGACTCAGACCTGAACTTAAACAGCCACATCAAAGCAATAACATCATCAGCTTTTAACCATCTGAAAAAACCTCGCCAAGATCAGAGGAATAGTGTCAAAACCAGATTTAGAGAGACTCATCCATGCATTTGTCTCCAGCAGGTTAGACTACTGTAACGGCTGCTCACTGGCCTTTCTAAACGAGCTGTTAGAGCTGCAGAACATCCAGAACGCTGCTGCTCGAGTCCTGACAAGAACCAGGAAATACGACCTTATTAGTCCAGTGCTCCGGTCACTGGCTTCCTGTCACTCAGAGAATAGAATTTAAAACAGCTCTGCTTGTGTACAAGTCTTTTCATGGTTTAGCACCAAAGTACATCTCTGACATGTTAGAGCCGTATGAACCATCTCGGGCCCTGAGAACTTCAGGGAGGGGTCTCCTGGTGGTTCCCAGAGTCAATAATGAACATGGTGAGGCGGCGTTTCAGTTTCATGCAGCTAAAATCTGGAATAGTCTTCATGAGGATGTGAGACAAGCCTCAAAACAGCTGTTAAAGTATTTTATCTGCACTCTTGCCCTTTACTGTAATTGATTACATTTTATGTTGATGTTTTAATGATTGATTTTATCTGTTTTCTTCTTCTTTTTTTATGCAACTGTGAAGCACTTTGAATTGCCCTGTGTATGAATTGTGCTCTACAAATAAACTTGCCTTGCCTTTTGTTGTGTAAAGCACATGGTCACATAACTCAGAGCTCAGTCTCTCCAAAGCTTGTCAAGTAAATCATGTAATTTTGTAGAGCCTACAAGTGGATGAAGAAATAATAACAATATGACTTGTGATGTTGTAATATGCAACACTTGAACAATTTGGACTCATTTTTTGGACTATATGTTGCAATACTATTAGGCACTGTACTAAGATTATTCTTATGAAGTGTGTAACAATTTTCAAAGTAGGGACTGTGCTGGTTGTGAGATGTTTTTTCCCAGTTGTTGCACATCAGAAGATGCTATGACAAAGTTAGGTAGGTGGACACGTGTCTTGCCCAAGCACACAACAGCGTCAGCACCAGTCCGAGCTCGGATTGAACCCCTGACCTTTGGGTCTGGGGTGAACGCTGTAACAATTGAGTCCCTTTCGCCGTAAATAGACCTGAGTTTGTGTAAATGTACTTCTCCCACTTTGTTCCCTTTAGGGTTTGCCTGCTGCCTTCAACATTTGAACAACTGTGAAACATTTGTGAAATATTTTTCCGCATCGTAATTGTATTTGAAAAATAAATACTCCAAACCTTGTGTCTGTTGCATCATCAGATATTCTCTTGTGACACAAACCTTCTCTTACAGCAGACCATCTGGTGGAGGTCTTCTAAGAAACATATTTTCCTCGAAAATCCGGTGACTGTTTGTTTGGTGCTTTCAGAGTCTTGGCTCTCAACGGTGCCGTGTCAAAGACGTGAAGCTGCTACCAGACCACCACCTCTCGGCACCAACGAGCAGGAAAACAAGGTTTCACTCAAGTAATGACTCTGACTTGTCCTGGTTTTTCCCATCCCAATTCATAATTAATGTTAAGGTTATGTTATGTTGCACATAATTTCCTATAATAATTTTCTTTCCTATAATTAATAACCTCTGCAGAGCAGTGACACTGAATAATCTCATCTTCTATAAATTACAAGTGTTTCATCTTCACGTCCCGTTAAACGGATTTGGCCCCTGGGCCTGACGTTGTCTACCCCTGACATAAACGTTTGGGAGCATGAGGAACAAGTCAACAAGCCATTTACACCTCATCTTTCAATGTTCTGTTTTTAAATGTTAGTAATGTCCACAGACTAACATTGGCCTAATTTTCAGTTTTACATCATTTCATTTCAATCTTTTGTTGAACACGAACTAATCCTGTAGAGATAAAGTTCATTAATGTTTTTGTTTGCACGTTTTAAAATAGACATGACCACTAAACATCTGAAGGCCTCTCATTAGTTTTTCCCTGCTGTGTAGAAGGGTCTAAGGACGGGGGACGCCCCGGGGACATTTCCACCTGCTGCTGGCGCTTATTTGGACATTACCTCTGTTGGACATTATGTTTGCCTTGAAACCACATTTGCTTGAACATTACATTGTTTTGTTTCGTTTTGTTGTTTGATGTAGCCCTTGATGCAGAAGGCAACTTCTGTTGTTATATTGGGCTATACAAAACAATTGATTGATTGATTTAGATCATTGCTTGAGGTAGAATCAAGAGATACAAAAGGGTCCTTATTACCCACTCACAGTATGGAGGCCATATTTGTTGACTCATGTCTAGGATTATGTTTGTGAGTGGTGTTCCATATTTCTGTCAGTAACTTGAGTAGTCATTGGGATTCTAATTGTTCTGTTTATTTATCCATGTTGAACCCCCTAGTTGTTCAGCGTACTGCATTTCAGTTCATGAGAACGAAAGCACAGCTGACTTTGTGACCAACAAGATCACTCTTTCTTGGGTTTTGTGCTTCAAAACACAAAATGCTTCCATTTATAAAACATACACACATAACAATAGAAACGGGCAAAATATATTACAGCTCAATATACAAATATAGATTTGTTCTGTACATTTAATAAATACAAGAAGCCATTTCTGGAAATGCATCATGGCTGAGGAGAGGCCAGTTCATTACATTTATACAAAACCAGTTTATTTTCAGCAAATGTGTGAAGTTTCACCTTTAAAAGGGCATGCATTATCAGTGACAAATATACTGTTGACCCATTTGTTAGTAAGTCACTATTGGAATAGTGTAAAAAGTGACTTGAGTTACAAAAACATAGATTTATACTGTATCTCAACTGGACCACAACTGAAAGAAAAAAATATGTCTCTAAAAGAGGCTTCTAAAGTGACCAGTGATAAAACACCAATGTAAAAATCTAAATATATAATACTGATTAAACACGTCTATTTACAAAGACAACATCGCGATTCTCTCATCAGTAGATTGTTAATATTTCTTTGGTCCCTGTTGATTGTTGGCAATTAGGGGTTAGACGAGAAAAATTAAAACATCATATAAAACAATGTGCCAAAGTCGTGCCTGTCACTCTGAATTACATAAAATCATTCCAAGTTCACACAGGCTGCAGAAGAGTATAAACAGTACTGGACTAAAAAGTAGAGACATGGCAATTATATGCGTCAAAAAGCTATAAAAAAAAAAAAAATCATATTAGACAAGCGCACATCTTCACTAAACATTACTCTCATACATTTCCAACAGCAGTGGTTTCTGAAGGCCATTGGTGAGGTTGTGTTGGTTCTATTGCTAGGCAGCAAAACAAGAATCGCTAAACAGTTTGTGTCCTGAATCCCACAAGCAGTGATGTGTGGTCCATCTTTGGTAATGAGAGAAGAGGTGAATGATGTGCAGACGATGAAGTGCAACTTTATGCGGTGTCTTTCCCAAAAAGGCTGCCCTCAGTTTTCCGCTTGTGCATCCTACAAGAAACAGTCATTTAATTTGTGGAAATGTGCATTATTCCCACAAGTTGTTTTATTTGTTTTGTAGTACTTACAATTTCTCTTTACGGCTCAGGTTGTCTTCTTTTGACTTAACAAATACTGTATCTTCTCCTCCCCGAACCAGGTGTGCAAACTCTCCATCTTTTGAACTAAAGATCACCCTGAAAACAAGAAATATAATTAAAGTGATGACTTTATCTCCTTGTTAAAAGGCAACAGTAGTATGATGCATTAGTCCGGGAATCAGAAGTCACTGTTACGTATGTGGCTGAATTGGGCAGAAAATGCCAAAACTCGTCTGATTTGGGAGCTAAGCAGGGTTAGGCCTGGTAACTACCATGACGGGAGACCATGAGCGATTAACAGGTTGCTTGAATGAGTGGTTGGTGATAAAGTTTACTTGTTCCTTTATATGGTCTCTACAGGAAGTCCATTGTATCCAAGTATTTTATTTAATTAACTTGCACACTCCCCTCTCCATTTCATCCATCTTCTCCATTTATCAGGACTTAGGACTGGCACAACGTGTGGACTGGCACTTACTTGGACTGTCTCTCCCCAGACTTGATTCGTAGTTTTCGGATATGGAACTCGCTGCTGCCCCACCAGTCGGACCAGCTGATGATGGTGTCTTTTTCCCAGCGCAGCTTGACAATCAACAGGTCCCCGATGTCAGCGTCAGTGGTGATAAGGAACGACTGGGTGGAATTCCCATCTAGGACAGGTCTGAAGGGGAGTCAGGAGAACAGGGTCAAAAAGGTCAGCAGTGCTCCCACTCAGCTGAGGAATCCATGATGTGCAAATATGGGGTTGCACGACACCCAGGACGCTAGGAGTGTGACAATATATCGATTTTCCGATATTTCGTGATATTTTGTGGAACGATACAATACCGATACTTTTTATTGCGATATTGATACTTTTGATGATGTCATGCATATTAATGAGAAACTTCATGCATATTAATGAGGCAGCAGTGCTCCACTGTTTTCCCAGTCAATAGAAGCCAACAATGATCAAGAATTCAGTCAGGACAGCAGGGGGTCAGCACTACAGTTTTAAGCACTTGGACCAAACACTGGTACACAAATAAATTACTTTTAATGATAGTTTTTATAATTATAAAGAAGATTAATTTGGGGTTGATTTATTCCTTTTTAAATAAGACTGTAGTCTCTTGTTTATTTAAATGTAAATGAAGTCACTGACTGATCTATAGACCCATTTTCAGTGTGTAAGTCAGGGATCATTTATAAAAGTGGTACAAAGCACGTGAAAAAGATATGTAAATTATGAGTAATAATATGTTGTAGTATGTTAAAATAAAAGTTAAAAGTAGCATTTAAGAAAATAAATCTTGATTATTGTAGGTTATTTTTGTGCAATATATGGATTATCGCAGTATCGGCGTATCGTGAGAAAATCATTATCGTAAGCCATGTATCAAGTATCGTATCGAATCGTGAGGTACCCAGAGGTTCCCACCCCTACAGGACGCACTTTGGTACAAGAACTTACAGGACAAAGGGGATGTTCTCTTTCTCTCCGTGGGTGCCATGAAGTGAAATCTTCAGAGGTTGTTCTGTGAAGCTCAGTTTGCCTTGGCTGAAGAAGTGAACTTTCACCTGGTAGTGGAAGACTGCGGGAGAGAAGAGGAAGGATACGGTTAGCGCATTTGGACAGCTGTTGCCTGTTGAGATGTCTTGTTCTTTAGAACATATCAATACAATGTTCAGTACCAGGAGGACCATTATGTAACACATTATGCATTTTGTTACCATGTGACTGACTACTGTGATGGTAATTCTATTTTCCTTGAAAGACAATATTTACATGCAACTAAATATAAAATATCTATACATTTCCAATTGTCTTTCAACTTGGGCCTTTGCCAGATTATAGAAATAGACTTTACCATTACTAGTGTATGACATGCAGTGGTGTATCATTACATATGCACAAGCCGGACTGAAAATACTCATGACCTCTACAGAAGTGTACCACTCACTGATGTCTGTGAAGCATTTGGTACATTTAACAACTCCAACAAACAAGATCATTGCAATAGAAGCAATAAATCTGAATAATTTGTACTAATCCTTAGGGATTTGGTTTGTTTCTCCATTTTACCCACATACCTTTGTAGGGCATCATGTCTCGTGTTTTCAGATACATCTTGGTGCTGCGTGTTGAGCGGACTTTAGTGATGTTGTAGCCCAGCTTGTTGCAGCGGTTCTTCCGGCAGCTCAGACACAGGCCTTTGTTAAAGGCCTCTTTGGAGTTACAGCGGAAGGCCATGCTCTGCTGGTCCATGTTGACGAGTGAGTCAATGAAAAGGTGAATGGAGCGTTCGTGAGAACATTTGATGAGCTGGTCCATATCTGTGCAGTAGAAAAGGGACATGTTTAGTCCTTTTGTGGTTAGACTCATAATTGATCATTCTGACCAAAAATTATTTACACAATTATGCTTTGAGGCCGGCAAAATTATAAAATCACATTGGATTAATGTGATGAAAAGTGTATGTCGACTTCTCGTGACGAAGAAGCATAGATATTGGTGCCCAGGTGTTGAACTGACATGAAAAACACAGTTGACCCTTTGAGGTAATTGAGGAGTTAAATAAATAGGCTTTAAATTGCCACCCAAATAAAAACAAATACAGTTGTTGGTGGATGACGTACTTTGGAGTCCCCTGAGCCCCTCTGATGCGATTCCCAGCAGAGTGTTCTGGATGTCGCATCCTGGCTGGAATGTGCCTCCATTGGGGTAAATATCAATATGGCCGAGTGGTCTCTGAATGCCGATGCTGCGGTCCGGAGAGCCCCTGGTGTTGGTGTGAAGCACGTCTACAAACTCTGCATCGTCTCTGGACAGGGTGCTCTGGTCATCTGCATGCTCGAAGGTAGGGCCAGCCGGATCCAACCCTAAAAACAAAAGGCTTTTATTTTGAGATCCAAATTGTGCTACACACAGCTCCTAATGTACCCCGCTCCTCTGTCATTTTCAGAAGCACCGGCAATGAGGAACAAGTGGAGCTCTGATTGTAAACGCCTAATGGGCCGCTGTTCTCAAGTCTCCAGATCGCAGTAATCATACCATTATTCTAAGCAGGTCATAGGGAGATTTCAAAGTGGGATAAACTGGCACTCCAGCAGCACAGGCACAATAGAGTCCTGGAATGCAGCCATGTGCCGCTGTTGAAACGTGTTTTCAGAAAGAGACTACAAAGGCAGAATGATTTATTGGTTGGCTAATGCTTTTCTTACCTGTGATCCTGCTGATTTTATGATTGGACAGGGCCCCAGCGATTCCAGCGACATGCGCTCCCAGACTATAACCCAGCAGATAAATCTTGTCCCAGGGCAACTGCAGCTCGTTCTGCACACAGGGGAGAGAGGGGTCAGAGAACACATGCCCCCACGTCACTGCAGGTTTATTTTTCAATTGTTGGCAGGACCTCGCCTGGCTTTGGTGTACCTAGTTTAACATGGTCTGAGGCTAAATCTGGGACAATAACATCTAATTCTACAACCTCCAAAGAGAGTTGTAAACAAAATGTGAGCGAGCACTCGTGGTAATGGACTTTTGCCAGGAGCCATTGAAACAATAGCTGTGTTACATCAATTACTCAGGCTTGTAAAGAGCGTCTGCTGCAAACCACAAATACATCCATAAAACAAGGTTCGGAGCATTAAAAATCGCGAGAAGAAGAAAAACACTGTAAATTATGTTGAAAGAATATTGTGTCCTCAGGTACATTTGTCACAGGGCGGCTGCATCTGTGGACCAGCTGTACATGTTTGGCGAGAGTTCAAGCAAAAGTCTTACTTGTAGCCAGGTGACAAATTTGGCAACGTCACGGCCAACCAGTTTGGTAAAGGCGGCGGAAGTGGTGTAGTGCTGGTTGGCACGGTTCAGCCAGTCCACTACGATCACATTGGCACTGGGCTCCCGCTCATACAGGGCAGTCACCAGCTTGGCAACCCAGCTTTCATACATCCCTGTGACCTGTGGGCATGAAACATTAACATTTGTGAATGAGGTCAAATACAGCTAAATCTAACTGAAGTGCACTGTAAATCTTAAATCTGATATACTGCAGGTGGAGGATAGTTTGCTTGATACTGGCCTGAATTTTTTCCTAATCAATATATAGGTGGTCCCTGTGGTGGCCCGAACCCAAGCGTTGCTTTACAAATAATCGTGCAAGTCAATATGTAACTAAACCCTTGAGTCAGGGGTCCTCTCTTTTCAAAGTAATTACAGTATTTGCAGTATTTTCTTGGTTGTGTGCCGTGTGTGTGTCTGGGAGAAGGGGGCCAGAGGATGTATGTTGTATATGTCCCCCCTGGGCCTCTCTGCCAGTTTCTATGCTGCCGAGACATCTGTGTAAAAATCTGGCATACATAAGCTCTGGGTTCATCATACCGTCCAGCCGTGGATGATGATGAAGGTCTGTGTCTCATTGTTGAATTCACATTCTCTGATGGTCTCAGGTTTGCCAGGCTCGATGTAGCACATGTCCTCGTCAGGGATGTCTTCAGTGCGTCGTGAAAACTTGGACAGAATGTCAGAGTAGTCTGTGATCCACTCAGTGGTGGTTGGGAGAGGAGTTGTGGTGCTGTTTACTGTTTCAACACACACGTAAACAATAGGTTAAGATGGTTACAAGGTCATGCACCAAGTAGAGTCAAGACACACCAGGCTTCAAGGCCACCCTCTCTCAAGGAGAAGAGGACAATAATTAATATATCATTGATATAAAACTGTATATGAATTGAGCAAGAAATCACGCACAAATTATAACTCTCAATGAATCAAGTCAACTAGCAGCAGTTTAAAACGAGGCAGTGTCGCCCTCTTTTGTCCTTTAGGTGTATAAAAACCTCCAAAAGGACATCTAAATTAATTAAATATCTGAAATGAAATAAAAATAATAATTATAATCATAATAATCATAATAATAATACATAAATAAAAACACTACATGAGTTGAGTCTTGAGACTAAAAGAAATGGCAAACAAAAATATAATAGTTTAATTCATGCAGGATATTTTGTAGTCTGTCGCACAAAGCGTTTAAAAACATGTCCTATGTATGTCATATGCTAATTTTGTCTAATTTCCCTTTCCCCTCTTTTAGCCCCCCTTTCTCCACGCTAACAAAGCGCCAATGGAAACATTTTTCACACATGGAGCTGAATGCTGTGCAGAGGGATGCGGACCCGCGGCAGATCCGCACATTCACAGCCTTTTCTCAGTAACAACGTGCGCGCAATACTTGACGTCCTGTACGTCAGGTAAAATAAAGTGAACTTTGCAACAAATTAAACTACAATCAAGATGGAACAACAGGAAGGTAACACTTACCAAACGCATCTGTGGTTGAGTTAGAGCAAAACACGTCAATAATATTCACCAGAAATATCCACACAGAGAAAAAATGCATAATTTCTTTTCCCATGTTATCAAGTTTGAAATGTCCCAAATAGGAATATAACGTTTTTGTTGTAGGTTTCCTTATCGGGTGTGCCTCTAGTGCGGGATACAAAGTGGAGGAGTTGTAGTTGCGGCGGGGCAAACTTTCTTATGGTCTGTCGGAGTTACCGCTCCGACTCATCTATATGGGTGGCTGGTATTAAATATTCGAAGCTGATTGGCTCATGAGCGGAAGTGGGTGGGGCGAACCCAGTCAAGCTCAGAATCGCAGAGGTAATCAATCACAGAGGTAATCAATCATGATCAATCTTCTCCCAGATACTTCAATTTACTGTTTGGACGTCAAACACTCATTAAGATAGTATTTATTTTATAGATTAAACTAGATTATTTATTCTTAATCTGACCAATTATACAGAATTTACATTTGTTTACAACAATAAACCAAGCTTTGCCAAATTGCTTTATTGTTGTAGAAAAGTAAAAATGAGAAAACTCATAACACGGATGTATTATCTTTGCACGTCAGGAAATGTCTTGGAGGTCAATGCCTTGAGGTCAGGAGTATCCTAAAACAGCAGAGTGGGTGTGTTTTAAGCCTTCTCGCATTGGACAGCTTCAATCAGGGAAACAATCACAAAGCCTGGAGGGGGAAAGCAATGTTTTGTTAGAGGAAACACGAATGAATACCTCGGATGGTAGTCCTATAGACCCTTTAATTGTTTGTAAACATTCCGGGTTTAGCTGGAGGCAGGAAGCTCGATTCCTATCTATTTCCATTGTAGCTGTTGTCATAGTAACAATAAACAAATGTCTAACTATTTTTGGAAATATCAGATAAACCTTATTTTATCGTCTCAAATGTCATTCCTCTTGTTCTTGCTCCTTACGCCACAAAAGGACCACATTTTTCAGGTGTAGTTTTACACTTAACATCGCTAGTTTTAGTTTAATCTTACTTCTCTTGATCACTTCCTGCCTCCAGCTGATGTCACTGATGATGTCAGCAGTTAAAGGGTCTATAGAGTTCATATCCTATGTGCTTTAAGAAACAGACAAATGTAAACAAGACGTCCATGTTAAAATGTCAGTAAACACATAAGGGCATTAACTGATTTCCAAGTAAAATACAAAACAAGGTGAGATGAAGGGCGTTTTCACACAGGCTCTAGTTGGGTCGACCTAAAGGGACTTTCTGCCCGAGAGCGGCACTTTAGGGTCAGTGTTAATCTTTACGACGGTCTAAACAGCCGCTCCGACTGCGGCTGAAACAGGTGGTCTCGGAGCGGCGCATCTCGCTCTCCGCGTCGGAGCGGTTGTGGTGTGAAGGCGGCCGACCTCTGGTGAACTATTCTCACTTTGATGCCTCTTTTTTTGCACGAAGAAAGAATGACCACGCGCTGCATGAGGACGTTTGGATTACTGCTCTGACGAGGCAAAATGGATTCACTTCAAATCATCAAGGTACGCCTCTCTTTCCTGTCTTCCCCTTCCTGCTGCAGTGAAACGTTCCTCTCCCTGCGCTGATGAAGTACATTTCTCCGTCTATCAGCCTCAGTGTATTTAACCGCGAGGGAGAGGCGTGACCACCGCGTAACATCGGGGAAGTGCGCCTGTACGTGTGTCAGTGTCGGCACATTGACAGGTTGATGCCCGTTGTCATGGGAATAAGTTCGTTGAACAGCTGATCGTTGTTACGTGGCTGATGTTGCGACGTTTTGTGCGAGCGCGTGTGAAATACAGATGGAGCTAAGGCGGTCTCGAGGCAAAGCTCCAACATGTGTGAAAACGGCCGAAGATACTTTGAAAATATTATAGTATCGTTATACATTTCAGCAAATTCAGGCACTTAAACAGTACGCTTACTATGTTTCTAAATGTGATATGTATTCATCTTAAGGCAAGTCTCACATAAAGAAAATATTATCCTTATAAATCTACAGAGAAGGTTTTGGACTAAGAGGTCAAGGGGAGGATATGCAGCCATGTTGTTCTTTGCATTTCACTGCTCTTGTATCACTAGAATAACATTTTTGTAGGATCTTGGTAAATCAATGATAATAATAAAAATGCCTTTGCTCAATCTTGATACAATTTAATTTTACTTTATCTTTTGAGCTAAACCTTTTCAGAAATAATGTGCGGATTCAGTCCCATGTTAGACCTGGGTTAGTCCCAGCTTAAACCTAATTCAGCAAAGTTTTAACCTTGTATAGTCCCGTTCTAGACCATTCACAATTGTGTCTTTCATGGCACTTGGTGTGAAAAGTTTGAGTCGTGATCCCCCGTCTGAACCGAGCAAATTTTCTCCAGTTTGGCTTCACCCAAATCTCTTTTCTTGAAAAAAAAAAAAAGTGTCAAAAAGCAATGAAAATGTGGCCAGAATGTGATGAAAACCCAACAAAAAAAGCAATGGAATAAAAATGTCAAAAAAGTGTTGACGACGTGGGGGAAAACCTCCATTTAGATGAGTTTTGTAGGTCTTAGCTTTCAAATGAGACGTTACACTGGCCTATAGGCTGTGACCTCATGGATTTGGGTAAAGCTAAACTGGAGAAAATGTGCTCGGTTCATTAAGAGGTTAAAAGCCTTTTATTACACTTGAACCGATCCTTCTCATACTAATTTACAACTTCCACTATCCCACCAGTGCTATAAATAATATGTATAATACAATCTGTCTAAATAGCTGGACTTTTCTGATTTATCAAGGACTGAACATGGGAACTAATAACAACAACGGAAAAGTGTTCGAGTTAGTGTCATTTGTATAAAGGAACAGCAACTTTAACCCTGTCCATTGTAAAGTACTATTGTCGTGTCATTGCTACGTTTAGGAAGCCCCAGACAGACACATAGCCGGCATCACGGCTCTCTCTAAATTTAGCCGTGTGCTGCTCTGTAGCATGTGATGTGTGTTTGCAGTGAAGGTGATGCTTATGGAAACTCCGCATGTCCAACCCCACTATTACACGAAGAGAGCGACGCCTCCCCACAAACTATCATCTCTATCTCATCTTTTTTGGCCCCAGAGAGACACTGCTGTAACAAACTAAACACACAGATTAGGCACCACACCCAGGCTACATCGTGAAATTCAGGGAGGACAGATTAGGTGCTTGATTTTTATTTATTTCAAGTTTGTCTCACACATTGTATTGTATATGCAGACATTTATGAAAACAAGAAATGTGTGCATCTAATTATACATTTACAGAATTTCTCCCTTAAAATCTGAATGAGTTTGGACCACAACTAACAATTAACTAACAGCCCCACCAAACTTGCATTGGCTCAAAAAGTAAGTAAGTAACTAAGTGCTTTGTCAGTGTACAACGAAATAGTGTTTATGTGTTAGTGTCTCTTCAGTGTCTCAGAAGAAGAAATGTGTAGGTCTCAAATGGGTTTAGCTGATAAGATAGCTTTTCGTTTACTTTTAAAAAGCTGCTTTCTTCAGGACCGTTATCGACTCTGGATGGTAAAAAAAAAACAAACAAACACAAAAACGATGTACAAAAGTATCCAGAAAAACAATGTGGAACACAGAAACCACAAATCCAGTTTGCAGAAAAAGGCAAACGAAATGCAGCTGTAGCAAGAGAGAGGGAGGTTGCTTTTTATTTACACGTCGTCAAAAGGAGACCAACGCCACTGATCTCAAGACAAACTGTTGCAATTGTATTTGTATTTGTATTGTATAAACAAACCCCAAACTGTTACTTGTCTGAGCCCTTGTTTGGATAGAGCTCATGAAGAAAAAACATCAGCAGTAGAAATAACAATTTTGTCAATGCCTTGAATTCTGAGATTTGTTTCTGAAACTGTGGAAAAAGCTGCACATTTGTGTCACATTCTTGTGTTCGTTCTTATGGGAGATTATGTTGGTCGAAGCACGCTGCGCAGCGTAAATCCGGCCAAACTAAGCCGACGCTTTTCTTTCTGAAAGTTGAATCCCTTTCTGAGAGCAAATATTTAAATCGGACATCAACACAAAGTCACACAGTCAGGCTTTTATTTCATGCCAAACTCTGACATGATATGCACTTTGTCTAGGTCATATGCAGTCATGCAACGCGCTCCTATAGCCCAACTGAAGATAAAGCTATAGGCTAAAACTAGGCTTCTAGGAAAATCAGAAACAGGCGAAATCTTTCATATGCTGATTACAGTTTACAACATGCAGTGGTGGTTTGGCAGAAAGACCGACAAGCACAGGCAGGGAAGACATACAATAGTTACATGAAAAAACTTCGAACAATTAATACATTTGTAGAGTCCAGATCCACATCGCTCAATATATAAATAAAATACAAATAGAAATGGCAGTCTTGTCAATTTGACAGAAAGAATGCAGTGGATACTTTAACCCATGATATGGAGGGATTAAGAAGTTAAATTGATATCATTATTTTACATTTGTTTGGCCAATATGCATTATTTGACAGGAAATGTAAGTGTGGAAAGAAAGAGAGATTAAGGACATTGTCGTTTCGACTGGCACAGTAAAACACAGCAGTGTTGAAAAGCCACATTGTTGTAATGTTGCAGTTTAAGAAATACCTGGGGTTGTTTTTGTTTCATTCACACATTTTATTGTAACCATGAAGTGACCTTCTCAGCTACATCAGCCTGATCATGTTCTGATCATTTTGCACTCAAATTGCCTCCACCGCAACCTACACATTGCCATTAGGTTTTGGCATTTAATTTGAAAATTGATCTAAATTCTCTCTTACTTCAACACATTAATGAAGTGACCTTTATTTTTTTGCATCAAATGAGTGTAAAGTTTCTGGATTTTTTTATTTTTATTGTCGCATGGATCAAAATTAAGCATTTGCATGTCCATTAATTGCTGGTCTGCTCTGTGAATGTTTGCCGTCAATGGTGAACTTTTTCTTGTCTCAGCAAGGCCATCTGTAGTTTTTATTTTCTGATACATATCAGTTTGTTTTTCTCTCATTATTATCTGCTATGTGATTGTCCTCCATTTCCATCTCCAAAAGCAGACGCAACAATGTACGCAAAAGTCCTTCAGGAAACTGTCGAGACCTTCAAAGTAGCTGGAGCAGAAATACCACTAAAATATCAGTCATGGTTTTATCTTATATGGTTCAGTTCATGTCAAGCACTTGGGGAAACCTCAAATTAGTTAACACCGCCCTCTAGTTCAGCTTGAATTGGCAATTGAAGAATCTATTAAAAGTCTAGATTTGCCACAGAAGAGGCTCCACGGTGGGAGTGTACCATTTTACAAGTGTTCTACTAAAGCACACGCGGTTATAAAGGGGTGAGTGGAGCAGAAGTGGGCGAAATGAGGGCTGTATTTTATCCCTCTATTCAAGTGGACATGGAGAGGACAGAGGGGTGCACCCGTGTAAAGGTTGTGACTTCAAACAAAAGAGAGCTGTGATTTATGTGCGCCACATGCCACATGAAGTGTTTACGACATGCACCCTGCATGCTACAGGCACTTTGGTTGAAATGCTGTGTATTTTTCTGACATGTATCATTTGGGTTGGATTAGAAAAATAATTCGTCAAAATGAATGCTACACTTAACCTGCAATGTTGAAGTGCATATGGTTTTCCTGTTTTAATTATCAGTCCTTAGTTTGATGGGATAACTAAGTGTGACATAGGAGGCATAATATTTCCATATGCAGCTCACACACTCAGTCGTTTCTCGTTGGTTTTTACTGATGAGCAGCACCTCTTTGCACATCACTTCCTCTGCCCAAGGATCAAAAACATCAAGAAATGTCTAACCAGGAAATGCTAGGTAAAAAAGTGAATTCTTGTATGTATTGTTAATTTTGTTTAGAGGAATTGTGTGTTATATGCACTTGTAAAAAAGGGGGTAGTAAAAGTAGTAGCTGGCATTCATAGTAGTACATTTTACAATCCTCACCAATATAATGTGATTATGTCATAAAGATTATACATTTTCAAAGCATTTTTAAAGTTCACAGTAGTAACTATAGTAGCACTAGTAGCCTACATAGCGTGTAATATTTTAGTCCAACTAAATAACTATATAAATGTCAAAAGAAGAAATGTAAAGTAAGATATAACAGATACAAAGTAGTACGTTCATAGTTCACCTCTGTTTGCTTCAGATCTTTGTTCCATTCAGACCGCGAGCTTATAATTTCTTCAGCACATACTTAAGTTTTCTCCAAATGCATTTTCTTCAGTACTCCATGGTTACAAAGTCTTTTCACTCAACAGTGAAACTTTGAGCCACACAACTTGCTTATGAGCACATCAGCATGACGACCTTGGGAAGGTTCTATATTCATACTCGTACACAAATGGCAGTCTATACCACTTGCTCTTGAACAATGACATAAATCACAACATAATAATGCAATAATAGCAAGAAGCTAAATGTAAAAGAATATTTGGAGAGACCAAAATTAGACTAAATTAGTAGTTTTTGCAATTTATAACAAAGTGTTTGCAACATATCATGCACACTTCACATTATGATCAATATTCTCAATCATACATACTGTTCTACATACTACATGTCCCATAATAACTAGGCCATTAAATAACAATGTGTGGTTTGTTATTTTCTACCGTGACTGTAGGAAGAATGGCACAGTAAAGACTCCTACATGTGTGCGTGTGTGTTTTCAGTCAGCTCGGCTGTCGTTCTGTTGAACTTCTGTTGTTCATCCTGAACTCCTTGCAGTCCAGTCAAACCTGATCATCCCGACCAAGCAGAGAGACGGTTGCTCAAACGTCTTGCAAACTCTCACAGAGCCGCCTTGTTGTCTGTCACAGAGGTTTGAGGGGTCCTTGAGTTTACTGATGTATCTCTTGGCTCCTGAAGTTATACTACTACTGAAGTTACTTCAAAAACCTACTCAAGTACATGTGCTTCTGTACGTTTTGAAGACTACTCAACCCACCTCTGGTACGAGTTTGACGAGTAAAAGACCAATTGGCTACTGTTCAAAACACAAAGAATAGTCGTTTTCTTTATACTGTTGCATAGTTTAAAGGAATTGTGAAACTTGTGAACTTGAGCCTGCTGTAGCCACATACTGTATTCCTATTCTGGGACCTGCCCTATTGCTATTTGGCGCTTCAGGCAATAGATGTACACCTCTGCTTAGATCGACCTGTGACAGAGCTGAGACAATGCTGCTTTTCTCCCTTCTACTCTCTTGAAGGAAGTTCTTGGTGAAATCCACAGTGGTCTCGTGTCTGATGAGACATTACAGACCCGAAAGTACAATGAAACGCAAACATTCCTGGGGGTTCTTGAGCACTTAGCTGGGGGTACTTGGAATGACCTCGGATTTCAAACAAAAAATCTGGAACTTCTATGGAACTTTCAAAATAAAGTACATTTTATGTTGTTTTACAGTAAAATGTCTGTGTAAGCTCTCAGTCGTCGGGGGCTGAGTGTAAGTGAACGAAAAAGGTTGGGGAAACCTGTAATATATGACCCAGACTCAGCCCACATCTGCAGCAGCCTGTGATGTGAACCTCTCGGGAACCGCACTGCTGGGTGTATGCTGGTGTGACTTTCACTGTTTTCTTTGCATGTCTAAGTTTAAATGTGGGCCGTTATGCTGACACGAGAGAGAAAAAACAATAACATGTAAATGCAAATGTTTTTTTGTGGTTTCATTAAGTAGCGTCACATCACCGTCATGTACTGGCAACTAGCCAAAAGCGAAAAGTTCAGCCTAAAAATAAACATTCCTATTTCCAATGGTCAAGAATCTGTGTAAACAATGTTTCACAGCATGTCGTAACATCAGAGCGCATTCCTCATACGATGTCCACTCATTGATTGCTCCTCTCAGTTTTTAAAACTGTATTCCTGGGGTGTCCAAGCTATTGGTTAACCTCTGGCCAAATGCAGCCTTGAGACCCAAATTGCCATATTTAAAAGTTTAAGAATCCAAACATCATGATCTGTGTGGGCGGCAGAGGTGCCTAAAATCAAAACGTCAAATGCACAAATTAAAATGATATACTTGACTTCTGAGGCATATGACATAGTGCCCTATTTTATAAGCTAAAACATGTCCCCACCAGCCTGTGGCCCTTTGCTTCACATACTCCTCTATGCTCAGCCCTCAATGAAAGATTGGATGGATTGATTTCCACTTCTATGGTTCAGATAGGTCCAGCTGCACATTAGAACTAAAAGCCACCAAAATGCCTTGTCCTCATCATGTCACTAGAGTTCTCTGTAAATGCTATCCTCAAACTCTGACATACCCTGTCATCCAATCTGTGCAGATAAACGTAGACGAGTGTACACTTCTGAAATGACTTTGCCAAGACATTTGCTGCCCCTGTGCTCATTCATGTCACAAATGGGAGTCTTGATACTGATTGTGTGACACCCTCTAGAGGCCAGGATATGATGCTTCAATATTACCCTTGGACTGAATTTAAGGTATTTTCTGCCTCTAAGCAGTGTTCAAGTACAGTGTAACTAAATACATGTATTTACAATACTCATTTTGAGTATATTCTGGTAAAGTTACACTTTAATTTCAGAGTACTTAGAATACAGTTACTTTCCAAATATCAAGGGAATAAATCCCAAAATCAATCATTACATTTTAGCTAAATATTGCACATTAAGTATTTTTAACATGTTTTTCCTCCTAAAATAAAGATTTAAACACTGTTTAAAGTTCATACATGATGCTGTATCCACTGCCCCATTTGCCAAGAGTTCTTAATTAATGGTGAGTTTATAACAGGTGTTCCAACAAACGTAGTCTTCTTTTTTGTAATTGTGAAATTATTCTAAAAGTATTCAGAATACAGTACTCTGATTAGACAAAGGAACAGTATACATTATTCACAGTATTCAGTAACTAAATACAATTTCAAAATATTCTCCCCAACACTGCTCAAGTATAATAGAGCAAGAATGAGAAATCTTTGCAAAAGTGACTCGTTTCACTCTGTAACCAAAGAAATCAAAATTACACTTCTGACTAGCTATTTTAAGACTTTATTACAGGTTGATGTGAAGCAGGGAACATCTCATTCACTTTTTTTATTATGTCCACAGACAATTTAAAAACTTTTTTATAAGTGGCAACTCCCATTTAAGATCAAGCAACAAAAGACAAGCTTGCTTTATTAACAATATCAGCAATGGATCAATGACAAAAAGCGGCATCAGCATGTACAGCCCAGGTTAGTCTGAGCGAGGTCCGTATATCAATACAACCACATGAAAAACAAACTAACTTCGGGTGCTCCATAATAAAAGGAAATGTGCACTGTAGGTCACAGAGGCGAATGAATATCAAGTACTGTAGACCACTATTATCAGCTTTACGGAGTCAGGAGTAAAAAGAAAGTTGAAGTGTATTCTTCATAGAAAAACAAAACTGTACAAAAAAACCAGACCACTCTCTCAGAGCCCAACAGTCCGGCTGTTATTCTGTACCGGGTCAGTAGCGGCGCCCGAAGGCTCCTCCTCCCTGCATGAGTTGGTTCTGCCTGTTGAGAACATTGGACAGAGACTGGGATGATCCTGAGTACCCTCCTCTGAAACAGATAAAGAGTCAGTGTTATGCAATTCAAGTTGTTTCCTTGTGTCCAGATCAGAAAGCCCAGTGTCATTTCTGATATTAATTTTTTTGTATTCAGTACCTCGACATTCCTCCTCGCCCGATGTGACTTTGGCCGCTGTCTCTTCCTGAAAACAGATTGGAGGCCAGTATTACTTTCTGCAGAGCAGTGGGTGTTCCTAAACTTTTGGGAGCCATGTAACCCCTAAAGTTTTGTGTGACCAGTCACGTACCCCCTACTTTGATGCCATTGATTATAGCACACATTAAATATTTTATATATTACACTGAGCTCATGTAATTTTTCCACAGTTACACAGTTTTGGCTTGCCTGTGTCATAGGCAATAATATGTAGGCCTAATTAAATAAAAAAATATTAAAAGAAAGTTTGAGTTGAGTGTTTTGCTTTGTCCCTTGTGGACCAAGTTGGACCCAAGTCAAACCACTGGTAGCAACAGATCCAAATGCATGTGTTCTCAAAGATAATTTATACGCAGGACATTACAAGCTTTGCATGTGTGCCACCACGCATCAACTTAACTGTACAATAGTATAATGACAGAAAAGTTCTTTAATCATTCAAGCTTTGCAGCAGTGGTTCTGTAACTATGGGATTCCCCAGGGGGGTACGCAAAGACATTAAAAAAAAAAAAAAAAATACATCGTGTAGATCAGATGTTGGGTTATTCCTGAGCCGCTGCAACTCTGCGCGCCGCCACTGTGGACCAACCTGACCATCATGTTTTTGGAGGGAGAGGAAACCGTCGCAGACACGGGAAGAAAACGCAAACTCCGAGTTCCAGACAATCAGGTCTCACAGCTCAACATCCTTCATGATGTTACAGGGTGAAAAAAATAGACTCCCTTATAAGACTGTGGTCCTTCCCACCACCACGCTTACATGTGGCTTAGCTGCGAGTCTTGCCTGCTTGACACCTCCTCGTTTGCCCCTTTTTTGTTTCCTGAAGCGCCTCGGGTAACGCTTCCACTTAGCTGGTGCATTGAGCCATTGTGAAATAGTAAATGTTTCTTCTTCACCTTGCCATCGCTCACCATCCATTTTCCTCGAGTCCCAGTCCCTTCCACCTTCCCTGAAAATACAAATAAAAATCAGTAATATTCTTCAGTAAATACACATCAAGTCTTGTTCCTTTCTCCTCAGTTCACAAACCTCGAGTTTAGGCGTTTGTCATAGCTTCCATAGTCTCTGCCATCTCGTCCATGTCTATCAGACAAATGCTGCAAATAACAGAAAGAAAATGTTGAGTCTCAATTTACCAAAAGTTTCAGCGTTTATGAACATTGATAGGAGTTAAACATTTTTAACAATGGCTGATTGTTCTGTCAGCTGACTTTAATGGCTTTTAAAGTTCTTAATTTTGGCACAATTAATTTACTGACTTTAATGCTTTTTGATGTCCCACAGAAACCCTGAGATTTTCCACATTTAAACATTTGGGCTCGTCTGGCGTTGCCTGAAGTATACATATTTTTAGTAGCCTGCCACTACTAAAAATATCTAGGCTAATTAAAAAAACAAAAATATTTTAAGAAAATGTTTTTTAAAAAAGGAAGGCCGTTAGTGTGATGGGGTAAAGCTGCGTGTTTAGCTCGTCCCAGTGGACCAGGACATTGCTGCTTTTGTTACTCATTCTGAACATCAGACATTTAGAGTTGGACTGACTGCCTCTGCTTTACATGAGCATCCTCCCCACTGTCAAACCAACAGTAGCTACAGATCTGAAGTGTTTGTTAATCCGAAGATCATTTTAATGCAGGACATTAAAAGTCTTGAACGTGTGCCGCCATGCATCAACTTATGAATTAAATGTGACAAAGCCCCATCCACTCAGAGCGCTGGTTGAGTGGCAGAGGAGGGGAACGATACGGCCGCATTTGCTTCTCGTTAAGAAGCAAATGCGGCCATCATCGTCGTTAAGGTCCAGAACAAGCACATGCCTCTGAAGTAGAAGGCAATTCCACCCGTATAACACATTTCCAGTGTGGTAGTTTTAATCCAGTTCTGTAAGATTGTGATTAAACATACTGTTTTTCGCTAAACTTTCTTTGCGCACCCCTCGTGGTACACGTACCACTGTTTGGGAGCCTCTGATCTACATCAATTAACATTGCTCAATCAATGCAAATTCCACTTTGCAATATTTGTACCGTTGCCATTTATTCCTACAGATAAAAAGAAGCCTCGGGCTTCCAACGTTGCCAGGAGCGGATCATGCTGCGCTGGTTTATTTTTTGCTATAATAACAGGCTGCCAAACATGACGCTCAAAATTCATTGGGTGCTCAAATGCTTTATTTAAGTGGTTCTAAAGTGGGGTCCTGGAGGGTTATTCACCTGTCCATCTCTCTCTCTGTGGTCCCGTCTGTCCACATCGTCTTGATATCGGCTTCGATCCCTTTGGTCAAAGTCGTGGTAACGGTCCTGCCGGCCTAAGTCTGAGCGGCTATAACGGTCATCCACAGCAATGCGTTTCTCCACCCAGTCATCTTTTCTAGAAGTAAAAGATGAATATGGATTAAAGAAAAGCCCACTGGTACTGCGTGTACAGGAACATTTGTTAAATACATTTGTAAAGACATCCTGTACCTGTGGTCAATATCATAGGGCCTCTTCAAAGACCTGCGATCCTGTTCAAGGCGCAGTAGCTCCTGCTGCCTTCGCAGTTCTTCACGCTCTCTCAGGATCCTTTCCTGCTCGCGCCGACGCTCATAATCTATACGTAGCATCTCGCGTTCAAGAAACTGGTGCTCCATGCGGTCAGCATCAAGACGCTGTTTCTCAACCTAAAAAGCAAAACATTTGTCAGTTTGTTGATTTAAAACCTAATAATCTTAAAAGTAAAGATTAAAAGATGATCGGACCTCCAGCCATTGTCTCTTCTGCATCAGATTGTTCCTCTCCTCTCTCTCCCGGAACATGCGAAGTCTGTCTCTCTCACGGTGTGGCCGGTTATCCCGGTCTCTGTCATTATAAAATCAATTTAAACTCAATCTCTACAGAAAGCCTTGATTCAAGGCTCCATAAAAGGTACGTCAGGCTTACGTGTATACACGCCGCTCCACCTCTCTGACCTCCCGGTCACGTTGACGCTGCCTCTCCCGTTCTCTGTGCTCCATTATTTGATTAAATGACAGAATGTCTTTTGTTTCTTTACTGGACGTGCTGCGGTCACGGCTCTTGGAGCTCTAACCAGGGACAAAAGTCATAAGCCAAGTTTGAAAAAAATGAAGTAACAAAAATATCACTTACTCGCTCCTTGCTTTTGGCTTTGACACTGACCACAGGTTCTCCCTTTGATTTGTCCATCACAACAGTTCTCTCTCCTATGTAGACAGAGGGTAGGTATTGGAACTTTAGAAATCACACGTCATATCTTACCTAAAACTGCTTTATCTCTCACCTTTACCATCTTTTCCTTCTCCATCTTTCTCAGCCCTAAAAGTAAAGTTAATTTGGTTAATCATAGTGAATGGTCTACTACCCTAGGTCTACATAAGAACATTGAGTGGCTATTTCTGCAATGTTATTCTTTGAATTGTCCCTCAATTTGACATTCCACTTATTAAAGCATTACTAAAAGAAAAGCCAGAGTAAATGTAATATTTCTGATGCTCAGATGTTTAAAAAGAGCCTTGTAGTCAGCTCTAAAGCAAGTTAAAATCAGCAAAATCTCATTATAGTGAATAGGGCTTAAGTTCTGTTGGACCTGAAGTAGAGTGGTGACATCATCACTTAAATGTACATCACTTCTCCATTAAGGCTGTTTTATACTTCGGCGACAGCGCCGCGTTTACGTGCTGGGCGCACGTGGGAGCCAATCAGCGAGTTCGCGACAGCTGCATCTGCCGCTGAAGTGCACCTGCCGCACAAGGTGACTCCGCGGCAAGTGCTGCAGAACGCAAATGCCGTGATTGGTTGATCCTTTTGCAAAACAAGGAAACACAACAAACTCCTTCAGTCTCACTCTTTGAAGTTATTTTTCATGAATATATTGTTCCTATGATTTAGTGCTTTTGTGTTTAAAAAAATAAATGGATATAACAATGTGAAGGCAGAGGAGCTACGCTGAAGTTCGAATGATTCTGGCTTGCGTCAAGCGGACGGGGCTGCGGTGGGCGGGACCGGCCGCCCAAGTATAAAAAGGCCTTTAGGCCTAAAGGCTTTCACCAATTCACACACACCAATGTACGCAGACACTGGAGGCAAGCTGGGTGTATGGCAATGAGCGATCCGCTCTACCGGCTGCACCACTATCGCCCCAACAATACGATTAAATAATAAAAATCAAAACTAAAACCCCCAACCCACACACTGAGAAAACAAATGCATCTAGTTTGTGTGTGCTAATGGGAAAGCTGTTCTACGCAACAACCAAGTGGTTTAGGCTTCAACTGCGAAACCAAGCACTGTGCCAGCCCACCGGTTCACGCAACACGGTCCTGCTTAATAAAGCATATAGGACAACAGATCTGACTAAAAGCATCATGAACAGTTTCTGGTATTGTGCGCCTCTCTTTGCATATGTATCCTTGTAAACTGGGATGAATGTGAGGATGCCTGCAGCCCTCATGAAGTCTTACTTTGAATCAGTAGAGGATCTCCTTGTCCTGCCATCATTCTTGTCTGAGGGCTTTTTACCAGCAGGTTCATTCTTAGCCTATTGAAAATGAAATATTACATAAATAAGTAGTAGGAACGTTCATGCATACAGTATGTTCTTGATGATAACCCACTCTTTCCACAGAGATCATGCGACCATGAAGTTCTGTTCTATGGAGGTGGCTAATGCACTCGGTGGCCTCCTCCGTAGTGGACATGGTGACAAAGCCATAGCAACGAGCTCCAGGGCTTTTAGCATTAGTCACTACCTTTGCACCAACAACCTGTCAAAAAAATAGAAATAAAAATTCAAAGAGTTCATACATTTTAACATGATGGACATTTGTCATTGATCAGTGACCAAGTTACCTTTCCATATTTGCTGAACAGAGTCTTCAGATCAGTCGCTCTGGTACTCGAGGAGAGACCACTAACCCATAGATTTCTACTGCTTGCTGCAGCCCCACTTCCATCTAGTAAAAGGAAAACCAATAATCGACTCAGAGACATCTTATGAAAAGGTGCTGTACATCTTATAAACTTACCCTTGTCATCTTTGGATGTCGCATTTGCATCTTTTTCATCAGAACTAGAGAAAGCAAAAACAAAAATAAAGGTCTCAGTAATAAGAATGACATACAGGGGAACTCTACGATATGTCCTGTACAAGCCAAATAAGAATTTCTCTCATGAATCAAAATGCAAGATTTCTTTAGAGTGAATGCCAATGTGTTACTCTTGAGTAAGTGAGTAAGGCAGACAGACGAATGCAGAGAGTTTTACCTTGACATGAGCATCCACATTATATATCACAAAGGGGCCAATGCAACAGAGATAACCATTTGGGTTTCAAGTAGACAGAAAGCAACAAACCTTTTAGTCTGATCACCCTCTACAGAAGTGGACTCTTTCGATGTCGAGGCAGAATCCGCAGTTTTGTCCTCCATCTTCTCATCCTCCTCACACTTCTTAGACCCCTTTTCTGAATCAACAGTTTCACCCTCACCCCCCTGCTCTTTAACACTAACATCCTGCAAGACTTTGTTCTCAGACTCTAAAGTATCTTCTGTTACATTCAGATTGTCCCCAGTCTCTTTGGAGTCAGGGTCCACATCCTCCAGGTCACTTTCCACATCTCCAAGGGGGGCTGTTATCCCTTTGGAACCGGATTGGGAGACTCCTTCCTCCTCGATGATGGTGGCAGCTTGCACTTCTTCAGGGCTCGGCTCGTCTTCTTTAATCGGCTCAGATAAACAAGACCCGGCTACTTTGTCATTTTCTACGGAGTTGACAGGAACAGAATGGCACAGAGTTTAATCACTTCTGAAACACATCAATGTTTAAAGAGGGAACTGGCAAGGAGCCTCATGACCACTACTCTTACTGCTAAACATCACACAGATGACCCTAATGAGAGACTGGAAAAGGCAGGGAGCCATAGCTCAACAACTGGGCAACACACAATTGTAGCTCATTGAGCAAGCAGAAGGCTACAATATGGATCTGCAACAAGAGTCCAGCTTCGAAGAAAGCCACAAGAACAGAACATTATCTTCTTTTTTTTTCTTCAGACATGTTTTTCAGTGTCCATATCAATGTCCAAACTTTAGTGTGAGTCCATCTTTTATGCAGCTTTCAGTCCATGTCTTTAAAAAGCAGTCACAGCCAGCGAGTCTTCAAATCTTCTTTCGCTTCATAAGAAAACCTAAAACACTGCAACTTTCCCTCCTGCCCCCAAAAATTGCTGACAACGTGCATCAACTTGTTAAATAAATGAAGACCAAGTAGTTGTTCTGGTCAGATATACAAATATTTGGAAAAGATCGAAAAACACAATTGTGCACATATACAGCAAATCTCTGGAGGTTTCCAGTCTCTCAAAAAATTTTAAGAAAAATACACTCCCTCAACAGTTCTATCGAGATAACACCTCCTAAGTCTAACCAGTGGTTTGCATTACCTGCTTCTTCAATGTTTGCGTCATTAGCATCTGGATCGTTCGCCTGAAATCAATAGGAGTTGTTAAAGCACAGCACAACCAATGTCTCAATTTTTTTATGGGTCCACCCAAATTATAAGCCAATCATACCGTTTGGATGGATGAGCATGCAATGTCAGCGTCTTTATTGACCTCTGGCTCATCCTGGAAAGACCAAAAATCAAATCAATGACAAATATGGCATGGCTTAAAATAAACTTTTAACAATGCAATAATATACAGTTCTCAACCAACCAGATCATCATCTAGGGCAATTTAAATACATAATAGTGTTGCGTCAATAACTGATCTACAAACAGTTACGGAGGACATTACTCTATAGTCTACTGAGTTATTTACAAGAAGACTAAACTACTATTTGGCTCCATAGTAAATGTACTTTGAATTTATGACTAAAATTAAACAAACCTCTTCTTCTCCATGATCTGAATTCAAGATGTCCTCATCCAGTGCGTCTGGCTCAGCTCTGTCTCTACTGAAGTCTTCGGTCTCGTCCAAAACATTCATGTCAAGGATGTCCATTTCCTCCATATTGTCATTCTCCAGATATCCCTGGTGGAATAAAAAAATATTATAATAACAACTACAACAACTTATATTACTACTGCTATGATTATTGACAAATGAAAGGCTCAATATTGAAAAGTGTGGCAGGCTCTGCATCACATTCACCTGGTCATCTTGGAAGTCCTCATCGATATTGCTGTCCTCAAGTCCAATTTCTTGTTTAGCATCTGCAAAGTATAACGGAGCAATGAATGAATCTTGTTCGGTATATTTAGTTGTTGAACCTTAAATACTGTCTAAATGAAAACCAAGACGTGCGAGATGTCCCAGCATTACCTTCTTTAGTAGCCCTTTTTGGAGGCGCTTTCTTCGGGGGTGCTTCCATAGATACCACGATTTCGTCTGGATTTCCACCTTCTTCCTCGATTGCCTTTACACATTAACGTTACAAAACATAACATAACATTAACTACCACGTCACAACAAACACGGACGTGTTTTAAAATAACACTGAAATAGACTGATTGGCAATCTATGCTAACAACCGACGCTAAGCTAACTAGCTTATGGCGCTACAAACCCCTCAAGAGCAGCAAACGCTAATGGCTATTGCTGTGTTTATTTAGGCTACTTCACGTATACTACAGACGCATGTCCACACTATATTGTTGACACATACATGTGTTGCAAATACTGGCTTTCTTACCTTTTTCAGACGCTCAGAAAGGACGCTTTTAACCCCAGTCGTGTCTAAATTTCGCTTTTTCAGCTCGGCCTTGAGGTCAATCACTTTCAATTCCGATAGTTTCTTTATCTCCACACACACGGGGACATCGACATCTGCAGATAGCTCCGCCATTGTTTATCCCTGCACAGTATCCCTTAATTCAAACGCAAAACTCCGTTTTCAGGGTTTGTCTACCACTGAATAAAACGTTGCTCGTCTGATTCTTTAACAAAATGGTCGCTGCGAGACATCGATGCGCATGCGCATTCCGCTCTGCGTGGAATGATTTTGTTGCAAACAAATCAAGCATTTTTACAGTTAAAAATAAATGAATCATTGATTCAGTAAAATAAAAATAAATGTTTATTTTGTTTTACAATGTTTCATCTCCAACAAGAGGTTGGGGAGCATCAAACAGATCATCACACTCTGTCTCCTGTGGCCCTCTTGCACTGGATTCCCCTCCTCTGTCAGACTGTAGATGAGAGGACCAGGCATCCAAACCACCAGAGGTATAGAGAGAGCACTCAGTAACATTACACGATTCAATGCATGAAGAAGAGGGTCGTGGTTCACAGAGATTGAGTTTGGAGACCAGAGGTTTTCCTGCAGTTACTGAAAGCTTTTCCAGGATTTCCTCATCCAGGTTAGAATAGGTGTAATACAAACAGACTGTGAAAACAAGTTCTTTCTGTAATGACAAAAATAAATGGCATTAGAGTTGAAAAGTTGTACATTTAGGAGCCGATGATGTAGCAGTGTTTGGAATGTGGAATGAACCAAACAAAAATTGTCAACAAAACAAAAATAAAGTTACAGTATGATACCAAAATAATTGCATGCCTTTTGCTATTTGCTACCATTCAATTCCAAGCAAAATCCAGAATGCCAACCTTGAGTCTCTGCAGTCCAAATAGACGTGTGTAACGACTGTGGGCCTCCGCAGGAGGAGTTTCTGGGATTAATAACAAACAGCCAGCCTCAAGTAGGGTCTCCTGGTTACTCTTTTTCAAATCAATCTCCACGTCCTGTTGCATGAAGTAAACAATCAACATAACATAAACTAAAAGGTAAGTAAGGAATGTGTAATAAATGTGTGCAAAAGAGCTCACCACAGGAAAATCAGTCAGCTGAGCAGAGCAGGAAACCACATTTGAAGGTTTTTCAAGAATACGAGTGTAGATGACCATGACATTGGAAAACTCTGCAGCAAACCCAAGCTGAACCACAACTCCACAATCAAACTGTAGAGTCTGGCTCTTAGGGAGAACTATGAAGAGTGAATGTTAAAATATATACTGTATATATATATATATATTTTTTTTTCATGGAACGCCTAAGTAGGAAATATTGCTTTTATTATCTACTTTGCCTAGGCACCATATAAATACCATGTGCAACAGTCCACTGCAGGTTGCGAGCTGAATAGGATGCAGAACATTGAGCTGTCTTTATAAGGTCTGTGAGGCAGCGTCGTTCAGACAAATTACTCCGCAGTTCCAGAGCTTGTCTGCCGTGAGTGATTCTGCACCGGCCCATGTCTACAGTAATGTAATATAAGAAAGTTACGGGGTTGGAAGAAAGAAATCTGGGTGTAATCTTATGTGGTATTGGTTGCATACCTTCACCTACTCTGTCGAGCATAACTGTCACCTTCTCATCTTCACATACTCTCTGTTTGAGGAAGTTAATGAATATACCATTGGAAACATCTTCCTTTTTCACCTCATACGCTTCAGCGTCAGCACATCTTGAAAACAAAGAGTCTATAACATCTTTTTATACTTTACCACGTACATAATGACCTCACACCTACGTTGCATATCCAAACACTATATTTGCTGTCACTTTCAGCAGTGCAGGTTGTACTAGGACATCATCATGTGGGTTCCTAAAGAGATTAAAGTGAGTATTAATTTGGGTTGTTTGTCTTAGGTTTGCTATAGCAACATCAAAATTAATACCTTTTACGACACATATCCAGTAGAAATACGTTGAGCCCAGTCTCTCTTTCCTGCATCCTGGTGAGGATATTCTGAACACACAAACAGTGCTCGGACGTATATGAGGCTGGTGCATCAATGGGAACCATGAAACTGTTTCCAAAGTTTTCATATCCATGACCAGCAAAGTACAGCAGACCTAACAACAAAAGTAAGGTAAATGTTTCACAATCCAATGCTCTCCATTAGGTTTTCGCATTGTGTGATGAGAGACTAACCGTAGACTCCTTTATCAAGCAACAGGAGGAACTCGGTAACAGCGCTGTGCATCTCCTGCCAGTTGAGATCCAGCAGTGAGACCACCTTGAAGTCCATTTGACGAAGGAGGTTGGTCAACTCATGGACATCCACGATTGGGGCACGGAGCTGGCCGTGGTGCATGTAGTTCATGTTCCCGATCAACAGAGCAACTTTGTCTGTGGCTTTTGATGCAAACATGTACTTTTGATATGATCACCAAAGTGTAATGTCATCCACAATCATCAAAATCTTACCATAAAATTGTCTGGCAGATGGGCATGGACTTTTCCAGTTCTGAGCTGGGAAAATGTCTGATTCCCTTGATCTGTTATCTAAAATCAAAAACATATTTTACATTAAACTGACTTTGATCCGTTGCGATACTTGTCACAGATATGTTTGTAGTAGAGGAACTGGAGAGAGGAACTTATTTGGTTCCCCTATCTCAACTGTACCAGGGCTACGTGTGTCAACTTCAACCCAGGCTGCATCCGTGATGGAAATGGGACCTACAAATACAGTATAAACGAAGGAAATGATGTAGAGATTGTTGTAAAACTATAATAACAACATATTAAGGTATTTAAAAACAAAAAAAATCATATGGATCTCACCAATGGTCACTACAGCAGCGTCACTCCAAACCTCATGGTACATGTTAAATACTTTACACTTATATTGTCCTCTTTGAGCTGTTGTCACACAGGGAATCTGCAGCACACGTGATCAAATGAGTCAGGTTAATACATCTCAACCTGGCGACGGCACATTTCACTTGCATTTTTAAAATACTAATCTAATCTAATATCCAACAAAAACAGACCTTGAGAGAATGTGTTTTTTGCTGAGGCACTGGCTCTGAGTTGTGGTACCACTCATACTGGGCAGGAGGGTTGGCTACTGCCTGGCATTCCAGGAACAAAGTGTCACCCTCTGTCACCACTTGGGAATGGGGCTGCACAGTGATACTCAAGCCACTTACAGATCCCTGAAAAATGCTACTGGGGCAACCTATAAAAGATTTGATGTGTCATTTATGTACATAAAGCAATAAAATAAGTCATGTTAAAATGTACCAGGACTGGATTCTGCTAAGCGGACATGAGCCCACTGTGAGAAAATGCAGCTATCTCCATTGCTGACCCTACAGATATAGTAGCCCTGGTTGGTCAAATTGAAGGGTGAGATCACCAGCTCTGGTGAAGTACCATCCAGGATCTATAAAAGCAAATACCATAACAACTTATTATCAATGTATATTTATTTTACAAAGAACTGATCCAGGGGTCGGCAACCTTTTGGATCCAAAGAGCCAATTCTTCACCAATATACCAAAATCACAACGACAACTAATTTGAATCAATATCTTGGCTGTGAGTGTGTGGACTGAACCTAGTAATAAACCAGGACCAACCTAGTTCAAAAGGAGGATTGACTTAAAATTAAACCAGGACCATCTGAATGAAGAATAAACAAGGACTACCATATCACTATTCACTATAGAGCCAATATGAGCCATGGCTGGGGGAAAGACTCGAATGCCGGAGGTTGCAGATGCCTGAACTAACCTCTTTTTTGCCCTGAAACCACTGGTAACAGAGACCACTGGGACCAGATGCCTTGCAGGACAACATTACTTTGCCCCCTATTTGAGCCTGCTGGGATTGTGGCTGCTGTGTGATCTGAATCTGCCCAGACACTGATCAGAAGGAAAAATTACACTTTGTCATGATTAACATTCCCATGTGTTGTTAGAGTTTGATGTGGCTTATACCTATGTAGGAGAGATACTGCAGAGCTTCCTGATGGTCTATTTTCTTTAATCCCCAAAGCAAAAAGTTTAGGGTGCAGGACTGGTCAGCAAGCCGAGCCAGTAGGGTCCGACTTGGGCTTCCTACAGCACTCAATACTTGGAGCGAGTAGTTTGTCATCTCACTCTCACTGCAAAAGAGTTCAACATTGAAATTGCCAAATGAAAGCCCGTCTCGTATGGTGCGTTCAAGGGGTTTTCACCTGTAGCGGAATTTGGGGTCCTCTGACATCACATGGGCCAGTTGTCTCCATCCGCAGGTGGAGTTGTCTAACATCGTAGCGAGCCTCCTCAGTGCGTCCTCTCGTAAAGTGCCGACGGACTGATCCATGGTGCGTGAACTGTGAAACCAGTGACACCGGCCCGAAGGAAGCTTGAGGTTTTTAGATAGCCAAAAGTCCGACAATGTTTGAAGAAAAATCACAATCTTACGGAGCGCAACAGAAGTTAAACCGGTTTTTGACTCCTCCCCCAATGTAATTAGGATATTTATGAATGAGTCTCGTGTCGTGGTTATTTATCTGCGCCACTAAAGACAATGCCCGGGGTTTTCCGGGTTGTTATAAAGCTAGATGCCAACAAAAAAAAAAAAAAATCCCCCTCATGATAAAGATTTGAACATAGACCGCACTACGCAACAAAACATGTCTGAATTTTTAGAAATGTGTTCTGGGGAAACGAGGCGAGCACGGTGAACGTTTTGCGGCACCTCAAAGAAGAAGATCGTTTCCGCTGTCTGACAACTTCAAAGCACAATGTAAAAAAAAAAAAAAAACTTACCCAAATATCGAAAACTACAATCATATGGGTCAAGGCTAATAAACGGACAAATGCGAACCCTCTGTCGAATATCTCGTGGAATTCGCAGTCTCGAATTACTCCATGACGGTTTCCCTCTGTTCTAATAGTCAAATCGTTTTTTTGGTTCCTCTTTTTTGGGCATCCTATGTGGGTTGGTCAAAAATGCACCTGCTCACAAATTTTCACAATAGTACAAGTGAAAGGTTATGAAAGTACCTTGTTGGTGTATATTAATGGTCACGTAAGGTACTTATATTTCTAAGTACGTAGGTTTACTGAAGCCTCAAACATATCCATTTTAAAAACGATTTGAGAAAAATTAGTGCAAAAAATAAGCAGTTCTAAAACTATGATAGACCTACTTATCAAATGTTGAATACAATGAGGGGGGAGGGGGATGTTTTTATAGGTAAATACAAATCATTGCCATTGGTTCACATCACAACCATATTCAGGTTTTATTTATGATTATGTTGCATTTATAAAAAGAAAAAAAAACTAGATATGCGCATGAGCTTGAGCAACATACAGTACATAGAGCATTATTCCATTTACAAAGCCACTACTTTACAAGGCTGGTCCTGTCCACAAAGAGTCCTGCAGGTCCAGGGATTAAAACTTCTTCCCTTTATGCAGTCTGTTATAACGCCAAATATTTTCCTTCCTCAGCCGTTTCCAGTATTCCCAGCTGTCAGCCTCCAACTCATTCAGCTTTTTAGCCTCTCCCAGGTTCAGCTGAAATAACCTGAAACAAGAGAAGAAACTTTCCATTCAAAAACATAAGAAAATTCATTATGACTATAAGGTTTAATTGGGTAAACTTGGAAACTCTTTGAACATCTGATGGTTTTATTATCAAACAACGAAATGACAGTGGTGTTGTAAATTGTGTCCAGAAATGTTGAGATCAATCAATTGTTGTACAAAAGGACAACTTGATGATTATTGACGCTAAAACACTAAACTCTAATAGCCGAGTTAGACTAGTAGACTACAAAATAGTCTTAGCATAATTGTTATTTAGGGTAACCACTTGATTGTAATTTGGAATAAAAAGCTCTATGTGCATCTCTGTCAATATATTGATAGATACGGTATGATACGATACAATATACTTTATTATTCCCACAGGAAATTCAGTTTACCAGCTGCACACATAAGTCACACATACAAAACAACAGATTAAAATATGTTATGTCAGGACAATAATACAGAAAGAACCTTTTCTCCTGATATATAGAACAATTGTAGGAGTGAGACTGACACAAGGAGGGAATAACAAATGAATTAAACATTAGATTGAGAATTATAAAATGCCATGATTATTCATAATCAACTGTGTACAAAAACAACGCACCTTCATGAGTGTCTGTTCAACATAAATAGCAATGAAACAAACAATTGAACCAATGGTGAATGTTAATCAATGATGTATTGAAAATGAAGCTGCCATTATTGAGAACTTACCATTCTGGATATTCTTCAATAGCCTTCAGTTTGGGGTCTTCTCCTTGCTTGGAAATATTTACACCAACAGCAAAAGAAGTTAGTCTCACAGGATCTGTACACACTTCTGGGCCTTTCAACTCTTCTTTTACCATGCCTTTTCCTTTTCCTTTAGCAACTAAAAAGGAAAACCAAAAAATCTCAATCACCACTATCCACATTGAACTAGCCAAAACATCCTTATGTTTAGAAACACGAAGTGTGTAACAATGTCATGTTATTTGTTACTCACCAATTTTCTTGGCATACCCGCATGCTTGTATTCGATTAGGTCGGTTTATTTGGCAAAGCGTTGTTGCCGCTCTGTTAACCAAACATTGTGCAAAGGAAAATGATCTAAATAATCCGTGTTGTGGCATTTTATACAAACACTAATGCATCAGGTCAGCACGCTCCTGTCTGACATTCATGCGTTGACTTCCGCTTTGTACGTATTCAGTTTTGTAACATCAAACACCGCCCCCTAGTGCCAAGGAGGAGGTGTTGCTCACTTAATGTCCGGCAGGGGGCAGCAGTATTCTTACTCCGCATCGATCATAACAAAGCAGAAGAAGATCCGAGGTTGTTTCTAGAAAGATGTCGGAGTACGCCACTGTTCAGAAAGGTGCTTTGAAATTAAAGGGTGTTGGGTGTGTTTCGTCTGGGAAAAAGTAAGTCACAAATGGTACACGTTATATTAGCTACTATACAGACCGGGCTTTTGTTAAAAGAACTGTCGATTCGGGGGTTAGTTACTCTTTAAGCAGATCTTTCAAGTAGCTAACAGTTAGCTAGTGAACGAGGGGACTGTTAGCTCAACTAACTAACTACAGGGAACTAGAGCTTAAAGGGTGAGTAAAAGTCCTCACCCTTTACATTTTTTTTTCTGGTTGATTAATTAAATGTTTGAATACAGACATAAAACGTGGTAATGCCACCCAAATCGATGCCATGATAAAAGCTAGGGTACCGAGATTTGGTTGTGTGATATGCGGTGTATAATTCTAATGTTTATTTACAGGAAAAAGAAGGACAAAGAAAGTAAGCAGAGACTGGAGCAGGTCTTGACAAGTCAAAATGATGAGGATGAAGTAAAGGCTAAAAAGACATATATGGACAAAAGAACACCGGCTCAAATGGCTTTTGACAAAATGCAAGAAAAAAGAGTGAGTTTACTGCCAATATTTTACCTGTTTTGTTGTTTTAGATTAAAGGTGGCGTATGGTTATTATATATACATTTAATAAACATTACACATTTATGTTAATGTTCAAGATTGACATGACAAATTGGTACAACAGTTGTAAAAACATTTTTTTCATAATCATGTTAAGATTTAAGTGTACAATGTTTGGACTGGTTCTCAAGCCCATCCTGTGCCAAATGTCCAATCAGGAAGCCCCATGCTTGGAATTGCCATATGTATGTTTAACCAGTAGACATGCCACATACACAAACCCTATTTTGCATGAGTAAACACCAAGTCATGGCATGTAATATTTGTTTCAATATAACAATAACATGATTACTGGTAGGTCAGATGTTTCAGCTCAAAATGTAATTGGGGATATTACATTTCAAGTAATTTCCCATTATTGTGTGGTAGCCCCTTTTATTTGTTGTAATTTTCACATCTGTTTTATTTCCTTCCAACAGCAAATGGAGAGGATTTTGAACAAAGCATCGAAAACACACAAGCACAGAGTTGAGGCAAGTCATATTTGGTACATTTTGAAGATGTTGGTATTTTTTATTGCTTATAGATGTTTTTTTTTTACTTTTTCAGGATTTTAATCGACACCTGGATGCACTTACTGAACATTATGACATTCCCAAGGTCAGCTGGACAAAGTAATGGAAGAGGAACCCCAAGTATACTCCACATTTTCATTGCCTTTTTTTTTTTTATTAGTGGCATTTTGACATTACAGCCCAAAGTGTTCATGCGATAGTCATTTGACGTTACAAATAAATAAATGTGAAACCGCTTTTATTTCTTTTATTGAAGTAATAAACTGCACTTAACACATTATGTAATAATGCGTGACATGGTCCACCTAGGCTTTGAGCCTTTGAACTCAACAGATGGACTCAGGACTTTGAGGACGAAAAAACAGGTTGCTGATCCAAGAGGTGCAACATTTAAGAGTATTGTAAACACTTTTTGGCTTAAACATTTGCAAACAGTTCCATAGTATGTCCTTTTTACTTTATTTGAAAAGGTTTGTCACACTGATGATCCTTGTTATGAGTTACTTAGGGCCCAACATGTCTCCTGGTATCACCCACTGGTCAAACTGCTCCTCAGTCAGGTATCCCAGCTCCACAGCTACAGCCTTCAGCGTTGATCCTTTCTTGTGCGCGGTCTTGGCAATAGTGGCCGCTTTATCATAACCAATGTGAGGATTTAGGGCAGTAACCAACATCAGAGACTCATTCATGAGCTTATTTATTCTCTCGGTGTTTGCCTCGATGCCCACCACACAGTTGTTTGTGAAGGAGACGGATGCATCGCCCAGAAGCCGGGCAGAGTTCAGGACGTTTTTGATGATCATGGGTTTAAAGACGTTGAGTTCAAAGTGTCCGTTACTGCCACCAATAGTGACTGCCACATGATTCCCCATGACCTGAGCTGCCACCATGGTCATAGCTTCACACTGAGTTGGGTTAACTTTGCCTGGCATAATGCTACTGCCTGGTTCGTTCTCTGGCAAAATGAGCTCACCCAAGCCAGATCTCGGGCCCGAACCCAGGAAGCGGATATCATTGGCTATCTTCATCATGCTGACTGCCACTGTGTTCAAAGCTCCGCTCAACTCCACCAGGGCATCATGAGCTGCAAGTGCTTCAAACTTGTTAGGAGCCGTCACAAATGGAAGGCCAGTGAGGGAGGCCACCGTGGATGCAACCTTCTCAGCAAAACCAATGCGGGTGTTCAGTCCGGTTCCTACAGCGGTTCCTCCAGCAGCTAGCTCGTATACCCTGGGCATGGCAGCTTTGATTCTCACTATGCTGTATTTCATCTGCTGCACATAGCCTCCAAACTCCTGACCCAGTGACAAAGGTACAGCGTCTTGAGTGTGCGTGCGTCCTATCTTGATGATGTCTTTGAATTCTTCAGCTTTGGCGGCAAGAGCGTCATGAAGGGTCTGGAGGCCTGGCAGCAGGACTTGGTGGACCTCTGTGGCTGCGGCAATGTGCATGGCAGTGGGGAAGGTGTCATTGGAGCTCTGGCTCTTGTTCACATGGTCATTGGGGTGGACTGGATCTTTGGAGCCCAGTTTCCCTCCCATGATCTCAATAGCTCTGTTACTGATCACCTCATTGACGTTCATGTTGGTCTGTGTTCCTGAGCCTGTCTGCCACACCACCAGAGGGAAATGCTCATCCAGTTTACCGGCTGAAACCTCTTCTGAAGCCTGAACGATTGCGTCTGCTATCTTTGGGCTGAGTCCATAGTCTTTGTTCACCTGTGCCGCTGCCTTCTTCAGAGTACCGAACGCCTTGATGACTTGGATAGGCATTCTCTCCGTTGGTCCCCCAATCTTGAAGTTCATGGTAGATCTGACAGTCTGCGCACCGTAGTACTTGTCAGCCGGAACCTTGAGCTCCCCAAAAGTGTCCCGCTCGATCCTGAACTCGGAGCAGGCCATTGTGGACGTGGAAAAGAGGAGCTTATTACTTACGTTGCGCCGCTGAAAAGTGAGGAGATTGCAGTTAAACTTTTGGACGGTGCGAAGAGACCGAAACATGGCTGCACGTTAGAGGTGACTCAGGGGGAGGTCAGTGTAGTCTTTCACATTGGCGGCCACCTGTCATTGGCGGCTGGGAAAACTGATGGTTAAGTAGCCAATGGTGAAGAGGAATTGGTGGCATTTCCGCTCCTGTCGACCAGTAGATTCAGGCTGTTCATTTAGCTTCTTGTGAATCGATGAAGTGTACAAAAGTACAGCCTGGTCTGGTTTCCGGTATAATAAACGAAGTGTTATTTTACAAAATAAAGGCAGAAATGTTTACACAGTAGCGTAATCTTAAAATATTACTTGTTTACTACAGTTTTTATTGCTCCATGTTGCTTATGTCTTTTTTATGAATGTATGAAGTATTTATTCGAGCAACAAACAAACAAACCAATATAAGTAGGCTACATTTTTCCACAATATGAACATACATGGGATACATAATCAAACTTATTTTTATACTCAAATGGAAGTGGGATGCAGTAGGTGAGCTTAGCAAGAACGTAGTTAGGCTTACTTTTGACACAGCGTCATACAGTGCACAGAGTCAGGCTGCAGCACATTTATACCAATATTTATATATAGGTATACATATATTTATATAGGTGATTAAATATGTGACTACTGTTAAATATGCAAATAGATATTTAAAATGTTTTGCAACACAGCTTTTTTTTTATCACTACAAAACCTGAACTGCCTGCACCTTCATGCGGGTACCTAGTTGAGCCTTACATTTCACTAATAAATAAGCATGTCTATGGTAAGCAGGCAAAAGGTCAATTAGTACCAGACCTTATTCTGAAAAGCCTTACCGGAAGTGTGGAGTGAGTCGGCGCTACTTTGGTGTCGTTGCTTGTTCTCGCGGTAACGTCAGTAGTGTACTGTTAGCCTGTAGCTAAGCTCTTCGTTTCCAGGTTAAGTGTCGACCTGAAAACTGCAAACCAAGAGAGACACAACGGACTGTGCAGATAAGGATATTGTAAACGAAACTGCAAGGCAAGCGCGAGGATGCCGCACAACTTCCATCCTGGAGACCTGGTCTTCGCTAAAATGAAAGGGTATCCCCATTGGCCAGCTCGGGTAAGCAGCGCTAACAGCAGCCAGCCACAGAGGGGCGGAGGAGACTGGACTGCGATGCTCAAGCTTGTCTGTTTATTTATCTTCGTTGCTGTGTCGAGAATATTTGAGAGAACTAAACATTCCCCTTTCGTAACCAGTGACTAATGCACTGGTTAGGAGAAGTGCATGGCAAAATATTAGGCCTTCTCAGTCCTCAAGGTGCAGCAGACATTGAGCGTGTTGCAAGTAGCTGTAGCTATGTAATTGTTATTGCCTAAAGATTGTTTTCCTTTTGGATAAGGCTTGAACTTGCATAACTTTTAATGGTCTGTTTATAGATTGAAGATGTGGCTGATGGGGCAGTAAAACCACCTCCCAATAAAATACCCATATTCTTTTTTGGAACCCATGAAACGTAAGTTTGGATGTTGACTCCATGGTCTTTCTTTTAACCCATTTTTGCATCTGTGTAAGAAGTTGTTCTGTCTCTCAAATCAGATTGTGTTTCTCATCTAAAAAATAACAGTATTTTTCTCTTTACAAATCATCAATGACTAATGACTTTGTATTTGTTACTTTATATGTAGTGCATTCCTTGCAGCAAAGGATCTTTTTGCTTTTGAAAAGTATAGCGATCGTTATGGGAAGCCCAATAAAAGAAAGGGATTCAATGAAGGCTTATGGGAGATTCAAAACAATCCACACGCTTCCTACAGTGCTCCACCTGTGGTACGTGATTTAATATATTATAACTAGAGTCATTTTAAAGTGAGCACTAAATGTTTATTTCCCACTTTCAATTGTAGCCCGCCAGCTCATCTGAGAGTGATGGTAATAATGCTGGAGGTGGAAGTGAAGAGGATGAAGAGGATGATGATGAAGCCCCAGTCCCTCAGCAAGCAGAGTCAGGAAGTGAAGCAGAGTCCGATTCAGGCAGTGAAAACCGAGGACGGGGCGGAGGAGTGAAACGCAAGCCGCCAGCCGCAAAAGTAATTAGTTCGCTGAAATTCTGTTAATTTCTCAGTTCATATCAGTAATTAGCAACAGTTGACAGTAGTTATACACCTCCTAAAACTTGCTTCTTAATCAAATTTCTGTAGAAGCCACCTCCCCCTAAGAAGGTCCGAGGTTCGTCGAGTGATCGAGACAACAGTGGCTCTGGGTCTGAATCGGAGCCCACGCCATCTGAGTCAGACTCGCCCAAAAACAGTGACCAGGTTTGCATATAGATAGTTTTCTTACATGGATCACTGATGTTGCCCCTCACACTTGCTCTTGAAACAGGATTTCACTCCAGAGAAGAAATCTGCCGGACGAGTTGCACAGAAGGCCGGAGCAAGAAGAAAGAAAAGGGTAAATAAACATACTAAGGACTTTGACAAACTGCACGCAACACACATACGTTCTGCAATATGTCAAACTTTGGTTGTTGTTGTTAAAGGCATCATCGGGATCTGACTCAGAATCAGGGTCAGAGAAAAAGGCAGCAGACAAAGACAGCGACTCAGAGGATGACAAACCTCGCCCAGCTGTGTCCGGCTCTGAATCTCAGTCTGGCTCCAAGTCAGAATCGGACTCTGATCAACCAGCAAAAAAAGCTCCACCAGCACGCAAGAAGGCTGCAGGTACGAAAATAGTTCTCTTCACATATCCATTACTCTTATTTTTATTTTTTTTATGTGTGTTATAAAACGTTATTTTTTAGACAAACCACCTCCAAAGCCCCGTGCACGAAAACCTAAACCTGCTCCAGTAAAACGAGCCCCTTCATCCTCATCTGACAGTGACAGGTAATCACATGCTTGTTTTTTTTTTACTAACTTTCAATTCAAAAGCACAATTATTTAAAATTTAATTATACGGAACGGACACAACCATGCCACGTTATATCAAACGTGTGGGTTGATTGGCTAAGATCTGCGTCACATGACTTGGCAGCCACAATGGCGCCTTTCACTGATCACGTGGTTTAATTTGACCGATTCATAATACACAAAGTCGGGACCAAAATGAGGATAAATTAATTTGAGATAGTCATTTTCTTTTTTACTTCCCGTACATTTGCTTTAAGCTGACAGATTCATATTGCAATATATTGTGGTCTCTTGCTATATAAATATTGCGTCAGCACCAATTATGTTAATAGTTTAGCAGCTCATTGATCAGTATAGCCTTTCCAGCCATAAGGTAACTCTTGCTGTGTACAGTGACAGTGAACCCGACCGCATCAGTGAATGGAAAAAGAGAGATGAGGAGCGCCGGCGAGAGCTGGAAGAGCGGCGAAAAAAAGAGGAGGCAGAGGAACTCCGTCGGCTGCGTGAGCGAGAGAAGGAGGAAGAAGACCAGAGGAAGAAGGATAAAGACAAGGGTAAAAAGGGGAGCGACAGCAGCAGTAGCTCAGACGAAGGGGTCGATGAACACCCTTTGAAGAAATCAAAAAAACCACCGCCGCCGCCTATCCCTGCTCCCTCAGACTCAGACTCTGCACCAGAGGTAAAAAATAAGGATGACTCAGATCAGTGTTTCCCAATCATAGACCTTGAAAAACATAGATGTTGCATCGCCATTTGCTGCAAGAAGCCTAATAGGAAATGGGGGTGAGTTCCAGAAGTTCCTTGTAATGGACTTGACATGAAAACTGTTTATGCCCCCTCTTTAAGTCATTATTGAACACAGGCTTGTCATTCATACCACTACGTGTTTGGCTTAATGTCGTCCTATGTTTTGCCTTTCACTATTTTGTGTTATATTTTTTGCCCTAATCTAAAACAAGAACTGGCCCAAAAACCCAGTCAAATTGCTAGCATGAGCAAGCCTCATTTGAACCCTCACTTAGTCCATCTATGTCTATGTTGTATTGCTCCCCCGGGAGCACAATACTATACAAAACTATTACAAAAATGTGTCATGTAATGTTGAACATAAAACTTAAAATAAGACAGTATAATGATAATGGTCACTTTATAAAGATGTTTCAGTCGCCTCCTTTCTATAAAACAAAATCACCAACATTCGTGTTAGCAGTGCTTGCAACCAAACCGGGTAGGAAACACTGAGTAAGATTTCACTTCGTTGAACATTATGACTAAGGTTCTAACACCAATTATGGGCTTATCATTATTATAATGATATTTTTGTTGTGTTAAAATAGGTAAAGAAACCACCCAAAAAGACAGACAATCAGAAGAAAGAAAAACTGAAACGGGAGAAGGAGAAAAAGGAAAAAAAAGAGAGACAATTAAAAGAAAAGAAAGCCAGACGTTTGGAGGAAAAGTCCAGAACAAAGTAAGTCAATTTTAGGAGTCAAACTTGACGAAACAATGTTATAACGTACATCATCTTTTCATAATATCACTCAGATCAAAACCTGAAAAACAAAAACGAAAACCAGAGCGACCACCAGAGAAGAAAGTGGAAAAGAAAAAGGGTCAGGATTGTGCAGTTTTTTCAACTTTGTTTTTTTTTGGTTTTTTATTGACTATTGTTAATTGCATCTTGATTGCAGAGCCATCTCCAGAAGAACAACTACAGAAACTCCACTCAGACATAAAGTTTGCACTTAAAGTGGACAGCCCAGTCAGTAGACACTTTTGTGTATTTACTCTCTAGATACAGTGCCTCTCGAAAGTACTAATACACCTTGAACCTTTGCACATTTTGTCATGTTTACAACCCTAAACGTAAAGATTTTATTTTGAATGTTTTACTGAAAGTTCACACACAAGTAACAGACATCTGTGAAGTGATAGAAAAAAAAAATAGAAAACCAAAAAGTGGGGCGTGCGTAAGTATTCATACAGCATGAATTAATACTTTGTGGAACCCCCTTTTGCTGCAATAACGGCAGCAAGTCTTTTGAGGTTTGACTCTACAAGGTTTGTACATCTCGAGACTGACATTTTAGGCCATTCCTCTTTACAAAACAACTCAAGCTCTGTCAAATTAGAAGGAGAGCGTTTGTGAACAGCAGTTTTCAGGTCTTTCCACAGATTTTCAATTGGATTTAGGTCAGGACTTTGACTGGGCCATTCTAACACATTAATATGTTTGTTTTTATACATTCCATTGTAGATTTAGCTTTGTGTTTAGGGTCATTGTCCTGCTGGAAGGTGAATCTCCGCCCCAGCCTCAATTCTCTTGCTGACTCCAGCAGGTTTTCCTCCAAAATGTCTCTGTATTTGGCTCCATCCATCTTCCCAACTATTCTTACAATCTTCCCAGTCCCCACTGAGGAAAAGCAGCCCCATAGCATGATGCTCCCCCCACCATATTTGACACTGGGGATGGTGCACTCAGGACGATGAGCAGTGTTGGTCCATACATAACGTTTTGCATTTGGGCCAAAAAGTTAAATTTTTGTCTCATCTGACCAAAGCACCTTCTTCCACTTGGTAGCTGTGTCCTCTATATGACTTCTAGCAAACTTCAAACGGGATTTCTTATGGCCTCCTTTCAATAATGGCTTTCTTCTCGCCACTTGTCCACGAAGGCCAGATTTGTGTAGAGTACGACTTATAGTTGTCCCATGTACAGATTCCCCCAGCTCAGCGGCAGTACGTCGCAGCTCCTCCAGAGTTATCTTGGGGCACTTGGTTGCATTTCTGACCAGTGCTTTCCTTGTTCGGTCTGTTAGTTTAGGTGGACGGCCGTGTCTTGGTAAGTTCGCAGTGGTGCTATACTCTTTCCATTTCCGAATGATGGATTGAACAGTGCTCCGTGAGATGTTCAAATCTTGGGAAATCTTTGTACAACTTGTCGCTGCTTTAAACGTCTCCACAGCTTTATCCCTGACCTCTCTGGTGTGCTCCTTGGCCTTCATAATGTTGCTTAGTGACCAATACACCAATACATTCTGCAGTCATTAGGAATGTTATAAAGGCAATTTAATGCACTCAGAAAAATGCTGAATGAATACTTGTGCACGCCCCACTTTTCTATTTTTTGAAAAATAACAGAATCATGTATCATTTTGCTTTCGCTTCACAGTTGTCTGTTACTTGTGTGTGAACTTTCAGTAAATCTTTGTTTATGGTTGTAAACATGACAAAATGTGCAAAAGTTCAAGGTGTATTAGTACTTTTGAGAGGCACTGTATGTTGTATAATATAGGATGTGTTTTATATTATTTTTAATTTTAGGATATTGAACGGTGTCTACAAGCCTTAAAGGAACTTGAGAATGTGCCAGTCACCAGCCAAATCCTCCATAAGAATGCAGAAGTCATTGCTACATTGAAAAAGGTCCCCCTTCTGTACTTTTGTCGCATCTTTTATATACGCTGTATTATCCATCCACTGACAATTGGTCAATTCCAGATACGACGGTACAAAGCCAGCAATGCAGTCATGGAAAAAGCTTCGGAAGTGTACAACAAATTAAAACTACGCTTTGTTGGGAAGGGTGAGGTGGCGGCTAAACCAAAAACAGAAGATAAGGATGAGGAAAATGAAGAAGACACAGAAAACAAAGGTAATCAATTTAGTTTTCATTTTTATAATTCAGTTATAGAAATGTGATAATTTTTACAAATGTTTAGACAACACTCCTGTAAACGGGGAATCTGAAGAAAAGAGAGAGGATGGAGAAAAGGACGAAAAGCCAAATTCACCTCTGAAGGAGGAGAACAATGACGATCCTTCTTCAAGCCCAAACAGGTTTCTGTGCAGTCTCAGCAGAAATTCATAAAGCATGTTTATATTTCAAACAAATCAGGCTCATTTTGATTAATGTGATTCTATTGTTCTAGACGGAGCCCAGACAGTCCACACTCGCATTCGTTTGAGGAAGAAGACAACTTGATTTCTGCAGAGATGGAGCCAGCTGCTGTTGAGAGCTGAGAAACCTTTACTAACAACGGCATTGGACCAAGTGCTAAAAGAGAGTGGCTCATTTGTTTGACCCTCTACGGAGCGATGGAGCATTTCTTCCTGTTACACTAGTAACCTGACATTTTGTACTACAATGATTTTAAACCAGAAGATCCCAATTAATGCTGACCAACTGATCTGCTATTTATCACAACAAAAGCTTCTAGTGTTTAAAACTTTGGAAATTCTATTTCTGAAATGACTTTTACACTTGGGGAGTCCTGTATCTTTACCACAGCTCCATTCTTCTCAACACCAAGAACATCAAATAGTTTTGCAGAGCACTTCAAGCAAGATTAGACTGGAAGTTTGAAATATTCTGTTTTGGACTAAGGAGGATTTGGGGATGTGCTTATAGTTTTTTTTTTCCCTTTGGCCTTTCAGTGCAGCTGAATATATAAAAGTCACAAAGCATCACCGCGGCCTCGTTTATGAGAATGACTGTAAGTGTGTTTTTTTTTACGCCAATTTCCCTTTTAATTATCTGATCCCGTTAATCTGTTCTGAAATGTAAAGCCATGAACTGTGTCACCTAAACTTGTAATTGCAATAGAGGTCCACATGTTTTATTACCTTCTTTGCAAACCGTTTGATTTACAGTTTGTCTAAACCTTGCACTCTAACACTTAATGTCAGCTTGATGTGCATATTTAATGGAGTACTTGTACAGACTTGGACATGACTCATAAAATCTGTCTCAGATCTCATGTAGCTGCTGCCTGTGATGCTGTCCTGTCACACGCTTACAACAGGTGTTTTTAGTGGTATATAAATTGAAAAAGCATTTCTATCACTTAGTTGAGAATTGAATAAAACTCTCAGCATGATTTTGTGACTATGTCGAAGTGTGTTTAACCTTTCATAGAAGACATTTACGTTGAGCAGTTATCACAACAGATTTAGTTCATTTATTGTGGTTAAAAAAGGCAATAGATAATGAACATGTTCATTTAATACTAGTACCTAGATGGATAAGTGTGTCAAAATAATGCAAAGAACCCGTTTAATTCATATGTTGTGTGTGAAATGTCTGAATCTATTTGAAAGCCTCAGAGCAGTTCGAAGAGTTGTAATTGAATTTGCGCAAAAGTTGTGACGCTTCTTGGCCAGGTGTCATGTAGCAGTAAAGGGGGACTAGACCTTTAATTCCACTGATTCTCGCATAATACTCAAGTCAGCTGACTTTAGACGCCATTTTGTCAGCCATTTCCTCCGCTGATCTCTGCACAGCTCAGGACGCCCCGTCTGGCCTCATCCTCCTGTCCCTGGGATCGGTAAACAGCAGCGGACCCGGAGCGTACGGTGCCGGGTGGATGAGAGACACTTCCGCGGGCCCGTCTGCACCCTCCACACCTCTGCAAGGCTCCTGGACCCGCAGTCTCCCAGCGGTACAAGCCATACACAGCCATGGCTTTGAAGATTGTCAAAGGGAGCATCGATCGGATGTTCGATAAAAATCTCCAGGATTTAGTACGTGGCATCAGGAATCACAAGGAGGACGAGGTAAACAACTATGTTTCAATTTGTTTGCAAATATAATTCTCCAAATGTCCATGATGTTAAATTTTCATTGCATGAACCGTTATGAGAGACCGAGCTAGCTTATAGGTTACGAGCTAAAGCTAGGTAAATTAATATGAGTCAGGATCTGTTATTGCAGGCGCCTGCTACGGAGTTGCCACTTACAGACGAACTGTCTCTATATTATGTCATGGCTCTACGATTTTCTTTTAGCATTTCCAGAATGGCTCCCATCTGTCACGAATGAATGGCTTCGATGCTGTCAGCTAAACACAGTTAGCTCGGGACAGCCCGATGGAGGAAGACAGCCAAGTCATAACAGTTGAATGCCACGAAACTTCAGTACAGACGGAGCTTTCTTTTATTTTAAATAACCCATTTAACTATGTATATTATTAATTATAAATATTCACCTGCCATTGCCAAACGACTAAATGTGAAGAAAGATATATCCTTCGTTCAGATAAATTAACACGTAATCTGCTGTAAAGATATAACGGGAGTGTTGCCTGGCGATGTTTTATTACAAAAATGATGTAACCGTTGTAACGTCTTTACGGATGATGCCAAGCTCCTCTGGCAGGGGGGGAGAGGTGGGATGGGCCATTAGAGGGCACTGTTTGGGACAGCCACGTCTCCATGTCCCCGATGTTCAGACTCAGAGAGCGGTGGGAATGAGGCAGGAGGTTGGAAGCCCAGAGCAGAACTGTGTACACACCTGTCTCTGAAATACAGGTGTGAAATGTAATAAGACTGTCCCAGATTTCTGACTTACTGCAGTTGCATCTTTTGCGCTTCTGCCTGCAGTTTTTGAAATGCTACAATGAAAGCCTTACTTTATATTTCAATAATAGACATATCTTTATATTAAGCACATACATTCACACCAGCTGCCTAAACCGACACTGTGTAATCTCAGTAAGTGACGCTTGGCTGGGATTGAGGTAAATGAAGCTATCCGATACCTTTTGCATCATACCCCTTCCCTGTTATTATTCAGCAAATATTTGTCAGTCGTTAATCTTACAAATGGTTATCATCCTGGATTTTGAGAAGTAATGTCTCAAACCTAAATTTTATTTATGGATTTGCTTTTTAATACCCCGTTTGCCAATGATCTCTTGATTTTTGTCAGTGTCCTAAGCAGTTCCCTGATGGTAACGCTACCTGATCAGGTGGATAAGGTGGTGGTTGCCTAGTCAACAGTAGACAGTTTGCTGAAATATTAATACTCTGCTTGTGGACCGCGCTGTCTTTTTCCTCTGACCCTACAGCTCGCCACAAGCATTTTTTTTGTCTTTTGCATTTGTACTGAGGCTCAACAGTGAGCATTTCTTTAGTTCATTGCGCACACAAAAATAGGATAAATGTTTTGTTTTAGATTTGCTTCAGCTTTTACATTTTTCCAAATGTTTGTCAGGTTATATAGATAGAGAATTCAGTATGTGTGACTTCCACATATGACTACATTTAATTTAAGAATAACGACACAGTGTGAACTGTTTTTTAATAAAATAATTTTTCTTCACATTTTAAGTTTGTTAGTAAATAAATATATAACATAACTTTAAATACAGCGTAAACCCCTCTTTGTTTTAGCCAACAGCCAATTTCTTGAGCTATTTCAATTGGTTGTGAATGGAGCGCTGAGGAAGAGTGTGATAGGAGAACATTATGTGTGTCTGGTGACTCTTGAGACGAATACCTCTCTGACTGCCCACTAGTTGTATAGTTTGTCCTGGGGCAGCGGCCCTCCCCCTCGACCTCCTCCTGTCACTGTGGAGTCTTATGACTCCACACACATGACCAACACTCCCTCTCTCACTCAGCTAAATGTCAGCACGTTTGGTGTGCAAAGTTACTCTTCTCAACAATACTAGTTCCCCCCATACTTCTGTTTCTGAATTTTTTTATTAACACAAAAATAATCTCCCAAGCAATAAATCCAACTAGTCTCCTCCTTTGTCTCATGCAGTACATATTAGAGTGAGTATTGGAGACTGTATATAATCACCTAATTCATGTTTGTAAATGTGTTATTTTAATTCAACATTGCCATTATAATGTAGAAAATCGTAAAACAAAAATGACAATATAAATGTGTTTTGTTTTTGCCAATTGTGCGTTTGTCTGGATTAGAAACCGTTAACCCACATAATCTGATCTGGTGTCTGTTGTTTGTCCCGTTGCTTCAGGCCAAGTACATCTCCACATGCATCGATGAGATCAAACAGGAGCTCAAGCAGGACAACATCGCTGTCAAAGCCAATGCTGTGTGCAAGCTCACATACGTAAGATCCCAGTTTCTACTGACTCATTTGCATCATACAGTTGTACAAAAATTGTAATAAAAATAATACTTGTGACTTTTTTAAATAAACAACACCGTTGCTCATAAAGATAAATTATAGAAATCGGATTGTATATTTTGAACAAACCTTAATTCGTGGCAGCAGCAAGACCTAGACACCTGTATAAATTAATTGAACTCCGTAGCACTGATGCTATTTTTAACCTGCTCTTCGGGTTTATTGGCTCATTTCAGTCAAGAGTTTGGACAGAAATGGAAGGGCCTCTAAGCCAAAATCATTTGGCCTTTCTGTGCACACAAGGGGTTCATCGGTCCTTTTTTAATAACCACAACTTTCTGCTTCCTCCAGCTTCAAATGCTCGGCTATGACGTCAGCTGGGCAGCTTTCAATATTGTTGAAGTCATGAGCTCCTCCAAGTTTACATACAAGGTATGGCTGAAAAGTATTAAAATGCACCTTTTTTTTTTTAGCGGTGACTGTGGTTCAGATTGTAAAGTTATTTTATATCACCCGAAGCTTGGCTACAATAGTAGCTTAATGCTTCTTTGACACTTTGAGTGTCCAAAAACGGTGTTTTTATAAAACTGAATGAACGTTGTTTTAATATAGCTGTGTGCAGAATAACATCTGCTGTACTTGCAGTATATAACCTGCTTATTATTTCCTCAGAGGATTGGTTATCTGGCTGCGTCTCAGTGCTTTCACGAGAGCACAGATGTCATAATGCTGACAACTAACCAAATCCGAAAGGTCAGTTTACCTTTTTTATTTTTTTAACCCCTATCTTCTGAACATACAAATGTCATATCTTTCTTCTCTCAGGATCTGAGCAGTCCCAACCAGTATGACACTGGAGTTGCCCTCACAGGCCTCTCTTGCTTTGTGACTCCAGACTTGGCACGAGATCTGGCCAATGACATTATGACACTTGTGAGCAAATCCCTCCTTTGTGTCAATCAGGAAAAATAATATCAAAGATAACTACATCTTGTATTTTGGTGCTTTTTTCTACCCCTCAGATGTCCCATACTAAACCCTACATCAGAAAGAAGGCTGTATTGATCATGTACAAGGTGTTCCTTAAGTACCCAGAGTCCCTCAGGCCCGCCTTCCCCAGACTCAAGGAGAAACTAGAAGACCCAGACCCCGGTATCTCTGCCGAACACTATGCTCATTCACAATGTCATTTTAAGTGTTTAATGTGTATTGTTTTCTTAGAGGGACTAGATGCAAGTTGGACATTTTTATACTCACTACTGCCACCTCAGGTCTTGCACGTAACTGCAGTCTGTATTAAGCTCGTGCATGACAGCACGTCGGACCCGAATTAACACCTTCTTTGTGACAGTGCAGGATATTAGCGGCAGTTGTGGTGAATAGGTCTGGGCTTATTCTACACATTAGGACATGGCTGGAACATGTTTAAACTTTGTATAGTCCCTTTTAAACACTACTGAACATACTGCATAGTTCAGGTCTGAGTTAGGAAGCTGATTGCACGACTAGACTGTGCCGGGACCTCTGGAGGCTGGCATTATTTCTGTCACCTGAGCCATTTAAATTATTCAGCCTGCACGAATATGAGATTAAGTCAGGCTCTGTGTACCACCAAAATCTATTGTTCTATGGATATTTGGGCTTTTGTTCTCTGCTAATTTAGCTCTTCTCCATGCAATATTTTAGTCATATTGTTCAAATATCCAGTATTGTGTTTAATATAATATATAAAATATTTACTGTTTGCTTTTTCCATAGGGGTTCAGTCCGCTGCCGTAAATGTCATCTGTGAACTTGCCCGAAGGAATCCAAAAAACTACCTGTCTCTTGCCCCACTTTTTTTTAAACTCATGACCTCCTCTACTAACAACTGGGTTCTTATTAAGATTATCAAGCTGGTGAGTTAACTGCTGGCGTGTAATAATAGTTGGTTGATTTTGTTTACATTAGTATATTAATGAAAACCCTCCCATCAGTTTGGTGCGCTGACGCCACTAGAGCCACGATTGGGGAAGAAGCTGATCGAGCCTTTGACGAATCTTATTCACAGGTTAGTTTATGACTGTTTTGTTTCATAGCATTCTATTGGTTTAGTAACATGTATTTATAAAAAGTATTTTCTCATTCATAGTACCTCGGCAATGTCCCTGCTGTATGAATGTGTCAACACCGTGATTGCAGGTTTGTTCTAATCATCTTCACCCAAATAAAGTGCTCATTAATCATGTTTTCCCCTCTGTTGCCTCAGTGTTGATCTCCTTGTCGTCTGGGATGCCTAACCACAGTGCTAGTATCCAGGTAAGATTCCTCCATTGACTCTCGTATGTACTGCACCGCTGATCAACCCTTTCCACTCCAGTTAAATTTGCATGCTTTCACTGGGGTCTTTCTTTCTTGTTATTGTTCATTTATAAAAGGAAATGAAGAAAAGAAATTGTCACAAGGACTAGCACACATTGCAACGCTCATCCTTTCTTGTTTTACAGTATGTCCTTGTGACTGTGAAAAATCCATGAACAATCAGGCACTATTTTTATCCGTACTTGTCTATTACTGTGTTTCTCATTGATGGAGGAGGCTGTGGTGACTACCCCATACTCTTAAAACAAACTGCAATAAATAAATGTATTACAAGTTAAACATATTGCAATTTGGATTTTCATAAACACACATTAGCTACTGTTTTTACGGGTCACAAAAAGTTCGATCAATATAAAATGAAGCTATAAGTGAAATTTGTACTTCAGAAGCTCAAATTAGGGGTAAGCCTAAGCCACCAGAGTCTCAGCAAACTCTGTCATTCTTTAACTTGTGTATTAATAACAATAACACTGAAACTAGTATGGAAAGGCTGATAATGGTTCCCCCCCCCCCCACTCTGTTTTGTCTCTCTCTCCCTTAGCTCTGTGTGCAGAAACTGCGAATCCTGATCGAAGACTCGGACCAGAACTGTGAGCCCTCTGTCAATGCCTGCAGTGTGTCATTTTCTCATTGTCTGCGTGTTACTGCCTTCAAAACAGTCCACCCACATAGATGGCAACAATTTAGTCTCCCTGGCTCTAGATAACTCGAGTGTTACCACTTTGGTCCCAAGAAATGTGTGTGACCTGTCCCAATTCAAGAATGAACTAAACCTAAAAAATTACCTCTTCAAAAGTAATCCTGCAGCTCGATCAACAAAGCGTTTGGTTTGAATCCGAGTTATCTGGACCTGAAAGCCTAGATAGATGTGTTGTGGCTTAGTTGTTATGGTGTGATTAGACTAGAGTGTGTTTCAGTGGCGTCTTGTACTAGAAATAAATATTTATAGAAAAAGTAATGTTCAACACATTGTGCCTTTTAAAAAAAAAAAAAAAAGCTTACTCAATGTTTTACTGTCCTACCTTTTTTCCCTGCCTAGCCAAGAATTACGGTCACCTCTGAATACACTCCTCTATTGGCTTAAAAAGGGCATTTGTCTGAGCCACAATAGATGATCAACAGTCTGTTACAAGAAATAGACCAAGGAAAAGCAGAAAGGCGTGCAGAGAATGAGTGTGTCCCATGTCTTTGTGTGCTTCCTCTTAATTTGTGTTTGTGTCTTTTGTGTTGCTTTCTTTTTGCAATATTCTCCTTAATGTCCACTTCTGTAGACTCACAGATTTTGAAACGAATGCTTACATTGTTTTGTTTTTTGTAGGGCTGTACAATATGAGATAAAATGGCAATAGCCATTTTGATTGACTGAAATTGTTTAGTAAAACAATCGTGAGCCTTTTGTTTTAAATTGAGTTAAATCAGGACCTAAAAAATACTTAATCTGGATCATAACATTCTTTAGCCTGTGTAATCAGACTTATGGAGGACCTTTTGATTTTTAGATACATTGTGGCTTCTTTTTGTTATGGATATTTTGTCACCTTCTATTGCACAAAGGATGATTTTATTTATTTTTTTGCGACAAATTGTGCATCCCTATTCTGTTGCATGCATAATAATTTTAATAGATACTCTAAATACAAGACTAATTGTTGTTGATAAAAAAAAAGCATTCCATTATTTATAACAAAATGTTTGCAAGTGGTATTGCAGTCATTTTGTTATGGTTTTTGTGTAACGTTGTTAAGCCTTGTATCTGCGTCTTCCTCCAGTGAAATACTTGGGCCTGTTGGCTATGTCAAAGATTCTGAAGACCCATCCCAAATCGGTTCAGTCACACAAAGACCTCATCCTCCAGTGTCTGGACGACAAAGACGAGTCCATCCGTCTCCGAGCGCTTGACCTGCTCTATGGCATGGTATGCAATCTTCTTTGAAATGCTTCTATAATTATGATGTCACGTGTAATGTAATGTTCTCTGCAACAGGTGTCCAAGAAGAATTTGATGGAGATTGTGAAGAAGTTGATGCTACATGTCGACAAAGCTGAAGGAACAACCTACAGAGATGAACTCCTTACGAAGATCATTGATATCTGCAGCCAGAGCAACTACCAGTACATCACCAACTTTGAATGGTCTGTATTTAGGTCCTTGGTGTTTCTGTGTTTTTCTCATTGTCTTTTTCTAATGGAATGTCCCCTTTCCCTCCAGGTACATAAGTATTCTGGTGGAGCTGACCCGGCTAGAAGGCACCCGGCATGGCCACCTCATTGCCTCTCAGATGCTGGACGTAGCCATTAGAGTCAAGGCCATTCGGGTCTTTGCTGTTGCTCAAATGGCCATGTTACTAGACAATGGACACTTTTTGACGGGTAACATGCAGCGCAATGGTATTTGTGAAGTTCTATATGCTGCAGCATGGATCTGTGGAGAGTTTTCAGAGTATGTATCTCTCACACTACTGGACCTAAACGCTATCTGTTGTACATACTCATCAGTTTAATTGAAATGTTTGTTGCAGACACCTGGAGAATCCCAGTCAAACTCTAGAAGCAATGCTGCGTCCAAAAGTGGCCACTCTCCCTGGTCACATTCAGGCAGTGTATGTGCAGAACGCAGCCAAGCTGTTTGCCACAGTCCTGAAGAGTCAGGAAGGAAACACTGACAGCACAGTCACCCAGGAAACTATTCAGCTAATGATCGAGAGACTGCCTCTTTTTGTTCAGAGCGCCAACCTAGAGGTGCAGGAGAGGGTAAGTTATCGAAGTATCAAGTGTAACATGTCAATATATGTAACCCCAAAATGTCTTGATGTCTTTCACCTCAAGGCTGGTTGCTGCTGGTGGTAGAATAGGGCCAGAGTTGAAGTAGAGGAGAATGAGTATCAGAGTTGTGACAGGATAAAAGTGAGGCTATGGCACAAGCTGGGAATTGTACGAGACTGGTGAGGAGTAGTGTAAATAGGCGCATTGACTTGCCTTGTGTACGAAATGTGCGGTATAAATAAAGTTGCCTTGCCTTGCCTAAATGGCGACACCTACGGTATGTGTGGTCATTGCAACTAAATTACTCTTGTGCATCTTTTACTAGGCTTCTTGCATTCTTCAACTTGTCAAGTACATTCAGAAGCTCCAACAGAAAGAGGTTGAAGTAGCTGAAGAAGTCATTGCATTATTTGCCGGAGAACTCAATCCTGTTGCCCCCAAGGCACAAAAGAAGGTGCCGGTTCCTGAAGGGTATGTTTTATTATTTCACAGACTGCCATATTTATCCAAAATGCTCCTCTAAACGCTCCATTTCCTGACCTGCAGCTTGAACTTAGATGCCTGGATAAATGAACCTCCATCAGAGAGTGAATCTGAAGATGAGCAGCCCAAGGCTATATTTGCCAAGGAGGAGCCCAAACACTCTCGCCCCCGCCACACAGAAGTGGATGAGAAGGAGTTGGCAAGGGTATGCTGGTCAATAATTCCCATTTGTCCGAACCAAGGAGGATATGTTGTTTCTAAATCGCTCAACCTGGCTGAACATGGAATAGGCACAACTTTCTGTCATCAAAACATTTGCAGTGTAACTCTATCGGTTTATATAATGTGTCAAATGTTGGGTGTGTTTCTAATGAATGCATGGTGCTATTCCTTCCCAGAGGAGAGAGGTGAGAAAGCAGGAGCAAGCCAATAATCCATTTTACATCAAGGCCTCTCCTTCCTCTCAAAAGGTTAGCGCAGTGTCTCAATATTTTTGTGTTTTAAATTTTATTTAAATAACAAACCACAAAAAATTAATTCTCACATCATAGGTGTACCAGGACGCCTCAGGAGTGGAGCACATCCCAGTCGTGCAGATTGATCTCAGTGTGCCTCTCAAAGTTCCAGGTGAGATATTCTGCTACGTGACATAAATGATCTGTATCACATCTGCCTCGTTTAATCGGTTTGCTCTTTTCTCAACAGGTATGCCAATGTCAGAACAGTACGTAAAACTGGAGGAAGAGCGGCGACTGAAGGAGAGGGCAGAGAAAAAGAAGAAAGACAAGAAAAAGCGGAAGGAAAAGCGCAGTGGTCGAGGAAAAAGACACGATTCAGGTCCAGAGAGTGAGGAGGACATCACGCCTGCACAACAGGTGGACATTGTCACGGAGGAGATGCCAGAGGTAAAACCGCCAATGCCAACAATCCCCTTGTCTGTCTTACTTTGTATTATACTTTACTAGCTCGACAAGCTTCTCAACTTTGCACTATGTGGTTATTCATTAACTTTGAGCTTACTACCTCCCACCACCATCAACCACTCACTCACCCAGTCCTTTTTTATCACATTACATTTTTGGCCTGTAGGTTTTTCACACGACACTACATGGTGAAAAGAGCGGGGAGACATTCAGCACACTGTTGTAGCCAAAACTAAATCCCACAGTGCTGAGGCCAAAGGAGTGTCTGGAAATTCAGCCGCATCCCTAAGACACTCTAAGCAAAAGTGTCTTGCCCCATCACTTGGTTTTTAATGTTGCGGTAAATACTATGTTACAGAATGCCTTACCCAGTGACGAAGATGAAAAGGATCCTAATGACCCGCATAAAGCCTTGGATATCGACCTGGACAAGTGAGTCCTAATTGTAAATAGTTGGTAAAGAGCAAGTGTGAGTACAATATGCCAAAATAACCACTTTGTGCTGTGGTTTCTCTGACCTCCCTGTGAGCTGAGTCACTGAGGATGGAATTTGGGCCCTTGATACTCCTGCCTTGTCTCACAATATTGTACTGTCTGCTTCTTCTTTTCTATGCGCACACACACACACACACCCTCTTATTTCCTCTTTCCATGGACAGTTTGTTGGAAATGGCCGGTCGCAGGTGAGTAGTACATTCGCCTCAGGATGCAGGCTGCGATTCTCCCCGGATTGGATTATGCGCTGTCCCTTTTCCTTTCTCTCTCGTCTTTCTGCTGATCCAATTCATGTTGCTGCTACACTAACTCCTGTACCGTAATGACCTTTCTACTGCTGCTCTGTCTTTCTTTTTCGAATGGATTGCTACCCTTTTTCATTACCTGCTTCCCTGTTCAGACACCAGTGCATAAGTCAAGTAGATGGTATCCTCTCCTTTTTTGGCAACATGTTAGAATTATATTATACAGACTCATGTTTTAAGAACTGAGGATAACTCGTATAAACCAGTAAGCCATGTTGATAAAGCAATATTTTATAATGTAAGTTGGCACTCCATCTTGCACCCAGTTACTTGCAGCAGTAATAAAGGTGTAATTTTGTGAACTATCAGTAGGGGGTGCTGGTGTATGTTGAGAAGCAAACTAATGTTTCAGTTCAGAAATGCCAACTTGAGAAGAGCACTGAAGAATGGCTTAACCGTAGGCAGTGAATGAGTCCTTTCAGCTGCACATCTCTTGACATGTTTTAGACAGTGTATTGCTGCATGAAGTATGGGGTTGCATTTTCTCTATGGACACGACAAAGTATACCCTAACATTTAACAATATTTTGTAGCATTGCCGTTTTAACAATTGCTTTGCATTTGTGTTTATATGATCTGTTACTGAGCAGAGGGATTTACTGCGTTTTTAGGCCCCTTGCTGACAGTGAGAAGTTGCCTGTCCGGTCACATCGTGCAGCGGACTCCTCAAAAAGCCCAGGCGAAGAAGGGGAGGCAGAAAGCGCTTCACTGGAGCCAAAAAAGAAAAGCGGCAAAGACAAGAAGGAGAAGAAGAAGGATAAAGACAGGGACAGAAAGGTACTGCTATTTTGTCTGTTGAAACTAACGTCTTGTATAGTTTTTCAAAAACATATTTTATTGCACGTTTTGAATGATCAAACAACAAATGACACACACAATGAACACTGAACAAAGAGATCTCAAACAGAAGTCAGGACCGACCATGCATAAGCAACATTAGACGATGCCAGATACAAGGGAATCATCTGAAGCAGTAATGTTGGCCAAAAGAACAAAATTTACAAGCAATTATACAAAAATTCTTAAAGATACAATAGGGTTCTGCTCTTTTAATTAGGAAGAGAAGATAAACAAACAATAATACAATGATATTTATATACAGTGTTTCCCACAGATTTCAAGGAGACTGTGGTGGGAGAGAGCGCCACCTTGGTGTCCGGGGGCCCTCCCCCAGGAGATTTTTTAATTTTCATTTAAATGCGTTTTCCTGCATTCTGTGGCATTTTAAGCAAAAAATAACTATTTTTGGCTATTATGCTGCTGTGAAAAGAATAATTTCTGGTTAATTTACATAGGGTACAGCTTTTCCTTCTTTTTTATATATATATATATATATATATATATATATATATATATATATATAATGTAATGGATCAGTTTTCTTTCAAAGGCGCAGGCCCTTGATTCTTGTCTCAGCTCCGCCCCTGCAGCTCTCAGATACAGACTCTGAACCTCAGCCTGATGCTGCAGAGAGAAAACACTGACAACAGGAGCAGCTCTCACCTCGTGTAGGGCCAGAGAGAGGGAGGGGAGAGAACTAAAGTTTAGAACGGGGTCCTGAATTTAATTCCACTGCGATCCAAAAAAAATAAATTATCAAGCAAAGGTCTAACCCTATATATATATATATATATATATATATATATATATATATATATATATATTAATTTAATTAATTAAAATAAATACATTCTTTTGTATTATTTTTTTCTTTATCACTCAGTGCTGAGGAAGGGTACTCGGATCACTGCGGCCCTGTCACATCCACTTTGCAGCTCCTTAATGCTCCTCGCATCAAGCACTATAGGGTCCCCCAGTCCGCAAAAGCACATACAAGAAGGTGTCACGATTAAAAATGTTTGAGTCACGATTATTGTGAAAGAAAATATTGCGATTTTACGATTATTCAAAATTATCGACCGAATGAAAGGAAAGAACTGATATTTTTATTTTTTTTCTTTAAAAAGCTTTTTAATACTTGTAAACATTCACTGTTTCTAAAAATAAAAAATGCTTTAAGATTGTTTTGCTTTAAAATAAATAGGCCTACATTGAATAATACAAAACAATGTCAACTTTATAATTATTAGTCCACAAGCTAGGCTTGGTTTCCTGTTCTCAAAAGTTATGGTGCTGCTTAGTATTTGTCATGTTTTGATGAACAGAGAATGAAACGTGTTGGGCAGCACGGTAGCGCAGCGGTTAGCGCTCGTGCTTCACAGCTAGAAGGTCCGGGTTCGGTTCCCACCTGGACGGGGCCTTTTTGTGTGGAGTTTGCATGTTCTCCCCGTGTCTGCATAGGTTTCCTCCGGGTACTCCGGTTTCCCCTACCACTAAAAACATGCACAATAGGCCCAGGGACTGCAGGTGGAAATTAGCACAAGTGCTATAACCCGTTACAATGCATCTCTCCTTTCTGAGGCTAATGTATATTGTACACTGTCCCTGTTCAAATAAATAAACAAAATGACGAAGGAGACTCTTTTGAACAGCTGATGTGCGCTTTTTCACTTTCTTTTCTGCTACGCGTCGCTGAAGCAAAGTGGAGCGCGTTAGCTTTTTGTTTATATCCGACGTAGCCGATATCAGCGCCTTTTGCTGCAACTCACTGACGACAGGGTTTGCATAACGGATGTCCATCGACGACAACGACGCCTTGGTCATTTTTTGGATCCTAAAGAGGTCCCACTCTGCTGACTTCAATCGTTTTTGGGTGGATACAACACTGGAGGAGAGCGTCCTTCTGCCTTTCTCAACTACCGATGAGTTTAAGCGCTGTTTATGGCGGGCAGCGGCTCGTGCGTCAGTGTGAAAACTTTCCGCGGTAAACCGTGGCTTCTGAAATTCTTACGAATAACCTTCCGCGTCCTTTTATAATCGTAATTTGTCACAACTGCTGTTGCCACCATAGGTGATCTGTCATTCATTTTGTTATGGTTATTTTTAAATGTGCCATGTTTGTTATTAATGTGTTTTTATGTGTGTTTTTCACCCATTAAGGTTTATCCATTTATATTTTTCTGACACGGGTGAATATGTGCTTCTTGTACAGAAAAGCAAAGAGGAGAAGAAGAAGAAAAAACACAAACATGAAGAAAAGGAGGAAGATCTTATGGGGGGTGAAGCAGAGGCCCCCGTGACCCCGTCGGAGGAAGTCAATGAAGTTGTTGCACCGCCTACAACTACTGACCCAGAGGTATGGAGAAAAACCTCCATCTCTGAAGAGTTGTCCTTAGATTAAATCACATGACTGAAAGTAGGCAGAGTTCAATAGCATTTCAGTGTGTGCACAGCGTTAATATAATGCTCACCATTATCGTTAACTCAACCCTTCATTGCCTGTCTCCAGCCTGCCTTACACTCAGTTTTAGTGACTCCATTTCCCTCTGAGCTGACTGAGTAGGTTCTTGCCAAATACTTGATCCATTTATTCATGAGATAGCGCAACATAATCTTTGTATTCCTTTTCCTGAATAGTGTAAGATGCTGTTTGAGCCTCTCCCTCTCACCTCCTCGCACTCCTCCTTGCTCTTCCAGGTTTCGGATCTGGATTTCTGGCTCTCAAATTCTCCAGTGTCCTCTAACACCCAGGTTGAAACACATCCCTTCTTACTCCTCACACATTTCCTTCTCATTTCTTATAAGCAAAAAACCCACATTTGTCCTCCATGACTTCATGTTGTTCTGTCTGAACACGGTCTTGGGTCCAGTATTCCTCATATCATTGTATTTCTACTGTCGTTTCTTGTCCCTACCCACAACGTCGTCTTTTTTGACAGGTCACTCAACACTTTTCCTTGTTGCACTCACAGCTTCTAACTATTTTACCGCATGCCTGTTGTAATAAATTGAAAGGTGTAATGTATGGTGTCTCTTCCACGTTTTCTTTTTTTCTTGTTACTGGGGTGGTATATGTCATGGTAAAATCATTGCTATTCGTGGCAAAAGTGATCTGTATTATACATGGAACAAACTTCCTTTGGTCAAGTCCTTTTTTTTCTTTTTCTCATTTGAGTGTTTCCCAACCACGAGTAAAAAGGTTTACCTGTCATTTACAGATACAGCCGAGTACAACCTTTCACCTCATCAATAACCTGATGTTGATTAAAATAAATGCCCAGAATACAAAAGTAAAAAAATGGTTGGGAACCACTATATGACTCTTCTAAATATGGTTTCTTGTCAAATTGTGTCATAATGACTAGATATCGCCTTTTCCAAACTGATTTAGACTTGAAACAACACTTGTATAAACCTCTTCCTCTTAACTTATTTAATGGCTATGTGTTCGCAGGAAGCCAAGTCGGTAGCAGCTGAAGCTGCCCTGGTCCCAGAGGCTGCTCCTGGTCCAGCTGCGGACTCTGAGCCTGACGAACCCAAAGAAACTGAGGAGGAGGCAGTAAGTGATAATGACTTTATAATCAAAACCGTAAAGTCATGCTCAAATCATTCAAGTCTTCCATTACAAATGCATCTACTCTTTAAAAGAAGTTGTTCAGACACAAAATTATGGTGAACTATTTGTCTTTGTTGTTTGCTTAAAAAAGAAATCCTCCAAACACAAGAAAAAGAAGCAGAAAAAGGAAAAGGAGGACAAGGATAAGAAAAAGAAGAAGAAGCACCATCACCACCGCCACCGCGACGCGGGCCGAGAGGAGTCTGTGCAGAACGGCACTGTGGAGGAGGAGGAGGAGGAGCCTCTGCCGGTGAGACGTCCACAGATGATGTAGTTGCCTCGTTAGTACAGTTTATAAAAGCCTGCTCTGACCACAATCCCTGTTTTTCAGCCCATGTCCAATTACAGCCTGCTGGCAGAGAACTCGTACATAAAGATGGTGAGTAGTGGCTGTAATAAGTTTACTATGTGTTGATACAAAAATTGTACGAGCTTGTATCATAATATTGTGAGCAGGGTGCCTCTCAGGTGACATGATGGTCCTCCAAATATACAAGTTATTTTTCAGAGCTAGAGCAGGGTTTCCGCGAGGCGTGCAGTAAAAGTCATTAAATGAATTGTGCCAAAATCGAGGCCTGTGTCCATCCATCTTCTTCCACTTGTCTGTTGCCGGGTCGTGGGGGCAGCTGTTGGAGCTGCCCAAATCACATTGCACCAGCCCGTCTGGCTCCTCCTGCAGGTGGTGGGTCCACGGGAGGACGGCCTCACGGTTCTAACCGGGCCTGTTGGTCTCTCATAAGGAGCTTATGAGACCAACAGGCCCGGTTAGAATCGTGAATCGCCTGTAATGTCGTTCAAAATCATTAAATTGGTTTCAAACTTTAAATCTAAATTTCATGAAAAACTATGACATTGCTCAACATTTCTTGCTGTATAATAATCGAAAATACCAAAGTTATGGTCTAGATTAGCTGAAATTGACCTATTTTTTTTCACCCGTTTAGTCCAATTCTTTCCTCCTCTATATATGAAATGTTTGCAAATCTTAAATGCAATCTCCGCTGTTTTTCCCCCTCGGTTTATGGCATTAAAATATAATGTTTGGGCATTAAATTCGACATGCTCCTGCCTGTATAAACCCTGTAGGGTACCTGTTTACTGGATGTGCCTGTATTCCTTTGAAATAAACAGATCAATCACAAAAGTAACATTCTTGATTTTACAAGTAATGAAAAAGCAATGTGTATAAATCATTTCCTTTCCCTTTTTAAGACGATGGAAGACACTGATGAGGTATTTTATTTGGTAGCTCTAATTATTTTTGATGTGCTGCTCTTTTACTATGATCTTGTTTGGATGCTTAAGGGTCTTTGCACCAAGTGGTTTGGGCTGCGGTGGTGATTTGCAGTGATGGCCAATCAGCAACCTTGTGATTTTCTTAAACATCTGAGCTTTTAGTCCAGTACAAAATCAAATGCAGTGTTTATTTTTGTAGGTGTACGACATTCAAGGAAACTTGCAGGATGGAAGTCAGGTTGTGGTGTCTGTAATATTTGAAAACAAGTGTGAAAGCTTTCTTAAATCCATGGAGTTCAACGTCCTAGACTCTCTCAACTCCAAACTGCAGAGGCCTGAAGGGTCAGGTCCACACGATGGTTTGGTTGTTCCCTTCCAGCTCCCACCTGGTCAGTTTGCACAGCATTACAAATCTGATTCAGTCCAGAGTATCAAGTAGCTTGTATCTGTTTTAGGAGTCTCCAATGAAGCACGATATGTGTTTACGGTGCAAAGCATTGTGATGCCACAGAAACTGAAGGGAACCCTCACTTTTATTGTAAAGGTCAGTGAAAAAACTGTTACCCACCCATTTTAACTTTGTTATTGTTCAGTAAATGCAACACTTGACTGCTGTATTTCAGAATGAGGAATCCTCCACTCATGAAAAACTGGACTTCAAACTGCACTTTACCTGTACCTCATACCTAATCACTACTCCGTGCTACAGGTTGGATTTACAGCTATATATTTTCTACCTTTTTTAAAATTTATCTTGAATTGTTTAAACTATAACTAACTTTTTTAAACTATTTATTTTCTCATAGTGATGCATTTGCTAAGCTGTTAGAGTCTGGAGACCTTAAAAGCAGCTCTGTCAGACTAGAGGGTGTCAACATGCCTTTCCATCATCTACTTGCTAGAATCTGTTTCCATCACCACTTTTCAGGTAATTATTTATACATCCGGTATTTATTTGTTATTTTTTTGGTGTTTGATATATTTTCTCTGTCTCCTTTAGACCTCGAGTCCGTAATGAAATTGAATTGAATAAATTACATATGCCTAAAAGCAATAACATAATATATTGACTGAATTATGCTTTTCTTATTTCAGTTGTGGAAAGGATCGACTCCTGTGCCTCAATGTACAGCAGGTCTATCCAGGGTCACCATGTTTGTCTGCTAGTTAAAACGGTAAGATATATATATATACACGCACACACACACATAATGTGTGTGCATTTTAATAACATTGAAGGCTTTCAATTTGGTCATTTTCTCAGTCTGCTGAGACGGTATCCATTGACGCTAAATGTGACGAGCCAACGCTGCTTGGGAATGTGCTGGACGAGATCAAGCAGACCTTCTCTCAGTGCTGATTGTGTCGGCCCCATGACCTCCCCACACCTCCACCATCTATGGATAAAACCAACATGATCATGTTCTACACTGCAGCTGGAATGTCCAGTATCTAAGTAGTCCTCAGACTCACTGCTTTGTTTCTTTGGGCTTCCTGTGACTTCAGAGCCCCACACACTATTCTTCTGCACACTGAGCCAGGTCTCAAGGCTCTCTGTGCTTATGCTTCGCACTTTCATTTTTCCTCATTTTTGAACTGTCTCCGCTGTTACCCCAAGTCTGACTGCTCCAGTTTCTGGATGTTTGGCATCCATGCTGTTTTACTGTGTACCTTCCTTCCAGCGAATCAGTCTGTGACTGTCATGTAACGTGGACAACTGAGCATATACTGTTGATGGTTAAATTGTGTTTTTACAATTTTGACATTTATTTTCTGAGTTTGTTTTGTTTTGTTTGTCATTATTCTGTCTCAACGCCTTTCGTCTTCCCCTTACCTGCCTTTATCACCTCTCAGTCATCAGTGTGCGCTCTTCTGCATGGCTGAGACCTTCTACCTTTCAAAATGGTCATTTATTTAAAAAAAAATCAGTATACTCTATTTTATGTCCATTAAGTTATACAACTCTTGGGAAATCTTTGAGGCAGAGACTAAACCAAAGTTTACAATTAAAATACAATAGTGGTATAAAAACTAATGTTGCCTTTGGGCAAGGCACTTAAGGCAAGGTCTTACTTTGCGTGCCACATCTAGACCTGATGTAGTTTGTTTGCCGTTGAGTATTATCGGTCATAAATGACCAATTATATTTATTTAGCCTGAATTGTCCTTTCCCATTCCAACACAATATAATTTAGTCATTATTACTGTTCTAAAAGGGATCAACAACAACATGCATATAATCAATGACATTCTGCCCAGCATTAAAATGTAAATACAGGAACCTGTACTTAAAGAATGTCTAAAGGCATGTATGTAGATTGGTTCATAAATTCTTAGATCTGGAATTTAAAAATGTGACATTTACTGGTCTCACTGAACTGCCGTTTTGATTGATTTCATGTCCACAGCAGATTAGATTCATGTACTGCATGAAAAAAATTGATTTTCTCAATTGATTCCATGTAAAAACGCACTAAACATTGATCATTCCATTTTGTTTTTTCTTAATTCTATTTTATGGTTACTTGTGTTTTTCATCGTTTGAGTTCAGGTGATAAAGAAATGGTTTGTTTTTAAATTATTAAAACGTGGGGAGGAATCAATTAAGTGGGGTTTGTCCTCAGAGTTATGACACAGAGTACAGGGCCTCAGATTTGCCTGTAAAATCAGGTCAAATGAAGCGGTGTACTGAGAAGACAGGAATCAGCTCTGTTCTAAATATGTTCAGTCATGGATTATTTGGCAAATTTTGGCTTGTGACAATGAATGCTCTTATAAATCCTGTCTTTTGGTTTCTTACACAACTATACATCTGTAAAAATGTATGTTTAAAAGGGGTAAAACGAAGCAAAATAAATATCTATTCCCTTTTTAAAGTCCCATCGCTCACGTTATATAAATGATTTTTTATTTTTTTTGCATACATATATGGGGGGATTGTATGTTTAGATGACATTTAACTATTCTTGGAATCTATTAAAGGCATTAGTAACAATCAAAATCTCTTGAATATTAAACTCAAATACCCACAATCTTTTGTTTGACACTTACGGACTCGCACCAAAGGCGAAGTATAAAGGCCAGGAGCTGATAATTTGTATTTTATTTTTAGCTCCATACACATCCATTTTGACTATACGAAAAACGAGTAATTTCTCAATAACAAAACGTTCTAATATAGAAAACCTGACACTTTTGAGGTCTATGAACAAAATCCACAGTCAAGTGTTTCCTGCTTCTTTTCAAAATAAAAGAAACACTATGTTGTCGGGTTTTATTTTTTTTCGCCATAGGTTTAATCGACTAACACCCACCAAACTCACAGCACCATTTGAAGACCGTATAAACATTTGTAGGAGATCAATACATCGGCAAAGGTTGAAAACGTGTCTAAATAATTAACTTAAGCGGAAGTGACTTTGAGGGCAACGCCAGGTAACTTGATTACACTGGGGGTAGGTCGTCAATAACGAGGGCTCTCCGGAATTGTTCACAACAACAGACAGAGGAAGACGGTTCAGCTCTGACCAAATAAAGACCATCGCGATTAGGATCCAGTTTGGACTGTGCGGACGGAGAGCACTTTTACCGAGGCTCTCAGGGGTTGTTTGTGCGAGGCTAACCTTCTTCATCTTCGTTAGTGCGTTACCGATATAGTTAATTATAGATACAGATCATTTGGGACTATGGCTCAACATGGACATCAACATCACCATGTAGCCAGTTCCCAAAAAGCACTTATGCTGGAGATGAAAAGTCTCCAAGACGAGCCAGTAGAAGGCTTTAAAGTTACTTTGGTGGACGAGTCAGACATGTACAACTGGGAAGTGGCAATTTTTGGACCCCCAAACACCCACTACGAGGGTGGTTATTTTAAGGTGAGTAGCTAATGTTAGCTAGCAGGCTTTCTATTGTTCTTAAGCAAGAAAAGTGTGGTTCGTTTTTCAAAGTGTTTTTCTGAACATCAAATTAAAATGGCGAAGGGTTTCTTTACGTTTACATTCCGTAAGCTAGTAGGCAACTGTAAGCCACGGAAATACTGCGTTTTGTTGACGTGATCTTTTTTTATTCCAGTTAAACTCTGTTTTATGGCTGTTTCAGTCAAGTCTGAAGCTTTTGCGTTTGTTTAGGTTCTGAAACAAGAGTCATCAAAAGGCACCGCTGCTTGTTTTACCTTTTATTTATAGATTATTCAAGACTACAGTGTCAGTTGACCACTGACATGTCCCAATATAAAACAAATGAGTTGTAACCATGGATCCATTAGGTTGTAACACGCCAGCTGTAATGTTACAGTAGCTCATCAGTGGCTACTGTAAGACCGATTTTCGGATTATTTTTTTTATTTTAATTTTTACTTTCATTTGACTCCACATAATAAATGAGTTTAGTTATGTTAAAGCGCAGTTATTTTGACTTAATTTAAATCACATTTCTATGACTTAACTATAAAACTTGTCAGACTTGCATTTGGACTGGATGCCAGTGAATTAAAAATTAAAAAAACAAACAAACAAAAACACAGGTTATTTGTACATGGTTTCTTTGCAAATAAATTACCAAACCGTAATCATCAACCAAAGTAAATAATATCAATTCCCCTAAACAATGTATGCATCCTGTTTTGGCAGTCTTGTCATATTATTATTCTTTAGCCTATATGCACGTCTGGTCAAATTGACTGTAACCCAAGTCATTGACAAATGAATTTGCCAATATCATGAAGATTCTTGGAAAGGACCACCACCACCCTCAGCTTTGAGCATGCTGCTTCTGAGTCTGCTGCTGTGTACAGAATTCCTTTGTCCGGACAGGAATGCTCAGCCGGTCTGTGAAATCTATCGCTCGGCTGTAACTCATTGTTCTGTGCTAGGTTTCTATCCAACCAGTTTTCATTATTATTCAAAGTAACGCCCTATCTGTCCCAGCGAGGCAAACACGCAGTCATGGCACCCAGCAGCTTCCTGTACTGTTCGTGACGTCACATGACACTTGGCTGAGTCAGGCTTTCAGGCTAGTGTTGCTCTCTTTGAACCATGGTCTGTAAGGAGACCCATAACTTTATACATTTAGATTTACCATTATGGTAAGTCTAAATGGCCTGTGTGTTGTGAGTCTGCGCAGGTTTGCAACTCCCTGGATGAGAAGTTGGTATTTACCATCGTTCATAGATGACATGGAGAATGTTAAAGTACAACAAAATAGTAACACGCACGTTTTATTGTTATCCTAATGCAAGAAACTTTTTCAAGTGCCACACTATTTGATAAAAACACATTTATTTTTCAGACCATATCGGAGAACTGTATTAATTGCATTAATATCCTCTTAGAAAACCAGGCATGTTGGGGCAAGAACACCATTCAGAGGTAACTAGGTCACAGGCTTTTAAATCAGCTGCCTTTTATCTCCTGCAACAGTACATGGAACAGAAGTACTTGTTTTGTGAAATCACACAATTGGTGCTTCTATTTGAAAACAGCTGTGTACAATATTATTCACACAAGTGTGTGTGTGTGTGTGTGACAAAAAAGGCCCCACTTGTTTATTTTTTTTCTGCTTCAAAAGAGAAACAGATTTGCTCTGTGCAGATCATGTGGTTGTCTTTCAGACTAGTTTGTGAAGTGTGGCAGCAGCTTTTCGTAATTTGCAAAAAGACGCTTTCATCATTTCTATTCTATTTTTAACTGGCCTTACAACAATGAACGACCTCTGCCCCAGTCCCCTCGATCCAGTCAGGGCCATTTAGTCTTTGAATCTTTGTAAAATCACTATTATTTAAGCATACAGTTTTTGACTCGGTGAACACCTGCGGAGTAGCTGACGTGAGCCTTTCTTCCTCGAGTGCATGTGTGGTATCAGTGCTGTTGCAGCAGCATGGAGGGTTACATAGCAGAATACCCGACCCAGTTGCACCAGGCTTGGCTGGGCCCGTCCCGGTTGGGGCCTCAGGAGTCATGTTTCTCCCCTCCGGCTGTGTCACAAGGAAACCAGAGCTGGACATGGAAGAGAGGGGGCACATGTGTACACTGAGCTCATGAGAGAGTACAAAAAAGAGGCTAGTGTGAGATTTGAGGTTTTATTTGCTTAAGCTCTCAGTCGTCCAGGTGTGTTACTTTGCTACATGCCTTTGTCAGGCACAACAGTTGTCTTAAAAAACATGTTATAGTTAGTTGTAACTTAAGCACGCGCCCTTCCTTTTTCCTGTGGTTACAGACGTGTGTGTGGTTTCTGAATTGATACAAAAGTCAAAAGACGTTTTACCTTAATAAGGAGTGGGTTTGTGTGTGTTTGAGAGAAAGACAGGAAACCCGCTTGAGATCACATTCAAATGAATTACCTGTTAATGTCGTCATACTGGAGCACTGATTACTTGTTACACAAGACACGTTGGTCTTGCATGTTGCGGCATAGACTTGGTGCTTGTTTGAAATGTTCTTGTACCTCTCACTGTGTGATCTTGAAACTTGCAGAAATTTGTGGGCAAAAAAACCACACCATTTCTGTGATTGTGATGCAATAGACTTGATTGTAGTCTAGTGTCCCCTTCGACCAAACTGAAGCCTAGTACAGGGTTCAGGGCAATATTTAAGTTAAATTAAAAAACAGTCACAACTTGAAGTGGACAATATGCCAAATAACAAATATATATTTTAAAATTTTCAATAAGCACTTTATATTACTGCAATTGTATCTGCTGCTACTAAAAGTTCACATTTAATTATGATTGGTCAAATTGGTGTCTCTCTCTCTCTCTCAAAGCATGACTGAGCCTGACACATAGAAGGATTGATTAAAACTAAGTCCCCATATTTGAGCTTTGAGCCGTAACATAAAAGCGCTATAGGGTGGTCTCTCCAAAGTGGCAGCTTGTCACAGGGATCTGATGATGGTTTGATTTTTACCGTCCTATCGCTCAGCTCTTGTTCCGACTCTTTTATAGAGACGGCAACATTAGACTGCAGTTCTGAGTCAGTTGAAATGTATTTGACGCTCTATTTTAAGTGTTATTACTATTCTCCCCTGTCTCTGCTTGTGTTCAGTCAGCTGCTTGTTGGGATCAATAATCCGATTTCATAACTGAAACCAGACCACGTCAGTTGGACATGACACAGAGACAACAAGAGCCAGACTCGACAAACATTAGACTCGAGTGTTTCCACAGAGCTGCCCAGACTTTAACTTGATGCTTATATTGAACGGGGAGACCAATCTGTTCTAAATATGTGTAGAGGCACTCCTTCCTGTTGGCTGTGTGTTGTGGTGTTGTCAGCCCCTGATGTGTTCCATATGGTGCAGAACTCCTACCCAATGACCTACTGTGTGTATTGTTAAAAAAACAAAACATCTAAACCATGAAACAAGTTGAAAAACAATCACTTATTATTAAAGGGATTTTAATGCAAAATTAACTTTTGAAACTTTTTACCTTTTGTTAGAATGTTTTTCTCATCTTAAATGTACCTGGGGTTGTGTTTTGACCCACTCGCGCATCTTTGAGTAATCTTTAAATCATCTCCTGTGGCTATTCTTAGCATCACGGTAACTGCTCACAAAAAACTCCACCTTCTCACAAACGGCTCCTCCTCGGGTCCTACGTATCCAGGAAAGACTTTCCTCACCTCTCAATCTTCTGCAAAACTGAAACTTTTTTTTTTAAACGGTTGTGCAGCAAAGGGATGCATCAGGAGGGAGGACGTTGGAAAACCCGGAAGTGACACTACAGGATATTTAGTTCTGTTTTAGGTCAATATTGCATTTTCTATAAAGTGTTTGAGATTATTACCAATGCATAAGCATAATACCCTCTCTTTAAATTGTTGTTAAAAAGGTATTTGCTTTGTGTGTAGAGCGGAGGTGTGCAAACTAGGCCACATGCAGCCAGCTAGACCAAGACCAATCAACAGCCTAGATCAGCTCTGGGTGAACAATGCCTATGTTTTCACTGAGTGATAATGCAGAACTGCTGCTCTTTGATAGTTCAGGCGATTACAGTCTATTTAAGAAGACAGTTTAGGAAGAAACGGTCCTTGTTATATTTCATCTTTGTACCCATGCGCTGAAAACGTAACATCCAGAGTGGTGGTAATTTCCTCAACACTACCATGCTGACCTGGAATAAAGGCTTAGCTAGATTATTTTATATTCTCAGTAAAATACTCCGCTTCTATGTCACCTACCCATGGGGGGCTGTGGCAAGTTCCAGCTGACCATGGCAAATTAGCAAGTGTGTGCATGTGAACGTGGCTGGAGTGGTATCAGCAACACTATGCTTCATGCTGTGAGTGACGGTTGTGTATAATCGGTGTATTTGGTGTCCCTTCCTCATGGTTAGAGGAGGGACCCTACACACTGGCCCCATTGTGGAGATAAGTAAAGGGGAGTGGTCTAGGCATGGGGCTGTATAATGCTAGCTGCACATACTTGCAAAGGAGATTGTCTTGGCTTGCGGTGACAGCTGCCGAGGACAACCCCTTGTATGTTTTACCCGGCGTTCCCTGCACTCCTACGCATTACATGACGCCATCATTTCTATCCGAGAATTTTATGAGTGATTTTCCAAACTTCCTTTCCTTACTTGTGAAGTACGCAAATAAAATTACATCATGATTAAAATAATACAAAAACTTGAACACTTTACACAGCATAGCTGAATATTGGTTTTGCTAAAATATTCCTAAATGGTCTTTTGTTTACTTTTTTTTCAGGCACGACTCAAGTTTCCTGTTGACTACCCGTATTCACCACCATCCTTCCGCTTCCTCACTAAAATGTGGCATCCCAACATTTACGAGGTAACAGTTCTGCTTTTAAAGTGGCGTAAACTGATGAGCTTATTTCCTTCTACTCTAGAAACTGTAGTTAGTCGTGGCTGTCTGTGACGGATGAGCAAACAGTGACTCATAGTTTCATGGATAAAACTCAACTGTTACTCATGAGTCTTGAGTAATCTTTTAAACTGTAATGTTTATATGCTTTGTTTTGTTATCTAGAATGGAGATGTTTGCATTTCTATCTTACATCCACCTATAGATGACCCACAGAGCGGTGAATTGCCTTCAGAAAGGTGGAATCCTACACAGAATGTCAGGTACTGACACGTCCTCTCTCTCACCTTTCCTCATGATTGAATTTGAACTATTATAATTAGAGTAGCGGCCTTGACTTACTCTTACTTGTATTCACCAAAGAGTAAGACAGATTCATAGAGGGTTGAGGCGTCTGAAGACAGTCCAGAGAATGTGCCATTTATTTCTCTCAAACATCCAAATGGTGGCCACAACAGACTGAGTTATTGCCAATTTGTTCACACTCAATGTGGGTCATGCCTGGAAATTACATTCAGTCAAAGCAGTACCGTCAGGCAGCGAGCCTGGTTTCCCTGTTAAAAAATGTGTTTTATCTCTTCTGTTCCTCTTAGCACTCTTTATTTATTATCTCTTAAATTGTTAAATATGACTTGAATACAGCATCGGTTCACACACTACCTCATAGAATATTTGACCTTAAGTACCACCAGGCCAAGATTGGGACCAAACCGCATCTAAAATGATAACAGTGTTATCATTTAGAACTGTTGTTCTAAAAGGAAACTTTCAGTAATCACAAAAACAAAACAAAAATCTCTGCTAATTTAGATGCTTGGCAACATTATTTGGTCAAAATGCAAATTTATGGGTACATTCACATAGTAGATGGTCTTCTATGAACCTAAGTGAGAAAAGGCTTAACAACTCTTGGTAACTTTTATACTATAATGGTTTGTCAAACCTTTGTCTTTTTATCAGAAGTTCATGACTAGGACAAATGTAACATTTTCAAAATACTTACAATTCAGAGAAACTTAAACTGCAGCCAAAAAGGCATTTTCAAGTAAAGATTTGTCAGGTTTATCAGGGAAAAAATCCTTCAAAGGGTTTAATATCTATAGTGTACAAAACTGTAATTGCCAACTTACCAGCTGATGGCAAATATTCAGTTGAAACAAAATGGGAATCTGATCTTGGGGTGTTTGTTTTAAGTATGTTTCTTCGGTTATAGATAATAGAATAGATTAAAAACATAATGATAAGAAATATAAATTGTCTAAACTGACCATAAACCATGTCTAAAATAGAAAAACAGGCTTACTTTTATGCATTGCTAAAGAACAAATGAAATTATCTCCAGTTAAATTGAATAGTCTAAAATTAGTACAACTTGTGGTACCATCAGGGCTACACATACCACAGTGTTAGAACCACTGGAAATAAAAGTACAGAAGAAAACGCCTTTGGAGCCAGAATAAATAACTTTGCATTTGAAACCCTATAGTTGGACAGTTAGAATGAAGTCAAAATTATACATTGGCCAACGCAAACTAATTGAGGTATTTGTAGTTGCACTTGTACATTGATGGTTAGCCATGTTCTATTGGACAATGACAAGGCCCACAATACACTATGACAAGCTTCTAGCCCTCTAAGCAGAAAGCTAATAAACAGACGACAGTAGATAAATGGATCTGGTTTGAACAAACACGCTGCTTGTGTGACCCCCACCTCCTCCATCCCCCCCTCCCCTCTTTCCATCTGTTCTTCTATCCATCTCGCGGCTCTGTCTTTGTGCTCTGGTCACCATGTCTCTCTTCTCATCTTACCTCCACTCTTCGGCACCGTCCCACCACCACTTCCTCGTCCCTGCCCCGTATCACCGTTGCTTCTTTTTTTTTAATTGTTATTTTCATCCTCTTCCCAGGACCATCTTACTCAGCGTGATCTCTCTGCTCAACGAGCCCAATACATTTTCACCAGCCAACGTTGACGCCTCAGTCATGTACCGCAAGTGGAGGGAGAGTAAAGGCAAAGACAGAGAATACATAGATATCATCAGGTAAAAACATGGCACTTGAACATCTATGTATGCACAGAATCACATCAAATATTATTGGTTATAGTACAGTATTAACACTGTAGAGGGGCTTTATGAAGATTTGTTAATAGCAGGTATGTTTTTATTCTATCACGTGTTAAAGATTCAAGTTAAATTTTTATTTTTTATTTTGGCACAAACCAATTACAATAAAACACAAAATCCACACATTACCAAAAAGACCCAAACTCTCACACTACCATAACAATGCATTCTGTTTCTTGTGAAATGAACATTACCTTGATATTGCAGTTATAAATTTGCTAAAGCAGCCCTACTTTTAAGTGTTTTAAATTCCGTTCGTGTCTGATTTTTATTCCGTTACTGCCACAGCAAACAAGTGTTGTCCACCAAAGCGGATGCGGACCGGGACGGGGTGAAGGTCCCCGTGACACTGGACGAGTACTGCGTTCGCACTCGGGTCCAGCCCACGGACGACGGCTACAATCTGTTATATGACGACTATTGCGACGACGAGGATCTGGAGGACGAGGAGGACGAGGAGGAGGACAACGAAGACTGTTGCTATGACGACGACGATGACTCGGGCAACGAGGACTCCTGACCTCCCAGACGTGCCTCCCCCCTCACCCCCCACCCCCCCTCTCTCTTATGAACTGAACTTTGATTCCCTGCTTCGTAGCCGTTATTCACACTCACTCACTAGTCACCAGTTCGCTCTCTGCCAGTGCAGTCACAACGTGCACTCTAAACTCATCGAGAATTAAAAACGGTTGTCATGTTTTTGGTCGTTTTTATACATTTTTGATATGCAAACCGGACACCAGGACACAGACAGGATTGCATTCAGCTTCCCTTGGTGCTCGTCTTTACTATTTTAAAGTACAACATTGGGTCACAAGTGAAGAGTTTAACATCGCAAGTTAGAGCAGGCAGTATTAATCGGCAAGCCGGCTTTGTTCAGTGGTTCTTATTGCTACCATTTAAAATGATGGGTCACATGTAAGCCCCGTGACCTGTGACCTTTTGGACCCCAGGGCGTTCTTCATTTCAGACATTTCAGACTTCGGCCATTCATTTCCTTGTGCCTTTTTTCAGCCCTCTTCCCCAAATTTTCAAGAAACGTCAGAACGGCAACTATTGTCAACAACCTGCCTACCTGGAAATGGTATTCGTGCTCGCTGATTCTCCGATGGGATTTTCGATACCGGCGCCCTCCCAGTGGAACAAGTTGCGAGATTATTTATAGCGACACCTGTCAGATTTGTTCAGGATGTGTGAGAGAAGGGAAACATCAAACAGCTGAACCAAGGAACAGTCTGCAATATGTAAATCAAAAAAAAAATGTGCGGCATCAACTGCTGAAAGCTTGTGTGACTAGCAGCCGCATTGTACTGCGTTAAAATACTGTCGGCAGTCGGCTGCTGTCTCCTGTGTCGTGGACATGGCAGTGAGAGGATGTAAAACTGTGTCGATGAGCCTAAATGATCCAGCAACCAAGATTGTTGTGCAAAACCAGCCAGCCTGTTGGAATGTCCTACTTGGGTTTTTGCTGTTTTTTGAGTCGCACTCTCTCCAGGCAATTCTCCGGCTTAAGCATGCCCCCTAGTGGGAATATTCTTAGATAGCTGATCAACAAAACTGCATCCGTATTAAGAGTGATTTGCATAGCGATGTCTGGTTAACATGTAGCTTGTCCGGGTCCATCTTGTATTAGGAAAATCTAAATGCGATTTCAAAGAGGCATAACCATACCATTTTGCTAATCAAATTGCTGTATAGTGTTCTATTAAGAGTGAGTACGGTTTTGAAAGTGCTTTGACCATTGTCGAGAAGAGCAGAAAATATAAGTTTGGTGATGGTGATAGAGCCACAAGCATGACAAGGAGAAGAACACGTTCTTCACCAGCTTGCTTTAGATGGTGTGTTTTGTTATTTTGAAGCCTGCCTGAACGGTTTGGAAGACGTTAGTAATTATTTCTATTCAAACTGATCTAAAACCAGAATTGTTAAGGGAATAGGGGTACATGTTTTTTTTTTTTTTTATTGCTCAATTTGATATTTTATTTACAAAAAGTGGCATGAGCTACAATATGCTACAATTGAGAAGGAAGACATGCATTGTAAGGAATAATGTTTGTTTATGAATGGAAAATGATTCAGCTTCTTTTTTCATCATAATCCATTGGTCGTAAATACATTTGAGCTCTGACTGGTTGAAACTCTTGGTTATTACCGGAAACATCTCAGGAACACTGCGAAACAACCATTCAAACCATTTAACTGGGAGTCACACGTTATGGCTGCAAAAGGACTGTTTACAATCTACCTTGATATGCTCCTATGGATACTTTGAGGATCTCTTGATGTTTTTTCCAGTTTATATTTCTTTTTTTTCTTATGGTTTGTAAATCTATTTAAAATCTGAAATAAAGATCTTTATTAGAAATTGATGTGTGATAAGAGTATCCTCAAGTGTAAAAAAAAGTGTACAGTACAAACCGGTGTGATTTTGATGATGATGATAATAATAAAAAATAATCCTTATTTGAAGTCCATGTATTAGATCGTGCCCAGTGTTTGACATCAACATCAATCGAACTTTTATCTCATTGATGAAATCGAGTGAATGATTGTAATAATGACCCTGGACGAAACTTTAAATTCCACCTTTACACACGGTCAGCATCTACCCAGAGTGATCCCACACAGCCATGAGAGGAGACTGCGCTTTAGAAGGTAGAATAGTTTGACCATTATGTTTTTAAGTGTGTGTCCTTCTTTAGTGGCAGCCCTTGACCTACACAATAAGGTCCTCCAGTAACCTTGCTGTTAAATGTAATGTGTGTTCTGTCTTACAGGGAGTGGCGCGCGGTTTCTTGGTTTCTCTGCAGTTGGTTCCACTCTCCCCTCCTGTAGAAGAAGAAGACACTCACAGTGTCATCATTGTGATATTTTTCTTGTCTTTTTTGAACAGATATCCTAAAGGTTAGCCGAGAGCTGCCAGAAACATTTTGTTTTGCTCGGTCCTCCACACAGCTTTACTCAAAGTCCGAAACATGAAGCTTGGCCGTCAGCTCTGCAACTTCTGTCCTTCCTGCCAGAAAGGCCTCCACTCTGCATTACCGGGTCAGTTTGTCTCTACGAAGTCCTTCAGAGGTAAAGCTGTACACATTAGGGCTCAGCAGAGCTTGGGTTTTCACAAAGCAAGTAGTTCTTACAATCTTGCTTAATTTCAGTATCAGAGGATGTCATATCTTTGAACTCCCAGGCACACAGCTTGACTGTTGTGAACTAAAAGGATGCTGAGGGCAGTTGATTTGTACACAGTCATCCACATCAGGGTGGGAGACCTTAAGGGATTTCCTGATGCTTTCTGTTAAGTAACTTGGATGGAATTTAAACATGACTTCTAAGAAACTGTCGTGTGTTTGTTTGTTTTTTCCACCTTATTTTATGTTAATTTTCCTAAGTAAGAAATTAAACATCTCAATGAGCATTTTTAGGTGAATGTATTTAGCATTTTGACTCTACAAGAATATTATTACATACTATTTTAGTTATTGTAGTTAATATTTATGTCATTTTGGTTGCATATGTATCTGTACATGTAGAACGTGCACCCAAGTGATATCTGTCATGTTCCTGAGCCAGGGGCGGGATGAGACTAAAAAACAGCCCTGACTACCTTTAAACCAACTGTCCCCTTTAATTGATTTGAATCCAGCTGCAGTGTGTGTTCCCTACACTGTTACTCACTGCTTGCTCTCTATACACAGATCTTACAGGTTCTTCTGACTTTCCCTGTGCAGTGTCAGATGCTGAGCCTGGACTAACAACTTCTTGTGCAGTAGTTGCGGTGCAGTGGTGGCATTGCTGCTACTAGTAACAGTGGCAACAGTTGTGTTAACATTTTACACTTTGTGGTCTCACATGGCAGGGATTTCTGTTTTTTTTTTTTTCTCTCCCTTCCCTCTCTAAATAGTTAATGAATGCAAGGTGGATATATGTGGATGTCTGTCTCAGCTCTGTCACAGTAACAGGCCTTGTTCCGGGGCTTTTTTAAAGTTTACAAACCTAGTCGTTTAGTGAATATATCACAGCAAATGCCCTTTTCTTCTTAGTGTTATTGGGTTTATTGATTTTTTGACAGTGGCCCCTCGACATGCCTCTTCTGCTAGAGGTAAATTCAGTATAGTGTGAGCTTCAATTTCCTCCAGAGGGCAGTAACGCTTAGTTTAAGAGACCAGAAGCTTGAACCAGCCTTTCAGATCTAACCTACTCAAAACTCATCTCCATTACAATAATGTTTATTTTGGTGTTTTTTGTCCACACATATCTGGAATACTTTTAAAGGCAGTAATATGGCACCATTTGTTTTGAGAGTCAATGCTGCATCGCATGTCCATTGTAGACCCCTTTCCACATTTGCCAATCCCACTGTGTTATCAAATGTTTGCAGAGTTGCATTATCTGCAAGTTATACATGTTTCCTCTGGGTGGAGCAAGGGTTGGCCCAACAATAGAAATATTAACATTCTTACTGATGATATACAGAATATCTCGTGAGTACTGCAGTGTACAGTATAGTTAACGTTAAATTTCCTCTACAGCTGTGGATCTCAAAGATTTCACTCCAAGTCCATTTCCAAGAGGCACCTCATTAGGCAGAAGGGACATCCCACACACCTGCAGTCCCTAAAAAAACTTTATAAGGTAGCAATGTTTTAACTTGGCAGGGGCTTCCAGAAGGTTAATGATGCCAATTTACCACCTCATAAAATATTTAACCTTCCAAGTACCACAAACCCAAGAGCAAGATCAAACTAGGGACTACATTTCGTCTAAAAGCCAGCCTAAAATTGGACTTAATTACTGTACGTCTAAACTACGTAAACCATATCTAAATGAGAAAAACACCAAACATAAATTAGCCTATAAACCATAAATGAGTACTAATGGGTCTTAGGCAGAGTATACAAATACTTAAAGATAATTTGCTTGCCTGAAGATAGGTTAAAAAACAGGTGGGGCTAAAGTGAGGTGCGCATTAACAAGGGTTGGTGGAAGTAGGGGGTCGATCCATATGTCCCAAGATGCCAAGTCTCCAAGGTAACTGAAGTTGAAAGTGGGAACGTGTGTCTGGAACAAGAACGATGGATTGTAACTATTTATTGATGGGGTAAAAAAAGAAAAGAAAAAAACATTAAGTGTGTCGATTTCCTCTCTGACAGAAATACTGACTTGAGTGCTCTGAGCAGCCACACGCAGCTACAGAAATGAGTGCACCAATCTGAAAATACATTGCACTAGACATCCTGCTGAGCTTTTTCTGCCTTCTAAGTCAATCTTGCTTCTACCCTATACAAGTCTGTTAGTCATACCTTGTCAGAACCACTGCACATCTATTTTTAACTTTACACAATCCAAAGTCTATATATTATTCACTTCTGGTATGCTTTTTGAGTATTTGATGAGCAGATTTCTTAATGAGCGCAACACCAACACGATTTACAGGCTGGAAACCCTCATCTCAAACTGAACACTGTTTTGCTGATTACAATGTGGAGATCCATTCTCCTCTACTGATTCCTTCAATGTCTGTTGTATTTCAAAAACTATACGCTGGACATGTTGGCAAAAATATTAGTGCAAGTGTAGCCTGCTTTTGGGGTTGCCCACCGAAACTAAGTCAGGATATATATATATTGATGTGTCAAATATTTAAACAATTGCCTTGGTGAGTGCGTTTACAAGGGCTCGTGTTTATTATCGGGAGTTATTAATATTCCGGTTTTGTCTTTGATCATATAAACACAGTTTCCCGATTTCTCAGTGACATATAAACACCATATCCCGAAAACTGCCATAACCGGAATATAGCTAATAACCGGGAATTTCGAGACCTTGTAAATGCACTCAATGTGAATTTCAAAAAGAATAAAACACAGTAGCCTACATTCCTCCATGCAGTGCCATTTTGCTTTAATTGCCGTATTGTATTTTTTGTGAACCCGTATTAGTCTGTAGTTTTGATTAATCCATTTAGTTGTTGCAGTCCAACTTATACTTTAAGATGTTGGTGATGGACAGTTGCAGCAGTATGTGTGAGTTCAACGGTGGTGTTGCAATCTTTTTTTCTTAATTTGATATCAGACACCGACTGGACCACTGGACCTCAGAAGAAAAGATGTGATTTTTTTCCTACTCTTTCTTGAATGGATAGTAGGTTACGGGGGCCACATTGAGGCTGTGCTGTTGCATTTTCTCACAGTGAACACATTCTCTGTGTTTTCTGGTTGGTGACTCCTTGCAAACATCCGGATTCTTGTACACACAAAAGCTCACCTGTGTAAACAAAACTGGAAAAATAACATTATAAAAAAAATGGCATAAGCTTTGTCTCATTACCAGGTCCTATGAATATATGTAGCCTTCACTATTTAGCCTAGCTTTATAATGATGATTTTAAAGCCAAGAGTACATGTACTTAAGTACATTTAACTTAAGTTACTGCTTCTTGGAATAGTCTTTACCATCGTACAGTCCTTTTTACTTCTACTTGAGTCATAATGAAGTATCCATACTATTGCTTGAGTAAAGAAAAATAGTTACTCTTTCACTGCGAGTAAAACAGGCAGTAGCAAAAGTGTCATATTGACATAAAAAAAATAGATGTAGTTTGTGTTGTGTACATCTTCAAAATTGAGTAAGGAAGTGCTTTATTTGTTATTGTACAATGAAATTCTGTTCAGGTGTTTGTCCCGAGTTGCTGTGACTGAGCCGTGCTGCCACTGGGTCAACCTGACCAGCATGTTTTTGGAGGTCAGGGAAACCATAGCACCCGGAAGAAACCGGACTGGCTGCCTTCAATGCTACTCTGAAACGGTGCATCACCGCCTCATGGGTTTGTCCCAGTCCACCTCCTTCCTCTTCCTGCTGTGCAGCTCCCTCCGCACCGCTTCGTCTTTCACCATCTTCTGGGAAGAGTTGAGCTGTTAATCTTTTTAAATCTCCCATGAACGTCCATTAGCCAGAACAATGGCCATTTCAAATGCTAATACCCTGAAAGGATAATAATTTACTAAATTGTGCCCAAATAACGCAGTTCTCAATTACTGAAAAGCACTCACAATGATGGCAGAATAATACATGGAGTAATGGCGTCATCTAGTGGCGAACATAAATACAGCGCCAACAGCAACTGAAGCTACATAAATACTGGCTAGTTTTAGCTGTAGCAGCCCGTTTTAACTTGGCAGTGGATTATATTGGCAAAGTCCACAGTACACAAATATTAACATAGAAATGGAACATTAAAATCCATCAGCGGCTGGACTCGTCTTAGTTTGGACTCACCAAAATATGACACTTGGCTCTCGTTGCTATAGTAACCGCAGCTGCGCAAGCCACATTTAACTCCGTAGCAGTAACTCCTCAGGGGCTGAGCCTCAACACACGTGTTTTAATGATAACGAGTGGATCTGTGGCTGGGATCGTTCTGAGCAGTGACTCTGGCCGTGGCTCGTGACTCAACCACGGCACAGATCCACTCTTATCATTAAAACGCGTGGATAACATACTTTAAGATATACAGCAGTACAATCGATTCATAATGCCAAATATCTCATAAACTCAATCTATAGCATAGGATGTGTTGTAACAACTGAACCAGAATAACTCTCAGGACAGACTCCAAAAGAGTAGTAACAGATTTATTCCAAAAACAGGACAGGATGTTCAAGGCACAGGATGGTGGAGGTGAATCTGGAGCCGGATGGAGAACACATAAGGTCTGGTATCTGGATCTGGCAGAGAGTGGAGGACTGAAGAGGCTTCCAATACTGGAAGTGGTGATGAGTTGCAGGTGTGCTGAGTGGCTGCAAGCTCCAGGGTGTGATGACTCCGCCCAGCTCCAAACAGACAGGGACAAAAGGGTGGGGGCAACAAGAAGCACAGATGGAAGGAGGCACTGGACTCCCAACTGGACTCAAAACTTTGGTTATCTAGAACGGGCCCAGAAATCGAGGAGAAAGTTTGCGTGAATCCGTCTTAAGGGGTATATTCTTGGAAGGCAACCAAACTGACTGACCTTCACTGTACTGAGGAGCCCGAGTGTGATGCTTATCAGCCGATGCTTTAGTTCGGACAGTGGTCTTGAACAGGGCAGCTCTTGACAGGCAGAGACGTAAGAGCGAGTAGCTTTATCCATGGAAGGCCACCAGTAATGGCTTTTTAGAAAGGAGAGCGCATTCGATTAGCTCCCGGATGGCAGGCAAAATGACTGGTATGCACCCACTGAAGCACTGCAGAGCGCGCTGAATCTGGAACTAATAATTTACCCAGACGACCATGGCCTGGATCTGGAGTCTTTTGAGCGTCCTTGATAATGTTCTGTATTTCCCAAGAAACAGCAGCAACTACACAAGTAGGGGAAATGATGGATTCAGGTTCTGATGTGGGTTCCTTAATATTGAACTGTCTGGAAAGGGCATCGGGCTTGACGTTTCTAGTGCCAGGACGGTAGGAAAGTATAAAGTTAAAGCGACTGAAGAACAATGCCCAGCGAGCTTGCCGTGAGTTTAATTTTTGTGATCTGTCCAGACTAAGAACTGAAGAACTAAGAGCCTCTAACCTGATTCCTGCCTGCTCTGCTACCTGTTGGTCCAAAAAGTTCTCCTCAATTAAGGCCAGTAGAGGCACTGTAAGAGTCTTGTAACACATAGTGGCTGATAACTGGAACCTAACCCTTTCATTAACTATGGGGACAGGTCAGCTCATCTGTGCCCCCACTCTTACTGATTAGCCCTGCCTTTTGGTCGAATAGGGCAGGAAGCCAGAAAGGGCCCCACGTTGCCACAATAGAGATATTTACCTGACGAATCTTATTGATGTCTGAAGCAAAAGCCATTGGTTGTTGATTAAATATTGTAGCACACCGGAATAGAAAACCTCGACACAAGTCAGACTGACCTGAAAATGGCTCTGAGTCAATACAGCAGCAATCCCGGGCTAGGAAAGTCTCAGTCAGCTGTGAGTTTGTTTGAGGGCTTGACTGGGCTGAAGCTCCTTTTGACTGAAGAGAAAGAAGTGCATTAAGCTGGTGTCCGAGTTCAGAAACGTGTACTGCAAGATGCTGGTTGGCCTCAAAAAGGCTGCAAATACTTTGCTCATGGATTCCCAATAATACTCCCTGATGAGAGAGAGCATTGTGAATTGCTTCTGGTTCCGAATCTGTAGAGTCCATGTTGGCCAGATCGTTCTGTTGTAACGACTGAACCAGAATGACTCTCAGAACAGACTCTAAAAAAGGTTTACCAGATTTATTCCAAAAACAGGCAAAACATTGAAAACAGGACAGGAGGTTCAAGGCACAGGACGGTGGAGGTGAATCTGGGGCCGGATGGAGAACACATAAGGTCTGGTATCTGGATCTGGCAGAGAGTGGAGGACTAAAGAGGCTTCCAATACTGGAAGTGGTGATGAGTTGCAGGTGTGCTGAGTGGCTGCAAGCTCCAGGATGTGATGACTCCGCCCAGCTCCAAACAGACAGGGACAAGAGGGTGGGGGCAACAAGAAGCACAGATGGAAGGAGGCACTGGACTCCCAACTGGATGGCATAGGAGCAATAGTGAGACATGACTCACAGCCGGCGAGCTACGACTCACCACAAGTAGGTCGGAGCTGTATTCAGCGCCAGCCCCTGCTGAAATGAAGTGTGACGTCACGATCACAATAGTACAAGGAGCAGATAACTCTAACCCTAACTATTGTCGGAATGGGGGTATCAAAAAGTGTCGGATTGAGGGTACGTCGCAATGGAGTGTTGTCGGAATGACGGGGTTTCGGTTTGGAGGGCTGTCTAAATGGAGGTTTGTCGGAATAAGGAGTAGACGCCAAAGGCATGTGTGGCTTAGCTGCGAGTCTTGCCCGGATACCTCCTCGTTTGTCCCTTTTTTTGTTTTCCTGTTTCGCCTCGTGTGATGTCTCCGCTGTGCTGCAGGTGTGGGGGGCTCTTGGTGCCTCTTTAGTGTTTCAGAAGAAGATATGTGTAGGTCTCAAATGTCTTTCGCTCATAAGCTAACTGTTTGTTTACATTTAAAAAGCTGCTTTCTTCAGGACCATTATGGACTCTGCAGTAAAAATACATTAAAAAAATCCACTGAACCTCACATAAATGGTAAATGGACTCAACTTACATAGCGCTTTTCTACCTTTATCAGGCCCAAAGCGCTTTACAATAAGGAACCTCTCACCCATTCACACACCAATGTACGCAGACACTGGAGGCAAGTAGGGTGAAGTGTCTTGCCCAAGGACACAATGACAGTGTGCCTTTGCTGGAGCTGGGATTCAAACCCACGACCTTCCGATCCCGTGACAACCCGCTATCCCACCTGCTCCACTGTTGCCCCTAAAAACCCGGCAAAGACGTACAAAAGTATCCAGTAACAGTGTGGAACACAGAAACCACAAATGCAGTTCACAGAAATCGGCTAAAACGCAGCTGTACCAAGAGAATTCTTATATATTTTTATTATATGCTTTATTTTTGGGGGAAACTATTGGGGTCTCTACTTTTTTCCTCTATTTGAGTTAAAATTATTTTACAACTTACACACTTATCCCACCTTCTGAAGGTGCACGCTGTCATTGTGTCCTTGGGCAAGACACTTCACCCACCTTGCCTCCAGTGTCTGCGTACATTGGTGTATGAACGGGTGAGAGGTTCCTTGCTGTAAAGCGTTTTGAGTGCCTAATGTAGGTGGAAAAGCGCTATATAAGTTGAGACCATTTACACACTCTGGCTACTCTACCCACCTCAGTCAGGCCCATTAGCCCACGGCATTCGTTCACAGTAGAAAACAATGCATGGAAAAGCCAGCTTAAGACCTATGCAAAATACATTATCTTATGTTAAATAGGCGAGTCTGATTTATTGATTCCTTTATTGTCCCGGCAGAACAGAGGGGAAGGCCCAGAGCCAGGGGCAGCAAGGTCAGGAGGACAGGTCCTGACCTGTTGGCCTGGGCGGAACAGTGAGGGACGTCTGGGTACACACTGAACCTGGCTCCTTAAATCAGACAGTAAAGGGTACGAAAATAAATACACAATAAAAACTCGATTGGAAGTGGCAAGAAAATCAACAGCCCTTGAAGCTAGCACTTGCAGAGCATCAGGCCTACGCTATCATCCCCTTGTGAGAACAGGTAAAACAAACATGGCAAAGGGAAAAGGCTCTTATTGCATTACATGAGATATTATTGCTAGTTACTTAAATATGTAGCTTCTTTGAGCTGGACATCATGAGCTATGTCAATTTGTACTCCTGCTCTTGACATTCACTTGACCCAAATCAAGTGATCTCAAATAAAACATCTTTTGTCAGGCAGACCAGTAAAGTCAGCGTGGCTTTTTCTATTTTAGACGGTCAAATGTTTTTGTTACCATAGTGCAGTCTCCGGGGAAACAAGCCAGTTTTGTCCCGCAAACACACAGAAGACAGTTTTAAAGGACTGTTGAGCCGAGGGAGCCGCACTGTCATGGGTCTACTCATGACGTGTTTTACTTTAACTTTAACACAAATCGTTCCATTATTACAAAGACAAATTGTTGACCACAGTTTACGGAAGGAGAAAGTAATTCCCAAGGGAAGCATTGTGCGTTTCTAAACCTGTTCTGTGCGGTTATCCCACTGCCTGCTGTGCTGAAGGTACAGAGAGCCGCAGTTTGATTGGTCAGCTGCGGTCGTCGTCTCTATAAAACACAGACTGCTTTCTGCTGCAGACTGAGCGAGGGCGCAGAGCAGCGCCACAGAGCGCGCGGCTCATCCAACCAGCAAACACCTGTTACTCAAACAGCGACTGGAAAAGGGACTTCTGCCTGGTAAGAAGAAATTAATTGTGTTGTCGAGTTACTCTTAGTCCTTATAAATGCTTAAAAGTAACAGAGTATTTATGGTAAAGCCAGTATAACTGGCGCCTGGACCTGTTGATCAGGAATTAGGATTATAACTTTATTAGTAAGTAAATGAGTCATTTATATATTAGAGTTATGTTTATTGTACTAGGCAGATGTGTATAACATACATTTGATGCATTTTCTTGTTTTAAGAGGGTAAACAAAAAGTAGTAATTAAATGCTATAAAAAATTGTCCTTTAAATGAAGCTTCTTTTGTGTGATTTGCTCTGTTTTGTTTTATACTTTTGTTATACTTTAATACCTTGGTTATGTGAATTATTCAGTAGCAAAGCTCTCAACTCCATTTGGATTGCTTCTAATCAGTTTCAACCTTTTCTCTTTTGTCTTATTGATTTTAGAAACACCTGACTAGTCCATAAGCCCACACCTCCCACTGTCTGGAGGGACCATGTGGGTTCTAGATAAAATCCGTGGTTCAGTGGAAACCAGTGCGCTGCGGCAGGGGGAAAATGGAGACAAAAAATCTGTGGTGGCTCCAACATACTCCAATGTCCTCACACCTGATAAAATCCCAGACTTTTTCATTCCTCCAAAGCTAGTTAGCTGCCCCCCAGAACCTGAATTTCATAAACCAAAAGAGGAGTTGCGCCCTTCAGCTTCAGAGCAAAGGATTGGAAGTGGCAAGAAAATCAGCAGCCCTCGAAGCCCAAGACTGGTTGCTAGAATTGCAGGAGACACCAAAAACCTGCTAAGAGCTGCTAACCGCCACATAATACAGATCGAGAGTGCTGATGACGTTGTGGCTGGAGACACAAATGCAGATCCTCAGTCACAGACAGCTATGTCATTGCCATATGTACCCAAGACCCAGACATCTTATGGCTTTGCCACATTAAAGGAAAGCCCCCACACTCGGCGGAAAGAGTCTTTGTTTCACTGCGAGATTACAAGTCCAATTGCATCACCCAACACTCAGAGGAAGACCCAGGGCAAAGGCAGTGAAGGGGGACATCATCTGAACCCAGCGGACTGTAACACATCCCACATCAATCCTTATCGATACTTCAGTGGAGGGGAAAGTGACACCTGTTCCTCAGCAGAGTCCTCTCCCTTTAGTTCACCTCTACTGTCACGATCAGCCTCATTGTTAAAGATCTTCACCCATGAAACCCAAGCAAAAGTTGTGAAGGCCAAGCGGACCTTTGCCCGCCATAGCTCACTGTCCACAGATGAATGCAGCTCAGCAGAACCGAGTCCTAACATCCAGCGGCGGCTCCATGTTCCCTCTTTGCATGGAAGTTCAGGGGCGTCTGACCACGGGCAGCAACGTGAACACATTATTAATCTACACAAAGGTGGCACTGTGAGAATAAGTGCCAATTATGATACGAGTACGTCCCGTTTGTTGATCCGTGTCCTGGCAGCAGAGAATCTGTACGACAAGAACATTGACATCAAGAGCATCAACTGCTGCGTGTCTGTTTATTTGAACCCCGGCAAACTGCAGAAGCAAAGGAGCAACATTATCAAGAACAGCCGTAACCCTGTGTTCAAAGAGGATTTCTTCTTTGACTCAATAAGCGCAGATCAAGTCAAGAACTTGTCAGTTAAGTTCAAGGTAGTGAATAAAGGGACCAGCCTCAAGAGGGACACTCTGCTGGGAGAACGAGAGGTGCCTTTACCAAAGCTCCTATCTGGGCTTTAAATCACAAGTGACTGACAAGTATAATCTTTGCACTGGAGTCAAAAGTTACTGAATGACATATTGTAGTGTAGAGTAGATGCGGGTGAAGCATTGATTTACCTCCAGTACAACTAACATAATTTCTACTTTAATTGAGAAGTTAATTTCAACCTAAAATAAGAGAATTTTGGCATTCTACGCTAACCTAACACACCTTACTTTCTCTTGGCTCAATAGTGGCATCAATTAACACATAAAAGGTTTTTTCTGGTCACATTTCCAAGCCTGGTTACTAAACAAGGCTCCTCTCAAATGTTGTTCAAGACCTGCAGTCTGGCAGCTTGGTTTTATTATTGTCATTTTAATCTACAGGAGGTGAGTCTGAAACTAAAGGTGATATCACAGACAGAGATGCTTTTGTCAGCACTGAAGTGGCCCTGCATCCTGATGTGCAAATGACCCTTTGATATTTGTTGCCATGGTTTACACCGGAGGGTACAATGGGTAGTGCAATAGACACATTTACATGCACATTCAATAGACTACAGCTGTGAATTGCCACTAGAATGCTACCATTTTCATGCTATCATTACAGGATCTGTATAATTGTTTTCTTAATAAGATAAGGGAAATGTGATTATGCAGTTGGGGGAGTCGTTCAAATTCCAAATCAGCAAAAAATAAAAAATAAAGCTCACACAGAGAATGTCAGCGTGCATGAAACAAAATAATGCATCAATATTCTTTATCACATTGGGTTGTCAAAAAATAAAGGCACTTTTGATGCATGCCAGATACTGGAGTCAATGAATAATTTATATACTATATAATTTATATACTACTATTTACTATATAAATAGTTTTGTTGTTCTCTTTCTCGTATCAGTCCTTAGGTTCTTCTTTTTTAACAAACATTAGAAAAGGTCAACTGATGAGTAGCGTTTAACCTGTAGCTTTGGGCAACAAGTGTTATCAAACACCTTGTACAGTCACTGCAGTGTAACCAAAATAAACGTGCCAGTCATTCAGTAGTACATCCGTTTATGCAACCGTTATAATGAGGTTAATAAGTCTGTGTTGCTTTGATCGCAGTTTGGCAGCGTACTTCTCAATGTATATATTGTGTTTGCAGCTGGACTTGTGTCACCCTGCACAGTGCCTGAGGTAGCATAGATAGAGTGTTTTGCATGATATGCCTACAAAGTATGAAACCCTAAAGCCTTATTCTTCATGTAAGAGAGTGTATGCTAATTATTTTTAATAACTGTACTGTTCTAAACCAATGAGTATATGCTGACTTAATTCAAAGATGCAGAGATATGATTTCTCTTATTTAATATGCTGAAATGTTGCACCTAGTATATTGGACAACTATTTTTTTAGGCCAAATGAGACTTCTAAGAGGAAAGCCGTAAAAATATGTTTTGACATCATTGTTCTTGCTCCTCTTTGAGTCTGTTCTGTTGTTGGCTAGTGTTTAAAAGCACGTGTGACAGACAGACTTAAAAGCACTTGTAGCATTGATATGAAAAATCTATACTCAATGTTCGTAACATGTCACTATCAACTGCTGTTGTTACCAACATTATTTTCATTACGCTTGATGCGTAGTTCCTGTATTTGTTTTGTGCATTGGAGGGTTTTCTTGTACAAGCAGGTAATGCATAATACTGTCTTGTATCTTACTAGTTGTGATCATTTTGAATATGTCTACAGTTTATCAACTGAGATAAGATACAGATCAAGATTATAATTTTTTTGATGGAAAATAGATCGTACAATGGGGCACTTTCGTGTTATAGTGGCCATATTTTGTATTTTGTTGGCCGCATTTATGATAAAACAACCTTATCAATAAACATATCTAATTAATGTGTATGTATAGCTGAGTTTGATAAATCTTTGTTTCAAAAAACTTCAAGAAAATGACTAGTGCATGGTATTATATTGCTGTGGTATGTATGAGATGAACTGGAAGCAATAGTTTTCGTAGAGTTACGTTATGTTTGCTTTAGCCATAGCAGTAGTTTTATCAGAAATGTAAATATAAAATGTAATACTGTGCAATTAAATGTGTTTAAATGCTGATTAACAATAACATTTTTGCATGTAGGTTGAGTAATGGTTCTCCAGACAGTATCTGGCCTCAGCGTTGACTGTAAAATCATGTGTTTGTGAATTACTGATCCAATGACCATTTGATGGCTTAATTTTTATGATGCTGTAACTAAGTCTTCCTGTCTAGACAGGTCCCTCTGTGGAAATCTGCCGGTCCATTACTTGATTCTGAATTGTATTAATTGTGTAGAAATCGTGCGTTTGAAAACGTGCCCTTGTTGTTGTCTTGCCGGATGTGTAGATACTTGAACACTGAGATGCTGTGTTGTTTTTGTTTATGATTTCATGTGAAGCACTTGGAGACTGTAAAATGTGATTGGATTGTGTCAATTGGTAACAACCACTTCAAATAAAAGGAACGGTATAATGTCTTGTTTGTTATTTATCAACAAATTAGTATATTCTCTCTATGTAATGTTAATTTTAGGCACATTGCATCTGATTTGACACCTGCCTTAGAAATACTGGCAACTTTACAAAAGTAGATCAGGATCTCACTTTTATAAGTTGAGTCTCATACTGTATATTTTTAATAACTGTACCTAAAAATTACAAATACTATTCATACATACCTGTTTAACGGCTTTGCTATGTGAAATTTATTCTAATCTTTTTTGAAAGTCCAAATTTCCTTGTAGTAGATGGGTGAGCTGAAGTTTCTTACGTACCGCGTTGTTTTTAGTTGGCAAGTAAAAAGACTTTAATAAACTTTGGACACATGACTGTTTACTTGTTACATAGTTTAAGGTTTAACACATTTACTAACTGTATTGCAATAAGTATCGGATTGTCCCCTGATTATTGTGATATATATTGGATTGTGACAAAAGTGTATCGTTCCAGCCCTAATATAAAGCACATGCAAAGAATTGAAATAATGATATTATTACAAATATTCTATTGGGCGCAGCTGGTTGTCTAGTTCTGTGGTTTTCAAGTGGTATGGTACATACCCACCATTACTCTAGGATGACCAGCCGTGACCCAAATAAACATTTAATTTGTCATATATTGTGTAAAATATTGTAGTAGTAGTTTTTTTATTGAAGAAGCAGTAGATATGCCTTTTTAAACAATAACATACATTTTAACAGACTCTGGTAGTGTTTCCATGCTGGTTTAAGATGGAAAATATTGAAAAAGGGTTGGAAGAGGCTCTCATCACGACCCACTGAAAATGGTTCTGCGACCATGTACACAGACCATTCCCTGTACGTTTCTCTCTGTGCTCTTCGCCCCCTTTCACTGCGTGCTGAATCAGAAGAAAAAATAGATTAATACAAAATGTATCTTTTAAAAGATACATGTTTTAAAAACCAAATATGAACTATATTCATATAGTAGCTACATCATATACCATATATTTTTATGCCATCGAGCTATACTACCACAATATAGTGTGCTTGCTTTGACTGCAGGAAAATGTTTTCCAATATCCTTCATCTGCCATTGTTCATTTCCATCTCCAGCTGGATCTCTCTCGCAGTTTGTAAATTGATTTATAATGCTGTCCTCTCTTGCATAAGGCTGGAGGATGGGAGAATACAGTAGCGAATGTATTGGAGAGGTAAAAATTGGCAATGGAACCCAATAGAGATCAAATTTGATTGGGACAATTGTGGTCCATTGCTTTCTTGAGAGCGGAGGTTTAGGGGCTGTTATTGGCCTTTGAATTACTATGGCAACCACAGCGAAGTGATGCGAGTGAAGGAATGAGTGAGTGTTAGTCTATGGGGATCTGGGGATGAAGGTGATGATGATGTTGGTAACACACTGGCATTTTCCTTTTGGCATTTGGCACAAAAAGACGGTTAATTAAATAACAAAGCTTCTCATGAGTTTGGGAAATATTCATGGAGTCCTGTTTCAAGAGAGAAAGTTACGTTGTCTGTCAAACCGCTGGAACGGTAATGGTCAATGAATTACCAGAAAAGTAAAAACAAAAAGAAAAGTAACTTAATTATTGTTTTTGATTATTTCTCCAAAACTATAGACTATGGTGGTTCTGATCATTTTGAACCATTCAATGAGGGGTTACTTGTACTTAAATTTAGATTTCTATATCAAGGGTCTGAAAAGCACAAAAGAGAAGATGGATAGATGGTGCTGGTGCTAGTCACATGTTAATTTGCGCCTCTTTTGCCACAACAGCTGTGGAGTCACTGCGAGTGTGAGGGTGCAGACCTTTGGAGTCTGTCACTCAGTCTTTGTGTTGTGTTTATCGCGAGGCAGCCAGCCACACTACTGATCGCTGCGCTTTTCTTAGTGGACATGGCCTTCATTGACCTCTCTTCAACATCCCTCTCCCTGTGGCCCTAACCATCAGGCTGAGGACCAGAACAGGAGCGTGGGCTCTGTTGAGACTGGAGGCTCCTGTGTCAAGCCGTCAGGGTTTCCATAGCAACCTCCGGGCCATTGACCACAGGTGAGGACGGGGTGCAGGAATGTGTCGAACCATGGGTAGCTTTCAACTGGGCATGTTTTACGCAAAGTAGGAAAGAGGTAAGTGTGCATTGAGTAAATGTAATGTAGAAAACTAGTAGGACTTTTCATTAAAAGTTATTGTTTAGTTAAAAATCAGCCACTACTAAAACTGCACTGTTTCACGGAAAACTCCTGCTTAGCTTTTTACATTGATTTGATTGCTCAAAGTTTTGTAAATCCGGCATCATTCATTTATTCATTCATTTTTGAATTGATGGAAAGGTACATTACCCATTTTGTCTTCTTTAATCGGTTGATGACAAATACAGTGCAGGAAAATACCTCCACTACAACAACTCTACTTGATTTTTATTACAGAAATTCCATTAAAAAACAAAACAAACAATAAATGGTATGAAAGAAAATGAAGGCACTTTCATTAAGTAGTCATCAACGCCCTGCCGACAGGCTCTTGCTATTTCCTCCGAACTCACTTCAGACGATTATGTGCTGGGGGAAGTGCTGTGCTGCCTGTACCTTCAAATGTCAAAGAAGAAACACGTGTGGTTCTGATCAGAAACTGGCTGATGCTCTTGTCAAGGGCTTCTCATACCTATGGCTATCTCATCTGCTTCCTATCTTTAAGCCTCCTTCCCAGGCTGTGGCTTTACAGGTATAACAATATTACACTACATAAGGTTTCCTGATTGGTGCCTGCGGTGATGCATTTCCCAGTGAGCTGAGATAAAAGAGGCTCTTTGTGCTGATTTGATTGCAAAACATTTTCAGGCAGAGACAAATGATGCAGCGCGGACCACACTGCTATTAACATAAAGGGCATTTTCTTTTTGGGAAATTGTCTCAGAGAGAGTCAAGTTGAGGAAAAAATTGTTTCAACCATGTGTCTCAGAAGCACACCTCAAAGCTTAAAAGATAAGTAAAAAAAAAAGAATGCAGTTGATCAAAAACAGCATAATACATGGCTGATTAGTTTGAGAGTAGCCGGTTATATGGATATCCGCTTCTCTGGCTTTAGCAAACACTCAGGGAACTTAAGCAGCCGTGGGGCTTTAGTGCTCTTTTATGAACAAGCCTGTACGCTTTGTTTACGATCCAGAATCCACTTAAAGCACTGACTTTTACCAGACGGCCTCAATTTCCTGTCAAGGACAAATCAGCGGGTTGTCCAGCAATTGTTTGCTGTCCGGCATTATCAGTCCTGATAACAGTAAAAATATATGTGTGTTTCAGATCAGACAGCACACCTTGAGGTTGCTATGGTGACGGGCAGGCAAGTAGACACCTGTGAATTAACATTAGAGCCGCTGCACCCGGATCTTAATTAGCGACACAGGGAAGGAGCAGCAGCAGCAGCGGGCGATTCACTACAACATCCCAGCCCTTTATCAAAACACAGCTTCCATAAAATCAAAGGGAATTAGCTTTCAAATAAGCAGGTGTTAGAGAGATTCTGGTAAACCATCCGGCACCTCAGGCGGGGGAAGCAGTGCTTCATCAACACTGTTTACAGTGTGGGTGGGGGGTTGCTGACCTCGACTGGGGATGTGGTCAGGCGGTGGAAGGAGTACTTCGAGGATCTCCTCAATCCCACCGTTACGTCTTCCGATGAGGAAGACGTAACGACTTACGTCTGACTTACTGCCATTGCTGGCAGTAAGTCGGACCTGTTCCCAGTGCGTGTTGGCCTCGGCCAGGACTGCCCTTTGTCACCGGTTCTGTTCATTACCTTTATGGACAGAATTTCTAGGCGCAGCCAGGGGCCGGAGGGTGTCCGGTTTGGGAACCTCAGGATCTCATCTCTGCTGTTTGCAGACGATGTTGTTCTGTTGGCTTCTTTAAATCAAGACCTTCAGCTGCACTGGGGCGGTTTGTAGCCGAGTGTGAAGCGGCCGGGATGAGGATCAGCACCTCCAAATCTGAGGCCATGGTTCTCCACCGGAAAAAGGTGGTTTCCCCGCTTCAGGTCGGTGGGGAGTCCTTGCCTCAAGTGGAGGAGTTCAAGTATCTCGGGGTCATGTTCACGAGTGAGGGACGGATGGAGCGTGAGATCGATAGACGGATCGGTGCGGCGTCAGCAGTGATGCGATCGCTGTATCGGACTGTTGTGGTGAAGAGGGAGCGGAGTCAAGCGGCAAAGCTCTCGATTTACCGATCGATCTACGTTCCCACCCTCACCTATGGTTATGAGATTTGGGTAATGACCGAAAGGACAAGATCGCGAATACAAGCGGCCGAAATGAGTTTATTTCGCAGGGTGGATGGGCGCACCCTCCTCTACTCCTTCTGGTCGAAAAGGAGCCAGCTGCGGTGGCTAGAGCATCTGTTCCGGATGCCTCCTGGTCGCCTCCCTCGGGAGGTGTTCCAGGCATGTCCTATTGGGAGGAGGCCTCGTGGAAGGCCCAGGACACGCTGGTGGGACTATGTCTCCGAGCTGGCCTGGTGTCGCCTCGGGGTCCCCCCAGAGCAGCTGGAGGAGGTGTGCGTGGATCGGGAAGTCTGGGCATCTCTGCTGAGACTGCTGCCCCCGCGACCCGGCCCCGGATAAAGCGGAAGAAAATGGATGGATGGATGAGCAGGTGTTAGACACAGGCACCACCACCAGTGATCAGACCTGCTACAGAGAGGCAGGAAGAGACGTTTGTTGTTGTTGTTGTTTTAGACGGAGCTAAAGCCCCCACAGGTTTCTAATGATAATATGATATTGATGTTATCATAATGATATTTTGTTTGATCCACTACTGTTTGGCATTTCAACATTAATCATGTTGCACAATGAGTAATGATTCAATGTGTACCAAGCTCATTTGTCCAGTGTCAAGAACAGATCATGTTTATCTGGCTCAGGCAAATTCTTTACACTTCCTGCTAGCACCACTTAAACAGTATTTACAGCCAAGTTTGAGTGATTTTTTTTTTCTATTGTGTAATTGGATGTACAATATCAGATTCTATCCTTTCAAAGGAGTTCACCCCTCCCACCTGACGGAGCTCAATTGTGAAGATCCAGACCCCTGTACAATACGAAATGAGTACGAGGGTATGGTAAAGCCAGGCTAGGTCTGGGCGATAATTTAGCTGGATGATTTAACCTATTCGCATGTTTTGGGTAGACTGGGACACCTGGAGAAAACTAACTCACAGAGAGAACATCCAAACACCACAGAAAGGTCTTTCTTGCTTTGTGGCTAGCGTGCCAAATAAGCCCATGTGCCACAGTTATTTATCTTGATTTTTAATTCAAAAAGTTGCCATGTTGTGGGTCAGTAACGTTTAGAAATACCTACCCCCCTTCTTCAAGTGAATGTTTTCAGCTAAGGCTCAATAATCAGCAACCAAGCTGGTTGCTAGTTGTGCAGCGGGCAATGCAGAGTTAAAGCTCCTCATTTTGCCTGACACCTTTGTTAATAAGCAACTTTTCAAATGACCCGAGCATTCCCATGGAGAAGGGTTTTGTGAGTGCACTGCCTGCCATGGGCTTATTAAGATGGATTGTAAAGACTGAGTGACATTTAGTTAACGTTAATAATTTGTATCTGTCATTTCCACATTTAAAAGGTGTGAGTTGATTCTGTGGAACTCACCCTTGAGTAAATTGTGACTGCCGGAGTCAGAAAGTATCTTAAGACTTGCACCTGTAGAAGCTGCTTGTCTATTTAACCACTGTTGACTGAGAGTAAACACAGTGAGGGAATAGTTTAATCCAATACTGTCCTAACATATTTCTGCAGGATAGCACACTGACATGTTTATCACAAAGCACTGAGATTCTGCTTTGACCTCTAGAAGAACATTTCAGGTTAGCTTAAAGGAAAGGAAAGGGAGGCTAATGGATCAGAATGAGATTCTCTGTACAGTATACAGATACAAAGGGTGTTTTTGTTAGCTCTTTGACTACTAGACAGACACAAGAACACATGGAAATAACTGATAATCAAGATAGTTAAGATAGTCATAATAACAAGTCATTAACATAACAAAAACACTATTAGAGGCAGCCCATAATAGAACATTAATTTCTGCTTTCATCTGCAATTACCACCAAAAATCAAAACAAGTTCTTTGCATGATGGAAACATCCAGCTCTTCATACAACCTTATCATAATGTGCTATTTTTAACATTCAGTTCACAGATGTGCACAAGGATGTCAAGAATAGACTGAAAATAGCATATATATTTGACACATTTGTACCACCGTGACATGTATCACCGTGGTTATGGTGCTTTTCAGGTCACATCCTTGAATATCTTAATCCTAGGTATTTTCATTTCATTTTCATCTCTCTTCTAAGAATGTTGTGTTCCCTGCTTTTGACCTTAGCCTTGTTAGACTTTCATTGAGGGGGAAAAGGGTTCCCAAAACAAGAATCAATCATACCTCTTTTTGCCTATACCGTCTGAGAAGTGGAATGCCACCAGCAGATCACTGTCACCGCTGATATTTTATGTTAATGTCGGTGTGACCATCAAGTAATAGCTTAATTGTTTTACTGTGGCTTTTGCTGGAAGAGTGCACCTGTCTCTAGTGCCCAATTCAATGTATGAGTGTGAGTGGCAAAGGAGAAGCCTCCCTGATTGTTGAAAGAGGAGCGAGGGCACAGGGCCCTACAATATTGATTGGTCACAGTTCTGGGAGAGGCACAGATTGGCTGCACAGATAGAGATTATCATAGAGATGGTCTCGGCCCGATTCTTCTAATTGCAGTTTTATTTTGAAGACAAAGGCTAGGAAGACTCTTACATTTTCACTTACAGAACTGCGGCATAAAGGGTCCAAGGTATTCCCTCTGTGCTGAGCTGCATGAATTTAATCAGGATTTCTATTTTAGGCGTCCATAGTATCCAGAGCTCATGACTTGATAGTGGCCTTCAGTTTTTGTGTCACGATCTCTCATCAAGGCAGTCTGCGTGAAATTAACCCCCAAAGACAAAGAGAGCACAGACACCATGAGCAGATGGGGATGGGATTTTCTGTTACACCAGATATGAACAGCATGTGCTGAAATGCTGAACACACGCAGGGACAAATGGCCTCATCTACTCTGGACAGACAAACGGAGGGCACGTGACATCATGTACTCGCCTAAAGACGACAGGGTTAGTTGGAACAAGTTGAAATACTGTATGTCAATATTGACATTTAATGGAAAATTGGCACAGTCGCTAATGCCTTGATACGGAGTGTTATTGGCACACAACAAATAGACGTTAAAACTATATTTCAGAGGTTCAGTTATGTGTTGGAGACAGAAATGCGAGGCAAATGTGCAGTCAACAATCGCAAGGAAGCCGCACGTATGGCTGTGTTAAAAGGTAACTGGCCACATTTATAGCACTTTATTTTAACCTCTGTTGGGCACCAATATCGCTTTACATCAAGGAACCAGTCACACTCTCATGTAAAGCGCTTTGTGACCATGTCTGTGAAAGGCGCTACATAAATAAAGATCTTCTTCTTCATACATCAGCGAACGCTACAATGACGACATGGTGGGTGACGGGTCTTGCCCATGGACACATCGACTGGGCATTTGAACCGCCAACTTTCCATGTAAAAATCCAATCCACTTTATTTGAATATAGCACATTTAAACAACAAAACGTTTCCAAAGTGCTGCATACGAGACCACAAAAACTATAAAACCAAAACAATACAAATTAGCTCCACCAATAAATGAGTATACAACAATAAATACAAATAAAAACACATTAAAAGCTATAAATAAGAATAAAACAGTATAAAAGAATAAATAGAAATAAAAACGATTTTACAAAAAAACAATTCAATAAATAAAAAGACACAGGGGACGACACAACCCACGCGGTGCTAAAAGCCAGAGAATAAAAGTGGGTGTTAAGACAAGATTTAAAGGAACAGGCCACCGTTTTTCCATACTGAGATATGTTCTTACCTGAGCTTAGACAAGTTGCTGCATACCCGTCTGGTCTTTGTGCGTGCACTCAGTCACGCAAAAGGACCAAAGATGTTGTTAGCATTTAGCCTCTCCTCCTCTCCTCTGGGGGCCAAACAGGGGTGAAGTTAGATGCGACCAAGCTCTTCCACGTTTCCCCTATTTAAATACGGTTACGTGAGTAGTTACACGATCCAAGTATAGTCACACAAAATTAAACATGTCGATTTCCTAAGCGGATAAAAAGGGGTACTATATTGTAAGGCGTAATAACACCTTAGGAGCACTATGGTGTCCGCGCAGTAATATCTTCACTTTACTTTAGTGACGCCAAGGCTGGTGACTTTGGGACGCAAATATTTTTTTCCCTCCTTACATTTTTACAAATTCTGAGCCTTAAGACGACCTGCTCCACCATCTGTCTTCATGCTATCCCTGTACCCAGTAAATCCTATGGGCCAAAAAATACTTAGAAAAGTGAGGCATATGTGGTAAAGTTGCCCACTTTTAAATTCATGTACGTAGATAGTGATGACTATGCTGATGATTTACATATTTTTGGTTTAAGCATTAGATGACCCGATAAAAACCTGCTGCTTTCATACATCCTGTTTCTCACATGGCCGCAGTGCGGACTTCATACCTTTCAGTTGTCATGATAAATTAATTATTTTTACGGATTAAAGCATCTTCTGACATTCTAACCCAGCTATGAATCACATGTCAGTTCTTGTGCCAAGTCATAATAATTTTACTTCCTTCCCTTGGATCTTATATTTGCGCTCAGCTTGTCCTCTCAATTTCCTCCTTTATTGTCTGCCCCTGACTTAGCCTCGTCTGATCACTTGGAGCTGATGTAGGACATTGATGAGACGATTAGCTTCAGATTTTGTTTTTTTTTAGTTTTTTACTGCAGAGCTTAATGGACAGAAGGGGGTGGGGAAGAATGGATTTCCTTTGCAATCCGGCGTATTAAATCTGTCAGTAATACTTTAACTTTGTGGCTCAACATTACATCACCTTGCATAATGCTTACATGCAGTTTTGACAAAGCTTAAACATTTTCCCCCTGGCTCTTCAGCATGCTTCCCCCCAATGTGCAATAACTGTTCTGAAAAGGTCACATGTGATGAGGCCGCAGCAAAACTAATGAAAGCTTTAAAAAAATAAATTAAAAAAATCACCCTTAGTATAGCGCCACAAAATGATGCCCCACACTTAACCCACTTGATCAACACGATGAGTGCTCTCAATGCTTCTGTACTAAACTGTAATGCGACATCATTGATTTAGCTGTATTTGATATGTTTGGACGGCTCTCCATTGGTCTGGCATTTTCCATCGTAGACAAAGGTTCTTAACCTGTAGTATTAATGGTGAGGATCTTTCGCCTCTCACTTCTCAGCTTTATATTTTAACAGCAGGCTGAATACAGATCTAGTTATTGGTTCCTTCCACCTTTACCACATTGCTCTGTTTATGGCAAAGAGTTTTATCTTTTGGATGCATGTGTTGCCTAGACTCCTCTTTTCTTTTTTTTATATTCCCCTGACATCTTTCTTCATTTTGTCCTGTTTTGTGATGTTTGTGTTCTTTTGAGGACCTCGCTTTGCACCTGGTCAGCTCTGATTATCTGTGCATATCTACTTTATAGTAATACTTTGTGTTGCCAAGTAACACACAGGTACTTGGTCATTACAGTATATTATAATGAATATTTGCCAACCTAGAACATTTTGAGAATAATTAATTTTGTTGCTCCGTGATTGAGACAATTACAATATCTTTATAGTTTTGAGATAGACTAGAATTGTACATGCATTGGAATCTGTTCAATTTTCAGGATGATGTGGCCAGGTGACCTTTTCCATGAATCTCACACAAAACAAACACTAAGCGCCAGGTGGATCCGCTCCACCAATAACTCTGTGATCTCAGATGAGAAGCACCAGAAACCAACAGGCAGCTTCTTCAAATGGCGACAGGACCATCTGGATTAGACATCCAAAAGATTTTCAAACAGAAAGTTAATTTTCCACAGCGAATGCACCAAGCTACAATGGCAGAAACCAGATTCAGTCTTAAGCTATCGTCTTCAGGCTTCACAATGTTACAAAGCCTTCATATCTCGCTGTTGTAGAATCTTTGAATAATAGCTGATGGTACACGCACAGTAAATACACACACACAGATGTTTTTATCTGCAATAACTGTATCATTACATGGATGTAGCGGCCAGGTTTGCCCTGTGCAAACGTCCGCTCTGGCTGCAGTGTTTAAGGCGTCTCGGACGCGTGTCTTTCAACATAAGAATCGGAAAAGTACTGTGTTCCAAGGTTTATTTGCATACCTCAACGGCATCAATATACACAGGTTTCAGACTCCATAGACACGGTCAAAAGATGTATGCCTCCACACTGCAACACCTGAGTGCCCCCTCCTCCCCCTTATATAGGGCAGGTAATTGCACAACTTTACACACAGAGCGCCACGCAGTGGTAGGAGGATCAAACGTGTACATGGCGCTAAAATGGCTCCAACAATAGAGCTTTACAAGAACTACACAATTTGGCTTAGTATTTCTGCAATGTTATTGCAACAAATGCCATTTGAAGAATAAAAAAAGACATTCTTAAAAGACATTTGTAAAACTTTTTGGACCGTATTCAGAATTATCCAACATAAACTCTAACACGCACATTCCCTCATATAGGAACAGGGCTGTAGTATATTATATTATATTATATTATATTATATTATATCATATCATATCATATCATATCATATCATATCATATCATATCATATCATATTATATTATATTATATTATCATCAAATCTTTACGAGGTCCAGTCAAAGAAACTAAACAAAACAAAACAAAAAAAACAGTTTAGAGCAGACAACTGTACCAGTGTCGCCACAGTTCAGACTGGTAGCGTGTGGCACTGAATTTGCAGTTGGTCAAGATGTTGAGCCGACAAATAAATCTATACATTACGTTTCTTAAAACAGCATGAAAGGCTCTAATGCCAGCAGAAACAAATAAGTGGCTGGCACTTTCCCATCGAGGTTTTTTCAACAAAATTCTTAGACAGTCATTATATGCCACGTTAAGTTTCCGTATGCTCGAACGTTTATAGTTTGACCACAGGTGTGCTGTATATAGCGGGGTACAATATCATATCATATATAGAAAGGCTGATTTGACCCAAGAATGTGATAAATCTGAAGAGGAAGTTTTCATTTCAGTGTGATTATGGGTTCTGCAGCATTTCTCACCCATCGCCACCACCATTATCTATTTGCTCTCTCAACCCTAGCCTTTCCCTCTACCCCTTTAATTTCAGCGCTCTCTCCCTCACAGATTTTATCTCCTCTCCAGGTCATGGATGGAGGCCACATGTGGTTGTCCTGAAATGACATCAGTCCCTCCTCTACCGTAGTGTTGTCTGTTGCTATGGGAACAAAAACTTTTGGACACCTCATTGGTATTTTACATTTTATACCTGAAGGAGCTGAACTGTTTTTGAGCTTCTCATCATATTATGCTGCTGTTCACTAGAGAAAATCTCACCTGAACTTGTGCTTTGTTATTTTCATGCATGGTCTCCTTCTCAAGAGCTAGCGTCACACAAGGACTTTTTTCCTCTCTTAATTGAAAGAGCTGTGCAGCAAGGGGAGGTGCAAGAGGAGGGGTTGTGGGAGGGGCTTATGATGAGCTCGCATGAAAATCAGGGATGGAAACTATTGGATTTTTTTGTCATCTGTTTTAGATCAATATTCCATCTTTTAACCGACAAAGTGTAAGACAATGATATAGATGTGTTTGAGAATATTGCCAAATACCTGCAAAAAGTACAAGCCCCTCTTTAAATGCCACTCAACTGAAGGCCTGATCTTGATGTTGTATATTACGATTTATTCATCAATTCATTTGTTGATTAATGAATAAATAGGTTGGTAGATTAGCCTTAAGATTGATTGGAGCACCAGTTCGAAAGCGAACAAAATAAAAGAGTAAGAATAAAAGGCTAAACTTAGATTTATCTGAAGGATGTGAATTCTTGAACCATATACAGTGATCAAACACAGACATTACCAAAGCAAAGTGTGGTTTATGGAGGTTTAAGGACCAAGATCAATTACCGGACAGCATTAAATAATAAAATACAAAACCCTATTGGAGATTACAGAACGGGATTCTGATCTGAATAGGTTAGACCTGAAAGTGCTAGGTTTAAAGGATGAATAATCAGATAAAATGTTTTTGAATATCTGAAGGTCAATGGTTGAAGTTAAGGTGTATTGCGTTCAATTAATGTGAGTCTCTTGGGTTCTCACTGTGATTGGTCTTTTCATTAACCCTCGAGTTAAATGTTACTGAAGAAATGCAGTACGATTTCATTGTGCTCAACAATAGGCATAGGTCAAAACATCACATGAGACATTGAGATGTACAAAACACACTGTATGTATATATATATATATATATATATATATATATATATATATATATATATATATATATATATATATATATATATGTGTGTGTGTGTAAGTTAGAATACAATATATATATATATATATATATATATATATATATATATATATATATATATATATAGTTTAACGCTCATTACCAGTATACAAAATAATTGTTATACAGTTAGCATTAGTCTGTTATTTGACCGCCTGGATTTTGTTGGTTGGTCCAGTAAGTTGATTTTATGTCTGAAATATTAAGAGGCATTTGTTCCAAACTTTGTTGTGCTGCTTTGGCAGCTTATGTTTTTATTCAGCACATAAGGTACAATTCATTCAATTAGACCTAAACAAATGTACAATATCGTTAAAATTGTTAATTTGGAATTCCTCAGACTTTGCATTGTGTATCACTGTAATGCTTTCAAACAAATACATTTTATAAATGGATAATATTACAAAATCAAGTGCCACCTCTGGGCCACTCCAGTGAAAATTGTCTGGACACCGCAGCATTAATGTTGTTTATGAAGGAACGACGTAATAACATAGGCTCATAAAGCCAACACACAATGAGCTCCTTTATATTCAGACAAGAACAATGTAAATGAAGCATTCTGAATTACGAGTGCAGATTCAGAAGCGAATATTTCCTGTGCCTCTCTCTGTGGAGTGGCATAGCAATTGCAGAATGAGCTCTTGTAGCGAACTAGCGTGCAGTAATTTAGAATTTAATTAGGAGGTAACTGAACTTTTGCCATGAATCAGTTACCAGTCCCTTTTGTTAGTCTGTGTAAGGTAAACCATAACGCAACTATCCCAACCAAAACACACTTTTTAATCTGCTACTGCTTGTAATATAATATATTACAATAAAGCGACTCGCTATGAGTAATAGAACTGCGTCACTATATACAGCATGTCTTGGAAAATTCTTCTCCATTGCGTAGTGAAGCACTAATTCAGTCCCTGTGTGTACTTGTAGTTCTTCAGGTCTCAGTTTCCTCACGCTTCACAGAGTGCTTGATCTGAGGTAGAAAGATCCACATCGACACAGACAGGTGGAGCGAAGGATGAGCAGAGGAGTAGAAAGACATGAGGCTCGGGGCCATTTCCTGGGCGATTGAGAAGTGGGCGGTAGAGCTTTGAAAGAGGTAGGAGGTCTTCATTTTATTACCGGTTTTATTCATCCAGGCTCAGCTATAAGTTTCCCCAAGTGCTGAATTAAAAAGTGCGTCTCATCACAACACATCGAATGGCTCTGTCTTGGCTCTGGTGCACTCCGCAACCCAAAATGATATGAGTTTTTTTATGGGCATCTGAGTCAACAAGGGGTCGTATTTGCATTCTTATGAGCCTTTTGATTAAGAGGGATGGGCGCAGAGCAGCTCTTCTCTCCATTACCTGTCTAATTACACCTTGCATGATGAAGGGAAGCGGGGGGAAACCTAGTTATGGCTAAAAGCCTCTAATGTCATTGTGGTGCAGAGCTGCAGTCAGGACACATCGGCAAAACGTCACTATCAGGGTTTAACACAGGGGGTTACCACACAATGTTGGACATTAAATGTAAAACATTCAGTCATGTCACAATCTTTCTCTCAAAACTCACTGAAAGATACCAGTTTCCACATTCTAGAAACTGGTATATTTTGCTTTACTGCTCCAAAATATAATACATAACCAGCATGATTTAGGAGGAAAGCTGATGGGAATCTACCAAGACCCAGTTTCTAGAGTCAAGTAGGGCCAGCGCCAGGGAGCACCAGGACATCATTTAACCACTTATAGTTTAATTTTTATTTAACCACATATTACATTTTAAACATTTTAGGATATGGTTCTGTATTATTGTTTTAGGCTATTAATCTCCCATAGATATCAAAGTGTGGCATGTCGAGTGTTAAACATGTCGAGGAGTATAGTAAAATTAACCTTTATCTTAAAGATTTAGCCTTGTTGTCAAGGCCAGCCTGGATTAACAGGAAGAAAAAATAAATTAAGACTACCATTTAAGCTCACACAGTTCACAAATAGATGACAGAGTCATCCGTTCTCTAATTACATGGTTCAGACAGCTGTGAGTTGACACAATTTCCATTTCATAACCATTTTTAGCAAAGGAAAGAGCAACTGTGCCTCACCCCAAACAACCAGAGTAACATTTAAATAAATACAAATCTTCTGATATGAGTTTTTTAAGACAAAAAAAAAAGTCAGCTCACACCCTGACAGCTGGGCCTTTCATTTGTGAGCAGATGCCCACTATTATTTCCTTTCTCATGCTCAAATAATCTCTTCATTGTTGACACTTGTTATGGTGTGAATACGTTTAACAGGTATTTTGTACAATATCAGCAGATGCTTTTGTGAGAAAACAAAGGTGTTCTCGGCTCCACCAAGGGCGCACTGGGACAATAATTCAGCCCGGGCATTTTTTGGTTTGGACCGGGCCACCCATAGCACGCAACCTCCAGGCTCTTTCCTGCATGTCATCAACTTCACACATTGCCTTCACACTTGCTCAAGGACACAACGACAGTCTGAAAGGGTTATGTTTTTGTATTTCGTGCAAACCTCAGCTCGTCATTTCAAAGCTCAGTGATCTGCTATGCTATGTTAATTGGCCTTCAGAGGATTGCTCTTTGTCACACAGATAAGACAGGAGAGATGTGATGCTCCACTGTCGGCTAAACTCTGGCGCTCAGTGTAAAAAGCATGTCTTTGTGACAGCACTGTGGCCCCGAGAGCGCTGCAGGATTTTGGGGGATTACTTTGTGGTTGCATTTTCCCCACATCAAATCTCCACACTTAAGCTTTCCCTCTGTCGACTTTTTCTTTTGTTTTTAGTTTTAGTGTCTGGCTTCATTTGTGTGTTAGTGCTTGAGGCAGGGATGGTTCTCTCTCCTGTCTGGGGATTCAACACTGCCGGTGAAATGACAGCCGTAGTCTCAAAACACAAGACATTTAGCAACGGAAAACATGGCCTGGACCTCATTATTCCACATTTGGACAATAACAATGATTCAGTTTGTAATAATAATACTGTGAGCGAGGGATTAGGTTATCAATGGCTTTAATTAAAATGGGCCATTATTTAACTGAGGGAGGCAACATGAGACACTCTGGAGATTCAATGTTGTTATAAGTGGGAACCAGATATATACATACACTATAAAAAGACACACAGGTCTCTTTTTCTCAGTGTCTGACATTGAATTTCAGTGGCACCGATGGTAGAGTGGGTCGTCTCATGATCGGAAGGTTGGGGGTTCGTATACCGCCTCCTTCAGATACACACTGTCATTGTGTCCTTGGGCAAGACACTTCACTCTCCTTGCCTTCCGAGTATACCCTGGTGTATGAATGAGAGTGTGAATGGGTGAGTGGATCCTTGCTGTAAAGCACTTTGAGTGCCTAATGTAGGTGGAAAAGCGCTTTATAAGTTGAGACCATTTACCAATTATCTTTGCCTTTTTTAGGTCAATTAAAATGTTCTAAATTAACAGACTATAAATTATAGTTATAATCTCAAGAATTTGCATATTAAATCAACAATGAAATGTGTTGAAATAAATGAAATGTTTTCTACAAGTGCAAAATAAAGGTTTTGTAAACTAAATGGAACCGGTGCCTTGAACTCTCAATATACTTACTTGCGTGCCTCTAAGCTGTAATACTTTATTTCCCCAGGAAGTCCGGGGTGGCGTTGTTGGAAAGTCTAATCAAATTCTTGAGATTATAACTATAATTTATAGTCTGTTAACCCCTCAGTTGCCACATTCTGTCGTTATGCTGGCAGGATTATTGAAATGAAAGGAGGCCCGGTTTCCATTTAAGTTTTGTGAGAAAACGATGAATATCTAGCTATGGATGCTACGTAGTGCTAAAAAGGTTTTCTCACTACCTAAGCTAAACCTTTTGGTCTAGTATTGTGCCAATTCAATGCATGTTTATTTGTATATATTATTGTTTATTTCTGCATGCAATGATTTGTTATGATTTAACAATGTATTTTTCTATTGCTGTGTACATATTTTTGTGGAATTTGGTACTCTGCTAACTGGTTTTGTATTGCTGTGGAGGTGTAAACTACTAAACTACTACTTCTCTACAGCTGGATCCCTTGTATTGCATCTTGTTGACTATTTTACAAGGTGACCTTTGCAATTGTTTGGACTACTGGCTTCTCCATCGTTGGTTCGGGTAGATTGTGGGACCGCTAATGTCCCAGTAGTTAACGTAGGGACTACCGAGGTCCTGCTGCATCCTCGCACTGTTGTAAGTACACTGGACCTAGTAAACGTGGTGAGCTTGCCTGCGGGTGTGACGGAGGTGTCAGCTGCAGCCGCGTCCGTCTCATCGCAGACTGCCACCACCTGTGTGTTGGACGTTTTTGAGGGATTAGATCTGTCTCTTTTGTCCAGTGAGGAGCAGGACAAGGTGCGATCTCTCTTAAGGTGGTATACGTCCGTGTTCGCTGCCCATGACCAGGACTTGGGCTGCACCAACTCGGTCACCCATGACATCCCTCTCACGAATGATGTGCCAGTCCGGCAGCGGTATCGTCGGATACCTCCCTCCGAGGATGAGCTCGTTAAAGAGCACATCCATCAGCTCTTGGAGGCGCAGGTGATTGCAGAAAGTTCCAGTCCCTACGCCTCCCCCATCGTTCTCATCCGGAAAAAGGGCGGAAGCCTCAGACTGTGCGTTGACTACTGCCAACTGAACAACAAAACCCGGAAGGATGCGTTTCCACTACCCCGCATAGAGGAATCCCTCGATGCTCTGACAGGTGCCCACTGGTTTTCCACTATGGATCTAGCCAGCGGATACAATCAGGTACCTGTCACCAGGAGCGATCGGCACAAAACTGCGTTTTGTACAGCGTTCGGGCTATTTGAGTGGAATCGCATGCCTTTCGGGCTATGCAATGCCCCCATCACCTTCCAACGTCTGATGCAATGCACTTTGGGGACCAACAGTGCCAGTCTCTCCTCTTGTACCTGGACGACATTGTGGCCCCGAAGGAACAAGGTTCTGTGTATACTGTGGCCCCTGTTGAGGACCACAGTAAGGTTAAGCGGGTACATCGCTCTTTCCTTAAGGCCTTGGTCTGCTTTGACACACCTTACCATGTGGTTGAGACTTCATCTGGTGATTCTGGTGAACAGCCACCAGCAGGGGACGAATCTTCTCTTGAGTCTTTTGGTGGTGACCTGTTTCTAAGGCCACAGCCTACTCAGGAACCTCCCTCTGTTCTTCCACATCAACATGTTGCTGTGACTCGGACCACTCCACCGCCCTTGCAGCTCTCATGCGCAGTTCCGGCAGCTCCGGGACCTTCTCTGGCTTCTCCTTCTGGAGTGACAAATCGGCAACTTGTACCAGTGGCATGGACTGCCTCTCCTGGCCATAATGAGGTGACCCCGCGTAGATCCGCTCGCTCAACGGCCGGACAGCATGCAAACATTCATCATCTCCCAAGGTCATCGCACCATCCGGCCAGAGGAGGACATTCTGCTTCCTCTTCGTCCAGCGCCGCGGGTGTAGTCTTTAGGCCATGGTGTTAGGCGAGTATATCCATTGTTGGGGTGACAATGCAAACCGGGGGGGTAGAATGTGGTAAGACGGGCTTTGGATGTCTGTGTTGGGTGTGCTCTTACCTATCACTGCGTCGCGCTGGCTTGGTGGACTATATAAGCGCCCCCATTCTCGTTTGCGCCCCTTTGCCCCATACGCTCTTCCGGGTCTTCTGTGTTGGACGCCTTGTCCTCCAGCTCCAGGCAGATTCCATTTTATGTCCAAATTCTTAAAATAACGCTTTAACACGAACCGTTCACTAAGGCAAGGCAAGGCAAGTTTATTTGTAGCGCACAATTCATACACAAGGAAATTCAAAATGCTTCACAGTTGCATAAAATTACCAGAAAACAGATAAAATACTTTCAGTTTTCATATGCACGGGTAAAAAGAGCTGTTTTCAGCCTGGATTGGAACATTGTCAGAGTTGAGGCCTGTCTCACATCCTCATGAAGACTGTTCCAGATTTTAGCTGCATGAAACTGAAACGCAGCTTCACCGTGTTTATTATTGACTCTGAGAACCACCAGGAGACCCCTCCCTGAAGTTCTCAGGGCCCGAGATGGTTCATACGGCTCTAACATGTCAGAGATGTACTTTGGTGCTAAACCATGAAACGACTTGTACACAAGCAGAGCTGTTTTAAATTCTATTCTCCAAGTGACAGGAAGCCAGTGCAGAGACCGGAGCACTGGACTAATATATTCGTATTTCCTCGTTCTTGTCAGGACTCGAGCGGCAGCGTTCTGGATGTACTGCAGCTGTCTAACAGCACCGCCGCACGCTATCACTCGGCACCTTCTCTGTGAGCGCAGCGTGACGCCTTCGTAAAGGTAACGATCACCTCGGCCCAGTCACTCTGCTATGCCGATTTCAAACAATCCTAACCAGTGTTTTAGTTACAGCCACGCTGCAGGCCTGGCTTCGCACTCTGCTTCTCCACTTCAACCAGTCTTGGTCAGTCAAGCACTTTCAGCTGTATGTTTTTCCATAGTTAGTTTTGTAGCTGCTTTGTTTTTCATCCAGGTTTAGTTTTGTTAGTAATCCAAATTTTTTTTTTGTAGGTGTTCTCAGTGGTCTGCAGTGGCACTGGCACGTTGCCTCTGCTGTTTTGTTTTGTTCTGTTTTGCTTCGCGCCTGTGTGTCTCCAAATCGGACACTTCCTCCTGCGGTCTCTCTGGGCCCGATTGCCTGGAGGTCAGCGTCGCGGTCCAGGTCGCTTGTTAGAATCTGCTTTGTTGCAAGAGTAGAATAACCAGATCTTTTTAAATGTCACACACAGCATTTGCAAAGAACAAATCTATCCTTGAGTCAAGTTGACAAGAACATGCCCAGTATGTGACTGCGTTTCTTATGCCCAGCACCAATCATAAAGTGCGCCGTAGGCTCCTATAAATCACAACATGTGTTTGCATGTATTTGCCATGAACAAAGTCACACATTAGAGCATCAACGTGCCATTATCTCTGCACAGTATCGGAGCTTCTTCATCGCGGCTCTCTCACGGCGCGAGAAAAGGTCAGAATCATCCACCTTGTCTAATCAAACATCCATTAATGTGGCGTATGTAAATAGGACACCCATCGGCGCACCTACACAGGTCCAGAGCCCCTGTCACAACCCCTTAATTCAGATGCGCACACACAGACTAGGGCTCACTGTCGCCCAATTTTCACCGAAGATAATTACTCCCTTATTCATGTGTCTGTAATTATACCCTTTAGCATCTTCCTGCGGCACACTCGCAGTCGCAAAAAATCACAGGATCAAATGTGTTCCTGCCGCATGTACCAATGTCCTTTTGGCCTTTACAGGGCATCAAAGATCTCTAAAGCACAGCCTTTCACAAGGATGGTAGGATGATTATTGAGTCAAAATGCAGCCTAAAATGACACGGTACAATTTTCCTTTTAGATCCAAATGAATCTGTGTCCATTTAGTCCCAATAGATTGGCCATACCGCCTTTGCTCTGCCCAATCCCGTCAGACCTTGGAAGCTAAGCAGGGAAGGGCCTGGTTGGTACTTGCATGGGAGACCGTTTGGTAACACCAGGAAGCCTAGCGAATGTAGTGAGTGAGTGAGTGGATGGTGTTGGTCGGAGGGGCTGATGGCGCAGATTGGCAGCCTCGCTTCCGTCAGTCTACCCCAGGGCAGCTGTGGCTACAATAGTAGCTTACCACCACCGAGTATGGAGTGAATGAATAGTGCAACTGTAAAGCGTCTTTGAGTGTCCAGAAAAGCGCTGTATAAAACCGATGCATTATTATTATTATTATCTGCCCCCCCACAGATTACTAACTCAACATCCTATTTCACCACATACATAAATGTCATCTGTGTTCTTCTTCTAGGCCTTCTAGTTGTCCAAAAATATTAATTACCTTTCAGTTTCTGCTGTCCAACTATCTCCGTCTGGCATCCTCGACTTTGTCTCTCCTGCTTCTTGCTCCTCTGTTGACGTTTTCAATTGTGTATCCAATCACATCTAAGAAAAGCAGTTCAGATAACCACAAACGCAAAGTCTATATGCTCTAGATATTAAATACATTATATCGGAGTACCCCAATGCAACTGATGTCTTGTAGTTCAGCATAATGTACTAACTTTTCAATTCCGACTTTGATTGAAAATTGCACTAATGCTACAGTAACGTCCTGTAGGTTGAACTCTAATCTCTTACAGAGTTCAGAGTTCATGTATTATCCTAATTGTATGAAATATAGAAGTATTAAACGTTCTTTACAACATAGTATTATTTTCAAAGGTCAAAATCACTGCAGTTGTAATGTTATCAAGGACTTTGATCCTACTTCTGACAGAATCAATACCTTTTCAGCTGAGTATCTGTTTAGATACAAGATTTAGTATGAGGGGTTACTCACTTGGTCAGTCATTTACCCAACTAATGCAGAGCATCCACTAAAACAAATTTGTTTCATAACTCATGCCTTTTACGCTTAAAGCCACACTGCGTAGGATTTTAACCAAAAAATTTAATGGAAATACAACCATTTATTGTATGACAGATATTTTCATCATTGAAAAATACCTTATAAGGCAAGGCAAGGCAAGGCAACTTTATTTATACCGCGCATTTCGTACACAAGGCAACTCAATGCGCCTTATAAATGTACAAACAAACATGAGCCTTTGCTGTGAGCGGCTCACCTCTCCCAAGGAATGACTGTAACTTTACCTGGAGTGAGTGTGTCTCCAGCCCGTCTTCATGGAAATGTCGAAAGTCAGCAATTTTTTTTTATTGAAATAGGTCCTCATCCAAATCCATTCTTTGATAACGCACTGCAAAAATAGCATTTTCTGTGTTGAGCTGGTCATAAGGAGCATGTTTTGTACTAATGGCACCCGTATAGTCCAAAACGTTACGCAGTATGCCTTTAAATAATGAAATGAACATTTGCTGTCAATCCTTTTATAAATATCTGTATCATTTACATCCAAACGCAATACACGACACGCGAGTTTCTCCAATTGTCAGATCAAGTCTTAACGTCTCGTATATAATCCTCACATCAAAGCACTGATTTAAAGAGACACTGAGAAAGATCAGGTAATGGCTCAGAAGGGAACTCTATGAAACTGGAGGCAGCAGCAGCCGCCGCATGGTTTGTGCTCCTCCAGATCAAATTATTTTCCATTTGACAGTGCTCGTGCCTGAACTTCTCAAATCGACACGACACATTTGTCACAGTGCGTCCTGCAGGTGTCAGCCCAATAATCACACACTTTAGACTGCTCATATCATTTCACTTTGTAGTGTCAGTACATTTACGCAACAAGATTTCTTATCAAAGGACATGCTCAAATTGTGCTGGAGGATAAGGATTGTACATTTGCATTAACAAAACATTAATTTTAATTATGTGGAGAAAAAAAAAACGTCTCTAAACTCTGTTGAAGCCCCATCTGTTCAGTGTTTTTAAAATTAGAAACATCTGCTAAAATTCTTGCTGATGCCTTCAGCAGTTTCCTATTATTTTGTTTTCTAAACATAATCGAATTGGCTGCTCCTCGAGCTACTTCACTCGTGGTACATGTTAACTTATCATCTAGTCCTCTATAATTATCAAAAAGCACTATTAATCTCTGGAACAGTATGTTCAGAGGATGAGGAGACATGTACAGAAGAAGACCATTAGACAAAGAGTGTAAGGAAAATAAACTGTTGGACCAAAAGGGAAAATTGGCACATGGAGGTGGCGTAGAAAGATGCAGGAGTGACTGACGCGAAAGGCTGCCAGAGCCCAATTACAAGGCCATTATGGAAGTGCCATAATGATGCTTCACTCTGCTCTTTTTGACGGGTCTAACGTTGCTCCAATCCAGGGCCCTGTTATTCTAGCACTTTCCCACTTCCTACTACGGACCCAGAAACAGTTTGGACTCAAAGGCATTGTGGGGGTTATTATCCTGGACATGGAGGGACTTCAGATTCAACCTTCCTGTCACAACCAGCATTTCAAATAAACCAACCTTTCAAAAGGCTACCAAAAGCTTAACGCTAATTTATGATTACAAATACAAATAATACATAATATACCCACCGGCACTACTACTATGTCAAAACTTTCTTTGGACAGCACATTGAATCAGTGCTTTGCTGCCAAATATTGTTAAAATGGATAGTTCTTATTCACTTGTAGAACCACTTGGGCCAGCTTGTACTCATTAAATATTAAATTGTATTAGCTGTGTGACTGGCCCTGCATTCATTACTGCTGTACATTTCAAGATGGGAGTAGCCTATTTTCTGTGGGTAGCTCTCCATGGCACTGTGCAATAATGCGATACTATAAAAACCGTTACTTTGAGAATTCAATTTTGTGTCACCAAACCCAGACGGAGTAATGCTGCTGTGGAGAGAATGGCTGCAACACACCATCTGTCTCATTATGTGAAAAGACTACCTCTGGTTAACTTCCTAAAGCATTAAGGCTGAATAAGAGATACTAGACTTCACGTCGTCTAATATCTAAACAGGTAAGTGACTAAGAAAAGTCAATAAGCAATAGCATTCAGTGTTGGGCAAGTTACTTACGCTAATCACACCACTACCCACAGGGTTTGTGGACGGACACTTGATCTCTCCTGAACAGCGTTATAACTTTAATAACTGTATCAATACTTTTGAACAGCTCGTTTATGTACAATTATGCAAATTGGCTCAAATGTAATCGAGCAAACACAGGAAACAGCAAATGGGCAGAGCAGAAACCACAAGTGAACGTTTTTTTCACAAAACATTACATGGTAAGGCACTTGTTGCCTCTCTTCATTAATTGCGCCTCAAAGTTGTATTTACAGGACTTGCTTTTTAAAGGATAGAAAGAATCCCGCTGTAAACATTTGTAATTTTAATAAAAATACACACCTCTGGACAAATTAGTTCTCAGACAGCATTCTGTCTTGTTAAAGAAATCACCTCCTCCCATTACAGGGCAATAAATCCCACTACTCACTGTCCCTGTTGCTGGAGACATAACAGTGTTCTAAAGACCTATAATATTATATAGAAGTAAAATTATTTTGTTTTTGAGGAAATGTTTGGTCTTGTACAGAGTGATCATGTACCCAGTGAGTGATGTTAATGATCATTTTTGTAATTCATACATTTTCTTTTTAGATACAACTTGTGAAAGTGTCATGCTGTTAATAGGAAAAACTGGCTCCTGCCCCCCACTGGGTCCTGTGACATCTTAACATTTTAGAACCTGCAACCCAGCAATTGCCAAATCATACCAAAAAGGTTTTTAACTAAAGTTATTGAAATTGCGCTGTATTTATTATAAAGCTTTAGTAAAATGGACACGCCATAAACAATTTATTTTGACACACATCTCCAATCTCCAATTGTATCTCAGTCTAAAGCACGCAAACCCCATAATAGCAGTCCTTTGAGCTGGAGATGCTAATAGAGAAATTTAAACTTAATTACCTAGTGTGAAAAAAGATCAGCTGAAAGCCTTACAACAGTGCCTCAATTTGGCTAATTAATCCAAATGAGCACAATGTCATATGCTGCAATAAAGCAAAATGTAAAAGGCAAGAATTAGGACTAATTACAGACTCATAAAGGTTTAAAAGGTAATCGGTTTGTAACACATGCAAAGATGTTTGTTAGAAGAAATAAAACTCACTGTGCAGCCATAAATATGCAAGGCTAGAAGCAGTAATGGATATGTACATTTAGGTTGCTTTTCACTTAACACATTTATGTATTCAAAATAAATCATTTCTCACATATGACTTTGTAATCTGCATTTTGCACAATGACAGCTTAATACCACATTCTTAATTTATTTAAGTGAGTGGACATTGACATCATGAACATTGTCTTCCTTTAATGACCATTATAGCATCAGTGCGTTTGGAAAAACTTGAAAAAAGTGTACACCATCATATAATAGATGGTAGAGCCATGTGAAGACTAAAGACCCCACATGATTTGTTATAAAGGCAGGATAGATGCTGTCCATAAAACAGCCTCTTCATCGCTGGGAAACAGAGATGTGGAGGCGTATGGCATGTATAATGAATGGATAGCAGTCTGTGATTATGTTTCGTGTGTTGGTGCGCTGGTACTCAAACCCGAGGGAGGGCACACGATCTTCTCAGGTTCTTCTTTGTGGCTTTGAGTTGTGTTCCTTCAGATTACAAGATAAATGTGACACCAAGCAGAGAAAGAACATGGACTCAAAAGTCCAAACTCTGTGTGGCACAAAGGCATCACAGCGGTGCCAAGAGCAACTTTTGTTCTTTTAAGGAACTGCTGCATGTGCGAGCTGTGTAGTGAAGAGGTAATCACATCTGCCAATTTTTACTTTGGTAAATTATTACGTCTAATCCTGTGGTGAGGAAGTCTTCTACAAACGCTTTGTCTCTAAATCACATACTACTTCAGGTCCCAGGAAACAACAAAGAAATGTATACTCTGATGTTACATATTGTTAAAGTGAGTTTAACCCTCGTGTGGTCCTTGGGTCATTTTGACCTGAAAGCCACTGGAGCCGCAGCCCATCCAAATGGCCCAAAAGCCACCGAAGGATTTTTGTAAAAAGAAGCAGAAAAAATTATGAATGTGTGGTCATTTTCAGGCTCTTTTTTGAAGTGTAAATTTTTTGACATTAGGGTCTTTAAAGGGTGCAAAATTGAAGGACCACACAAGGGCTATTCAGGTGCAGTGCAGGGAAGATGATAGCTGACAGATAAATGAATGGGATACACTATCCCCAGAACTTCTTGTTCAATATTTCTGGTCTGCAGTGGCCATTCATTATCAAAAGTGGTACAGACATTAACCTTATTAATGTGTTTTGACGATGAAACACATTAAAAAGGTGTGTGTAAAGATGACTCCAAGGGCACAGCACAGAATACTCAATGAGCTAAAAAAGAACCCTAGAGTGTCAGCTAAGACAGAAATCACAGGCACATGCCAACATCTCTGTTGACACATCCACAATATGTAAAACATTGAACAGGAATGGGGTTCATAGGAGAACGCCACGGAGAAAGCCATTCCTGTCTAAAAAAAAGATTTCTGCATGTTTGAAGTTTGCGAAAGAGCACTTGGATGCTCCACAGCACTACTGGCAAAATATTCTGTGGACTGATGAAACCAAAGTTGAATAGTTTGGGGGGAACACACAACGTCATGTGTGTAGGTAAAATGGAACAGCACACCAACATCAAAACCACACTGTGAAGTATAGAACAAGGAGCATCATGGTGTGGAGATGGGAGCAGCATATATGCTTCCAATTATGCAGGGCTGTTTTGGGGACTTTGGGAAGAAAGGTATGTATATGGCACTGCAAATCCATTCAAACAATACGTACAATTCTACGGCAGATATATAAACGACTTACTTTTCATCTTTACAGGATCACAACAGCAATTACTCGACTCCCATACCTTTCTAAACAATGCAAATAAAAACATCAAACTTAGCCTGCAGTACAGCGCCATGGAAATCAATTTCCTGGATTTGAAGATCTTCTTTGACCAGCATGGCTCCATTCATACAACAATTTTCAGGAAAGGCACCAACAGAAATACCATTCTGCGGGCTGAAAGTTCTCATCCTAATAAGTTAATTTCCAACATACCTTATGGACAATTTTAAAAGTTAAAACGTATTTGCAATTCTGACTCAGAGTTTGAACTTCAGGCAAAAGACATGTGTGAACGGTTCATGAAACGGGGCTTTCAAAAGGAAAATCTCCATGCAGCATGTTCCAAAGCCAGAAACCTGGACAGAACAAGCCTCCTCAATAAAAAGAAATGTCCCCCCCAACACAATCGCAATATAGTAACATGTCCCACAAAATCAAAATAACTATAACAAAGAATTGGGACATCTTGGCCTGTGACAACTCCCTGGGTCCCATGTTCTCAGAACCACCAGTTTTTTCTTTTAGGCGCGCCCCCTCCCTCAAAGACAAATTGGTGGGGAGCCACCTCCCACCTCAAAAAACAAACTTTTGGTACATACTGTACAGATGTGGGAAGGTTAAGCAAACATCACGGAGACCTGAAAAGCGTGCGGGATCCAAAGAACTAGTTGAAAAAGATAAAAAGATCCGCACAGCTTGAATGCTCCCAGTCAATTTTATTTCGCACACCATGAAAGTGACGTTTCGGGCCACAAATCAGCCCTTCATCAGACAACAAACAGGAAGAGAAAACATCTGTATTTGTAGTGCCTCTAATGAGGTCACATGACCAAAATACAATTTGTAACATACATTTCTTTTTAAACCGAAAAAGGTACCTTTACAAAGTTGTACGCAAGCAATATACAAGATATATGAAGCATCAGAAATAGAGCCTCATATGGCAGTTTTTAGTAAGGTGTTCCAACTCCTATTAAAAGGCAGTGGCAAGTACCCACAGAGTGATAGATGGTAGAAATATTACACATACAGATGTGGCTCATGCAATCACTGCTTCCATATAAACAGAGCTAACACCTTCACAAACTCAAGCCACACTCGGACCCATCAGTGCCGCTCGTTTGACAACTGTAACACTACCTTCCGCTTGGATTGCATTTGCGGGTGTTTCTATGTTGGCAGAACGAAAAGAAAATTAAAAGAGAGACTTGCAGAACACAAATATGTCATCAGAACACCGAATCCTGACTACCCTATTGCAAAACATTTCCAAAACATGGGACAATTCAACATACAGGACCTTAAAATCATGGTTCTGGAAGTCATCCAGAGCAACAGACTTAAAAGACTGCTCCAAAGAGAAACATTTTGGATCAATGCACTAGGGGCTACAATAAACCCCGGACTCAATGAGGAAATAGACTTTGCCCCCTTTCTGTGACGCTACGGCCCTCCTCGTCTTTAAACTCTTGCCCCGTATGGCTATTTATCAAGTGGCTGCCCTCTCTGCAAAACATTTTGTTGTGCTATTTTCTTGTATGTGTTTACTGCCCCACCAGTGTTTTTATCCAATGGTGTTGCAATGGCTTTTATTGTCTTTATATCCTTCAAATGTACTTGAATATGAATATTCCAATGTACATGTGGTGTGCACACCTTTTTAATTGTAAATTTGTACTGTGTGTGAACGATCGCTTTACCGTTTATACAGCCCTTATTGATCACATGATGTATCACATGCTCCAGTCAACTGTTAAATTGGCACCAGCCTTTGCTCATTCACACACTTTTGCCTTGACAAAGACACGCGTATGTGTCACAACGCGTTGTCGGTCCAGATGTTAATAAAGGACTTTTAAGCATTTTTTGTAAACGGAGTGCCTCGTATTTTTGACTGCTCCAAACACTACTAGGTTCACACAGTCGCTCTTCTCTGCTTTTTATGGTGTGGTGGTGCTTTGCTGCCTCAGGGCCTGGAGAACGTGTTATCATTAATGGAAATATAAAATGGTATTTTGCAGAAAAACTTGAGGCCATCTGTCCAACAGTTAAAGCTCAAACGAGGATGGGTGCTGCAAAAAGACAAAGACCCAAAGCACAAAAGCAAATTCACTTCAGAATGGTTTCAGGAGAATAAAATACACGTTCTGGAATGGCCCAGTCAAAGTCCTGACCTAAACCCGATTGAGATGCTGTGGCATGACCTCAAGAAAGCCATTCACACCAGACATCCCAGGAATCTCACTGAACTGCAAGAGTTTGTAAAGAGGAATGGTCCAAGATTCATCCTGATCATTGTGCATGTCTAATCTGCAACTATAGGAAACATCTGTTTGAAGTTCTTACTGCCAAAGAAGGGTCAACCATCTATTAAATCCAAGGGTGTACTCACTTATTCCTCCCTGTCCTGTGAATGTTTACATGTTATGGCCAATACAAATAGGCTAATATGTAATTGTTTGGGTGGTATTATTTCAAGCAGACACTGTTTACTATAACCAATTTAGGCAGAAATGTAAGAAATTCCAAAGGGTGTACTCACTTTTCCTCCTAGAGTCGTTAATGTAGTAATAGTATCTGAATTTAGATGAAACAAATGTGGGGCATTACTATAGATGAAGAAATGTGGGATTCGATCTGGTCTAATGCAAAAAAGATTTCAATTTGCACTCGGACAAGAGAAACGCAACAAAAAATTATACATAGAACACATATATCACATAACCACTCCCACTCTCCTCTGTGTCTTAAGTGTAAAACTGATGTGGGAACACCGACTCATTGCTTCTGGTCTTGTCATAAACTTCAGATATACTGGACTCAAATTCTACTTGAAATTCAGAATATTTTTCATATTAATATAGAGATGGACCCCATGTCTCTGATCTTTGGACTTTCATCTAAACAAGTGAAAACAGCAGTTGGAAAAAGACTATTCAATATTTTAACATTTGCTGCCAGGAAAAATATCCTTTTAAACTGGATTACTAACAAAGTTGCATCCGTCGGCGGTTGGCGTAAAATTATTTCTGAACTGATCCCCTTAGAATACCTGACAAGTATCATACACACCAGCATAGACCAATTCTACAGAGTGTGGCGCTCGTACTTTGACTATATTGGACCAGACCTTTCATCCATCCTTTTAAAAGGATTCCTGTACAACTGAATTGTATTGTATTGATACACTGTAAATCTCATCCACCACCTCCTATATTCTGTATATCCATTATATTGTTTGGTGCCAGTTATAGGCACTGTCTTGTTTTGTTTAACTAAAATCTAAAATTACAATAAAAAGAATTAATAAAAAAAAATGTGGGGCATTACTTGGAGTAATAGCAAGAAGAGTTACTTCAGTTAACTTCATACCATGTGCTTTCACAATTTGCACTTCTGCTCAATCAAGAATTGATTTGTTCTAATTACATTTCCGTGTCACTGTTCACAGATATTTGAAAGTTATAGTCAAAACAGTATTTTTTATTTGTATATTTTGCTGTCCCCTGCACAGCCTCAGGACAACCTGTTTAGTCTCTCAAGCTTTATGTCTAAAAAAAAAATCGAGTGTTTATGACATACAAAGTAAATGAGGTTTGCTCACTGCTGAATCTGTCTGTATCGAACATGATTGCTGTACTTGTATGGTCGGGGCTGATAGTTGTCAACTGATGCAGCTACTCCACGGGCATCCTTTAAGCTTAATGACCTGTCTTTACAACCGACATCGGCAGTGGTTTATCTCCATTTTCATTGGGAACATTAATAAAAGCAGAGGCTGAGATGCTTCCTTAAAGGTCCTATATCATGCAAAATCGACTTTTTGGAGCTTTTAACCATGTTGTTATGCTATTTCCTTATCAAAAACACCCCCAGAGCGGTTTTTGGCTTCATTCACGCAGTTCTCAGTAATCCTCCTGAATCCTGCGCTCTGAGCAGCTGATCCGCCCTCTCCTGGTAAACGACTGGCATGTTCAGTTGTGTCGTCACAGCGGAACGGAAGTGCTCGACGTCTGTAATCTAATGCCTTACGGCATGATTTTTATTTGTAAAACAGTTTTTTTCATTATTTCTGTCGTAAGAAAAATAAAAAAATAAAAAAAAAAAAAAAAAAAGGAAGTGCCTGACGCTGCGCTGCCCCTGTACCGAAAACAAACGCTCCCCCTGAGCGTCCGGACGGTTTGAACAGATGGTCATGTCATGTTGCACCGAAAGTTGTGAAGAGGGAGCTTTTTCTAACCTACTCTGGAGTCTGGACACCTGTTCTTTTTTTCTTACCTCACGATAATGTCACGGAGAAACCCGCGTTTGGCTGCGAGGACTGGACTTTATTCAACCTTCCCAAAGAAGAGGCCATAGAAGTTGGCATTTCCCTCCGGGATTCAGCGACTATCAGCCACAATAGTGTTTGTCTGAGCCTGTCGCTGATGGATGCTAATGAACCTTGGCCAGAATCAAAGTGGATTAACTTTTATAACCAACGCAAATCCCATAATGGAAACATCAGAGTGGTGAGTCGATCAAAATGCATGTTAGTGCGTGTGTTAGCCATTTAGCCATGAAGCTGTGTTGCACATGTTAACTCCTTATAACAGCATCATGAAATAACTTCACTTTTTGCTGTGATATATATATTTCGACTACTGCTAAAGTTGTATGAGCGGCGAGAGGGGGCGGAGTTAACTGAATCCAAGCGTTTTGTCTTCAGGGTTGGAAAAATACCTCCAGAAAATACTTATATTTATCACAAAAATGAGTGCTCCGTAGTGGTAGAGGTACAATATATCATATAAAGGCCTATACTTTACTTTGGAATGGCTAAAATAGCATGATACAGGTCCTTTAAAACGTCATTAAGGTAAAGGATACCGAGTGCACACAGCTGGGTGTCTCCTTCCTGGTACTACATGTCCTTATTGTTACTGATTATTATGTTTGTATTAGCACCCCAAAAAAAGACCCATTCACTGACCAATGTGTTTCCCTTTCTTGTTAAGATTTTTCATTATGACATTGTATTTTTTGACGTTCTCAGGATGTCACATCGTCTCACTTGCCCCGCGTGAGCTCAGTGTTGCAGACGAGGCGGCGGCGGAAGAAAGAGCGAGCGCGCTACAAAAGCCCAGCTGCCACTGCCGGAGCTGTGGCTACTTTAGGAAACACACTGGTGATTCACGCTGGCAAATTGATTAATTTCTTGTACCGATGATAAGCACCTTTTCCCCTTTGTGGTCGCAGCTTTGAATAAACGCCGGATAACAATTCTCTCACATTTAAATCTATTCGCTTCTGCCGAGTTATCATATTGCCCACCTTTAATTAGAAGGTTTGGCAATAACAGCCAGGCGTGATTTTAATCCGGCTCCTCTGTGTTTATGGCTACTGCTTTACAATATGTACCTGCGTGAGTAGTTCTCAGATGGAGGGTATATATGTGCACGTGTTGTTTGGAAGGGAACGCTTTGATCGCCGCTTATCAGTCCAGCGTCCATAGCAGCCAACCTGGGGAAAGAACAAACATCCTCACATCTCTGCTCTCGTTTCTTGGAGATTCACCACAAGGCAGTGGTGCTTGTCAGAAGATTGCCCACTATCCAAACACACGATGGATTTACCAAACACGGTAAATCCAAATGGGGAAAAAAAAAATCCCCCAAACTTTTTTTTTTTTTTTTTTACCTCAGGCTTGGGGCAATACATACAAAAACTTTACAAACAAAATGTCTTTAATAAAGGACCGTTGGATAAAACGTTTTCATCTAACTAAATATTAGAGTGTGTGACCTTTTTTTTTTTTGGCCAGGCTGTGTATAACTGTATAGAAGCAGAGCATGTTTATGGAATGAATTTCTAAAAGAAGCCTACCTAAATTATTTGGAAACGGCATCAGCAACCTCCCCGTTCATTTTTTAGCCAAAAAGGAAACAAATAGGTTGAGAAATAATAAGGGCCAAAATAGTCACAGTGTGTTCTTCGGTGTTCTATTTGGCTCATGATCTTGACATCACAGAATCTGCAGCTGTCGCCCTGTTATTGTGGCTTGCAGGCTTCACAAAACAGGGTGACGCTCTTAGTCTTATCTGAAATGTCAAGTCCCAAAGAAGATGAGAATGGCAGCGGCTTATACCGGGCAGCATCAATACAGTGGCTTACGGGCAATATTGTGCGAAAAATAAATGAAACGGTGTAATTCTAGCGTTGTTTCTAGCAGAACCCTATCTCTTCTTCAGTAAGCTAATTTTACCAATGACACATAACAACGCTACTTAGAAGAGTTCACCCTGGAGACTTGGAACCCAAAATATTTGACATAAAGAAGGAAAATTAGCTAAACAAAAATGTACGTTTTTATGCCAATTGTGTGTTCTCCCTTAAATTCTATAGTGGTCAAGAGGAGAAAATCAATCTCTGCATGCGACTTGTTGCATATGTCTCGCCAAAAATAATAATTGACTTGGCAATTTAGGGTTTTTCCGATTCTGGTATCAGATTTTATGCCACAAACTTAATCAATCAGATACCATTCTTACCATACCATAAGAACCCACAGATCGATAAAGTCCATAAAGTTTAATGTGCCTTCATGATTGCATGCACTAGTTTCTTTGAGGTGTGACACTGCAGGTGATCAGGGAAAAGATAAATTGCGACATATCACTTTGAAACCTTTGTTATAGATTATCTATCCATCTTCTTCCAGTTGCGGAGGGCAGGAGGTGCCCTTTATGGCACCTCCTGCGGGTGCGCACAACACAGGAGGACAGCCTTACGATGCTCCTTCATGCTCAGCACCCAGGGTGGCCAATCCAACCAATGTTATTGGCCGTGTTGGTCTCTCTCTTCTGAACCACTTTTCGCCTGAGCCATCAGCTAGGACCTGTTTGCCGTGGAGACCTATCAGGGGCATGAAGCCACCAAGAACATACTTTCTAGGATCATCTGGATGCTTGAACCCCAGCATCATGTTAAACTGGCAGTTCAAGGAGGAGTGTTAAAGATTAGTGACATAAATATAAGACAAAAATGCATTGCCAGTTTTCTTCCATTTATTTTTTACAATGAGACAAAATGCATAAAAAAGGGCTTTGAAGTTACAATTTCCCATCTAAATCTATGATGAAACAGTGATTTACCGCAATAATTAAACACTATTGTGATAATTAGGCAATTGAAGTGGAAGATACGTTAATAGAACACAAAAATTTAAAAAATTTACTTTTGCCTGCAGTTTTTCAACCTTAATGACCTGCCGTCCTGCGTGGTTTGGTTCAGTAAATATGTAAAAAACTGAGATGAAAGGCTTCTGGCAGTGCTAAAAGTACTGACCATCGAGTATCCACTGCTTCCTCAGACTTGGGGGTAGTAAACGTTCCTTTGTTATTGCTCTTGTTGCTCCATCCAAAGTCTCAAACACAAAGGTCTCAAAAAAATAAGAAGACTTCATTTTGCTCTATGACAGCCTTCAGTCTTAGGGTTGGCCAGGTGGTTGCTCAAAGGATACCATAATCCTTCAGTGACTTAAGCAGAACCGTGTCTTTGACATCCTTAAAGACCTGCCGAATGTTATTTGTGTCTGTGGCACAAGTGAAGTGGGGGTACAGCATCTTGTTTGTGGACCGCTCCTGGTACATCCTCAAAATAAATTTCTCGGCATGCTCCACGTTTTGTCTTTCACCTGAACAGAGAAGAGCAGGTTTATGAACTGAATGAGGTCCTATATGGTTTTATATTCTTAAAAGGGCTTTTGGACAAAGAGTCCCTGTTTCCATTTTTCAACTTAGAATAATGCATATGAGCCATGGACAACTAGTAAATAATTTAGGCCACATTTATGCGAATAGCAAATGCCTGGACTCATCCTCAGCTCCACCAGCACAGAGAGGATTGAAGCAGTTTAAATACATCTAAAAACAAAAACACAAGCTATTAGCAATAAATGCTTTGCAGTGTAGGTAATATGATTGATGATGCAGTGAAGCTGTCTGCCTTTAAAACCAAATAGAAACACTACCTCATGACAGTAGCAGGCGGACAAGGGTTTTGACTATATAGAACTACACGTATATGCCAGAATGACATTACCAAGACACAACTCTGATCTTGTATTTTGTTGAGGGAACAATATCATATTATTTAGACTAAATAAAGTATTTAATATTGTACATATAATGTACATGTAGGAAAAAAAAGTAAAATATGTAGAATACTATAAATCGTACAAAGTAACTTGAATTGAGACATAAAATATTGACCATACTAGGTATAGTATAATACACTGACCAGAAAAACATAAGTCGCCACCTGGATTTAACTTTTATGATCTGGGGTCGTTGCAGTTGGGCCATTCTAGGTTTAGAAACACCATGTGCCCAAAGAAGAGATCAGCTGACGACCTGGATATCCTAAATGACCTGGTTATTCCATCAATTAATTTCTTCTTCCCTGATTGCATGGGCATATTCCAATATGACAATACCAGGTATCATCGGACTCGCATTGTGAAAGTGGCTCCGGAGCATGAGACATCATATTTACAAATAAATGTGGCCACCACAGCGTCCAGATCTTCACTCCATTGAGAATCTTTGGGATGCACTTTTGCACATTTTGTCATGTTTACATGTTTTATTTTTTATTTTTCACACAGAAGTAACAGACGACTGTGAAGTGAAAGCAAAATGATACATAATTCTGTTATTTAAAAAAAAAAATAGAAAACCGAAAAGTGGGGCGTGCATAAGTATTCATACAGCATGAAATAATACTTTGTGGAACCCCCTTTTGCTGCAATAACCACAGCAAGTCTTTTGGGGTTTGACTCTACAAGATTTACACATCTCGAGACTGACATTTTAGCCCATTCCTCTTTACAAAACAACTCAAGCTCTGTCAAATTAGAAGGAGAGCGTTTGTGAACAGCAGTTTCCAGGTCTTTCAACAGATTTTCAATAGGATTTAGGTCAGGACTTTGACTTTGATTCTAACACATTAATATGTTTGTTTTTAAACCATTCCATTGTAGATTTAGCTTTGTGTTTAGGGTCATTGTCCTGCTGGAAGGTGAATCTCCGCCCCAGCCTCAATTCTCTTGCTGACTCCAGCAGGTTTTCTTCCAAAATGTCCCAGTATTTGGCTCCATCCATCTTTCCAACTATTCTTACAATCTTCCCAGTCCCCGCTGAGGAAAAGCAACCCCATAGCATGATGCTCCCCCCACCATATTTGACACTGGGGATGGTGCACTCAGGACGATGAGCAGTGTTAGGTTTGCTCCATACACAACGTTTTGCATTTGGTCCAAAAAGTACAATTTTTGTCTCATCTGACCAAAGCACTTTCTTCCACATGGTAGCTGTGTCCTCCATATGACTTCTAGCAAACTTCAAATGGGATTTCTTATGGCCTCCTTTAATAATGGCTTTCTTCTTGCCACTCGTCCATGAAGGTCAGATTTGTGTAGAGTACGACTTATAGTTGTCCCATGTACAGATTCCCCCAGCTCAGCGGCAGTACGTCGCAGCTCCTCCAGAGTCTGTTAGTTTAGGTGGACGCCCGTGTCTTGATAAGTTCGCAGTGGTGCTATACTCTTTCCATTTCTGAATGATGGATTGAACAGTGCTCCGTGAGATGTTCAAATCTTGGGAAATCTTTGTATAACTTAACGCTGCTTTAAACTTCTCCACAGCTTTATCCCTGACCTCTCTGGTGAGCTCCTTGGCCTTCATGATGTTGTTTAGTGACCAATACACTCCGACCATAGCTCTGAGGTCCTCACAGAACAGCTGTCATTATACTGAGAGTAGATTACGTACAGGTGGCCTCTATTTTATGGTTAGGGCAAGGTGTGAACTTTCTGCAGTCATTAGGAATGCTATAAAGGCAATTTAATGCACTCAGAAAAATCCTGTATGAATACTTGTGCACGCCGCACTTTTCACTTTTCTATTTTTTGAAAAATAACAGAATCATGTATCATTTTATTTTCACTTCACAGCTGTCTGTTACTTGTGTGTGAACTTTCTGTAAACAATTCAAAATAAAATGTTTATGTTGTAAACATGACAAAATGTTTAAAGGTTCAAGGTGTATTAGTACTTTTGCAAGGCACTGTATATATACACACACATACATACATACATTTGTTATTTTGTTTGTTTGGTATGAGGGCAACAAAGTAAGGAGTGTTTGAAAGCTTGTGCGCATCAAAACAGCAAGTACCAGGAGGTCTTTAAAGTTACCATTAGGTTAAATTGACATGAGGGAGCTCGACCCTGGAGTAATTATTTTTGCCGGCTAATGCTGCTGCTACTAAAGCACAGGAGATACACACAAATAATCAGTCACTATTGTTCCCATCCAACAAATGCACACTCTGGGGTTTGCGGGGGGCTGTGAGACCAAGTGAGGTATTTGACTGTGGTTGCCATGGGAAACGGAGCCGATGATAAGGCTGCGGGTGAGGCCGGGGTTGGTGCGCGCGCGCGTGTTATGGGCTGTTTGGGGAGATGCTCTACAGCAGTTCACACCAGCAGGCAGCAGCTACAGACTGCACTCTCAACATCAGGCAACAAGTACCAGAAGTGACTCATTTACATGAGTGCTCACATGCGAGAAGGAAATAAGACCTAAAAACATAGTAAGAAACAAAAATTCATACTAATAAGTAGGGCTAGGCAATATTATGATAAAATCTAATCGTGATCTGATCTCCAATCACGATTTGCCTTTTTGGTAACATCATCATGATTCAGTGTTTTTTCTCTGAGCTAAAATACTGACACCTTTCTCACCTCAGTGCTTCTACCGTCAGCATTAAACTAGAACTAAACCAGGATAAAACTAGGTCTAAACCAGGTCTAAAATCACAAACCGAATCTGGATTAAACCGGGACTAAACTTAGAAGTAAACCGGACTAAAGCAGAGACTGAAATCAAGGTCTAAACCAGGCCAGAATGAAAAGAGGATTACCCTGGTCTAAACCAGGACAACTCCAGGTCTAAAGCCAAGAACAAGGAGATGGCTTTAGTCGCCTTTAAAAAACAATGAACTCCTGAACTGTGAGAATATCAAAATCGTGCTATAAACTAAAGAAAACTGCGATAAGATTTTTAAGCCATATTGCCCAGCCCTACAAATAAGAGACATTTTGGCGACATCTTTTTAGCTGCTGTCCCATAAATCGGACACCTTTTTGTCTGAAGTCCTATGGGCAGGAATTACCAGAAGGTTTTGTCATAGCACAAATCTCATGTACTGTCTCTGACTAATTTAGTGTGTTAAGTAAGTACTGTAAAACAAGCTCATAATGAGACTCCATGTGAAATAAATGTAATTCACTTTTATTGAGTCTTTCTCCGGAATAGGGGCCAGTAAGCAGGAACCAGAAATAACTTACTGATTATAAACAATGAATATGTAAAAACATGACTCCAGACATTCACATAAAATTAATTGAATTTGAAGCCTGTCAAGTTGCTTAAATTCATAATTTCCTAATTTTTTACAAATAGACAGGTTTGAAAATACAGATTTTCACAAGCCGACACCTTCTGAATAAGTGCTAACTTCCCTCAAACAATATAAACTATACAGATGATCCAGCTGCTTCTACAGTACAAATTCTATGTTTGTTAAAGCTTACCGGGAAAGTTAGGGAAGTATTTCTTCAAGTCAGAGGTCTGTATTTTGTCAGCTAAGATGTCCGTCTTGTTGAGGAAAAGAATGATGGAGGTGGTGTGAAACCAAGGTGAGTGGATGATGATTTCAAACAATGAAAGGCTCTCATCCATGCGGTTCTGAAGAGACAAATGGCACATTCAGTTTTTGCACAAACTCACTTTACTCATAGTTACTTGGAAAAAGCACAAAACAGATTACACAGAAGTATGAAAAGTAAAGTTACCCTATCCTGGCCCATCCTGCAAAATAAAATGCAGTGTAACCTATTGCGATATTGATTATCAGTTTCAATGTTTGAAAATATTAGATATGTAAACCAGACACACTCATATTGCTTGTAGAGTCTGGCACTTATTTACTACAAACGTGTTTAATGATTGACTTCCAGGGAACAACTGGAATACATTTCTCAGAGTATTTACATGCAATTTACATGCAACAAAACGAAAACAGAAAAAACACTAAATCTAAGGTGTATTTTCTTTATTATAAATGATTATGATAAACTCTTGTGTTGCCATTTTCACTGGGACCCCAGAAAGAGTAGCGACCACTAAGACGGGAGCTAATGGATATCCCAATTTAACAATAAACAATAAACAGGACATAAAAGGAACCAAAAAGCACTTACGCAATGGTGACACCTGCTGGTTCAAGTGAAAGAGTGATACTTAAACCATTATAACATTATTTTAAATTGAACTTATGGGAAAACAAAAATCCTTCCCCGCTCTATTTCCACTCAAAAATGGCATCATACTTGCTTTCATTTCATATAGGTTTTTCTACAGATGACCAAGTTTGATTTAAATTAAAAATAAAAACATATTAGCCCCTGTGAAAGTGAAAAGATTAAATATACTGCTATTTAGGTAGAATCATCTTACAATGGTTTCCCTTTCCTCCAGGACTTGATCATATTCGCTGAGGGGTGCCAGGAAGATGAGAGAAGTGACATTTTCAAAACAGTGAATCCATTTGCGACGCTCTGACTTCTGACCACCGACGTCTACAATCCTGCAGAAAAACACAGCACAACGCGTCCTTATTGGAGTATTACTTTTTAATGAGGTGAGGTTGTTCTTTGGCAACACAACATAATCAAAAGTGAAGAAAGGTCGAGTAGTGTTCGGTCATAGTCAGGAGCTATATCAAATTTTATTTTGCAATAACCAGTGTATATTGCATGGACATGTATTTGCAAGAGGCACCTTAGTGTAATTTGGTCAATGGTGAAGGAGTAGTCGTGGATGCCTGTTGTAGGGAATCGAACTCGCAACACGTCCTGCTCCGTGGGAATATAGTCTGGAGAGGCAATACGATCCAAGTTACTCAGGTAACTGGGAATGAGAGAAACAGATAAACAAAGTATTTTAGATAATCAGCTGACATGAAAGATGAATTAAAATAATATAAAACTGTTTGAACTGAAAATGTTAAATGGGAGTGAACTGATCATTCATATTATATGTTGATACTGTAAATTAACTATCACTACATGAAATAACTGTATTAAGTCTACATGACTTCCTTCAGATTACAGCTTTATAGCCCATGTTGATTCTAGCAGCTTCTCTGTTATCAGCCACACACTATGATTATTGAGCTCCTAAGCAAACACTACGCACTGCAACAAAATTGAAAATCAGAGAAGGCTGAAGCAAGTAGGGGTAAGGTAATACCAGTACAAAGTAAACTAAAACTAAACAATATAAACAGTATATTATGCTAGCATGTCAAAGCACATTGACATGCTAGCATAACAGCTTAATCAAATGGTAACTGAAACCCCAAAATAAAATATAAGGAATCGATTGAAAGAAACTGGTAATTTTACCGATATATGGTTGGAGCCCCCTCTAGTGGTCTTTCAATAGAAAACAATGGAACAGAAGAAACGTACAGAAAATACCGTACATTATACAATATGTAAAATGTTTTACTACTTAGATTTGTAGATATATTTATCTGAGTATAATATTCAAAATAACACTATGTAACTACATGTGACTCGTTTTCTGTTCCAAATGCACAATTGAGGCTGTTTTAATGTTTTTCTTTACTTATTCCTAACATAAACGGTGACAACACAAGCGTGAGTCATTTATTCTGCCTTAGTTTTGCTGTGTGGGTTTTTGTTCAAAGGTCAATTGTAGCATATACAAACACGATATCAATATATCACCACATGTAGACCAATAGACAACATGGCCACACCTGCTCTGCATAACTGTTTAGCTTTGACATAGCAATATCTATGAACTATGAACAAATCATCATTGATGTACATAAAAATCGTTTTGAATGTCTCACTGGTTTAACACTGTAGTATTGATCGCAAATGGTGTTTTACTGTGATCTGTTTTATTAGAGCTTAGTTGCAGTTTGTGACTGTGCCCTCATACTAATGTCTATTTATATGTAATAGTCTTCATCTGTGTGAATAGAACGGACCTATAGTTTGTAGCAGTAATAAATATAAGATGTGTTGTGATTGTTATTTTAACAATGGCCTCCACTGACTCACTGTCTGATTCACTGAATCAGACACTCTGGAAGGATGAAGTTGTATTGGCACAATCTGGCTTTACGCTGTTCTTTAACTTCAGTGACCATCATGAACCGTTTCACTAGTCTACACAAATGTGCATATATGCTCATTTGTATCGCATGTAGGGCTGAAACAACTAATAGACTGATCGTCAACTAATCGATCCATTAGTCATTTGCTGATATACAGTAGGGAAAAAAAGTATTTGGTCAGTTCCCCATAGACTTTCTATTGGATTTTGGCCAAATACTTTTCCCCCCACTGTACACAGATTCAAAAAGAGCAAAAATAACATGAAATTCAGTATTTTTGATGAAAAAGTACTTTTTTTTATATAATAGTAAGGGTATGTAGAGTGTCTTGTACATTGTATATTTGCTAAATATGATCTGTCTGTGTCTCAGGACAATTATCCAATCAGAAAGCAGACTTGGCTCCACTCTTACTATTGCCAGATTTGATAGTTTAAACCAGTATGGAAATACAACCTCCTCAACCCCTGCTTCTATCCCCGATAAAGTCCCTGACAGAGCCAGTGCAGCCTCCAGTCGTTACAGCTCAAAAGGTTTTAAAATACATTTTTCATGGGCCTTTCACAGCCAGCCAGGCATTTAATTGATGAATTGTAATAGTAATCTGCCGATTAATCAATTACCAAAATAATTGTTAGTTCAAGCCCTAACCGCTTGTAAAAATGTCCTGTTTAAACTTGAATTTACATTTAAAGAGTAGAAACTATAGTAATTACACTACATAAATGCACACTGCTTATTTAAGCATATTACAGCTGATTAACTGCCCATCAGAATGACAGGGAAATGTATGTTGCAAATGGAGCAGTGCTGTTACACCGTCCTTCCACAGAGTTTGACTGCACACATTTGGTCTCAGTTGTCCATGGGACATCATTTAGGTCCGGATCCACAGTATGGTCCTCCTTTTAGTGCCTCCATCATAAAATACACAAATATATTTGAAGCTCCCATAGGTACTACTTACTACTCAGTGGAGTCAAGGAGCTGGTACTCGCATCGGCGGCTGTAGCAGACCCGGATGCCTGAATCTGCCCACAGGCGTCGGATGGCATCCATGTAGGCTTTTTCTAACTGTGTAATCTGCACTGTGTCTATGTCCTGCAGCCACTTGGCATAGATCTAGAAACACCAAAGGAAGACTTCATTTGGATTTGCTTTTGGTAACCTTTGTACAATACTCATAAAATGTGTGGCAAGTGTAACTGTCTGCTTTTGTGCTTTTGATGAGATTACCTCATTCTCTGGGTTAGAGTAGGGGATTTTCAGTGCTGTCATCGCTGCTGTCATGGCCTTGACGGCTTGGAAGATGTTCTGAAAGATACATTTAGCAAAAGCCTTTCTTTCCTCTGGGGAGAAGCCCTTACCATGGATTATGCGCATCTGCCTGATAAAGGTGGTTTTGCCACTCTCCCCTGTTCCTGAGAATGCAGAATAAAAATAATAATTATTGACAAAGTAGTGATTGGTAATTTGTCTAATAAAGGTTGCTGGTAAAGTAAGTATTGAGCATGCCCTAAAAAATAAAAAAATCACCAGATGTTGGTATCAACATTGTAGCCCACACATGCCAAGAAATCTAATTATAGATGTCCATAAAATGTTATGTGCTTAATAATGTGTAATGATCCAAGGAAAAAGCCCTGGACACACATAGAAAGGGAGGTACAACAAGGCATTGAAAGCCATGACACCAGATTTAATGGTTGTAGAGGTACTTTTGAATTTTCCCAGTGAGCACTATTGGAGTTGTAACAAAAGAAAGATTTTAGACAGAGGAGTAAAAAGATTTATCAGACGAATTGTCTGGGAGCAAAGGACCACTTGTGGAGTGCTTCAGAAAGACTTATAAGTAGGTGCATTACTGTTTCAAGGAAAACAGTAAGAAATGCTCTCAGCTGCTATGGCCTGAAATTTAAGTGTCACTCATTTAACATATAATTAATTACACATAACATAATGGGCATTTATATGTTGTTTGATTTATTTGCATATGTGTGGATTGCTGCCCAGCATCTTTTGTAGCTGTGGCTCAGTTGGCTAGTCAAGTATTTGTCCACAGATCCAAATGTCAGCGGTTCATATCCTGGCTCTAACTGATGCAGACTGCCGAGGTGCAGTATAGCAGCTTCTGTTGGTCTACCAAAGAGCGGCAGCTGTGGTTGTTCTATTGTTTTTATTATTGTTTTTGGTGGTACTGTTGTTGATATGATTAACATCTGGTGGCATCTTAAGCCTTAGTGCTACTCAATTTGTGATGTTTCCGCACTTATTTACAAATGTTAAGTCATAGCCATACAGCACTACACGTACTACTACCAGATGGGTTAGTAGATAATTTATAGTATTATAATATCATAACTATACTAAGATGAGTAGTTCATTTAGGGCTGGAGAGATGTACTGATTGTGGAGCTCTGTGTTTACAGGCCAAATCAGTGCCAATCTGAGTCCATTCTTTACATATTCATGGTGTGACACATGCTTGACATAGTTTTGGTACCTGGCAGCAGGCTACCAAACAGGCCAAGCAGTTTTAAGCAAGGTGTTCCAGCCTGACAATATTCACTAATTTCACACTTAAAACAGTTTCATTATAAAAAAAAAATAATAATACAAATACTGCCTTTAATGATTGTGAAGACATAAATATGAAGGGCTGTGTTGGCTTGTGATGTACTAACCTAATAAGAGGATTTTTATTTCTTTCTTCTCTCTCTTCTTCTGTTTGCTGAGTTCCTTCTGGATCTTCCTGTGGATAGAAAGTGTCTTTCTCTCGTCCTCAGACAGAAAGCACACACAGGTGTTGGGGCACCATATCCAGCAGCCCGCCATGATACACCACTGAAATAATGTAATAATAAGAGCCTTTGAACATATAAAATCAAGTCATAAAAATCCAGACGGTAAACAGTTAAAAAACAAATCGTGAGCCAGTAGATTTTATCACAGCCAATTGTCTTTTGGAAAATGGAAGAAACACGATCCCCCTTGTGTTTACACCAGGTTTAGCTCATACAAGTTATGCCATCCGACAGTGTTAGTGAATAACTGAATAAGAGTTGTACAAATGTGTTGTCAACTTCCAACACGTTCACTCTACTATCGTAAATGACCATAACACATATTTAATACACACCTCCAATAAATCTGTCGTTCTCCACACTACTCCCGACAGGTGAGCAGGTAGCGCTTAATCTGTGCGGCCCATTGTGGTGTGCGGCACTTGACCTCCGCTCTACAGTGATCAGCTCCGGACACGCACCCCACATGAACACACAGCGTAGACCCTCCGGACCTTCAAATCACCAACTCACGGAGACCCATTGCTCCCACAGAGGAATGTACAGGCTCCTTGGATCTCACTCTGGGCGCACCAGCGCAAGACAGCGTTAATTTACCGCCCCCAGCCGGATATTACACAATAAAACCTTGCAACTTTAACCAGGTTAAGCAATAGTCTAAGCAATTGGTAGCCTAGTTGTAGTTATGCAACGTATTTGTGTCGCTTCAAAACTCTACACTAGGCTACACGTTTAAATGAAATACAAGGCCTACAGGACTCTTTCCTCTCACACTTAAAATGGGCTGTAGGGCCATTATTTTATGGACGGTACGTCCTTGATTTTGTGTAGGCCTATGTTCAAGATAATCCATAGCACAAAAGCATTGGATTTGAAATCTAGGTTGAAATGGTATGCGACTGTGCCTGTTTTCAACGCAGCATTGGTTTTATTATGAAATGTACGCGCAGGAAGTGCATGTTCTGTAACATTGCAGCTTCAACGTTTTGAGTAGGCTATACAGATAAAGTTTCGGCTTTTGGTTTCTGCTCACAATCACACGTGGGGGCTAAATTTAAATTACACATAGGTTACAAATAAGTTATTCGTTTTGACATTACTATTATTAGCTATTATGCCAGTTTCATAGCGCGTAAATGAGTGACATAGGCTAATTTGTCTGTGGAGTTGACTACTTTGGTGTTTTGGTTCCTTATTTCCCTCCTATCCCTCCTGAAGTACTAATTGGTTGGGGCTCCCATCCTTCCATATTTTTCTTTGTGTGTCTTCCTTTTAAATGTGTTACTCACACCACAGCATAAAGCTTAGTTTCTATCCAGCCCTGAACCAGAGAAGTTAGACTCCTTTTGGGTATAGCATGTTATGAATCATCGTTAATAATGTGCAGCAGGTATTCAGTCACTCCTACACCTCAGCTGGATGTCAAGCTTTTGTCTCGTCTTGCAGAACCGGTTTGACTGGGGTTTCCTGGTCTCAGATATTGAGATTACCTGAGCTCTGCGTTGCCATGGAAATGGGGGCAAATACAGGAGTGCAATGTGTATGTGAAAAGGGGTCACACATGAAAATGGTAAATAGTCTCAACTTATATAACACTTTTACTCAAAGCACTTTACATCAAGGACTCAGTCACCCATTCACACTCTCATTCATATACCAATGTACAGTGCCTCTCGAAAGTACTAATACACCTTGAACTTTTGCACATTTTGTCATGTTTACAACCGTAAACGTAAAGATTTTATTTCGATTTTTTTACTGAAAGTTCACACACAAGTAACAGACAACTGTGACGTGAAAGCAAAATGAAACATGATTCTGTTATTTTTCAAAAAATAGAAAACCGAAAAGTGGGGTGTGCACAAGTATTCATACCACTTCATAAGATATTTGTCCTTCATGTACCACAATGCCTATAATCAAAATCAAATCAGAACTAAACATGATCTAAACATTTATTCAGGCTAAATAGATCTGAATTTGACTAAATTCCTGTATCTTAACTTGGTGTAAACTCTGTGTCCAAAATAAAAGTAACACATTTCAAAGAAATTACCTCAAATTTCATTGAATAAAGTCAAAAAATTCAGATAACCCTGAGTACCACCAGAAGAAGACCAAATGCCACTAGTGGTAGGCCTACATGTACCAGTTTATGAATCACTGAATAAGCATATGCACATTATAGCCCAGGCAACTTGAAATGTCTTGTGTTTTCCCACCAAGTGGACTGAAATAATGACTCAGGAAGGTGGGTGGATGGATGGAGTGGGGAAATATTGTGCATTGCAGTGAATATGTACAATATATACATACACATAATACATGATTATTTAATCATGTTGTGACAAAGCAGGTTTTAGGTTACTTTGTCCCATTAATTTCTTTTGTCACGTTGGTTATAGTTTATGTATTCATTGTTTTGTAGTTAGAATTTTTGTAATCAAGCTGATGACTGCCACCTGGTCCGGAGAGGGGTGTGTCCGAGCAGGCGGCCATGTTGGGGGCTTTGCTCCGCCAATGGACCAGCCCAGGTGGAAGAGGGGGGGGGAGTAGGTTAAAGTTTCTTGTATTTTGTATTTTTGTGTTTGCATACGTCTCTAGGTTGGAACGTGTATATTTTGAGGGGTGAAGTGACTGGGGGATGGGGAGGTGTTGGGAGAGAACCGTGCTTGTCGGCCGTCTGCACAGTGAGTTTACCTGGCAGTTGCCTTGAGATGGACTGATCTGGGGGAGGAGCTTCCTGCTGGAGGGGTTTAAAAATGTGCTTGCAACAAGCATGGAAGAGCGATGTAGCTGGGTACATGTGGTGGTTTCCTGAGTTCAGTTAAGTTCTGTTTGTTTTGTTTCTGTTCAACATTTTCTATAGTGGTTGTTTTGGTACAAATGTTAAGTTAAATTTTTACCATGGTGGAAATAAAAGCCAGCTACAATGGAAATGTCTGAGTCTGCCTCCTACTTATCCACATTGGCCAGCATCCTCACACATGTATATAACAAGAAAGAAAGAAAGTAGTAGTAGTAGTAGTATAGTCATAGAAGTAGTGGTAGTCGTGGTAGTAGTAGTAGTAGTAGTAGTAATATTATACTAGTAGTAGTAGTAAGGCAAGGCAAGTTTATTTGTATAGAACAATTCATACACAAGGCAATTCAAAGTGCTTCACAGTTGCATACAATTACAGAATACAGATAAAATCAATCAATAAAACATCAACATAAAAATTAAACAAAACAGTAAAAGGCGAGTGCAGAAAAAATACTTTCAGTTGTTATATGCACAGGTAAAAATAACTGTGTTCAGCCTGGATTTGAACATTGTCAGAGTTGAGGCCTGTCTCACATCCTCATGAAGACTGTTCCAGATTTTAGCTGCATGAAACTGAAACGCAGCCTCACCGTGTTTATTATTGACTCTGGGAACCACCAGGAGACCCCTCCCTGAAGTTCTCAGGGCCCGAGATGGTTCATACGACTCTAACATGTCAGAGATGTACTTTGGTCTTAAACCATGAAAAGACTTGTACACAAGCATAGCTTTTTTAAATTATTTTCTCTGAGTGACAGGAAGCCAATTTAGTTGTAGTAGTAGTAGTAGTAGTAATAGTAGTGGTAGTTGGAGCCAAGTAGTCGTAGAAGTAGTAGTATAGTAATAGTAGTAGTAGTAGTCGTAGTCGTAGTATCAGTAGTATAGTAGTAGTAGTAGTAGTAGTAGTAGTATAGCAGCAGCAGCAGTAGCAGTAGCAGAAGAAGGCTGTTTGGTAGTAATTACTGTTGTAAAAATAAAGTCTTATTTGCTTGTCACTTTCTCACATATCTTTTCCTCAGCAAGCTGAAGTCCTTATTGCTGTGGGAAGATATAATTAATGAGCAGAGCAGAGAAGATAGATGGCTTTTATTTTCATCGTACTACCTCTTAAAGCATTTTGTCACAGAATTTAAGTGAACACCAACAAATTGTGTAGGCCTAATTGAGGAAAGCTCATATACGGTAAAATAAAGAAATATTTATTATCAAGCAAGCCACTATTACATAAACTAGATTAACCTAGTTTATAACTGTGAACCTATTATTATGCAGGACTCTGCAAATGAGAAATTGAGTCTTAAGGGACAAGCCTGTACACAATCCATCCATCCATGTTCTTCCGTTGCCGGGTCGTGGGGGCAGCTGTTGGAGCTGCCCAAATCACATTGCACCAGCCCCTATGGCTCCTCCTGCAGGTGGTGGGTCCAGAGAAGGACGGCCTCATGGTTCTAACCGGGCCTGTTGGTCTCTCATAAGGGGCTTCTGAACCGCTCTTTGTCTGACCCGTCACCTAGGATCTGTTTGCCATGGGAGACCCTACCAGGGGCACAAAGCCCCCGACAACAGAGCCCCCAGGATCATTCGGACGCTCAAAGGATAAATTAATAGTAATTAATTAATAGATTAATTAATATAACATGTATAGAAAATTAATAAAAAATAAAATTAATAGAAAATAGGCCTAAATAAAACGCCACCAGGGTTGTAACACATCTTAAACATTCTGCTCTTGATTCTGCCTAAATTGGCCCTTTTGTGAATGTTAAAGTCTACATTCCTTTAAACTTTCAGCATATAGGCTACTGTATATTTTTCCCAAAATGTCAATCAGTATGCAATGACTCATTCTCACTTATCTCATTCAGCTAGTTGAATCCACTAATTTTATAATCATTATTTTTTTTCATTTAATCTACGAGCTGATATGGTCTTTGCGTATTTGTTTATGTTTTGTCACTTACACCGTTAGGTCTATATTATGACCCTATTTTCTTCTTATATGCGTTACGCATTTGTTTGGCGTAGGCCTATAACAGAATCGCGTAGAGTGGAGAAGCTATCACATAAGTGACAGGAGGAGACGTCTGAGTTGTGGGACGTGCACAGGACGTACAGGTTTTTGACAGATGGGCGTTTCCTGTCCAGTCAATTGCTCTCACACTGATCCGCCTCCAAAAGGAAGGCTTCCTCTCAGGCAAACTTTATCTGCACAAGTCCCGCCTATAACTAGCACAAAATGGACTTTCATTTGCTTTGCAATCGTCCATCAATCCTAACCCACGCTACGTCAGCAACAGCGCCAGTGCGCCACACTGGAGTGGAAGACGAGGAGCGATCAGGAGCACCAGGAAAATTACTGGGAGCGATAGAATGCATGGACTAAATGGGGTCAATCGACTGCTTGTAAGACTTCTAGCATCTTAGACATTCTGTAACCGCGACGTATTTTGGATAATCCATGTTTGGTGCGATGGAAAACATATGTCAAGCTCGACTTTCTGATTTCTAGTCAGTGGGCTCCAGTTCCAAGGATGGCTAGCTGAGCTAACATAGCTAGCTTACAATTAGCCTGCCCATTTAGTACTCACTGGGCGATCCGGCTGAGGCTTCTTCTACCCTCAGTTTACACTGCAAATGTCTTATGTTATAGATGTGTTACACTCGTTGGCGCTCCAATAGTGAGTTGCTATTGATACTATGTTTTGTTTAAACGCACAGTTGGACGGGCACTGGTAGTGACTGCGCGGGCGTACACAGCTGAATTCTGGGCGGCTAAGCCTGTACTCAACCGGGGCGACCAGCAGAGGGCTGTCACAAATGAGGCTGCGACTGCACACACTGTCCCATCTAAGGGGATAGTTGGAAAGGAAACCAAATATACGGTTTCCAGCCGAGAATCACTGATACGGACTCTGTCAATATCACGTACTTGCTCTCACGTTGGCCAGTTCAAGCACTGCTTAGCATGTAAGCTAGCTTGAGTGAATCCAACCAGTCTTAATTCGCAACAGACAAATCGCAGTTCGTATCATTCAGTGTTAATTTTTTACAACATATGCCCTGGAGTCAACTGTCCGCGTCTGTAGACGAAGGACTGCATGCCAATATTGGACCATTGGCGACTGTTTGGCAGTCAACAAAAGGCCCTGTTCTGCTCCAACTAACCATCTCATCGTACGACGTGGTGTGAAGTACCTTGTTGCTCGGAAGAGATTGATTTGAGACCAGTGTGTGCCCCTTGTCAAACGGGCTTTAGCTCATGCTGTGATGACTTTAGACTCCATGATGGCTTGTTGCCTGAGTGAGGAAGCGAAGGAGTCCAAACGAATCAACGCAGAGATCGAGAAACAACTCCGACGAGACAAGAGAGATGCAAGACGGGAACTTAAGCTCCTGCTTCTAGGTAAGACTGCATCCTCTTCTTGTCCCGGTTTTACGCAGCTGCTGAACATCCTTTCATTTGATTTGGTTTATGTTGCACTTTGCATGCAAATGGATTCTGAATTGCATGCAAAAATCCCAAGCCGCAGTTGGTCACTCCTGAATCAGTTTGTCATGTTATATGTAAATCAACTGTGGCATGATTCATTCAGTTGTATCTGAAGCTAGATTTAAACTTTACCTTCATGCCATTCATTTTCAATCATACCGTCATTTTGACATTGTGAAAACTTTTATACATAGCAAAAAAGGGTTTTAATAGAGTGTTATTATTGTTAGAATTTTCATAATGTTAAAATATATTGTATGTATTTATGTATGAGGTTATTCTGTCCCAACCCGTCATAGTACATATAATATTGTCATCAAAATGCAACTACGAACTTTGTTTATAAAACTATTATAATAGCATATTTGATAAGCCTGCAATATCTACAGTGTCTAGTTGTAGCCGTGGCACCGTCCCGTCATCTCATTTGATTTTCAGCCCTTTATCGCTGCAACAGCAACAATGCATTAGTCTTATTTTGCGCTTTACAATTTCATTCACTCTATACTTTGTGGTGGTAAGCTACTATTGTAGCCACAGCTGCCCTGGGGTAGACTGACAGAAGCGAGGCAAACCTTTTGCGGCAGCATTGGAGTTTGGAACTTCCCGGACCAGTTGTTATAAACGGTTACATTTCTCATATCGACTGTAATGTCCTAAACACAGTCAAAAGGGCAACAGAATTGCTGCAATTATGCATCATCTTTCTTCATGTCTGTGAAAACATTTTTGGTTTTCACTCATTTTAGGCAGTGCATATCAGGATTGAGCATGTTTTTCTGTGACAGATTGAAGGCGGCCGCATTTGTCCCCAGGCCTTAGTTTGCCCACGTGTTAAACTGTGACAGCAGGTGGCACTTTATTAGAGGCATAGGGCTGATTTATTCAGGACATTCCTGTTTAGTATTAGCCTGGTCTCACCAAACCCTCGTACTAATTTCATAGCTCTATGAAATTAGAGCTAGACCCTCTCTAGAGGGTCTGGATCTTCACAATTGAGCTCCGTTTTCAGGTGGGAGGGGTGAACTCCTTTTTAAAGTTTGAAACGATTGGATCTGATTTTACACAATCGCTAGCGTTTGGTCGTGAAGTATGTAATGCGCCCGAGTGAGTGAAGCGCTATCAAATGATTGACGTCACCTACAACACCCGCCTCCCCCGCTCGCTGAATGCTAGGCTGAAATTCATAATATGTAGGGAATGATGATTGACCGGAGTTTACGGATGGCTATGGCCAGGCTAGTTTAGTTTTGTCAGAGGTATTTTCAGATCAGCAGATTCCAAAACAAAAATAGGGCAAGTCTGTAATCTCTCGTGTATAAGCAAAAGCCTGCAACATCAAATGTATAACATGTGGTCTGAGGTCTACAAACTTGTGATAGATTTTCACCGCGATGTTTCCCAGCTCCCCTGATCTCCCCTGACCGATATCGGCCGGAAAATTGATGAATGATTGCTAAAATAAACCAAACTTAACGAGACAGACGACCCGCTCAATGTGCGTGGAACTTGCTGTGGGTGGTGTTATATTCTGAGTCACATTGGAATTGAGCATGAGGGTAATGTTAATAAGCAGACAGTAAAAAGATTAAGTTGTCCCAAGGTAGTGGTCCAGCGTTGCACTCTAGTGTGGTTGCTACTAGCTAAATAACTCCTGTTGTTTTTTAAATCACTTTCTTGGCTTATTGGAATGTGCACTAGTTCAGGTTGTATAGTTTGCTTGTTCATGGCAACCTCCTCTCAGGAGAAAGTCAGCGCATTAAGAACCATTGCGGGATTCGAATGCAGAAATTGCATAAACTGTTCAAATTGCATAAATTGGTTAATTTGCATAAACTAATTTGCATAAACCGGTAAAAGTGCATAAACTGTTATGTTGCATAAACTGTTATGTTGCATAAACTGGTTAAATTGCAAAAAACTGTAAAATACATGAATTGGTTAATTTGCATAAATTTAATAAACTTCATTAACTGTTTAAATTTCATGAATCCTAAATGGAATAAATTGTTATGTTGCATAAACTGGTTAAAATGCGTATACTGGTTAAATTTCATAAAGTGGTTAATTTGCACAAATTGTTTTATTTTGCATAAACCTTTTAAATTCCATAAACTGGTCAAACATACACACCAAAGCAAACATTTCAAATTCCCATAGAAAAAAATTGTGGATAAAAATGCAGAATAGCATGAATTTGCGGGAGCCCCAAGTGGGAAAAATTTGAGGTATTTCGTCCGATTGCGGAAAAAATCTAAATTGCAGAAGTCCCAAAAGTAATTGCAGGATTCTCCTCAACATGCGGAACATTTTGATGCATACCTTGCAGAAATTGCACAAAGGTATGAAAGCTGCAGAAAATCTGGAAAAATGTGCGGGAATAATAAAGAAACGGGAATCAATGATTGACTGCGGAAGATTCTGCAGTCAATCAATTAAATGTGCATCTTTATTCGAGCAAGCTGCAGTAAGACCATCCGTTTGTGTTGGCATTAATTAAATGATTATGGATTGTGCTTTCTCAGTGAAAGGAAAGTTTAACATATCGTTATAAATCAATAGATCATTCGATATATACATGTTCTCGACCGGAAAAAGGTGGCTTCCCCGCTTCAGGTCGGTGGGGTGTCCTTGCCTCAAGTGGAGGAGTTCAAGTATCTCGGGGTCCTGTTCACAAGTGAGGGACGGATGGAGCGTGAGATCGGTAGACGGATCGGTGCGGCGTCAGCAGTGATGCGGTCGCTGTATCGGACTGTTGTGGTGAAGAGGGAGCTGAGCCAAGCGGCAAAGCTCTCGATTTACCGATCGATCTACGTTCCCACCCTCACCTATGGTCATGAGATTTGGGTAATGACCGAAAGGACAAGATCGCGAATACAAGCGGCCGAAATGAGTTTCCTTCGCAGGGTGGCTGGGCGCACCCTCCGAGATCGGGTGAGGAGCTCAGTTACCCGGGAGGAGCTCGGACTCGAGCCGCTACTCCTCCACGTCGAAAGGAGCCAGCTGAGGTGGCTAGGGCATCTGTTCCGGATGCCTCCTGGTCGCCTCCCTCGGGAGGTGTTCCAGGCATGTCCTATTGGGAGGAGGCCTCGTGGAAGGCCCAGGACACGCTGGTGGGACTATGTCTCCGAGCTGGCCTGGTGTCGCCTCGGGGTCCCCCCAGAACAGCTGGAAGAGGTGTGCGTGGATCGGGAAGTCTGGGCATCTCTGCTGAGACTGCTGCCCCCGCGACCCGGCCCCGGATAAAGCGGAAGAAAATGGATGGATGGATGGATATATACATGCGCACACCAACGGGCCAACCCTAATTCCTCCCCGTTGGTCTATATATTCAGCTGCGGCCAGAGTGGGACTTTTGTCGCTGACGAAGCCTTTTGGATGAGAGGCGAAACGTTCGAAGACTTCAAGTACAGAAGATGAATCAAGTACCTTCATTGACCATAGACCCTTTTTTCAAACGGCAGTAAATGCAAAGAAAAGTGGCGTAAACAGATTTGACAATGGGGCTCATAGACTTATTATTTCATGTGCATCCAGTTCCGCATTAAACATGTTGCGCTGCTGCTGCACATGTACATTTTCTAATCGGCCTGTGGCTAGTCTTTTTGAGACTTTTGTTAGTTTTTTCGTTGAGACACTTGTATACACTGGTATATTATTAGTTAGTTCCTTTTTAAGGTTGAATTTTGTTTACTTAAATGAGCTTTGTTGATTTGTGCTCCGCTTTTGGGACTTTCTCACACACCTGAATGTCATGCTTTCATGTGTACTTATTAAATTAAAAAGTACAAAACATTACACAGATTGTAGGATAAGGCTAGAAACACACATAAAATGTTATTAATTTTTTGTGCGGTGATGATGGTGAGGAACTCAGACCCACGGTGTGCATCACATGACTGTGGCATGGCGGTAATCCGGTTACCACCCCAGGCCTAGTTTGAAATGCTTTTCCTGAGCCCAGGCATTTGGATCAGAGGCATTTATACGCGTCAATAGACGTATGAAAACACAAATGCAATGAAGAACACACTGGATTACAAACATGTTTTAAAGGGGATTTAACCATGACATGATTGCTGGACAGACGGGTAGGCTACTGCATAATGCACACTAGGAGTGGGAACCTCCTGGGTAGCTCACGATACGATTATCTCACGATACGCCGATACTGCGATAATCAATATATTGCAACAATAATCTACGATACATCGCGATAAAAAAACACTATAGATCTGTCAGTGACTTCATTTACAAATAAACGAGAAACCACAGTCCTAGCGCTCTCTCAGCCAAAAATAACCAGTCCTAACAAATGTTTGGTGCGCGTTGGTCTTGAATTAGGCAGTTACTGCTGCTGATTTGGGACTAGGATCATTTTGGGCTAGATTTGTGATTCTGGACAAAAGCCTAGATTTCGGAACTGTCACAAATGTTTGTGTGTTCACTAGGGCTGAACGATATGGAGAAAATTTCCTATCTCGATATTCATGCCAGATATCTCCATCGATACGATATAACTATGGGTTAGGTGAAAACCAAGCATTTTTCAGAAAAATAAAAACATAATAATAAAGAGTTCAGTTTTATTGATGAAAATCTATATAGTCTATTTTTTTTTTTTTAATGTTTTGAACTTTCATATCTCAATACGATTACGATATACCGTTGCTTTTTTGATATTAATATCTGGAATGTTCATATCTTGATACGATAACGATATATCTTTCAGCCCTAGTGTTCACCCTATTTTAATGCCAGATGATGAGTGGATACATCATACTTTAGAATCACCTGAATGAGCTGCATGGAATATTTAGATACAGATATATTGTGGCTTCTGATGATATTGATTTTGTGTGAACTAATATTGCAATAACAATAATTTAATCATTTTGTGCAGCCCTACAGTAATCTGTCAGTGTGCTCACTGCTCAAACAGGTTTCTAGTAAATGGGTAATAAGTATCTGTTTTTTGGCACGCCGCTTTGTTTCTGCTGTGAATTCTACCTATGTTTATGACAACTATTGTAAGCAGCAGTGTATTCAGATCCCTGTTAGTAATGTACGGCATGGTCGAGCTTTGTAGAAATAACAAAGCTGCAGACATTAGAGACAAATGGCCCACACACTAGATTTAACTGCACATTTGAGCAGTAACATCATGGAGGGCAGCCCTGTGCTATTCCCGCTCTTTTACGGCGGCTGGAGGAGCTGGCAGATGCCTCATGTATCCTTCCTCCCACCACTGTATGTCTAACAGTGAGACTGACTCCTTGCCAAGGTTGCTCATGCTAATCACCCACATGAGCTTATTTCTCTGAAATATTCTGTTTCAAAAGTGTGCCAACTCGGAGAACACTAAAGACTCCATGTCTGATTATTGAATATTAGCCTTTTTTATCATACGAGCATGCAAGGGAATGCACTAGTATGCAGCTATCAAAAGAATTATCTACTATCTCAGGTTAGGGTAGTACTTGAACTTTTAATGTTGTTTTTTTTATTTATTTAATCTAGTAAAAAACTTGTGTTGTCTTTCATATTCTTGGAAAAATAGTCAAAAAAAATAAAATAAAAGTGCTTGTGTGGGTTTTTAAACAGTATGTAGCAGAAAACAAGCAGTTGTTGAATAATAACTTTACAGCATGTTAAAATCTTTCCTCTTAAAGGGTTACTAACCCCCCCTTCCAGAGCCTCAGCCTCAGATTTGAAAATATTAACAGAAAAGGGGCGTTGCCTGGAGGACTAAGGGGCGTGCAGGAGGGGGGTGAGGTGGTCGGGGTCTGGGTCTGTGATTGACAGGCCCGAGTCATCCGACTTTGACGCGGCGCCCGCAGCGCTACTCGTAAACAAAGTCCGATGGAGTTCCAGCGAGCTAACGTGTTAGCAACATGTTCCACAGGGACAACTTTACAGCTCTCTACACAGGAGAAGCATCGTGACAGACAGAGGCCTTGTACCTGAGACTGCTCTGAGGCGCTGGGTTATTCTATACTCAACAAAAATATAAACGCAACACTTTTGTTTCTGCTCCCATTTTTCATGAGATGGACCCAAAGATCCAAAATTCATTCCAGAAACACAATACCACCATTTCTCACAAACATTGCCCACAAATCAGTCCAAATGTGTGATAGTGAGCACTTGTGCTCTGCCGAGACAATCCATCCCACCTCACAGGTGCGCCACATCAAGAGGCCGATCCGACATCATGGCAGCAGGATATATAGCTAACGTTGCTTCAAGTGCAAAATAAATGCGTAGAATTCTCTCAATGCTGAAATATTTATGAAGGGTCCAGCCAAACGTGGGTATCAAAAGCCAGCCTCGAGCAATCCCACAAGGACCCAACTCGGAGCCGCTTCGAACACCGGGAAATTCCTGAGCTCCCGAGGCTGTGTGCGCTAACGTACAGAGGAGGGCGGCTCTAAACACGGCCACACTCGCGAGGAGTCGCCGCTGTGCGAGCAGCACTTTGGCTTCACTGAACACACGCACGTTTTAAAGAATAATATAATCAAAGTTTTTACAGCACTTTAATAGGCAAGGCAAGTTTATTTGTAGAGCACAGTTCACACACAAGGCAATTCAAAGTGCTTTACAGTTGCATAAAATGACAAGAAATCAAATAAATAAAACATCAACATAAAAATGAATCAATTACAGTAAAAGGCAAGAGTGCAGATAAAATAATTTCAGTTGTCATACGTGGGGGCAAAAATAAGATTTCAGCCTGGATTTGAACATCATCAGAGTTGAGGCCTGTCTCACATCCTCATGAAGACTGTTCCCGATTTTAGCTGCATGAAACTGAAACGCAGCTTCACCGTGTTTATTATTGACTCTGGGAACCACCAGGAGACCCCTCCCTGAAGTTCTCAGGGCCCGAGATGGTTCATACGGCTCTAACATGTCAGAGAAGTCTGGTTTTGACACTATTCCTCTGATCTTGGCGAGGTTTTTTCAGATGGTAAAAAGCTGATGATGTTATTGCTTTAATGTGGCTGTTTAAGTTCAGGTCTGAGTCCATGATTACTCCTAGATTTTTTGGTTTTAGAGGGAGAGACTCGAGGTGACTGATAACACTTCTCTTTGTCTGTGGACCAAAAAAATGATACAAGTAAATGTACCTGAAGGAAACCGTTCTCTTGATAAACGTAACCACACACGAAGACAAAAGTCCAGTATTTCCAGTGCTGTTGGCACTTCAAATGCGCTTGGAATAGCTGCGGCTTATAGACCAGTGCCGCCTATATCAGGGCTCTAAATTGCGACCACTTGGTCGCATATACTCCCAAAATTATGCCTTTGTAATCTAAAAATGGAATCACTCGCATGTGAGTTTGTGAAAGTGCAAACTTTCTGTTCCAAAATGGTTCGAGAGCATATAGTAAACTACAATCTGTTCTCTCTTTTGGCTCAGCGCCGCGGTCATATCTCCCGGTCACACCTGCTGGGACAACCTGCACCAGCCCAGCCTGTGTTCTCTGCGTATAAGTGCCTGTGCAACGCTCTCATTCATCTGCCCGCTTTCATTGAATAAGCCAATGTATTGACGCAACTGCAGTCTCTTATGAGAAAACGAGGAATATATATATATATTAATAATTCATAAACCCATTGGGACCAGGATCTCTCAAATGACGCGCAAATCAATGTCAGGAGGAGAAGCAGCGCAAACTTCAATCCAACCTGCTCGTCACCTCGTGCAGCGCTGAAAGCGAATCATCGCCGCTCTCGCAAAATGCCAAACGTAAAGTCACAAACGCAATGTTTAACACGTCTTCAAAGGTTCTGGGAAAGGAGTTTGCTGCGTTCTTGCGCAATCTATGAAGCTGTCTCCCGCAGCGCAGAGTAAGGAGACAATGAAGTGCGGTGAAGCAGGGGCAGAGCAAGTCGGGGGTTGGGGGCGATTGGGAGGCACAAAATTTGGTATCCCATTTATAATGTTAAAATTTAGCCTAATGAGTTTTGTAGATTGCTGAATCATTGCAAACCTCTAAAATAATGCATCTAAAATGCAACAGAAGGCTGCAAGTGGCATGTGATATGTTTTAAATTCCATTCATCTGTTAAAAGCGTTTGTTTTTTGGTTGCACTCCTACATTTTTGACTGTGCTCATAAATTTCAGAATTAGGAGCACAAGTGCTGCAAAGAAAAAAAAAAGTTAATTTCGAGCCCTGTATATGTAAAAAAACGTTATATATATTATATTATATTCAGGTGCGCTCAATAGTCCGGAATTTACGGTACATTAAAATGTGGTCCCCTCCTGGAACCGCCACCTTAACGTGGTGGAGGAGTTTGAGCGCCCGAATGATCCTGGGAGCTCTGTTGACGGAGGCTTCGTGCCCCTGGTAGGGTCTCCCACGGCAAACAGGTCCTAGGTGACGGGTCAGACAAAGAGCGGTTCAGAAGCCCCTCATGAGAGACCAACAGGCCCGGTTAGAACCATGAGGCCGTCCTTCTGTGGACCCACCACCTGCAGGGGGAGCCATAGGGGCTGGTGCAATGTGATTTGGGCAGCTCCATTGGCTGCCCCCACGACCCGGCAACGGACAAGTGGAAGTGGATGGATGGATTAAAATGTGGTCAGGAAGTCGTCTTTGCCCTACACTAGTAGGGTATTCGGCTAATTGTGGGTATGTGATATGTGTGCTACAACCAAACCCTTTGAACATCCCACACCTCTAGGTAATAGTTTAGTATTTCTTTCAGATTATTCTGTTTGTTTATATTTATTTGTTTGGTTGGTAAGGACAGTGCATGTTAATAAACAAGCCACTCCGGATTGTAGCTATAGGCCAATGTGAATCCGTTGTTACACACTTAAAACACACTCTTTCATCCTGGCCTATTGTACATGTTTTTAGTGGTAGGGAAAACCGGAGTAGAGCAGATGGTAGAGCGGGTCGTCTCATGGTCGTAAATTCAGGGGTTTGAATCCTGCCTCCTGAAGGTGCACGCTGTCGTTGTGTCCTTGGGCAAGACGCTTCACCCACCTTGCCTCCAGTGTCTGCGTACATTGGTGTATGAATGGGTGAGAGGTTCCTTGCTGTAAAGCGCTTTGAGTGCCTAATGTAGGTGGAAAAGCGCTATATAAGTTGAGACCATTTACCATTCACAGCTAAGCGCTCCTTGTTCATTGAAAATATTAAATGTATTACTAGTTTCACACACTGGTATGAAGACTAGGGCTTTCCCCAACTCCTCAAGATTTTCTATGTCGACTAAAAACATGCCCTGAGCAGCGATTAGTCGACTAAAAGGGGGCATGGTGCTGACAAAACTACAACTTATCTGACCCAAACTGCGCTTAAGACATAAAATTACAGGACATTACATTACATTTTAGTCTGACTCCAGCTCCCTCACTCCTGCATCTGCTGCTGTACATGTGCTGTCCATACATCCATATAATCCAAATAAAGCGGTAGTTCTCTCCGTGTGACACTTGTCTCTTTTTCGCCATAATGTAAACACAAGCCATGTGCTTTATTGTGAAATGCGCTGCCCGCGTGGTTCCGTGTCAGACTTCCTCTCATGCAGTTTCATTTCTTTGACTTTTCCGCTGCCAGTGTAGTGATGAATCGGTTCACGTTACGCAGAGCTCCTCGTCTTATTTATCCCGGAAAAAGCCAGAATGAAGCGGAGAAAGACCCAGCGGTTACACTTTCGTTTTCGTGTGTCAGAGGACAGGCGTCAGACTGTCCTTGCGTGTTACCGTAGCGCGGTTTGAGCCAACGCCCCATCCCCTGCGTAACACAAAAACAACATGGCCGCGTGGAGCGATTACAGAGATGAAGAATCTAATGATATGATTGAAGCATGTCACTAGTCGCTCATATTTGCGAGGAAAGGGCTCAGGACAAGTTGTGGCACTGCCTTGCTAGCTAGCTAACTTTCCTAACTTTTAGCCTGGCGCTAACTAACAACACGGTGAAGAAAACCACAATACAAACGCGTAAAGGCCATTAATGTCCTTCTCACCTGTTTTCTTCAGTACTCTCGTAAGTGACAAACTCGTCTCCCTCTCTCTTTCCCGCGTGTGAAAAGGAGAGGGAAATGGTGGATCCTATGAAAACTACAATTCATTTGACTCATGTTGGTGGCAAACACATGTCCCAAACGCGACACGTGTTCCAAGAATATCTGTCTCTGTCTCATCCAATCAGAAGCAGAATTAGCACTAACAACCGCCAACAAACATTTACTTTAAGTTTAAGCCAATCGATTAATTGTAAAAATAATCAATAGATTAATCGATTACAAAATAATCGTTAGTTGCAGCCCTAATAATAATTACAGATTCATAGAAAAGGTCCCGAGTTCTCCGAGCGGCCATGAAACTTGCATGGCCGCTCGGACTCCTCCCTGCCTGTTCCTTAAAAGGGCAAACATGGCGGTAAGCCCTGTGCTCGTGGGGCAGGCGGAGCCTCCACAGAGCTCCAGCGCTTGAGCTGGTCAATGCACTGAAAAAGATTCCTCTTTTTCTAGCTATTAAACAGAAACCAGCTTGGTTAAAAATATTTCAACCACCCCAGCGTTGTCACATGGGTCATAGCATTTTTGAGAAAAAGGAAAAACTACACGCTTTAAGCCATTCTTGGGCGGTCGGAAGTCTCATTAGAATTAATGCTCCCAAGTGTCTCTTGGAGTCGCCCCTGGCCACAAGGGGGTTACAGCAATGTCAGGTCCCCGCCATAAGGACCATAGAGAAGCGTGTTCTCGTCCATTGGTTGAAATGTAAGTGTGTGTGATCTAATGTTGTACATAGATATTTGTATGGTTCAACATGTTCTAATGCCTCATTGTTGATGTAGAGTGTTGGTGGGCTGTGATGTCGCTTACGAATCCCTATTCTCGCGTGCCAATTAACCCTCATACCACTCCTTGGGTAAACAGTCCAGTAGCGTCTTTGTTATACTGTCATTAATGTTCTGCTGAACGTCATATCTGCCATATCAGAGTACGTTTAGAATCCTTTATTATTTACAAAGTCAAGTACTAGTGTTTTGAGACTAGAGATGTAGTGTAAAAATTACCGTACATCGTCACATTTTGTATTTTGCATGGCCCATAGGCTTTATACTATTGAAGCTGGCACTTGAACCCACAACGCTAATTTTGGAAAGGTGTCCAATATTCATGTGCCTCACACATTTTGTATTATAACTGAATTATTTACTCATTGCAGAGCCTACATTTTATAGTTTAGTGACCTAGGCCCGGTATACCACGACCGAGTTTCCCCTTGTTTGTCCGGTTTGGCAGGTCTAACATGCACTTACGGGACTCACTTGATTTCCACGTGTGTGCGCGCGGTGCACTGTTTTCGTTTCACTTTCCCTTCTGTTTTTTACAATGAAGCAGAGAGGAGTGCATTTGCATTCTGGGCCAGTTATTACAGTTTCAGTTTCAGATACACATTTGCAAGAAGCATTTTAAGAGTTGTCAGAATTGTTTAATCCTTATCTAATAAACGTGGCGCTCACTCCTTCCCTATTCAGCTACATAAATACATTCCCCGAAGCAAAACGCTGCTTGTTTCATGATACAGTACAATGATACAATCTGAAGGTTTTGCCGTGGCCTTCAGTCTCCTGATCTTAACATAATTGATTATCTGTGGATAAACCTCCAAGAGCAGTGCGTGACAAACGGCCCAGAAATCTCTGTTCTGGAAGACTTTTGTATGGAAGAAAAGGCTGACTCTTTGAAAGACTCTTTACTGCCTAGAAAAGCGTCTAAAGCGGTGATACTTATCATATTTGGGGGCTATGAGGCATTAATTCCGCAGGGTGCCCCGACTGTGGCCCTGGTCTTTTACATTTTCAAACTAATATCAATGTAAAAAAAAAAAAAGATGGAATTAAAACATGACGTTACGGGAATGTCTCTTCTGCAACCTCCATGCATTTTGGAGACCATTTCCGCTGGCTTGATTATTCACAATATTAGAAATTGATCCGGGGTGCCTGAACATAACCCACTGTACATGCAGAAAGTTGTCAACTTGCGTTTCCTTCGTTGACAGTAGCAGGAAATTGCCAACTGTGCAGAAGTGCTTTGGATCGTGATAAAGCGATCTCACACAAATGACAGATCGTAAGATGGTCTAATGTCGTCATATCGCCCCCCCAGGGCGTTGTACTAAAGTTTTAGTCTATATTGTTTAATTTAGGAGCTCTGCGGCGCCATTTCGTGTGTATATACCTGCACCCAAACGGAGAGTAATATGTGGTATGTCCGCATTCATACCTGCTGCTGTTACTTTACACATCTAAAAATCATTTCCCGCTGTTTTGTATTTGTTAATGTATTTTGTTAAATTGTTATAAAAAAATTAAAATATATATATTCATGCATGCATTTAATAGTGTACTATTTATCTCTACCAGTTTTTATGTTTCATGTTGCACATTTGTACCGAGGAATATTCCTAGTTTGTGGACATGCAGGACTTGACATTCACTTTTTTTAATGACCGGCCACTGTGTGTAGTGGTTTTCTAAAGTTACTAGCCACCAGCTGATTTCACCAGCCAAAACTAAAAAGTATATATTTATATACTTCACTGTAATGTCAACGTGATCAGGTTAACATAGAAAACCCAATAAAAAATCGACCAAAAATGGAATCCTAGCTTGCCTTGGGCTTGTATTAAATTAATTGTTGTTGTTCTACTCGGCCTGCTGTAGTAGGGCTATTGCAAGAGTGATAATAACGGTAGCGCAGCGGTTGGCGCTCGTGCTTCACAGCTAGAAGGTCCGGGTTTGATTCCCACCTGGACGGGGCCTTTCTGTTTGGAGTTTGCATGTTCTCCCCGTGTCTGCGTAGGTTTCCTCCGGGTACTCCGGTTTCCCCTACCACTAAAAACATGTACAATAGGCCCAGGGACTGCAGGTGGAAATTGGCACAAGTGCTATAACCTGGTACAATGCATCTCTCCTTTCTGAGGTATATTGTACACTGTCCCTGTTCAATTAAATAAATAAATAAATAAATAATCTCTTCTTTTTACATGATCAGGACTTGGCCAGTGCAACAGAATAAGTGCAGTTTGTAGCTAGAGATTGAGTCTATGTAACACACTGTAGCTTTCTCCTGGGTCCAGACTAAGCCCAAAGTGTTGGCGGTGAATGTCCACCATCCATTCACCGTGTCGCACGCGAGTGCCTCCAGTGCGCGGCCCCCTCGTTCATCTGGTTCATAATATCCCACTTTAATTTTATTATTCCCAGCATGTTTGCCTTACTAAACTAAATATACCATAAATAAACCCCATGGTTGAGTAAGGCTAGGGCTGTGTAGTTTGTTGAAATTCAATTACGATTACACTTAACAAAAAAATAGCATAAATGAGAAACCATTATGAATGCTCTCCCGCTTGTCCATCCAAAGCACTGAAAGTCTGTCCTGCGTGTTTTTGGTGACGGGTAAACTACCAGCGCAGCGTAATAGAACTGTTGTGTTTGTCGGGGATAATTTGAATAATTTTATATGCCCTTATAGATAATGCTACTGGTAAGTACTCCCCTTTTGCTGAAAGAACAGCTGTTTAGAAGCCTCTATCCTTTGGCCAGACACTGGTTGTGCAGAAGAGTCTAAAACTCTTTAGACGAGCCAATGTCATTATTTCATGCTGCTGGGATGATTGTTTTTTGTTCCCTTCGCATGTCACATGCTAATGGAAAATGCTTTGGCCTGACATAAACCGCGCCGTGTGATGATGTCATCAGGCGGCGTGGCTCGTTTTGCCACCCCTAAAAACTTCTTGACTGGAGGTTACAGCCTTTAGGCCAGTGTAACACCTCATTTGAAAGCGAAGACCTACAAAACTGATCTAAGCGGTGTCTTTGTGTCGTTGCAGTCTACGAGAGCGAGGTGATTTCCCCCCTTTCTCTCCCCTATTAATTAACATGGGACTGGAGAAGTCCAGATAAAAGCAATTACTGAATACAAAACCGTTATTAGGCCGCGCAGAGAAATGGTGCAATGTTGACTTGTTGGTGCAAATTAAGATTGGACATTTTAGTGTGAAACAATTGGCCATAGCCAAAAATGGGTAAATACAAACAATAAAAATCCAAGTGAATCCTCAAAGATGAAGAAATATCGCCCCTCATGTATCATAATATTTAGCAGAAAGCCTGCTTTTCTTCATAAAGAAAGCCCCGGCTAGGGCTCTGAGATCTGCTGATCAGCTGCTTTTGGAGGTTCCTCGCTCCAAGCGTGTGACCAAAGGGGACAGGGCTTTCTCTGTTGCAGCTCCTAAACTGTGCAATGACCTGCCTCTGCACATAAGGGCTGCACAGACACTTGACCATTTTAAATCTTTCCTTAAGACACTTAAGGCAGTGTTAAGCTTTTAACACTGTCTAGCACATATTATCATGGCCTAAATCTGAGCTGTTAGTGCTTTGCTGCTTGTATATTATGTTTTGTTTATTATTATTATTTGTACTGTAGACCTTTTTGTGAAGCACTTTGGTCAACAACAGTTTTAGATGTGCTATATAAATAAAGATGATTTGATGAATAATCCTTATTCAAGTATATGTCAAATGACAGAACAGCTCACAGGAGTACGATTTATTGTACGATTTATCCAAAAGTTCTATGAATGAGCCTAAATGGTAACATTTGTGTGATGTTTAGTTTGTCACATTGGCCCTTATTTCTCAAACTTGCGTATGGTAAAATCAGAGCGTATGTGGGGTGTATGAAAAATCACCGCCTGTTTTGGCATTTATCGGTCTGAGCGCACCTTAAACCTGGCGTACGGTGCGCAGAGGCTCAGCCCGGACCAGAGACACTAGAACCTGGACTGCAGCCACAGAGACGCTTACGGTCCATCCATCCATCCAGCCTCACACCCGTGGCCGCTGCCGTGTACCGGGACACCGGGACTCACCTGGGGCTGCGCGAGGCCAGCTCGGGTGTCGAACAAATCCTTCGACAGCTCCACAGCTTTCGTCGGTCCGGACGGGTTTGTTAAGTCCGGGTTTGAGCGGCACACAGGGTCTGCTGACCGCGCGCTCTCCTCTCGTCAGGGGAATAAAGGGCTGTCTCGTAGGACTGTCTTTGGTCCGGACGGGTTCGTTAGGTTCCGGTCGGGTGTCAGCTCTCCGCGTACCTGTTTCCTCCCGGAGAAAGGCTCTGCTCAGGCCGAAAGACGCGAAGTCCTGCCCGGCTCCAGCGCTGAGTCCGCGGAGCTGACGGCTGCTTTTCGCTGGTTCAGATCATGGTCCAGAGACCAGAGTCTGTACTGCAGCGTTATAGCCACGCTTTTTTTTTTATTGTGGTCTAATTTTACACCCTTTTTTATATAGGCTATTTAGGCCGACAGCTTATTAAAGTGACCTTAAAGGTCACTTTTTTATTATTCCATTTCTTTTTTCCCCTCTTTTATTTAGTAAATGTGATCTTGGATTGGCTGACAGATTTTTAAATCTTCCTCATGCGTAAAAATATCATTTGTTGTGTTAAAAACAACTATTCATCATTTCCTGGTTGGAGAAATGTTCTCTTTTGCCGTGTTTTGTGCGTGCGTGCCGTAAAACCTATGGGTGAGGCCTCCTCATACATGAATATTTTCGGGCGTTTCATTCAAATAACGCTAGGATTTCTCCATGGCATTTACCATCAGCTGCGCTTGCGTACGATGAGATCTGAGCGGAAAGCACAGGTTCATAAATGTCACGCGCCCTCTGGCGTATATCGCAAATACACCTACACCATTTCTTTTACGCAATGTTGATAAATTAGGGCAATTGTGAGAGTTAAAGTTGTTTTGAAATGTTTTGTTTCAAAGCTATAAAATGTTTTTTTTTTTAAAGTGGTTCAACTTAAAACATTTTTTACCTTCTGAATTGCACTAGAATACAGGAAAATTAGGATAAGAAGCTCAAATTTTTTTTGGGGGGACACCAAATTTCTTAAGTACATTACAGAAACGGATTCATAATGATGTATCGAACTGAAATATGTGTGTGTGACACTGTTATCAATTCCCAGTAATTCACCAGTTCTTTTTGCTCAGTGCTCTATCATCTCTATGGCCCGTGCACAGGAGCCGGGTGTACGCACGCTCCTGGTGATCGTGACCTTTTTCACCATGTCCGGGTTTGCAGCCCTGAATCGACCAGCCCTAAGTAAAGCCATTGTTTCTTGTGACTCAGTATAAATCACGACTTGGGTATATACCGTGATATTGCGGTATTTATGATCACAATTATCCTCTGTCCCATCCCTAGAACAGACTGTATTCCCTGGTGTGTGCAGCGACATCTGCAGTATAGTCTTTGTTGGACTTGTTTATTTTAAATACAACAAAGGAGAGAGCGGTTGTTCACAACATTCATAAACAATTTGGTTTGTCACTTCATTTATGGTTTGAATATGATTGGTTGATGGTTAGTTCCCACAGACGAGCTCTGGTCGGACATGGGGGCCGAAGTTCGCATGTTTGTCTGCGGGGACTGCTTTCAGCTGCCGTGTTCTGCCATGTTTTTATGAGTTTGGGCTGAAGTTGCCATGGGAACAAGCATTACCCTCTGGAGTTGCTTCAGTCAATGTACAGTGACTGCTGGGTTTTCCAGTTAGGCTAGGGAACAATGCGATCTGTTGATTTGAACTAATCATGCCTACAAGACATTACTCTGCAGTCCCCAGTCTGTCGAATTCAAAGCAAATGAATAATGGATACTTCATTAGGCATTGAGCTGGCTGTTCTGGGACCACTTGCACAAAGCAACTTTAATTCCGTGCCTGTAATTCTTTTGTTTCTTTCATATCCGTGTTTCCTCTGTTTATTAACATCGCTATAAACACAGGCGAGATCTAACACAAGCAGAAGAACTTCAGCGCAAGGTCTAATAATGTTTTACAACAGTAGGCGGCGCTAGTGGCACAGATGCCTTTCTCAACAAAGGACTCTTGACTAGAGTTCTTATCAGTAAACTTTAAGATTAAATGTAACATTTAACACCTCTTTTTACATCAATAGAAAACTGACTGGATTGGTGCAGATGTTTGGCAATGTATGTTCATCTCCATTTGCTTGATTAACAGTTTATATTATTGGATGAAAGAAGAGATGGTTTGTGATTGAAGTCATCTCTTATGGCTTATGTGGCGACTGGGAGACGCAGACTCTACAAACACAATCCAAAAACCATCCCCTCCAATGTCCAACGTTTGGACACTTGACTGTCATCTTTTTCGAAATTTTCAATGTACTATAAAACTAAGCATTTTTTCAGTTTTTTTTTAACTCGAACATCAGGGCTTCATTACATGGCGTTTTAAGAAAATAAATGCAGGCAAGGCTAGAATGGGGATGGGACTGTGATCAACTGCTTTCTCAAGAAGTGATGCGCACAAACAGAATGATCTTAAACAGTGGGCTAGGTCAAAAACAAGAGCAATGAAAGGATATTGAAAGATCCTTTTTTATTCTCGGCCCCAAAAATACTATGTGTCTGAAACATGGAGCCTTCTTCATATGTGCTCACATTTTTGAGTGACTGCGTGCTTATCATGCGTTGTTGACATTTTGATATCGTTTACTTTCACTTTGTGTTTTTTAGATTCACACATCTTCTTTCAAAATGTGTGCCAAGTCAGTCATTTTGTTTGAATTTGTTGACGCTGACACTAACTGCATGTACTTTCTGTAGCAGCACTGGCTCTGTCCCATATTCCACTGCGTGTGCTAAAAACATGTGCCATATTTCTGAAATGTTTGTCTTAGGTCAACACTTGCTAACCTCAAGTGTTTCTTTCAGGCACGGGTGAGAGTGGCAAGAGCACCTTTATCAAGCAGATGAGAATAATCCATGGTTCTGGCTACACAGATGAGGATAAGAAGGGCTTCACCAAGCTGGTTTACCAGAACATCTTCACTTCCATGCAGGCCATGGTCCGAGCCACTGAAACACTCAAGATACCTTTCAAGTATGAGCAGAACAAGGTGTGTGCTGCCTTTGGTTTGTTGGTGCTGGGGGTGCCTGGTATAATTTTCTAATGGTGTATGTTCTTTGTTGCTCTCAGAATAATGCTCTACTTGTGCGGGAGGTCGATGTGGAGAAAGTGTCCTCGTTCGATCAGCCGTACATTGGGGCGATAAAGATGCTGTGGTCTGACCCTGGCATCCAGGAAGCATACGACCGCAGACGAGAGTACCAGCTCTCTGACTCCACCAAATAGTAAGTTTATACATGTGCCTAAATTCAATATTACATTATAGACCGAGTTAAGAGGAAATTTGCTGTTATTCATGTGTGGACTTCTTTTACATTACAGCTTTGAGGTTTGTATTGAGTGGAGTAGAAAACTGTGTGGTAGCATAGAATAAAGGTCCTATATTATGCATTACTCTGGCTTTTTAAACTTATGGATGGAGCATCAGTAGATTAACATAAATATAACTTCCACCAGCGGAGAATACAGAGCCTAAACAACCTGATTGGCATTATTTAACTAATAGCTCATCCTCTGCAGCACATAAACATATGAGCCAATTCAAGTGGAGTCAATAGTGCTTAGTGAAAAGCCCATCATGAAATGTGAAGGTGAAGTTTAGCAAGCGAGTTGGAGCGTGCCTGTGAAGACCCTTCCAAGCATCAGAGGGGCCGTGTTTTTGTGCAGAAAGCCATCGCACTCTTTACTTGTTCACTCTCACACAAGTGACCGCGTGAAAATGTAACGTTTAAAAATCCGCATCTACGGTGGCCTCTGTAATCCGTGTATTATCAAGAAGCCCGCAGAGATTTATTGTCATAACCTTTTGAGCTCACCCCTTAGCAAGAGTTATTCCAATACCTATATTACGATCTGATTTTTATGTCCATACCGGAGTTCTCGGGTATCAGTATTGCCGAACACCGGAAACAAAACTCGATGCTCACGTTATCTTGACATACTGGCTGTTGGGGCACTGTCGACACAAAACCTCCAATAATCACAATATGCATTTCAGTTATATAGTTGTTGCCTTCCATTAATCTTTAGAGTGTATGCAGAATATTTAGTTTTTGTTTATTTGTTTATTTGTTTATTTGAGCAGTATACATTCTGCTCAAAAGGAGTGGGCTGAAGCTTATGAGCGCCTACCCCCAAAATTATAAGAATTGATATATAAAGAATCGAGCCGCACAAGTACAAAGTACTTTGTTTATTGTGCACGATGAGTAGGGCTTTTCAAGTAGCCAACCTCCCTAGATCTACCAGTTCAGTGTCAACATTGCAAACCCGATCATTTACATCCTGCAGTAACTAACCTTAAAACAAGTTTTCTTCTTGTCACACAACCACTAGACATTACAAACCCTTCCTCTCTCAAACACACAGCAAACTCCTCTCCCAGTTGCCAGTTTGCAGAGTTTGCTGTATAACACAAATAAACACACACCAATCTGCATGATGGGCAAGAAAAATGAAAAATCAGATAGGCTACATTAAATTCACACTTTCCTTTTTTACAGCAATAAAGGATTTTGGTAATATGAAAAGAACTCAAGTAGGAGTTGTTTTTAAGTAGTTGTATCATCAGTAAAACGGATCTATGTATATCTTGTGTCCTCCACTCAGCTGTGAAAAGTGGGCAGGGCAGACGGGCACCTGTTCGCTGTAGCGCCTCTGAATCCACACAAGTCTGATAAAACACTGCCCAGAACGAGCTGCTCTGCGGAGGAGATGACGGCCGGTTTATTTCACTCTGAAATGAGCTTCGGCGCCCGGTTCAGCAATGTGACACCTAAAAGGCCACGTGGAAAAGAAAGCACTTCACAAATGCACATCACAAGAGAAAAGAAGCGATCTAAATGCACACGCAGTTTATCTGTCAGATAAAAGCCAAAATAAGGTCCAGTAGCAGAACAATGAGACTTGGACAGAGGACTGAAGGAGCATGAAGCCAGGGTTGAGTGAGAGGCGGCCTCGGGACAGACACTGCAGCTCCCACGGAAGCACTGGACGCCACGACCGTATGCGCAAATAGTTACAGTGGTGCACTGATTTCGCCGTGTTTGCTTGATTTCGCATTAGTATTACGATAGCGAAATCCTGCCCCTCGCGGTTGACCAGTCTACCAGTAGACCGCGATCAACTGGTAGGGCACCCCTGCCCTAGACCAACAGGCATCAATGTTTTTTTTTTTTCTTTCCTGTATCTGCTTTTGATACTTTTATTTGTTCGATACCAGTAATACCTAAGCTTTTTTTTGCCATGCTGGTATCGTTAAACGGTACCCAGCCCTATCTATAACCATAAAACAGAACCGTAATGTTAATTTCTTCCATAAAAGACATTTATTTTAAATTTGTGTTTATTTGAGCTGAAACTTCCAAGTAACGTTCTTTATTGCTGTTTCTCTCAACTGGTTTTATGCCAGGCTTCACCATAATTCTAGGATAAATAGGATGACAAAAATTCATAAAATAAAAAATGCTGTATTTCCCCCCACAAATCATTGTTGAAAGAGCATGCTAGAAATGTGAAATTAGGCTTAAAAATAAAAAAAAGTATTTTTAGTAGATAAATTCTCCGGTATCCGTTTTTCAATACCTTTTTTTTGTCTTTGTTGTTGTCCCTGAACTGTTTTTTCAATACCATTCAATATAACGATATCCGGCCCAAACAATAAGCCATGTGCTCTGGAGCTATTATTTTTGCTCCGTGGTATTCAACTTATTCCGGAGGTTCCCGTGGGTGCTGCCATGAATTTCCCTTCCACTGGTATTAGCAGTTTTCAGGCCGCCCAAAGAAACAGCTCAGTGTTGACTTTATGCAAATGAACGGTGGACACAAATCGATCTACTGTACATCATATTTTAGCGGCAAACATTTTCCCTCATTCTCCACTTGGTGAACTGACTTTGCGCTCTAGTGTCAATATAATGGAAGTGCTGATCTGTAGCCAAATTTGACAAAAGTGGGCAGAGCGGAATAAGGTACTTGGCACCGGCAAATACACTAAGCCCTAGTATCGGTATTGGATCAGACTGGACAAGAGTAAAGTGCAGTTACTGTCCGTCAAAAGGCCTTTCACCAATGAGCCCCTAACTTCTTGTGTGTGTGCGCACCCTCAGTGCAATACTCAGTAAAACTGGCTCGAGGCCTGGAAGGCGACACAATGGGTGGAGAAAAACTCTGAGGTCCGATCTCCCACAACCACAGTGTTCGTCCAGACGAGGCTGCCATCTTGCACGCACACAACTGCTGCGCCAGTGCCTGCGGCCAGTGGTAAGAGGGCGTTCATGTACTTCAGTCCGCATTTAGGCGACATCCTTTTTAAGCTCCGACTGGACAAACTATGTACTTTTTTGTCCCACTTTGAGTTAAACACTGTCCCATGAGAAAGATGTAATATATATTATATAATAATAATGATGATGATAATTAAACCCAAATTAAAATTATACTGAGAATGGTAATGACAACTGGGATGTAGCAAGATCTCGGAGTATAATATCTATTAATGTACCTTTATAACATAAAAGTAACTCTCGGTTATCACGGGAAAAAATTTGAAAGAAATATATTAAGGATTCAAAAAATTTACTTGCTTTGTACTAGACATCGTACATGAAACGAGATCGTTGTTGTAGTCGTGCTTTGTTTCAATTAATTATATAAACAGTTCATATATTTTTTTGTAAGTTGGTCTGTGCGAATGTAGCTCCTGAAATGTTTCAAATTCTCTTTGGATGAGGTCTCTTTGATGTTTTGTTCCTTCGGCACCATTGTGTGAAATGTACTTTTTTTATTTATTGCACTTGGGGGTGGGCGCTCATAAGCTTTTTGCTTCAGCCCACTCCTTTTGAGCACAATGTATACTGCTCAAATAAACAAATAAACTAAACTAAAGAGAATATATGGAAATGGCAGACTATTGGGTTGCTGGTAGGACGCCTGTGTGGTAGAAGCAGTCAGAAGAAAAATGTCCAAGGCACTTGAGTTTATGAAAAAATGATAAAAACATCCTTTATTAAGACATGATTTAAAAAAATCACAAACCAGCTAAGGGTAGCTTAGCAATGCTAGTAAAAGTATAATGCTGGGTACAGTGAGCATGTAAAGGGCTACTGAAGTCACTCAGGTCATGTCCAGTAATACAGTGGTGTATCCACATGTAGATATGCAGTTGTTGAACACCTCCCTCTGGTGGTCAACTCTACTCGTACTGGCTGAAATGGTCTGCAGCATTTCCAGTCCCCTTATTTGATTTTATTTATCTATTTTTTTGTACTGATGGGAGAGGGGGGGGGGGCCGCACAATATATCATAAAGATGTCCATATAGCGATATTATTATGCAACATTCACAGCGCAAAGACCTTAACCTCTAAACTCCCACCTTTACTGACGTAGCAACAATGTGAGGAACATTTTTGTTGTAGGTCTTAGCTTTCAAAAGAGGCGTTACACTGGCCTATAGGCTGTAAGCTCCAGTCGTGGAGCTTTTAGATTTGGGTAAAGCCAAATTGTAGAACATGTGCTCCATTAAGGCAGAGGTTAACTATTTAAATTTCATTGTTTTATTGCCATCATTTCCAGCTTTTAAGTGCACTGGCGATTCACTAAGTCAAACCAATCAATCAATTCAATGCACACTGCTGAAAGTTGTTTTGCTATTTGCTGGAGTGGCCCCATAAGCTTAAAGTGGCTAAGCCGCACTGGAAGAAAACACTGACAGCATGGCAGGCTGTGAGAAAATGAGCGAGGACTATTACAGCGAACAACTTGTGCCCTAAAAAGAATTGCACATCTCAAATACGGGACTATTTTAGGTTCTGGCGTGAGGACGTGTCAGAGACGCAGATGTTGTGTTGAAAATTAGCGGTTAGGAGGCAACCCAACAAATCTCTCATTGGGAATTTTAGACATCATAAAGTCGTTAAGTGAAATGACAAACAGTCAAGGCCGTTAAGGTGAGGCCAACTAACAAAAGAATCTCAGAAAGCAGCCCACCGTCAAAGAGACTTTTTAGTACATCAGGAAATGTGGGCACTTGTTTAAAAGTTAACGTGCTTTTTGTGACATAAAACTGCTACTAAGCACATTGTGGTTGAATGCTTGTTACGATCTATGGTAAAGCATCAATATATTTTGTCTTTAGTCATAAATAATTGGGTCAACAGACGGCACGGCCTCCACCGAATCAACAAATACGGGTAGTATTTTTATCTGTTATTATTTTAAGAAACTTATTGTAGTTCACTTCACTTGGTCGATATACATATAATTTCTTTTGATGAATGTGAAAAAAGGCAATTATCTATTGCAATATTGCACACCCGTCTCGGCCTTTTATAAAAACATTAATGCCCAATAAAAGCAGTTAAGAATAATATAGGACCTTTTTAAAAGTGTGTTTTTTATTCGTATTAACATTAGCATGGCTTGTTCTTAGCCTTGTGGCTAGTTGCACCTGTGTCATATATTGCTCCCCTTCCACAGCTACCTTACTGACTTAGAACGAATAGCAACACCAGGGTATGTGCCTATTCAGCAGGACGTGCTGCGGGTTCGAGTCCCTACCACCGGCATCATTGAGTACCCTTTTGACCTGGAGAATATTATCTTCAGGTACTGGTGTCAAATGCCATCCATGCAAGTGGTTAACTAGCTGCATGACAGCTGGTCAGCCAGTGGGTGATGAGTTATTTCAATCTATACAGCGTCACAGCTGGGCTGGCTCTCTTAACACATTTCTGATGGTGCGCTCTCAAAAACTTCAAAACCAACCAAAATTACAAACGTGATTAAGTTGATAAACTTTAACTTATTCTTCAAATGTTTGACGTCTTAATTTGTGATTGAATGCACAACTTCACTGAAAAAAGTAACAATGATGTTTGAGAGCCGCCATTAGCGATGCAGACACCTTTCTGAGTTGATGGTACAAAATTGTTGGCCGATCCTTTCTAAGTCCTCTGCATCTGGACTGGGCCACTTGCTTCTGTAGATCGTGTGCTGTAACTGCTGGTATGCTTTACTCTCTCTGTCCTTCCTCTCTTGTCCTTTCTACTTCTAGCTATTTAAGTGATCTGGATCGCATTGCTGAGCTGTCCTATCTACCAACTCAACAGGATGTGCTTAGAGTTCGAATCCCAACCACTGGGATTATAGAATACCCTTTCGACTTGCAAAGCATCATTTTCAGGTAGACGTAGATCTGTTTGTTTGTCTGACCAAGTCTTTGTAATCATTTACCTATTGTTAAATTACCTATCCTTACAATTGTCATCATTATTTGAATTTAAATGAAGCCTCAAGCCTATTAGAATAGGCTTGAGGCTTCATTTAAATTATTTTGTCATATTTATTTAGTTATTATACATTTTTAAGTAACCCACAGGCAACTGCACTTAGACCAAAGACGACATGGCTATTATCTTTACTATTGCTTGATCTGAAAAGCAACAGTTACGGATGGGCCCATGGAATAAGAATGATTACAAAAGTGTGCAAATCGATGGGAAACCATCATGACAGCCCCCACCTACGCCTAGCAAAGCTAGAAATAACTCTGCTTCCAATGAGATGGTGCTGAAGAGGTTCCCAGCAGCCCTAGTGCACCATCACCGTAACAGGGCTGCTCATAGCCTGAAACAAAACCCGTATTGAATTATCAGGAAAATTACGTCATAAAAGTGTTTTTAGTTTTTTATTCATGTTTGGCCATGTGCTATTGACATGGCCAAACATCAACAAAGTCATTCATAAACAAACATCTCTATTAGGCTTGCTTCCTTTTCATTTAATTGGCTTTTGAAGACCCAGATAATGACATTTCACTTGCCTAATCCAGCATAGGCGAGCCATGCTAAGTAGGTTGGTTGTTGTTGCTAGAAGGAGAAAAGTGGTCATGTGATGTGAAGGCGTTTTATTTTCTGCTACATCTTATCAATGAGTCAATTCATCAATGCCACATCCTTTTGGGAGAGTCATTGGCATACTGTGTCATCAAAGTTTTGAACGGATATTGTCTCAAGTTACCTGCAGACAAATTTAGTTTGACACTTTCATTCATGAATCCAATGGAGGAAATAAAAAGTAGGGATGATGGTTTCCATTAGCCAGCTGTAGTTGGATTTTGGTCGGATTGAAATGCAAATGACTGGTAAATTCCCATCGGCCAAAAAGTCTGACAAGAAAAATTCTGGAGAAAGATGAGAAATTGCCTTTGTCTGCGTTTGAGACGTGAGGAGAAATTAAATGAAATAAATCTTAACGCCACCACTCTGATTCTTCAATCACGCCGTTCCCTTGCATGGTTTATGTACGGGTGTTTTACCATCATAAAAGTGCAGAAACACTTCAAGATCCGGTCTGACTTATAAATGAACATTTTACCAAATGTATATTTTCTGAATATTGCTGGACAAATATAATAATCATCTGGGGCACTAATAAATGTTTAATACCATTTAGAAGCAATAAAAGGCCACATGTTTTAAAGACCTGAGTCTATGTCTGGACTTAAATCTAATCCGGCCCAGGATAAGTTCTCTGAGTCTGGCTCAGCTACAATGGAAACTTATTCAGAGTGTAGCACGCCAGTTTTATGACACATCCCTCTGTCTGTTTATTAAACAGTAAACTTAATCAAACATTTATCATGCCTTTTTAACATGATCCGTCCTGCATGTAATCTTTTGCATTGGCTTGAACAAGATGTGCAAAAATCATAGCATCTTTTTTCCAAGCCAAGCGTACGTGATCAATCGGCTCTGTCCTTGTGTCTTTGCAGTCACATCTTTTGGTTTTGCTTGCCTGAATGTCTTTCATTTCCATCCAATGTTGTATGGTGAACTTTGCCTGGATCATTCATGTGTTGTTGGTCAAGTACTGATTTGTTCTTCTGCCTTAAAGGATGGTAGACGTGGGAGGCCAAAGGTCAGAGCGGAGGAAGTGGATCCACTGCTTTGAGAATGTCACCTCTATCATGTTCCTCGTGGCCCTCAGCGAGTACGATCAGGTCCTGGTTGAATCGGACAACGAGGTGAATGAGCTGAAAGCCTGACACTTTCAAAATATATTGGTAGAGGTTTGAACTGCAGGATTAGCAGGTGTTGCACTTTATAAATCCCAAAAGAGACTTATTTCGGAGCCCTAATGGCTTAAATCCATACAAATGAATGATCTGTGTTGTGGCCTGTTTATCAATCTTAAGTTAGAATTTGTGTTAATGAAGGTAATGTCATCATCTCTTGCACGTTCTTCTACTTTTCTCATGTGTAGAGTCACATGACCTACAACTGAGCTGAAAGGATCATTGCCCTGGAGATCTTTTTTGGTTAAAGCAGTACAGTATAAATTGGCGTCTTTAAAAGCTTGAGGAATTTGATTACAGTGTGGACTAAGTGTGGTTGTTTTTATCCTGTTTTTACTATTGGTAATCATTTCAAACACATCTTCATCCGTCACATCTTGATCAATATTTTACACTATGCTGGTTAGAAAATATTACTATATTAATCTAAAACAACGTAATCAAGTATTACAATGTTGCCAGAGTGCGAAAATATGATCAAATGTATTAAAATGGCATTGAAGATTGAGAAACAGCGGGATCTTCTGCCATATCAACAAAAACGGTGGCACGGTGGCAGAGCAGTCACGCCTCACAGAGGTTCCCAGGTTCAATCCTGGACTGGGTAGGGCATTTCTGTGTGGAGTTTGCATGTTCTCCCATGCATATGTTTTCTTTGAGTGCTTCGGTTTCCCTTACCACTAAAAAATATGTAAAATAGGTTCTCCTCTGAGGCCAGGACTCCCCTGAAAAAGATTCTGAAATCTCAGTGGGTTTTTCCTGGTTAAATAAAGGTTACATTTTGTGTTGCAACCTACCAGTTGAGAAGCACTGGACCTAGATGTATGAATAGATAATCCAGATGGAGAATAACAAACATTCCTTGCCATTTGTTTTTAAAGTTTGTGCTGTCTGTGTGTCGTCTTCTCAGAATCGTATGGAGGAGAGTAAAGCTTTGTTCAGGACCATAATCACATATCCGTGGTTCCAGAACTCCTCGGTCATCCTTTTCCTCAACAAGAAAGACCTGCTTGAAGAAAAGATCATGTATTCTCACCTTGTTGACTACTTTCCTGAGTTTGATGGTGATTATCTGTTTTGCTTCCACTGTTATTATGTATTTACACTGTTGTGTTTTGGTAATGACACCCCATGGCCATATTGATGAATTGCAGGTATCTTTGTCACAGAATGTATCATTGACTATAGACTAAGAGAGAGTTCTAATCTCTGTATATAGCACTGTTAATATTACATCTCTGATGACCATAGCAAACAAAAAAGCAAAATATGTAAATTAACTGGTGTTAACTCTTACAGGTCCACAAAGGGATGCCCAAGCAGGCCGCGAGTTCATCCTAAAGATGTTTGTGGACTTGAACCCAGACAGTGACAAGATCATCTACTCCCATTTCACATGTGCCACTGACACAGAGAACATCCGCTTTGTCTTTGCAGCCGTCAAAGACACCATCCTGCAGCTCAATCTCAAAGAATACAACTTGGTTTGAAAAAGAATGGGAAGCAAAAAGGGAGAGAACAAGCAAGAGTCCTGCAGTCCCTCTTTGAGCAGTTTCTTTACCAACACAAATCATCTGCATGAAACTCAAAAGAGTGACTCCTCAGTTTGTCTCTGAGGCTCTGGGTTGGATTGGTCATTTTTTAATAATGATCGTGTGATATGTGGTTAAAAGAATTGCTTTACTTGCACATGAATCTGTTTAGCTCTTAACCCTCCCTCATCCCAGATGAGGTCAAAATTCTCACTAAACACTAGTTTATTCTTCCTTGATCGTTTCACTTGGGTAAGGGGCCTTCTTTTGTTTGACTCTTTCGAAAAGGGCTCACTTCCTTATTTTTAGGCCACTCGTGATGTACACTACAACAGCGCAGCAAAGCACTAAGCTACATCTTTGCCCCCTGCTCATTTATTTATAAAATGTGGAAGTGTATCCAGACCACACAGGGGCTGCCCCCTATCTCTTGAGTTGTCAATTGAGCATTTGATTTACCAAATGACCAAAGCAATGGTTCATAATCTCCCAGTGGGTTGAATGTAAATTTGTATCCATTTTTGGTGCAGCGTCTATACAGACTAAGCTTTTGAATTACCTTAGATACAATTCCACCTTGATTTGAAGCAGTCAATTAATGTAAAACCTAAATCCAAGAGCACTCCTTGCACTTAGTATGCAGGGTTAAACATAATGTGTATCGAAAAATGGCATTGCCCCATTGCACCTTTCGTTTTTGTCATTGAGTACTCACCCTGATTAAGCAATCACAGGTTGACACTAATTTAGTTTTATCCTTTGTTTTATCTTTGTTTTTGTACCTTTGCCAAAATTGACACATTATTTTCTGTAAATAGGATTTTGTTTGCCAGATTCCTGCTCAAGTGTTTTGGATAATAGTTGAATTTAGGCTGTTAATTGCCAAAAGAAGGTGCTTTTATTTACTTGGATGTTATTAACAGTATGGCAACTCTGGTGTATTAGTACTGTGATGTTTTCACTGATGGAACTAATACTTGCAGTACAGTGCAATAGTTGCTGTTTTAAATACTCATGTCATCGAAATCACAGGCTCTCTTAATCACTTCTGGATTGCCATATTCGGCCATCATTTTGTAAAGTATTTTAGCAAGTGAGTAAATAGGTTTTTTTGTATCCAATTTATCGATCAGATCTATATATTGTTGTTACAATAATTTACACTTTCTCCCCAGTTACAGCCCAAAGTTTTTCCAATCTAGAGACGGGAGGAGATTTTATACTGCTGTAAAATATCAAAACTATTTTAAGAACAAGTGTTCCATCTTTCTAATAATACTTCATATATTTAGTTGTTGCTGTTCTGTTTCAAATGCTTGATGGTGGAAATTAAGATTTCCATTTCAGGTTTGTGCTTTATGCAAATAGGAAAAAAAAAATCAGATAAAAAAACTTAGTGGTGAAATATTTACTGTTTTAATGAGGCTTGCATTTTGTAATTTTAAGGACATGTGATGGCTGTTGGTACCAATCCCATATCGTGTCTCTTGCCTGGACGTTAAATATTCCATTAAGCTGAAAGTTGATAGAAGTTGATTGCTATTTTTGTCTTCACTATGTAATTCAGGTAAATTCTTCATAACTTTCATCACAAGGGCTACTACTAGCAGCTTTGGTGTGGAGTGAAAGGACTCTGGATGGACACCATGGAAAACACTAGGTGCAATTATTAAAGAAGGCTGATTTAAGATGTGTGTGGTGATGAGGTGGTGTGCAGGATGATGGCTGTACGTTCAGTGAGGGAGGAATGCAGCAGTCCACTTTTATTTATCACATTCCTTTACAAGTCTAGTGGCTGTCATTGTTCACTTTGACAATGGCTTTTTTATGTACTGATCACTGTTGATCCTGTTTCTGTTCTGCCTATTTATATTAACAAACTGGTCTTGGATGGAAGCTGTAGTAGTTGATATGGGGGAGTCCCATTGACGTGTGCACCAGTATCATCTGAAATAGAAAAGGCTCTTCCGATTAATATGGATGGCATTTTAACATCTGAAATGGGTAAATATTTTAGATTTTTCCATTGTGCTTACTCTTGATTGGTCCTGCAAATGGCTACTCTCTGGTGGTTTGTTGATGTAAAATAATGTAATATGGTCCGAATGTCGCTCATGCTTGATCAGATTATTTAAATTTCTGTTTTTGCCTTATCTTCACGTTTAGATGGCTGTCCATCGCAAAAATGACATGCCAATCAAATACTGCTATATATTTTTTTATTATCTTCAAAAAAAGACTAATTACGTGCAGCTTTCCAAACACTGCTCATTCCACATGAAGCTGCCTCAATACTGATGAGGAATTTAAGTGAAGGTACTGGAAAGGTTAATGTTTTATTGTGGCTACCATGATTAGTAGATACATAAATAATGTTTACATTTCTGCCATCCCCCATGCCCTGACTTGATTGGACTGCGTATTCTTACCCTGGGTCAAAGGCACTGAAAGTGCAGCACCACAATGGGCCTGTGCTCTTGCTCATTCAGGTGCGCTCATTGGTACTCTGAGGTGTGTGTGAGTGTGTGTGGGTGTATATACTGTATGTACACTTTAATGGCTATTGCTTATGCTTGATATCCATTCTGAATAGAGGGGTGGACTACAGTGGTATTGAAGCTATCTTTACATTTATTTGTGTGTGAATTTGACACACCTTTACATGTATTGAGGACCACTTAAATTGACTTTTTTTTAAAGTACAAATAAACTTTGTGTGGTGGTGTACAAAATAAAAGTAATGTATTTTTTTTTCTCTTAAGTATACCAAATGTAAATTATGTATGAGTGTGCCAATCCCCTTTTCTGTAAAGCCAGAATTTTACAAGTGCCAATATTGTGAAAATCAGATGACTAGTAAATGACATTGTCCACTTTTGAAAACAAACACTAGTGTATATATAATATAATATAATTAAAGACAATTTGTTCGCTATCTGATTAATAATGAACTGCTGTTTTTTAATGTCATTTTAACTGCATGTCTCTGTCAGGTTGGGACTGTTGTGGGTGGGTTTGGTACTGTATTCCTGCAGCACCCTCATGAAGGGTCCTAATCGTTATTAATTTACAGTATTTTAGCCATATTTCTCTTTTGTATGTTTCATTTCAACCACTGTTGCCTGAACCTCATTCAACATGAAAATAATTTTCATAGCCTTCTCCTTTAAATGTTTTGAATTGAAATAAATATGTTCCTATACTCTTACTGTGTCATTTTTGTGATTCTTTCTTATTCCTTTTCATCTTTAATTAAGCAGGTATATCTTGCATATATCCCACAAACGTAGAGAACCAGCATTTTTGTGTCTGTCCTGTGATAAGAATAATACCCAATGTCTAACATGAGTCTACTCTGCATTGAAGACGTCTAGGTAATGTAGATTGCATTGCATATTATTTGTAGGCTATTAGTTCAGCTCTGTCCTGGGCTGCTCACTGGATTCTGCCGAGGAGGAGGTGAGGGATCCTAGGATGTTGGCCAAGCTCACATCCATCATGGGCAACGCCTCTCTCACCCACTGCACGGGACTGTAGAGGAGTTGAGGTACTCCTTCAGTGGGAGACTGAGGCACCTGTAGTGCAAGACAGAGCCCTACCGCAGGTCCTGCATCCAAAACCACGAGCAATACCCTCTGTATCGGTATCACTTTATCAGTATCACTATGACTAAACCTTGCACTGCGTTGACTTTTTAATATTTTGTATTATTTGTGAATTTCTCCATTGTTTAGTTTTTAGTTTATTTAAAAACTAAACAATGGAGAAATTCACAAATTGTGAGATCAATCAAGTTCTATCTTTACTACTATTACTTGAAGACTCAGTAGTTCCTCCTTTAGGCCACCAGAGGCGCTCTCTGCTCACGTTTTGAGCCCCGTTAGAGCTGGATGTGTCCGAGCCGCCGTAGTCCGACTCCGACAGTGTCTGTGGATCGGTGTGGGGCGATCAGCTTCATTTGCGTCGCGTCTTTCTCCAGTTTCTCCCTTCGTCGCTGACAGATTCGTTGTTTCTCCAGGACTAGATGCATCAGAGGATTAGTTCTCCTGCTTAAACTCCTGGCTGGTAACATTTTGAAGAGAAGTTGGGATTTCCGTTGAGCTTCAACACAGATTTTTTTTTTCCCTCCCCCCCCTTCTTCTCCTAGACTCTTACTGTTCGGGAACAAAACTGCGCTCTAGATACATTTAGCCTTTTTTTTAAGAGCAGGATTAAGCGTTACTTTTTTCGTTCGTGTTGTTGTGGCCGTGTGAAAAGAAAAGGTGACGACGTTTAGGTGCCACTTTTCGGGCGAAGGGAGAAACCATTTGCAGAGACTTGCTAAGCTATACGCCAAAAACCCCGCCGTGTGCGTAGCGTTATTAATTTACAAGCGCTGAGCTCCGTCGCCGCAGCCGCTCGCGCATTAAGGCGATGAATCATTTTGACTGACAGCTTTTGAAGAATCCGCTAGCTTTAGCCACGAGAGCTGCAGAGATGGTGCTTTCCTATTTACCGGAACAGTAGGAGACGTAGGTACGCGGGCATCGCAGCAGGAAATATTAGTATGTTACCTCGCGCTCGGCTCTAAAGTGCGTCGCCCCTGTTCGTCTACATTTTTTTTTTTCTGGAGAGCGGGACGCTAGCTGCAGCGGGCTAGTCGATTTGCTAACACTGGACAGTTCCTGGCACAGGCAAGCTCTGGACAAAGGACCAACGCGAGGAAAAATACAGTATAAATACAAGGCACGGCCGTGTTTTGGACGGGCAGCACCAAACAAGAGACTGACATGATGTTTCCACAATCAAGACACTCAGTAAGTAGCTTTGTTTGCCGTTTTATTAGCCTTTGTGCACTTTAAGTTTAATCCTATGAGCACGTGAGGAACCAGATTTAGATGCATCACTCCATTTTAGTTTTTTTTTTTTTTTTTGGCAAGTTGTGCACTCAATTATTTTTAGTTGACACAATGTATTTAGGCTGTTCGGAAAAGGCAGTATTGGAGATGACGCCTTTTAAGCGGAACAAAAATGGAAAAAATAATAGCTAATGTGGTTACATGCGACGTCGCTCTCCAATGTGCGTGAGATGGCAGTATCTTCCATATTGGGCTGTGATGGTCTCGTTACCTTACTAATCCTGGTGACTTTGTAACACGGACTGTTCTGGGCCGGTGGGTTTGTGTCATCAGAGAAAAGGACAGAACAGATCCCCCCCCCCTAAATATCAAATTTCTATGGAAACAAACGCTGTCCAGGACACGCGTTCATGAGGACTCTGAGCCCATTGGTCAAATGACATTACGTTTTAATGACTGCCAAAACTGTGCTGATCAAGAGAATTGTTAAGAGGTGAAAAATAATAAAAGCTTTTGTAAGGAAGAGCTCGAGTCTTCCTTACAAAAGAAAGACTTCCAACTCCATCTCCAAAACTCTACCACCAGCATGTGGCCAACCTGTATTTTCCAGTGATGCCTCTTCCCTTGACCCGAATGAACCAAGGAACAAAACAGAAACGGTCTACAGCCTCTTTGTCACAGGTGTGTCCTAAAGCCACTGCTTCTTGCGAGATATGAACATTCAAGATATCAATATCACAAAAGAAAAATATATCGTTATCGTATTTGAGATATGAACATTCAAAATATTAAAATTGAAAAAGCAAGATATAAACAATATATATTTTCATAAATAAAACTGCACTCTTTTGTATTATGATTTTATTCTGGAAAATGCTTAGTTTTCACCTAACCCATAGTTATATCGCGTTGATATCAAGATATCTGGCATGAATATCGAGATATGAAATGTTGTCCATATCGTTCAGCCCTACGCCAGACCGAGGCGATTCTTGCCTAATACTGTTGTCTCACTGTTTAGATTATAAGAAGGTGCTCACTTGTACACAAACAGCCTTGTGTCCTTTTGTAAAGGAGCTTTGTCTCAGAACTGAAATGGAAAATCTGAATGGACATGTGGTATTTTCAACCTTCTCTTACCACTGAGAACTCGAAAGTAGCCGCGTACCTCCTGCTGCTGGAGATGCTTTTCCAGCTGCAGACGCAGGTGTCATTGTGTGTAAATGTGCGGATGATGATCAATCATCGTGCATTATTCCCCAGTGGCTTCACCATTCGGCTCAGCACTGATTCAGCCCTCCACTTGTGCAGTCTCTGGAGATGGGCAGGATCAATGTGTTACAGATGTCTGCGGCTTTCAGGACAATGGGTGACAATTGGCACCAAGTAGGTGTGTCTGTCACATCTTCTGAACGCTGCATTTTGCAGATCAGCAACTGGTCAATTGGCATAATATATATTATGTTGTTAAAAATTGCAACTTATAAACTAGATAATTATGTATTTTTTTGCGAAAGATCTATGGCACAAAATGTGACTAAGAATCTGATAAAGAAATGAAAGTCGTTCCAATATTTTCTTCAAGGCACTTAAAAAGACTATCGTCTTCATTGTGACACGTAACTTGGAATAGAGCTTTAAATCTACAACTACTCATGTTCTTGGCTACAGGATGTTCTTATTACAGTTTTTTTACTCTTGTGTAGTTGTGGCTCTTCAGTGGGAATATTTTAATCCATTGCAAGGTTTGGGCAGATTGTGTTTTAGGTGCTCATTCGGTACACAAGTAGCTGACCCAGTTGATCATGTTTGGCATAAAATTATTGTTAGGGTGTCGATTAATCCTTGCGCACATTCGACAAAGCTGGCTGCGGCTGGAAAGTGGAGCAACAGCGTAGTAACACAGTGTAGTCCCCTGAGCCCCTGCCCCAGCGCTGAGATGGCCACAGGTTGTACACTCTCCCCCCGCGCCTTGTCTCCCTTTATCACGCGTTTCCTCTCAGATCTGAGGTAGTGGTGGGAGGGTCGGGGCAGAGGGTGCACAGGCATTATTAAGCCCACTTGAATTAACAGAACAGCCCCCAGCCTTCCTCCAAAGCCTCCAGCTGAGGGGGGGCTTAATCCCCATGGTCCCCTGTCTCGCCCATTAAACAAACTCCCCCCACCCTTATTCGCTCCGCAGGACACACATTTTTGGATAAGCTCAGTGGGCACTGGACAGCAGTGTTTGTATGCACGTACACACAAGTACGCAGCAAGTCTGGCACTGAGAGCACACCTCCCTTCAATGCTAATTATTTCTCTTGTACATGGACTGAAATAAAAAGCTTTTTTTTAACAAGGACACACACACACACTCCTGGCAGCCTGAAGGGTCTTATCTGCTTTTTGTATCCAGGGAACAAATTGAATGTGTGGCTTGACACACGCAGACCAGCAGATGTCTGGGTGGTTAAGGTTAGGCCAGCTTATTAGCATGACAAACCGAGCACCGAAGCCCCTCTGTCCAAAGCCTTAGAGTGGACCAGGGGAGGCCCCAGGTCACGGGTGATGTTGATTTTTGTAAAAGGCCACAGTGATGATTGTCAGAAAGCTTTGGGCTTTGGTTAAAGGAGGGGCAGAGTGGTTGGGGATGAGGCTAAAAGCACACACACGGAAACACAAGCCCAAACACTGGTAGATCTCTGTCTGTCTCTGTCTGCCACTTCGACCAGTTGAGACTTATGCATGTTACACTTGCATTATAACTTTTCCAGACGCTCAAAGTCACTTTACAGCTTTGTACATTACTCATTTACTCCATCCTCAGAGGTACACTATGGAATTAAAACTTATTTCAGGAGCTTCATAGGGGCTTTATTTGTATGACGCATTTCACATGACAAAAGTATGAGGGGCATTGAACTGATTTATTCAGGACATCCATGTTTAGTAGGTACTTCAAAGGGAGCTTGTTTTGAAAGACAATAATTAGCAGATTCCAAACCAAAAACGGTCTCTTTCTCTAATGGTTCCGAAATGGATATATAAAATAGGTGTACTACAAACAGATTTTCACTACAGTGTTTCTCAGTTCCTCTGAGGCCTATAGTAAGCTGTGGGAGGGCTCAATTTAAAGCTCCAACTGGGCTCTTTCCAATGCAAAAAATCCGGAGATGTCAATCTTATAACAGGGGACCCCGAGGGGTGTAGAAAAAGGACAGGATTTTGTGACGTGGCAATCGCAACTACTAATGCAAAATCTTTCAAACTTTGCAAAATCAGTGCACCACGGTGACTGTTTGCGCATAGGAAGTGGCCTCCAGCTCCTCCGCTGGAGCTGCAGCCCCCGGGCCGCCTCCACGCAACCTCGAGTCTGACTTCACAGCGAGCGGACCTTGTTTGGCTTAATATCTGTCAGATATACTGCGTGTGCATTTAGATCGCTTGTATCATCTTGTGATGTGATGCACGTTCGTGAGGTGCGTTCACGTTGCTGAAGCTCATTTTACGGAGTGAGGTAAACCAGGCGTCATCTCCTCCACAAAGCAGCTCGTTCTGGGCAGTGTTTTATCAGACTTGTGTGGATTCAGGGGCGCTACAGCGAACATGTGCCTGTCTGCTATGCCCACTTTTCACAGCTGAGTGCAGGACACAAGGTTGGCTACTTGAAAAGTAGATCTTGGGTCAAAAAAGGTTGGGCACCTTGCTTGTATATTGGGCGATATCGGCCCGATAAATCCAGTTGGGCCCTATTTGAAACGCTTCATATCATGAATGACTTGCAGTAATCAATCTGGAATGGCTGTTTGTGAAGAGGATGGACTTTAGCAGAGCAGTTGTTGCTGATTGGATCAATTGAACACATTTTAGCCAATCAAGGAAAAGGCTCATCATAAAGTTATGTTATATATTGTTAAAAAAATGCAAATGTAAAACTCACGCCCGCTCGCTCACAGCAATACAACCACATGAATGGCTTGACCCACCAGACTCAAACGAATCTGCAGGCGTTCGACAAGATGTTTGTTTGTGAACTCTCAAATCTTGCATAGTCCAGCTTGCGGTACAAGGTAAATTATTTTCTGGTTAGTAGAATCACTTTTGGGTAGTCCCAAAAGGTCACAGCGGCTAATGAGCAGAAACGTTAACGTCACAACCTGCACAATAAGGTGACGCACGTTCAAACAGTGAATACACTGTCAAACACCAACCTCCAACTAGGGGTGGGCGATATGACAAACATAGAATATCACGATTTTTGAATTATAAACTCCCGATTTCGATTTTATCACGATTTTTTTTATAGTAACTAAAATAACTTAAATTACACACTGAAGAAGAAAAATATTGCATTACTATTAGAGGTGGGAGATATATCGTTTTGACGATAATATCGAAATTGTTGTCTGGACGATATGCAAAAATGGATATCGAGATAATATTTCATAATTTGTACAATACGACCCCCAAACATGAAAAGAGCAGAAGGAAGTTAAAGAGAAAACAAATGACGCACACTATAACCTTCTAAACAATTATATGTAACGACTTCAATACTGTCGGGTTTGGTTTGACTGTATTTTATGTTTTTTTTGTACAAAATCACAATCGTTCCTCAATTCCACGCGCGTACGCTGCTACTAATTTGCAAAAGAACGACGGAGTTCTTACCTGTGTGTTATGGCGTTTCTTAGGTTGAAGCAACAATCCAAAAACATAAAGAGTAAAGCTGATGTACGATTAATAAAATAGCTGCTAAAAAAGGCAAAATCTGCGTTGTTTGCGAAAAACGGTCTAAAGTTAAACATTTTTCTTAACCGTCTGTGGCGTCCTCAAGTGGCGCGCTTCGTGGTTGTATCATTAGAAAATTGGGTTGTATAATATAATGAGTCCAAAAGATGGAATACATTTCCCCAAGAGATCCACCGGAATAGCCTCCGAACAGGGCTTCTTTTAACTTCTAAACATTTGTATTTATTATTACGGGGAACTGCCCATGATGCCTCAGTGCCCCTGACGCTTACGTCATTAGAGCGTGCCGTTAGTATGTTATTATCAATCACTTGTTATCTAGCTTCAAGCGCAACAACGCAAAAATGAGCGAAGAAAGCGAAAATACAATAATACCGGTGGATTACTCGGATATTCTTCGTTTTTTGGACGACTCCTCGCAACGGGACTTTTTGCTGGCGACACAAGATGAAGTGTGGAAGCTGCCGTGCGTTTATGTACGTAAGGAGGACGCTTCTCAATGCGGGTGAGTCATTGTTTACGCCACGGTTAGCAGGACATAAACGACTCCTTTATGCTCTCATATCATTTGGGTGAATGCATTGTTAGGTAATGTGCGGTTTCATAGTCTGCTGTTTAAATTATGTTTTGGAGCTGTTTGACTGCCGTCTATAGTAAACTTTTGGTCTGACGCTCTGGGAATAAGCGTTGTTTGCGATGCTTGTTCCGTGAGTATTTGCTGATACGTGGTCACATGCTTCTTTTTAGTCTGACAAGTGGTGGCAAATGCGTTTAGTAGATCTGATAGTAAAAATAAAAAAAGCACGAACACTTTGTGCAACAGCCCCACCTAGAGTTTACATCACCAGCCGCCACTGTATACAATAATAGGTCAGATGCAAAAGACCAACCGGACCTTCTTTGCCAGTTTGCACACATTTCTTTGAAGGATTGCAAAAATATCGTCTGAATATCGATATCGAGATATTGAAAAAAAATATCGAGATATTCATTTTTGTCAATATCGCCCACCCCTAATTACTATACTAATTTATTCAACTTTGTGATAATCAACAAAGCAAAAAGAGACTTGGAACTTAGACTAGATTTAGAACTACAGAAAACTAACTCTATTAAAAAACACAATAAAATTCCAGACAATAAAAGTAAAATATTAACACTAAGTTTGGTAAAGGCTTGTTGTTTGTGTCTGTTGTTGTTTGGCATCTTTTCTGAGACGTCTCTCTCATGACATCAAGTTACTGTGATACAGCGCTCTGTTGCTGTCTGACCCTTTCACAATAAGAGTCTTACTAAAGCGATAACATACTGTGTCTTTTATTGTGTAAAAGGATAACCGGAATAAGATAGTTACCATAAGTTATTACTTGAAGTAATTCACCAATGTTGGACAAGTCTTATATTTTCAAAGACATGGATAAACGGCGCATTTGTGAACACGGTCCAGGATTTAAATTAAACAAATGAGAAAGATGCGGCGCCTACAGAACTGTAAGGACGAAGGACACACTCGCTTCTTCGCACATGTGTCGCCAGGTAAATAAATAAACACACGCTGAGATCTACGCAGAGCAGCGGCGTTACGGGGGAAAGACACTGACATAAATACCGCTGAAATAGAGACAGAACGCTGGGTTTAAAAGCTCCATATTGAGGAGCCTGGTCATATATGTGCGCTGTAGAGGAGCGGCTCACTGCCAAACGCTCGCATTAGCGTCCGACATTGCGTGGCAGTAAGTGGGTTCACGTCCCTGACGGTGAAAAGAGGCAACTGTGCAGAAGTACATAGAACCGTGATGAAACGATACCACAAAAATGACAGATCGTCAGCTCTGGAGATCGTAAGACGGTCTAATATCGTCATATCGCCCAGCCCTACCTCCACCCCCAATCATACAAAAGACTCATGATGGGATTTCAGCCTAATATGCGTTGATTGTTGCTCTACCAATCAACGTTGTGAGTCTTTGTGTCTGCGTCTCTGTCATCTTTCAATTGTTATCAGCATCATTCTCTTGGACGTTCTTTGTCTACAGAAGAGAACTGGGAATTTATGTCTTGATGTGAAAGCATATTACTGTAACCAGGAGCAATAGAAATTCTGACAAAGAACGATGTACACAGTGGTCTTTTTCTTTTTTGAGCTTCTTCTCTATATGATTAAAGTTAAACCCCACAATTATGACTATCCTGTTACTCCATGCATTTGGTATAATTTGTTCAATGCACGCTCATATTCTGAAGGATGCTGAAATGCAGAGATAAAGCAGGTCATTGGAAAGGCAGTGTTTTTTTTTTTGGAAGTGTGTGCAAAGCTAAGCTACGGATCATCTGAAGGAAATACTGAATCAACATGACAGAAAACATGTCAGAGCTGTGTGAAAGATGCAGCCACCCGCTGAGCCAATCAGATACACACTTCCCTTTGTGATTTATTGTTGTAGGCACAAAGAAACCAGGAAAAAAAATGTCTATGATTTATTGTCACGACATGTGTGCATTTTGATGTGCTGCGTATTTTTAAGTAAATGTCATGATTAATTTTTGAATTGAATGTTTTATTTATAAAAAAAAAAAATTGGGGGGGGGAATGCCGTAACTTTAGAGAGGGCAATGTTTTCTACAAACTGTATGGTTACATGAGCATGTTTGGACAGAATACAGAAGTAGTCAAACGATAGTCCTTTAAAATGAATAAATAATATGTTTGGTTATTCATACTGTAGATCTTAAAAATAATGCTGGACAGTGCTGGCCGGGGCAACAAGTATTTGGTGAACTGTAATGTTCTGAATCTAGAGCTACTTCTGTAAAATTCGATTAATTTATTAATCTAATGTGTAGGTGGGGAATACGCTACACTGGACTAACAATATGCCCACAAAATATCGACATCTTAGTTTGTGTAGGATTTGTCCGTCACCAAACATTCTTCTTCATTGTGTGTGCAGATCTGTGGGTCTGACAGAAAGACGTGCTTCGTGAGAGAAACAAAAATGTGCAATGGTAACGGCTCAGTGCATGTGTGTTCACGTTCATGTTAACATCTGCAGTCTTCTGGTGTGTGCGCGTCAGCACTCGGCAGCACTTCCTGTGAGAAGTGTGTGGGAGGTGGGGGAGAGGGAGGCGGTGGGCCGTTCCCTAAAGACGGTGCGGCGCAATGGGCTGGAACAAAGTGAGCCAGCGGGGGGGCGGCTTGATTGGCCCGACCCGAGCCCTAAAATCTGCCAAGCACCACAGTAGGCCACACTAGGGAACGAACGGCGCATTAGGGTCTCACTAAAACAATGGGCTGAATTATCGGCATTGACAACCAGAACACAACAGAGAAAGCCCCACTGTCTCGGTGCGGCCGGTCCAGGTCATGGTTGTCGAGAGCTGACTTTAGCGCCAGGCTGAGTGTTGAAGGTACCTCCTTTTTAAAGGAAATGTAGCATACATTAAGCACTGCGGTTCTTAACCTGGGGCTCGGGACCTCCACAGGTGTATTCATTTCAGAGGGTTAGCAGATTATAGCGGAGGCATTTTTCTATGTAGTTTTTATAGGCCTATGCACAGGAGCGTCACGTGACTTCCGAGTGTATCCGTGGCACTTGCTGAGCCTGTCTCCGTTATTTCTCTGAGTTAGTAGCAGTGTCTTGTCTAAAAAAAATAATAATAATAACTCAAGATTACATGACAGGCGGTGAGTTACAGGTGGACAGTTTCGAGCATCATGTTAAAAACATCACGTCAGGAGCAAAGAATTCCCTGGAGGAAACTTCTGTTCTCTTCAGGGTAAGCGTTTTTTCTTGATTTTTCTAGTCTTAAACAATTTTATATAGAATGGGGGGTCCACACTACACGACTGAAAATCGTAAGAGCGAACACACTACACGATTCGGACAAACAGCTGATGTTTGATAACACAGCACGTCTGTCCTCTGAACAACTGAACCCAAATCCACAAAGTTAGGCTGTGTTTGTGAGCGTGCGAAAACGTGTGCGTGTCCCAGTTTGGTCAGCGGTGTCAACAGTGTCACAACATCGCAGTGCAAGGCTCCTACTGCTACGAAGCCTTCAACTTGGCTATAGTTCTGTCAAATGGAGATAAAAGTCAGTGACACGAAGAAGCGGGAAGTATTTCAGTGGATCTAATAAGAAAAGGAGACAGGCCTCCGCTCCAAGATGGAGGAGGCGGAGGAGAAAGCGGAGAGAGGCGAGCCACTAGCGGCGAGGTGAAGCTGAACAGGTCGTCTCCAAACTCAGTAAGTGCTGCTAAACTCGGTTGAAATGTATCTTGAAAAGGTGGTTCACGTGAACGTTTGGTGATATAAAGTTGTGCCTTTTCGTGTGGGGCTGTGGCCATGAAATGAGCTGTTTGTGCCACTGTTTTAACGGAGAAATGAAAAAGGAGGCGCGGCTGTGTTTTTCTGTCTTTATTTCACTAACCCACACACGCGACACGACTCTGCGACTGCCTTTAACTAAAGACGACTCGGGAAGACTCAGCGGGACTGAGAATTGTATCAAAATCGGGCATAAAAATCGTGTAGTGTGTAAAACTAATTAAAAATTGAAATGAATTTTTGGTGTTTTTTGTTACTCGCCATTAGCTCTCAGATAAAAAAATAAATAAAAAAAAAGAAGTCCTACCTCAAAAAACAAGAATTGACCTCCAACTGAGTGACTTCGGATCAGTATCTCACTGTCAGTTATTAGGCCCGAGCGGCCTGCCGTCGCAAGGGCCTAATCGCATCTGCGTGGGGATAGTGGAGAGCTTTCCATCCATCCATCCATTTTCTTCCGCTTTATCCGGGGCCGGGTCGCGGGGGCAGCAGTCTCAGTAGAGATGCCCAGACTTCCTGATCCATGCACACCTCCTCCAGCTGCTCTGGGGGGACCCCGAGGCGACACCAGGCCAGCTCGGAGACATAGTCCCACCAGCGTGTCCTGGGCCTTCCACGAGGCCTCCTCCCAATAGGACATGCCTGGAACACCTCCCGAGGGAGGCGACCAGGAGGCATCTAAAACAGATGCCCTAGCCACCTCAGCTGGCTCCTTTCGACGTGAAGGAGTAGCGACTCAACTCCAAGCTCCTCCCGGGTAACTGAGTTCCTCACCCGATCTCGAAGGGTGCGCCCAGCCACCCTGCGAAGGAAGCTCATTTCGGCCGCTTGTATTCGCGATCTTTTTCTTACGGTCATTTACCCAAATCTCATGACTATAGGTGAGGGTGGGAACATAGATCGGTCGGTAAATCGAGAGTTTTGCCGCTTGACTCGGCTCCCTCTTCACCACAACAGTCCGATACAGCGACCGCATCACTGCTGACGCCGCACCGATCCGTCTATCGATCTCACGTTCCATCCGTCCCTCACTCGTGAACACGACCCCGAGATACTTGAACTCCTCCACTTGAGGCAAGGACACCACACCAAACTGAAGAGGGGAAGCCACCTTTTTCCGGTGGAGAACCATGGCCTCAGATTTGGAGGTGCTAATCCTCATCCCGGCCGCTTCACACACGGCTGCAAACCGCCCCAGTGCGCGCTGAAGGTCCTGATTTGATGAAGCCAACAGAACAACATTGTCTGCAAACAGCAGAGATGAGATTCTGAGGTTCCCAAACCGGACACCCTCCGGCCCCTGGCTGCGCCTAGAAATTCTGTCCATAAAAGTAATGAACAGAACCAGTGACAAAGGGCAGCCCTGGCGGAGCCCAACACTCACCGGGAACAGGTCTGGCTTACTGCCAGCAATGCGAACATAGCTCCTGCTACGGTCATACAGGGAACGGACAGCCCTTAGTAGAGGGCCCCGGACCCCATACTCTCGGAGCACCCCCCACAGGGCACCACGAAGGACACGGTCGAACGCTTTCTCCAGATCCACAAAGCACATGTGGACTGGTTGGGGGAACTCCCACAAACCCTCGAGCACCCGATGAAGGGTATAGAGCTGGTCCAGTGTTCCACGACCAGGACGAAAACCGCATTGTTCCTCCTGAATCCGAGGTTCGACCATCGGCCGGATCCTCCTCTCCCGCACCCTGGAGTAGACCTTACCAGGGAGGCTGAGAAGTGTGATCCCTCTGTAATTGGAGCACACTCTCCGATCCCCCTTCTTGAAGAGGGGGACCACCACCCCGGTCTGCCAATCCAAAGGCACTGTCCCCAACCGCCACGCAATGTTGCAGAGACGTGTCAGCCAAGACAGCCCTACAACATCCAGAGACTTAAGGTACTCGGGACGAATCTCATCCACCCCTGGGGCCTTGCCACCGAGGAGCTTTCTAACCACCTCGGTGACTTCAGCCTGGGTGATGGACGAGCCCCCCTCCGAGTCCCCAGCCTCTGCCTCCTGATCGGAAGACGTGACAGTGGGATTGAGGAGATCCTCAAAGTACTCCTTCCACCGCCCGACCACATCCCCAGTCGAGGTCAGCAGCTCCCCACCCACACTGTAAACAGTGTTGGTGAAGCACTGCTTCCCCCTCCTGAGGCGCCGGATGGTTTGCCAGAATCTCTTTGAGGCCGACCGATAGTCCTCCTCCATGGCTTCTCCGAACTCCTCCCAGACCCGAGTTTTTGCCTCTTTGACCGCACGAGCTGCAGCACGCTTGGCCTGCCGGTACCTCTCAGCTGCCTCCGGAGTCCCACAAGCCAACAAGGCCTGATAGGACTCCTTCAGCTTGACGGCATCCCTTACTTCCGGGCGCCACCACCGGGTTCGGGGATTGCCGCGGCGACAGGCACCAGAGGCCTTACGGCCACAACTACGAGCAGCTGCATCGACAATGGAGGAGGAGAACATGGTCCACTTGGACTCCATGTCCCCAACCTCCCTCGGAATCTGGGTGAAGCTCTTCCGGAAGTGGGAGTTGAAGACCCTACTGACAGAGGGATCCACCAGACGTTACCAACAGACCCTCACAACACGTTTGGGCCTGCCAGGTCTGACCGGCTTCTTCCCCTGCCAGTGGATCCAGCTCACCACCAGGTGGTGATCGGTTGACAGCTCAGCCTCTCTCTTCACTCGAGTGTCCGAGACACGCGGCCGGAGATCAGATGACACAACTACAAAGTCGATCATCGACCTCCTGCCTAGGGTGTCCTGGTGCCATGTGCACTTATGGACACCCTTGTGCTCGAACATGGTGTTCGTTATGGACAAACCGTAACTAGCACAGAAGTCCAGTAACAGAACACCACTCGTTTTCCGATCGGGGAGGCCGTTCTTCCCCATCACCCCCACCCAGGTCTCACTGTCGTTACCCATGTGGGCGTTGAAGTCCCCCAGTAGAACAATGGAGTCCCCAGCCGGAGCACCATCTAGTACCCCTCCCAGGGACTCCAAGAAGGCCGGGTACTCTGCACCGATGTTGGGCCCGTAGGCCGAGACAACGGTGAGAGACCTGTCCCCGACCCGAAGGCGTGGGGACGCAACCCTCTCGTTCACTGGGGTGAACTCCAACACGTGACGGCTGAGCTGGGGGGCAATAAGCAAACCCACCCCAGCCTGCCGCCTCTCCCCGCGGGCAACTCCAGAAAAATGGAGAGTCAAGCCTCTCTCCAGGAGTTGGGATCCGGAACCCAGGCTGTGCGTGGAGGTGAGCCCGACTATATCTAGCCGGTATCTCTCAACCTCCCGCACGAGCTCGGGCTCCTTCCCCCCCAGCGAGGTGACGTTCCATGTCCCGAACGCCAGAATCTGCGCACACGGACCAGGTCGTCGAGGCACCTGCCTTGAAGAGCTTTCCAAAAATGTATAATATGTTGTCGTCGCGAAAGCAAAAATTTCAGGTCCGGTAAAACATTTATTTAAACGTGTGTTTCGTATTGGGGAAATAAAAAATGGCACGCCACCTACAAAAGTGAAAATACATTGCGCCTATGGGGCGGGGTCAACGTCAACTTTGTCGTAGAGCGACGGAATTCGGTGCTGAGTCAGCGTTTTGCTGACGTGGCATTTTAACGAACTCCTCCTGGGGCATTTCATCAAATGACCGCCAAATCGCTGCAGCTCGTCTCGAGATGTGGGGCATCAAAAGTTATCCACGTTTTCTGGCTATGTTTTACGGTTTGTTTGCGGCGAAGCCACATTCTTTCCGAAGAATTTTGATGTTTACTCACAAAGATTAATGGCACATCAGGGCATTACAATTTATTGTGGCCGCACTATTGCCCTCAGTACGGTTATGGTGCGGCAATGGAGGCGTATGCATGCATACTAAAGCCCAGGTTTCTCCTCAGGATTTTTTTTTACAGCTTAGGGGCAGGCTGAAGTGCGGCATTGCCACACGGTAAGTGCCATAGGCGTGAGGGTGAGCACCGCAGGCACGGCAAAATTTTGAAATGTAGCCCCCACTTAAACACTATTTCCAGCACTTTGAGGGCCAAATTGTATTTAATCTTTTTTTAAATCGGGTATTGGTACGACGATAAAACAACAGTGGTTGAAACACAAGCGTGGGGGAAGAAATTCACAGCTTAGGGGGCCCCTATGCTTTGCGCTGGCGAGAACACTGCATAGAGCCTATTGATATCGTAAACTCCTGTGGTAGTGATACGGGGGGTCGTGGCTAAAAAACTCTGAGAACCACATGCTTGGTCTGTGGCTTTATGGCAGTGCTCTGTCTCTGTCAGCTGCCAAAAATATGCAGGGATTTAATTATGAGGCTTAGCAATGGGAGTCATTAGAAGGTGGTGTAAATGAAATGACTTGAATTAGAAACTTGGGAAATCTGAGCTTTGCCTTCAGAAACATTAATGTGGGCCCCGAGTGGAGCAGATGAACCTGGTGTCAGCCTCATGCCTGCAGCCAGCCTTCTGCTTACATTGTCCACTTATTTGTTGGGAACTGGGGGACTAATCTTTCTCTCCTTCCTCCTGTCTTCCTCCCTGCTCGAGCTGTTATAAGTAATAACCCCAGCTTTTACAAGCAGCCATCAATCATGTGCAGGGCCGCTCTGGGTGTAATCTTAAAGCCCCCCCTTGCGCCGAGCTGCCTTTAATCTCAGCCGTGGTTTTCGGTGCCACAGCCCTGTCGGCCTCACCGCTTTCCCCACTTTTGACAAATTGCCCATTTCCCTTTGCTTTGCAATCTCTGCACACTTTAGCAGCGTGTGGGGGAGTTTTTGTTAGGCGAGTCAACTACATTTCTCTGCATCGCTGTTCGTTGGCAGTCTGCTTAACTGTCATGTTTGTGTGTTTGTAAGCTTGGCCAATGGAGCTTGGCCACTCTGCTCCAGGGGTCAGATAGTTCTGCAGAAGAGGCTGGAGGCAAGGGGTTAGCCATGCCAAGCCTATGTTTGCACAGGCACTTCACTCAAAGTTGATAAAAGTAGAATAATCCTCTTTAAAGCTTCTTAACGAGGTCAAATCTGTTGGGCTGCAAGTGGGAGGTGTTTGTGTGAGGTGGCATAACGCGACAGAAATGGGGTAAGCCCTTGGTTTGTGAGATAATAATCAAAATCAAATTCCTGGCCCAAACAGGATTAGGCTCTGTCCAGAGCAGCTGAAAACCCTATCCTATTCCTCAGCCACACACATGTACACTGGAGCGGTCTGCTGCTTCAGACAGAACTGGACATTGACATGGGCCAATCGGCCCATGTCAATGGGCTCATATAATTAGTCCAAACACTAATCCAGGATATTTAGATGCAACTGTTTGGACACTGTTATTCTTAGATGAGGGATGTCATCACATGTTGTGTGGATCAGGCCATAAGCACAACTTGCAGTCAAGACTAAATTAACTCAAAATGTGTATTATGTTATCTTCCTGTACTTAGCAAAAAGGTCTTATTCTTGTGATGGCCCAAACTAATGAATAATGAACAAGGTATTTTTAGCAACAGCTGTTTTGGTTTCAAACAGTTGGGTGCAGGATTCTTGCTTCGTAAAATTAAAGGCTTTTACTGTTTACACACAAGCAGCACTTGGTCATGAAATTAAGGCATTTAAGTTACTGCGATGGACAGCACAGGTTTGATACAAATGCCTTAAAGGAGCTGACCAGTTCTCCTCTGTACCTGCAGCTCTCTGTGTCCTGATCTTAACTCATAGCTCTTCTAAAGTTCCTGTAGGACTTTACTTAACGTCTCAGATCTGTAAGATTATGCCTTAGACTTGCATGTGCATTCAGCCTAATGTATACATCCACCCTCCGCTGTCCATCCTCTTGAATAATGATGCCTTCACAGACCTCCTCCGCACTCGGGCACGGCTGTGATGGACGGAGAAGGCGGCTGGCTCAAATGGCATCCTTGGGACCGTTGCTATGGTGCAAGAAGACAGGCTGGCGTTGAGAAATCGGCCAACTGTTAGCGTGCGTACCATGCATTTGAAAGTGGGAGTGCGATAACATCCCGTCATTAGTGAGCGATTACAATGCCAAGGCTGCAGCGCCCCCTGCCCCCCGTCAGTGCGGACGGCGATGTAAACAGCCAGGCAGTGCTCCGGGAAACCCAATCCCCCCAGCGCTGCTCTGCCCTCAAGCTGGGATTTCCACTGAGGACGTTTCCTCCAGCTGTTAGTCTGTGTTTACCCTGGGCTAAAGACTCCGCTGGATACATGTAGCGTATTCACGCTTTGTTGGTGTGTCTAATCAGTGCGTTTAGGAGCTGTTCTCATAAAGCCGAGCCAGCGCTGTAATCTCTCTCCTCTGCCATTGTCAGCTGATCTGTGGAGCAGAAACAGCCTTAGCGAGATTCTTATTTAAAGCAGACATTATGGTTCACAGTAGATTTCACATGGATTGGACCAGATGATGAGTCCAGGAAGAGTGGGGGACTGGGGGAGAGGAGTGGGCTTTTGGGGGGTTGGGCAGCAATTTCCTGAAACGATGAATCCCATTTATTCGCTCAAGACTGTCTCAATTGCCTCTGCAGCACACAAAGCTTTTTAATGCTTTAATTACGTCTCAAAGGAGCGGGGCAGAATCAAATTAGAGATTGTCCTACATTTAGGTGCATGTGTGTGTTTGTGTGCACGTGAATGGGGCTATGCAAATTTGGCATCAGAGTAAGTGTGTGTGGGCTGTGGGCTGCCGTACACTTGTGTATGATTCATCGTAGTGAATATTTGTTCCTCTGGCAGCCGAGCATCACACTTAGTCTTATCATCAGCCCACACATGCACACACCCCTATTGACTGTCGAGGCCGTCTCGTACACCAGCACTCTCTCTCCTGTCGCGGCATCGGCCATCCCCAGTTTTCTATTTACACACACACGCGCACACACACACACACACACACACACCCACACCCACCTGCACCTTTTTTGTCACGGCAGATGGCATGTGTCACAATATTACCGTAGTATTTCATTAACATTATGGGCATCCATCTGCTGTGGGCTCTCGGGCCCTGTGGAGAACCTTGTTTTGGCCACTGACTGGGAGAGGGATTGGTGGGGTGTGTGTAGAGTGAGCCCAGATATAACTTGAGGATGAACTGCAAACGCTACAGAAAGACTCAAAGGCAAAGCCCAATTGTTAATCAGGTTGAAAGAATGTCGAAAGAATGTTCTTTCTTTTAAATGTTGAAATATAGTATAAATAGTGCAGGGAAAATGCGGAGTCAGACCCGCTCAAGCCTGGCCTCTGTTGCTTGGGACCCTAGTGGCGGTGTGGCATGCGCCAATGCTGTTTTTTATTGTCAAGACGCGACAGAGATCCTAGTTCCAGCGAGAGGATGGCACACTCTATTTTATTTTGCCTTTATTTATCCAGGATAAAACTCACTGAGATAAACAATCTCTTTTTCAAGAGTGTCCTGGCCAAGATGCAGGGGAACAACTTCACACACGTTACATTTATACACAAATAATCAAACATTGCATCATTAAATCAAGAAAATACACTCATAAAACCGCTACATGTGTTTCTAGATTTGTCAATAGTGATTTGAAAGTATGAAGTGACAATTTTGTTTACTAGCCCTCCAAAACTGCCTGAGGTCGGTCTCCGTTCATCTTCGTACGGTAGCGCAGAGAGCAGAGCGGGTCGTCTTGTGATCGGAGGATAGACAGTTCGACTCCCGCAGGTGCACGCAGTCGTTGTGTCCTTCACCCTCCTTGCCTCCAGTGTCCTCGTACATTGGTGTATGAATGAGAGTTAATGGGTGACTGGTTCCTTGATGTAAAGCGCTTTTAGAATAGAATACAACTTTATTGTCTGTTCCAAAGAGCAGAAATGTGTCTTTCAGCATGGCTCAAATCAATCAATAACAACGCACACAACATTACAAATATCACATAAAAAAAATAAAAATAAACATAAAGTACAGTGCTACCGGGGTTTATTTAGTGCAGCGACCGCAGATGGAATGAAGGATTTCTTGTAGCCATTTCTATGGGCCAATGGGCAGCGCTGCTGCTTCTATTTTGACACCTGAAAGGCTTGCATGTGTTTACTCTGCGCAGTTGCTGCCAAGCATTGATATGAATGAAAACGGTTTCCTGATTCTTTGCTTGTACTTTGGTGACTGTGGAATAGTTTAACTAGCCAAAAAAAAGGCAAATCTTTCCTCTCTATTTCAATACATGTGGGTTTGAGTGTGTAGTACCTGTCTGTCCAGCGATCATGTCACAATAAAATCCCCTTTTAAACATGTTTGTAATCCAGTGCCTTGTTAAACTTTCGTGTTTTCACAAGTTTATTGAAGAATATGATTCCTCTGATCCGAATGCCTGGGCTCGGGAAAGTGTCTCAGTTTCACTTGTCTTTATGACACAAGTGAATAGGTAGTTATGTTGCTGCAAATTCAGATAATCAATAAATGATTCCTGAATGTGTGTTTTCCTCCTCCTGTCTCTTCACGCCGCTCTGAACAGCTGGCACGCGTTGCTGCTGATTGACACCGCTCAACACCAGCACATGTGCGCGCACTTCCCATTGACAATACACAGGAATCAACTGCCCTGCAGTGTGAACCGCGTTTGGTGTGTAGGCACCTTTTTAAGCGGGTAGCAAAGTGCTATGAAACTTGGAAAACTAGAATATCGTGGAAAGTTGATTTATTTCTGGAATACAACTTAAAATGTGAAACTAATTATATGATATACTGTAGACTCATGACATGCAAAGTGACGTATGTCAAGCCTTGGTTTTAGGCTTGACATATGTCAAACAAAATTAGCAAAAAAAAGGCTTGATATATCTCACTTTGCATTGATTATTTTGGCTCACAGCTTGTAAAAAACCCAAATTCAAAATCTCAGAAGATTAGAACATTGTGAAAAAGGACTATATTGTTGGCTCAAAGTGTCACCCTGTCATCAGAAAATGAATCCAAAACACCTGCAAAGGGTCCCTGAGACTTTAAATGGTCTCTCAGTGGTTCAGTAGAATTCACCATCATGGGGAAGACTGCTGACCTGACAGTTGTGCAGAAAACCATCATTGACACCCTCCATAAGGAGGGAAAGGCTCAAAAGGTAATGGTGAAAGAAGCTAGATGTTCTCAACGTGCTGTATCAAAGCACATTAATAGAGGAAGGGAAAAGTGTGGAAGAAAAAGGTGCACAAGCCGCAGGGATGACTGCAATCTGGAGAGGATTGTCAGGAAAAGGCCATTTAAAAGTGTGAGGGACCTTCACAAGGAGTGGACTGAGGCTGGAGTCAGTGCATCAAGAGCCACCACACAGACGGATCCTGGACATGGGCTTCAGATGTCATATCACAACAAAAGATGATTCAAGATGGCGCCACTGTGTATGGTTCGCCGTCTGTCCCTACCACATTTGGTGATTTTTCTGCTCATTATAGGGCTTATTTTTGATGTGACATCGCTGTTGATTTATGATCGCCTGACACTTTTAAAGATCCGGGATTCGGTAAACAATCTGCCCGTTCAAGCCTTTGATGGACATTCGAAGACCCCACCACCTGTCCTCGAGTCTGTCCCACCCTTTCTGCAGCGTCCTGTGAGCGGGTTGCCTCGCAACAAGAGGCGCAGAAGACGAGGAAAGAGAGGCGGGATCTCTGGCAGGTTTAAGGCATACCTCGCGTCCTCCGGTGTGGATAATCCAAGACACTTTAGTAACTGGACAGCAGACTCCGGTTTCGACCTCCGGCGTCCCCTCCAGCTCTGCTATCGGTGGCTACATCCAGCTAGCCCTGACGCCGGGCACCCCCTTCCGCGTTGGCGGCCCGTCAGGATCCAGAGTCGGCGGTGCGCTCAGGAGAATCTCCGCCCGCTGGTCCGCGCTGTCTCGGAGCATGACAGCTGTGGATCTCTGTCTGCAGCACTGCTCAACGCCCGTTCACTCTCAAACAAGACTTTCATCATAAACGACTTCATCTCTACGCATGATCTGGATTTTTGCTTTTTGACGGAAACCTGGCAGCAATCTGGTGATAACAGCGCCTTCACTGAGCTCCTCCCACCTGGATATTCATACCTCAGTACACCGCGGCTCTCACGCCGTGGTGGTGGCCTGGCTACTGTGTATAAACATACATACATCTGTCGCTTTCTCCCCACCAAAGCCTACAGTAGCTTTGAACTGCAGCTCTTTTTATTTGAGTCAGTCACTCCTGTTTTGTGTGGCGTTGTCTACCGCCCACCAAAGCACAATAAGAATTTTATAACTGAGTTTTCAGATTTTCTGGCCGAGTTTGTCCCAACATATGACAACATGATAATTTGTGGGGATTTTAACATTCATGTATGCTGTCCATCAAATCATTTAGCATCTGAGTTCCTCTGCCTGTTAAATACTGTTGACCTGTCACAATCAGTAGATAAACCCACACATAATCTTGGCCACACACTGGACCTTATTATCTCACATGGACTCCCTGTAATACTACAGGAAATATCTCAGACATGCATCTCTGATCATTTCCCAATTCTTTTTAAGTTCTCTGCACCCCGTTCTGCATCCAACCCCCTCACTACACCCTCCTGTCGCCGCATCATTTCCTCCTCCACCCCTGCTCAGTTTGCCACTGCCTTTAAGACCACTGCTCTGTACACGGAGACAGCTGTGGCTCCCCATGTCTGTCCAGATGATGTAGTTTCCGCCTTCCACTCCACCTGCGCTGACATTCTGGACAGTATTGCACCATTTAGGTGCAAATCTACTAAAATCAAACCAGACCCGTGGCTCAATGAAACCACCCGAGCTCTGAGGCAGCAATGCAGACAGGCTGAGCGCAGGTACAAGAAGGACAAGCTTCAGGTGTCTGTGGAGATCCTGAGGGAGAGCCTTGCCAGCTACCAAAAGGCAGTCAGAGAGGCTAAATGCCAATACCTATCAAATATTGTCTCCTCCAGCTCTAGCAACCCCAGGGTGCTTTTTAACACAATACAGTCTGTGATTAGTCCACCTGGCAGTGTGCTAAAGAATGTTTCTGAGTCTACATGTAATGGATTCCTGGAACATTTTGTGGACAAAGTGGCATCAGTGAGGATGGGCATTGGCTGTAATGCTCACTCTGTTGACTTGTATATCCCTCCACTGCCCCCTGCTGTTCTCAGAGAGTTTGAGCCTGTGACACTGACTCTCCTCTCTGAGGTGGTCCAGGGGATGAGACCCACAAGTTGTCCTCTGGATATCGTTCCATCTAAGGTTCTCAAACATGCTTTTGACACCGTGGGCCCATACCTTCTCACTTTGTTCAATAGCAGCCTAAGCACTGGTTCTGTCCCTGCAGCCTTCAAGCATGCCGTGGTTAGGCCACTGTTAAAAAAACCTAATCTAGATCCTGCTGTTCTGTCAAATTTTCGACCCGTCTCTCACCTTCCATTTTTGTCTAAGATTTTAGAGAAGCTAATCTTCATTCAGTTGCAGTCTTTTTTGGAAAATAATTCTATTTTTGAGAAATTTCAATCAGGCTTCAGATCGCGTCACAGCACGGAGTCAGCTCTTCTTAAAGTGCACAACGACATTCTGCTGTCTTTGGATTCGAAGCAGCCAGTGCTTTTGATGATGCTGGACCTGACTGCGGCGTTTGACACCGTGGACCACTCAGTTCTCCTTTCCCGGCTGGCGGAGCATGTTGGTGTTCAGGGCACGGCCCTGCAGTGGTTTAGGTCCTACCTGACTGACCGGAGCTTTGTTGTGATGGTCGATGACTATTCCTCCTCCTCCACCCCGTTGTCATCTGGGGTGCCACAGGGTTCCATCCTTGGCCCGGTCCTGTTCTCACTTTACATGCTGCCACTCGGATCCATCATTGCCAGACATAATTTATCATTCCATCTTTATGCTGACGATGTCCAGGTCTATTTACCAGTGCTCCCTAACACTGCCACTGCTCTTGACTCCCTCCATCACTGCCTTTCGGACATTAAACAATGGCTCACGCAGAATTTTCTTCACCTCAATGAAACAAAATCCGAATTTATTATTTTTGGCTCCGGGGACGTTCCTCAGATTCAGTCCAGGGTCATGGGTCCAGTCCGTGATGCCGTCAGGAACCTGGGAGTTGTCTTTGACCGAGAACTGAACTTTAAACAACAAATAAATGCTGTTGTCAAAGCCAGCTTTTTTCAGTTGCGCCTTTTGACCAAGGTGAAGCCCTTTCTCTCACGCAAAGACCTCGAGAAGGCAACGCACGCGTTCATCAGTTCTCGGTTGGACTATTGCAACGCTCTCTACTCTGGCCTCCCACAGTCGTCACTCCACCGGTTACAGTTAGTGCAGAATGCAGCAGCCCGTCTTCTCACTGGTTCATCCAGACACAGCCACATCACTCCTGTCCTCTCCTCCCTGCACTGGCTCCCGGTCCGTTTTCGGATTGATTTTAAAATGTTAATGCTTGTTTTTAAAGCTCTTCATGGTCTTGCTCCGTTATATCTGACTGAGTTGTTGACCGTACATCGCCCCAGCAGTGCTCTCCGGTCTGCCAAGCAAATGGTTCTGGACGTGCCCAGGTCCCACTACAAACAGTGGGGCGATCGTGCCTTTAGGGTTGCAGCGCCTAAACTGTGGAACAGCCTGCCCCTCAGCCTACGTGTTCTCACGGACCTGTCCCTGTTTAAATCCAGATTAAAGACTCATCTGTTCAAATTTGCTTTTAATACTTAAAGCACACTTAATTGTGTCTTGGTTGTAATCATTTTGTGTTTTTATATTGTTTAAATCTTTCTGTGAAGCACTTTGGTCCTCCTGGTGTTGTTGTAAAGTGCTATATAAATAAACCTTGATTGATTGATATTCCTCTTGTTGAAGCATCCTGGTCTTCCATAACACCTCAGCCACAGGCTGATAGCATCCATGCCACGCCACATTAAGGCAGTAATTCAAGTAAAAGGCCCAAACCAAGTACCAAGTACATGTGCATGATTATAGTTTTCAGATGGCCGACATTTCCCTGTTTAAAATCATTATTTTATTGATTTCGTGTAATATTCAAATCTTCTGAGATTCCCTTCCCTGTCTTACTCTACAACCTAAGATTTTGAGCTACGACCTAACTAAACTGTAAATAGAATACAGCTATGTACAGCTATGAAGGCATGTTGCACCTAGGGATGGGACGGTAATCGGTTTCAAGGTATACCGTGGTATTAAAATGCTACGGTATCACTACCGCGAAGATTCCCTGCATTTTTATTTTTCAGAAGGTCAGCCTTCCTTTGCAAAATGCTCAAAGACGCACACATTTTCATGTAGCTACAAACTCCGCTCGCTGTCACGCCGCCAGGGCTACTACTACTAGCTACTACATGATGTAAATAAACCTACGCAGTACTCCACTAAAGTCTCAAACAATAATCTGATGTATCGCATAGGCAGATAACATGATTATTCTTTACCCTCTAGGCGTCACTGCAGGATAAGGGTTAGACATGGGTGGGAACCTTTACCTGATGCAGTTTGCTAGTCGGTCAATTTTTAGACAAGCACTCAAGTTTGTTGAGAGCTTAATGCGACACTTTTTGTAGCCTACACTATTAGGATTATTATTTTGATATGAAGTGGAATGCACAGACTACTTTAGTAAGAAATCAAGCAGCAAATCATAATGGCAAGCCTGCCTTTGGAAGTTTTTGGTCAGACATCGAACAAACCGTGATTAGCATCAGCAAACCTGCGCCGTCTGTGAGTAAAGTGATTAAGGTAAAAATATCCAAGTGTTATTTTGGATAAGTCATAATAGTACACTTTATTGATCCAGGCCTATCCATGGCGGCACGTGTGCTCTTGAGTGTATTTATTGGTCTTACCGTGCTCGTCGTGTGTCTGTCCGGGCGCTCGCGCCTCGTTCGCACGGCTCTACTCGAGCCTCACGTCAGTGTTGTTCCTGATGTGAACTGTCATCAAACAGCAGCAGTTTGCAGAGAAAGTTTAGCTTTGAGTCTCCCACTGTCCGGGAGAACGAGTCGAACAGGCAGGATACTGAAGTGCTGATCCTGCCGGCGCTGTGCCATTTAATGACCATACGCAAGTATTTGACCAAACTTCACCAAATAAACACCAATTCAGAGCACACGAGTAGCAGCGCAGCACTGTGGGATCAGTTGATGTGCATTATTTCCCCTAAAGTACCCGGGATCCCCTCGACTTTGAGGTGCGGGCTGCAGCTGCACTGACGCCGGTGCACACACTTGCGTTCGCTTTCACGAAGCGGGATGATTGTTGGCGATATTCAGCACGTTTTCACTGAATAAACTTCACAAATCACTGTGACTGGGCTGTAATGTCTTTCTCCTCCATTTATTTGGCTTCAGGCTGTCTACACTGCCCACGATTTAGACATCGCTCGCCTTACTATTTGAGAACCGCTGACCTAAATTGTAAAATTGTAAACATGAGTGTTAAAGTCATCTTGCTAGTAGACGCAGGTCAGTCAACATAGGCATGCTGAAGTCGCCACACACCAGAACAACTGCTGTGACAATACTTTTCATGGCTCTCAAAGCTGCTGTAATAGATGTTTTACTTGCATTGCTTTTGGCCAGTCGCACCTCCACTCATCGCAGACTTGTCTTCTCTTTTTGAATGAAGTTGACAGGCCTCACACTGCTGTTAGTGGTAATTCTTCGTTTATACAACATCGCTAAGAAATGTTGCTTTTGCATCTGGTTTCAGCACGACAAACGTTTTTGTTCCACATTGCTTAAATCCAAAATATGTCCTAATAGTTGAACTGCTCTCCTTCTGTGACACCATCTCCTTTCCACCGTCACAGCTGTCAATATTAATCACGATTAATCGAAAACACAATTAATCGCAGCATATGTTTTGACCAAACGTACATCTGTATCTGAGCGCACATGACCGGAAAGACAAAGCACTTGTATTACCTACATATTGTAAGCCAGGGGTCTCCAAAATATTCACACGATGAGATACTTTTATGAAACAAAAGTGACAAAGAGCTACTTATACATCAAAAAGGCTGGTCTGATTCTTCTTATTTCAACAAAAATTATTTTTGTCCTTATACTCTATGAACCTAAAAGTGTGCAGACTGTCTAAAATGTTCAGCACCAAAGAAAATGGTAAACATGATGAGAGGCGAAACGTTCGAAGACTTCAACTACTGAGTACAGAAGATGACTCAAGTATCTTCATTGAAGATGGACAACTCCTGTACGACTGAGAACTTACACAAAAGAAAATGTATTTAAAATGTGACTTATCAAGCCGTGGACCAAGAAAGGGCTGAAGAGATCCCAGTTAGAAGCCGTAATTGTAAGTGTTTTATGTTGGACAAGTATAAAATACATATATAATTATTAGGAAAATTAACCACGATTCACAAGTGTGATTAATCACCATTAAAACAATTAATCGATTGACAGCTCTAGTTACCGGAGAAGTTCCTTCAGCCATTTTATTTGGTCACAATTATAACATTTTGCAGGTTCCGTATGTGAGGTTTGTTTATAAACTGTAGAGCACACAAATGTATGTGGATGTCAGGCAAAGAACACAAGGCGTGATATCTGTGAATGGTGAACATAACTTTAACACTGATGCCAAACCGAAAAAGTGTAGAGTGAAGTTTTCATGTCTTTGTATATAGCTTGTTTTCTGCCAGTACTTTTCGCTCCTGAATTCTCTGCTCCACAACATGTCCGACCTCGAGGCTGTTGACTGGGACAAACTTGAAGCAGTTAAAGCGCTTTGCATACTGCAGCGCTACAGGGTGGAAATTGGATCTAGGGCAACAACTTGGCCCTGAGGCGGAGGGGTCCCGTCGGCTGAGCACACAAACAGAGCTGTCAGAGCGGCTCCCTGGAGCGAGCAGCCGCGTGTCGACCGAGCGGCTGAGCGGATGTTGGTGAGCGCAGGCCGTGGCTGCAGAGATAATGGGAAAGGTGATTGTGCTTTACAGTGGCAGTCCCTGTTTCCAAGCAGCAGCAGCTCTGCGTGGATTATGACTGACTGTCCATGGTGGCAGTGCGATAATGTCAGCTCTCCTCCTGACATTTAGCTGTGTGGTGGCTCAAGCCTCTCTCCACTGGGAGGCATTGTGGCTTTTTGGAATGTTTTTCTTCAGTATAATTGCTTTGACGTTGACAAGTGAAGTGATTAAAATTAATCACAGCTGAATGGAAATCACAATTTGTAAAGATAACATAGTACAATATCCCTTGCAAGAAATATGTTTCCATGAGTCCATATGTAAAACCTGTCAGTTTAGACAGAAATTTTTGTTTTATTTTTGCGATCCATTTCAGTTTTTCCAAAAGCTCTTGTCAGACATGTTTAAAATGTGTTCTGTAAATTGAATGTTTTAAATTGATAATGAAATATCCATTGCAATAGCAGTCAGCAAAAAATGCATTTAAATAGGGGAGAGTGGAGTGGGTCGTGTCACATAAGATATTTCTGAGCTTTACTGTCGAGTGTTTCGACAGTTTGTCAAGATACTACATATGCACACTCTCCAGAATACTAAACCATAGTATTCGTCATTACTGATGAAGTTCAGTAATGACCACTAAGATCTACAGGAAACCCAATGGACGGAGCAGACCTGTCATTTCCTGGCTCTGCCAAACTATTCCTTGTCCATTCCATGCAGGAAAGTTAGTCTGGTCACGGCGCAATTGGAGCAGTTTGAACGGGCGGGTCTTACAAGCACAGATTGTCAGTGAAATAAACCAAACGTGACGACAACTGTATTCCAACTCTCAAAATATGAACTGAATGTGAACGCGGAGGCAAAATCCTCGACTACTTCATCCATGATTAGTTTTGGCTAGAGCTGGGCAATTAATCGAAATTAAATCGATTGCAATCCCTACATTGGTCAAACTCTGTAATCGTCATAGGACTTTATAATTGACAGGTTTACAGCCATTTCTTTCGCACAAACGGTACTGAGTTTGGAGGAGACAATGGAAGACTGGGTTAAATGAGACTTGATTAAAGCTTTTGTTTGAGCTGAGGTTTGAATAAAAGATGTATCTAATTTTATGAATCGGCAAGATGTATTTAATGTATTATGAAAAAACAAAATCGAATCAAAAATGTAGATCAATCAATATGGGGAAAATAGTCATGATTTTTTTTTCCTAAATCGCCCAGCCCTAGTTTTGGCCAATGTTAATTGAAGTAACGACATAGTGCTGCAGCGAGTGACATAATCTTGTCAATTCTCTGTGGTTGGTTCGGCTAGGCCTTCGCCGCCAATCGGCTACTTGTTTACTGTGTATGTCCAGACCCACCTTCTTTCACGTAGGAAAAAGGTGGGTGTGGTTTATCAGGCTAGACCTGTCAGTACCTCCTATGTGGACTAACTCAAAACCTGAATGCAATGTTGTTCATCAATGACAAATAAACCACTTACTTACTTACAGATAAAGGGGTACCATGGCGAGCAGTGGCATGAGAACATTCTCCGGACTAATACGTTCTAATAAGGTCTTCCTTGTCTGGGTTTGCAAACAAAACAGAAGATCCACAATAACAGACCAACAACCACTTCTTCATTCACTTTTCAGAGTTAGGGACTTCTCCAAAACATGTATACCAGGTGTCAAGGATGAAAGGCTTGGGACCTCAATTTCTCCTGTGTGACCCATCCCTCCCAGTCAGCCATTTCAGAGTCTTTAGATTATGACTATTTAACCAGGAAATTATGATAAATAAAGTTTAAGTTCTTTAGTGTGAAAGCCTGACAACCAAAAGTATTATTTATTTATTTTTTGCTCTGGTTTACTCACCTTTCAGGCAGCTGCCATCGAGCATCCATAAACAGTCTGTGACCATGACCTCTAAATTTAAGCTGGTCTCTTATTAGCTTGAAAACCCACACCGCTATTTGTCCCCATTTGTCCAAAATAATAACAACCTGGTAAAAGCCAGATTGCTTCTGCAGGACAAATAACATGAGCACAATAATATCAATCTTGAATGATTTCTGTTGAAATTGTTCGTGAACTGGACAGACCTTTAGTGGAGCAGTTGCTGCCGATTGGCCAATGAGCTTGATCCAATCAAAAGCACAGCAAAGACGCTACAATCTTGAAATGATAGAAATTATAGTTAAAAACTATATTTTTGTACATTTACAAAGGTAGTACAATACCAGCTTACATTTTAAAAGTAAGAAAGTACTTTTTGCTGACACATTTACACATAACCTGCAATTTTCCCACGCTTGACTTGAACCTGTGTGGTGCTTGCTTGTCTACTGAGCGGTGACCGTTAAGCGCCCCTTCTCTCCTATTAGTTTGCCTGGGGACTGGAGAAGTCGAGAGAAGATCAGTTTCTACACGGACACAAAGCCGGTTTTAGGCCATGCAGAGAAACGGTGCAGTGTTGACGCAAATGAACATTGGACATTTTACACAAATCAATCTACTAAACATCAGATTTTAGCAGCAAACATTTTCCCTCGTTCTCCGCTCAATGAACGGACATTGCACTCTACTGGAAGTGTCAATACAATGGAACTGCTGATCCAAAGCAAAGGTGAATATCAGGAAAAAGTTGGTTTAGTGTTTAGTTAAACTTTTAGCACAGATTTTAAGATTATGATGAGGATTTTTTTTTACTTTTCTACAACATTTAATACTTAACATGTATGGTTAATCCAAAATACTTTTACTTTCTGTCGTGCGGTTCTTATAGTCTGCCTTCTAAGTTTAAATGCTACCAGAATTTCTAACCCTTTGTCACGCCTGAGCTAAGCAGTGCCACACCGCGGAGCTAATTTATCCTTTGAAGCCAGCAGGTCTATCTGCGACCTGAAGCGGCGCCACTGCTTAGCCTACTTTCTGGCAGTGGCTCAATGAATGTGAAGCAGCCTATTTGTAGTTCCAAATGAAGTGGGCGACAAACCGCGGGGAGCAGGGTCAGGTCATTGCCAACAGCGCTGATCTAGGAATCCTGTAAGCGCTGCAATCAAATATCCTAGGGTTTTGAATGCCTGCTCAATCGTAGTGGCATAGCAAATGTCGATTTCCTCATTTTTTCTCCTTTCTTTCCAACCTGACCTATTACGCAGCCTGCTGGGAAATAATGAGACGTGGTCCTTTTTATTTTTGATACTTGCTGAGCTCCAACTCACTCCACCAGTGCTCGGAAAATGTAGTATGGCCAGAATGACTTTTCCTTTTAAAGGAGAAGTCCAGCTCTTTATTTCACAGGAATCAAATGTGTATTTATGTAAAGGTAGACCAGAGCAAAATGGTCTACCATGATCAACTGAGGAATCTTTTTGAACGAACAATACTGTACAATCTCAAACGCTACCAGATCTAAACCAGGGTTTGTAACATGACTATACCCAGCTAAATGTGTTGTAACACCCAAAAGGAGACATTGCATAAACAAAATTGTCTCTACCAAAGACAGAGGGGCCTAAATACGACAGTTTGAGAATCACTGCCTTAAGACTTTGGTACAAAACATGATGCCAGAGTGAACTTGATATATTACAAATATGCGGTTTTATAACTTGCTACATTTTCTTTGTGTTTTCTTTTCCCTTTCGGCAGGCTTCATCACAGCAGCTGAAGTTTACAACCTCAGACTCGTGTGACAGAATCAAGGATGAGTTCCAGTTTCTTCAGGCACAGTACCACAGGTGAACACAACACTGCACTGCGACAATACACAAAACTGCTATTGTTGCACTTGTTCGAGGAGTCATTACTTTTTTAGTTGTCGACTAGACGCACAAGTTTTATTAAAAGAAATAAAAAGGATAAATGAAGTTCAATCAGAACATGTGCAGAGAGTTGGCAAGAATGCTCTATTCAAACTGGTCCGGGAGCCGATGGCTAACAGCGTGTCTGTGGTTTTATTATTAGAATATTAGAATAATTATGTTGGCAACAAAGAAATATGGCGTCACGTTGTTATGCCAAGGCTTCTCTCCAAAACTAAGGTGTTTTTGTTTCTTCTTTTGGACTTGGAGAAACGAATCTGTTAACGTGTCAAAATAGTGAAATTATTGTTTTAAAATAAATAAATCAAAGCGAGTAATTTCCCTGCTCCCGAACACCCGTCATTTGAAATGATAGGGCCTGTGATCTCGGCTGAGCTGTGGGCGGCGTTAGTAACACGGTGAAGCAAACCAAGTAAAAACAATGTTTCCGTGCACTTCACGTGGGATGTGCAGTCGTGTGTCAGTGCTGCGGAAGGCTGACAGACGAAGGCAGTGCGGCACAACACCATAATAGCAGTGACGTTTATAAATGTTTCTGTAAACTCCACTGCGGCAGGCTTGGACCATGTAAAAGGGAAGCTTGCATACAAATAGAACCAGTGCGTGTCTAAACTGTGGCTCATTGGGAGATGCTTTATACAACTTCTTTGCCAGTCCAACTAGTAACGATCAGATCCAAAGTCATTGAAGCCACTTTGTCAAATACAGTACAGCACAAGATAAAATAACAATTTAAGGCCATTTCACAAACACAGTAAGTCATTAAACTCCACTCTGAAGAAACCTCCTCTGACTTATTCCTAAATCAATCTCATTTGCCCTCAGCTACCAATGCCTCTTTACAGCATGAATACAGCCTCAGTGCCAGCAGTCTGAGGCACTCGCAAAGTTCCTGGGCCGACCTCAGCTGATCCCTTTGATAGCAGTTATAAAGCGGAGGGCGCCGTGGGGTCTACTGTGCTGTGAGATGTGTCTTTGTGGGAGCCTTTGAAGGCCGTTTTCCTTCCTGAGGAGCTGGGTTTGTTCTTCTGTACCTGTTCTCCCACAGCCCTCCGCAGGCCTGCCTCAGCCGACACAGGCAAACGCACATGAAAGCCAGGCACACTGTGTGGAAATCCCTGCTCCGGTCTGATCGCTCTTGTTTGCCGAGGATTGTGAAGCTGCCATAACACTGTGCGCGCCGCCTTCCTCGCCTTTTGGTTTTTGTAATTCCCACTACGATGAGCAGCGCCGTTTAACCCTCTTCAGAGCGCCGGGGCACAGTTGAAAGAGTACCTTTTTGTGCGAGTGTACAGAACATGCATACAGCGCCCATTGCCTCGGTAGAGGAGGCTGGGGCGGGGGCTTGGGAGCCACAGATGAGGCTTTGTAGAGCTCGGCTGCTGTGTTGTGCCTGTCTTTTGCACAAGCTTTAAAAGGCAAATGCTCCCCGGGCATTCCCTGGGGTATAGTAGCAAGCATCGTAGCTGTCGCTGTCTTCCCCTCCTCCTCTCCCTCGCACACGTGCATAAATAGATCAGGGAATACATAAATCAAAATAAAGATGACAGCACGAACGATTTGGAAACGGAAGGATCGGCAATAAAACTCCATCAAAGTGTCGTTTGAGATCAGCGGAGCAGGCCCGGGGGCTGCCTCGCTCCAATCAGAGGCACAAAGCCAATCCCAGGTAGGCTGACAGCAATGAAGCCGTTGTCATGACTACCCACAGCCAAGCCAGCACAGTTGCACAATGATTAAAAAACGGTTTGGATGAACAGACTTTTGCATCTAATGTTTACGTTATGGGTAAAATCCGTCGTGTTTTTTGTGAGCTGCTAGAAATGTCGTAGCACTGCTGATGGAGCTGACATGATGTCCAAATGCTTAATAACGGTTTTGACGACACAATCCCAATGTCAGGCCATTAACATGGACATCATTGTGTTTTTAATCGAGTGTAAATGTTAATTCTCATCAAAGCCTGAAATGTTTTGGTTCATTAATCCTTCCGTAACCCTGCATTGTGCCCATGCCCGTCTTGCACTCTCATTACATTAAATAGTGTCTGCAATTCTATGGGTATTTTCTTGGTACATATTTAGTTTTAAGTTATACTTCCTAATATCAAGTCCAAAGGATCCTGAAATAGTTTAAAAAGTTTGAAAACACCTCCGGCCTCTCACACTGGAGCAGTCACAGCCGTCACTTCCAGATCACGGTGGCCTCTCTCTACCCTTAAAGACTATTTTCAATGGATTACTCTGTTTTGGCCGCACACAATTCCTCTGACTCTAAAGTAAATAGTTCTGTCTTTCACCTGCAGTAGTCGTACACCTGTCACACCATGTGCCATACTGAAGTACATCAGTGTGGAGCTAATGCCATGAGGATTCAGTCAGCCTCCCAGTGATCGAGCTGTCGTTCTTCTAGACAGCCGAGAACATTCCAGCATAAATATCCACACCGCATCAAACAGCTCCAGACTGATGCCGAATCTGTGCCTATCTGCCGTGTGCCTGCGCATATCTTTATCTGATCTGAGCCGCATCCGGTCGTCAAGTCGGATAAAGCTCTCCGACTCAGGCAGCTTGTAACCAGCTGCTTCACTAAATCTCACTGTGGGGCTTTTTTTCCTGCGCCATTTCTCTTCTTTTTTTTAACCTCTGTCGATTCGTCGTGACGATCACAGTGACTTGTTGACGCGTCCTCCTTTGTCCTGTCTCCTTGCATGACATCAGCGCTGACATGATTACCGCTAATGGCTGTCACTGCGATGGGTTTGCTCGGAAAACTCAAGCGCTATTTCAGGCTGTTTTTGCCGCCTCTTCATGTATGATTGGAAGCAGACTTTTGGAAACGATTCTGTGTTTGAAAATTACCTCTTCTATCAGCGTAAACTGGCCCTGAGTGTTGATTATTAAGGCAACGGTGGTCACGGGGCAAAGCCAAAGACAGGGCGGTGATGACAGGGCCGTTAGTGGAAGTGAAGGTAATGATGATGAAGGGAGAAAGAGTCACCTGCAGTCAGCACTTCAGAGCCAACTCTGTAGGGCACACTAACAAGCCTCACTCCGGCTCCTCTGTCCACAGCCTCAAGCTCGAATGCGACAAGCTGGCCAGTGAGAAGTCCGAGATGCAGCGCCATTATATCATGGTAAGTTGCATCATCAGCTGCATTTGTTCACCTACCAACATATTTTTACCATGGCTGTAACCAACTTCTCTTTTTTACTTTGCTTAAAAAGTTTAAAGTTTTTACACCGTTTGTTACGGCACCATAGGTTTGTTTGCTGGCCATTTGCAAAAACATTTCCTTTATCCAATCTGACTTTATATGAAAAGCATTTAAAAACAGTTTCAACTGTTGTACCTGGGTGAGGTGTACATTGTCACCAACAATTATAAAACATAGAAAATGTATGAGTTGAGGCTACATACACTACATGATATAAACATCTGAATGTTTGTTCTGTGAGTTGCACAAGAGAAAAGACATTGGTGCGGGGGCAGGTCAAACAGGTCAAACAGGACATTAGAATAAGGATTAATGTGTGCACTTATTATATACACTATATGTGTTTAGAGGATCCTGGCACATGGCTCAATCATGCACCAGAAGATCTATAGGTTCTAAAACATTATTGATTTGATTTTAACCAGATTTTTAATCGTCTTAAAGCAGTACTAAGTAACTCATGCCCCTAGAGGCCAAACGCGCCACTGCAGGTGTCGTAGCATGTTGTTTTTTACTCATTAATTGCCCGTGAGAGTAAATACTACGCTGACAGAAAATACAAACTTGGCTGTAAATACTGTTTAAGTGGGGCTAGCCCGCAGTTAGCTTTGCCCGTTAGCTTCTTCTTCATGATTCCATTAGTGTGTATTGGTGACTCCGACCCGGTGGCAGCGAAGTTGCAATTGCGGTTTTCTGGCCAGAGACACCAGGGGGAGATGAAAGACCCCCCACCCCCCCCAATCATACCATTAACACTTGTATTACCCCCAGAGGGACTACAAAAAGGTTTTAATAAGGTAAACAAGTTACTTGGTACTGCTTTAAACGTCCGTGGCATATTTTATATACAGTGCAGGCAAATTATAAGATATTTCACCATTCAGAAGATTGTACGTCTATAGATGCGACAGTGGTGGTACGAAACCGGTTTTCTGGCGTATATTTGTGTGTTTGACATCAAATATTTCTAAAAACTAAAAAGCTCTTTATATTGAGGGGGGGGGGAAATCATGTTTATGTACATTATACCGTTTGTATACAAAGTCTAATCTGGATTACTTTCTAGACCCTTCCAGGCTGCTCAAACTGCTCCTCCTGGGGGTTAATTTGTGAAGAGTGGCTTGTTCAGTGTACTTAACTGTATAATGATAAGTGTGTGCTTTCTGCCTGTTTCTCTCCGGTGGCTGTATAACTGCACACTCTCACCACACACAGATGTGCTCAGTGCTGCACTCGGGGCTAATCTCATTGTTGCTGGCCGTTGCCGTGTAGCTGTCTGATGTTTTGCCTCTAATTGATCCTCTGACTGGCTTTAATCTCATCTAATCTGTACTGCCGCACTGCTCTCTCCACCGTCAGGCAGCAGCGCACACACAGAGGCGGGCGTGTGCGCTGCACTCCCACACTCCTCCAGCTTTGGCAAGCAGAATGTGAAAGCTAAAATGGTGGAAATGTCCGGGTTTAAGCGTTATCTCCAGGCCAAAGGAGTTAGAAAGTGTACACAAACACCTCCTGAGCAAATGTTCAAATGAAGATAATAAATGAAGTACCTTTTTTGGCTCTGTTGTTAAGTGTGATTACTTTGTGGTGTGATTTTTCATGTGCTGAATGAAAATGGGGCCAGATGGCACAGGTGTGTGAGTGGAGCTGCATGACCTTTACTATGTATGTGACATACTGTAAGAAAACGGTAAGAGAAAACAGACGGCGCAGTGCAGCTTGTGCCAAGAGCAGCACTCAGGTTTATGAAAAGTTCAGCTCTGTCTGTTTGTGTGAAGGTTTAACTGCAGAGAGCCAAACTGTTATCACTCCACACAAACCTCATTTACAGGACAGACATGAGCCGGACAACTCGACTCAATATAAGTGATCCTCTAGTTGGGGGGATTTATTTCTATTTGCACTGCAACAACATCTACAGTATATTCTCCTCCTGTATTTTTGTAGTTCTTTGATTCTCCTCAACATTCATAGATTCAGTACAACCACAGTGCACACTGAAGCCTGCGCACACACTTGTACAATTAGGATGCGCGCCCTCCATCAGTCGCTGTGCCCCCCTTTTTTTCTCTAATAGCTTGTCAGGTCGGCCCTCTCCCCTGGTCACTGGCCGCACCTCAATTTCCAGCTGCTGTAATTACTTTAGGGAGCTCCAAAAGCTGAACACCGTGCACGTGCCTGTGCACAAACACATGATATTGTCAGTGTGGGACTGGGCAGAAAACAATTGTGCTGATGGAGCAAGAGAGTGATAGAGGTGTGTAGTGAGGGCTGTGAGTGTTTGTGTTGCAGTGACGGAAGCAGTGTCTGCAGACGCAGGGTGATTAACAAAGGGACGCCCAGAGGGTGGCCTCTCATTAACACGGAACTTTCTACCGCTGCGCTCCACCGTTCTCCTTCACTTCCTTCTCTCTTTAGAGCCTTTTGTCTGTCCGTCTGACTGTGTGTCCAGGCACTCATTTCTACAGTCTGGAGGCTGTCAAACACAGAATGGTGGAATTCAGACAATATGGGAAGAATATGGTTTAGTGTTTAGTCTTTTGTGCAGTTTGTCTGGAGTAGACCATCTTGTAATGATTCAACTTCATTAGAGAAATTATAATGTAAACAAAAAAAGCTACTAAATTGATCTGGTGTTCTTTCCTTTATTCCAGTATTACGAGATGTCCTACGGGCTGAATATTGAGATGCACAAACAGGTAAGTTTATCTCTCTCAGCTTGCAGAGTTGCTTGATAGTTGTAATCACATTTAATACAAAGACTGTGAAATCCGTCTTTTAGGTCTGCCTCTATAAAACCTTGCAGTGAACTCTGCATCATGTTTAAATTGAACTTTGGGCCTGTCATTATTTTCTTGATCACTACCATGTGGTGTGACGTTTCAAGGACCGCTCATCAGTGCAGTTTGTTGAGGGGATTGAGTCATGTGGCCACAGTTGGATGTGCCCCAGACGCCTGTTAACCCCCATTGTTTTTGAAGCAGAAGATCCTTGAGCGTTGCACTGGTCTTTGCGGTTGACGGAGACACAGCTGTTCCTGTGCACCTGCATCTCTGTGATTGGCAGCTGTGGGTTACACAGATAAGATCCCATCCGTGTGGAGGTGTTTAGGCTCAACAGTGTTACCCAGGGCTGTGCACAAAGGCTGGGAGGCAGTAGCTCTGCTTTGGTTGATATAGAGTATTACATTCCATTACACTGTAGTAAACTAGAGTTACTGTTCACATAAAAGTATTTGGACACAGCTGGGTGTAAAATGTATTTATCTGAAGTGAGTCCAAAACTATGAATAAATCATTACTTTATTGGCTGCATCAGGAGTCGCCACAGTAACAGCCACATCCCTTTGGTTTCCAGACGAAAGCTTAAGTCCCCTCACCACTGCGGAACAATGCAACATGAGTAGGGCTGCATGATGTGTGATATTTAACAACGTTCTTCAAAATTGCAATAACCGCTTTAACTACTTTAAAAACAAGACGGGGGCAAAAATTGAATTAAATTAGGAAATTAAATCTGAAACTAAGCGTTGTTTTTATGTTACCGTGTATTATGCAAACATGAGTCAGACGGAAGACCTCAGGGATTTTGCGATACATTATGGCTTCTTGTCATATGAATATTGTGTCACCTAGTATTGTGCTTAATTTGCCGATATAATGTGCAGCTCTATTGAGTATTATGATCAATAAATAAATTCAATTTATATAGCAAAAATCAGCCTGGGAATGAAGTGGAAGCCCCGTCTATACATCATAGTTGGCAGGGGGAGAACTGCTGCCTGAGCGGACTGTGGACTGAAGGATGGTTCTCTGAGGGGATAGTCTGTGCCGATAACCCGTCTGCCACCTCCTGTCCACACACTGTTCTGTGATTGACGAGGAACTCTGGCAGCCATGTTGGAAGAAAGCAGGAAGCGGTGACAAATGTGCACTGACACATGTAAAAGTAACCACCCGACATGGACCTTCACATTATCGTATCTGTGCAAACCTGGACGAGAAACGTAAGGCTTCTCCAGCCACACATGTAGCTTTAGGTCAAAGTGCTTTTTGCTGCTTAAAAATACAATTGAAAATGTATGATTATTATTACCACCAACCAAAAACGGAAAACACAAGGTTTTTAAAAGTACAAATCCATAGTACACCACAGCCATAAATCCTTCAAATATACAGTACCAGTCAAACATTTTGAAACACCTTTTGTGTGTCGGCTTTTCTTTATCTTCAACACTATTTACATTATGTGATTCTCATTGAAGACATTAAACTATGAAAAAAATAAAAATAAATGGTGAAACAACTCAATATGTTTTATATTGTAAATTCTTCAAACTGCCACCCTGTGTTGTGGTTTTCTGGGATTAAAAATCTCAAACAACTCAAGCGTGAGGAGTCAAAAATAGAATGATTGGTTCGGTTTGCTGTGACGTGTGGCCTGTGTGGTCGCTGCAATACAATACAAACTTAAAGTTGCATCAAAATCTTGCTACCTGATGCCATACAGGGTCAAAACTATTTAGGCCATTATTGATATTACTGACATTATTTAAAATGACATAATTGCCGTTAAATTATTATATGATGTCATTTTCAGTGAAGGCTGGACTTTTTCAATTAAGCTATCAAGCTCAAGTGACAAAGGTCTAGCATAACCCCTGCTTTAAGTGGGCTATTCCTCCAGCTCTGTTTTATATCCTGAGCTCTTTGTGGTACATTTCTCACACTTTCTGCTTTTACACCCCTGCTATTTGAACCAGCACCAGCGCACCTATTCACCTCTCATGTACAATGCGTGTGCGGTAGGTTGCGCTTTGTTTGAGAGACTTCCTGTTGTCCGTTATGTGTGCGTTCCCTCTTCCTTTGTGCATCGTGCCGGCGGCTGCGCTGGTGCCATTAGTGAGTTGAGATTGAAGAGGATGTTTGGAAACGAATGTCGAGGAGCATTCATGTCGAGGCTTATTGTAGCGAGCCAGTTTCTCTCCCACTACTTACTCTGTCATGCTGCATTTCTCCTTTTTCCCCACTCACTCGTTCTACCACTTTCTCTGTTTATCAAAACCAACCTCTATTCTGGCACGTGGCTTTGTCAGATGAAAAGTGAGGTGTAAAAGTATTAGCCATTTTACATGAATATGGATATTTCAAATTTTCTAACCTTTGATACAAAATGATTGTACACAGGATCTGCATTTAATGAAGGGCACGGATAGGTCAAACACGCTACACAATAAAAATAAATGAAAAAGCGGGAGAGGAGAGAACGTGATAGAGGGCAGATGGAAGAGGGGACTGAAGTATAAAGGCTAGTAATAACGAGGGAGTGGCACGCTTTGCGCAGAGCGAGTCCCGGCGAGACATTTGCGAGACATTTTGGAGATGTCAGCGCTGGATGTGTAATGACAAGTGGATGGGAGAGAGGCGCTTGATGGGAGCAGTGCTCTGCATGCCTAATGACTGTCAGGAAAGGCCACGTTCTCCTCAGCGCTATGAATTAGACTCTAACACAATTACTGCTGCTTTGCATATCTCAGACGGATTGGATGATTACCAACCAAATGTGATAATGGACCTGCGCGTGAGAACGATTGGAGTATGTGCGGTTTAGTGCAGGACTGTGTGTGTCCGTGAGTTTAGAGCAGAGTATTAACTACAACCAACATAATTAATGAAGGGGATAAAGAGACGCTGATATGTGTCTGTGTGAACACGTTCATGTGCATTTTCAGAAGTGAATGGGCTGTTTCTCTATTTTTTACTTATTTAGCTCCTCTAATCTTTTCCATCTTCTAATTTATAAAATTTTCCTACGATGGGTATTTACTGGAGATCTGCACATTTATAACGTTTGGTTTGACTGGTAAAAAAAAAATTTTATCACTTAATAGAAAAGCAGGGGATTATGGCTGATGCTTCCATTACTGTATTTGCTCGTGCATTAAACTGTCCAAAGCCCTGTATTCTGTAACACTTAACATTGTACAGACAGTCAGATTCTAATTATTTGTCCTTGGATTTACATTGTTCTTATGTCAGAACTCTCTTAACCAAATCCTTTTCTGTGTCCAGGCTGAAATAGTGAAGAGATTAAATGGGATCTGTGCACAAGTGCTGCCCTACCTGTCTCAGGAGGTGCGTATGCTCGCCAACACACTGACTCTTCACCCTGACCCCAGGCCCTGCGCCTCATATCCTCATTCCTGCCTCATTACCTCGCCGCCTGCGTGACCCCTCCCCCTGCTCTGCCTCCTGTCGTTCATCATCAGGCGTTTCCTGTGTTTTTTCACCTCCTTTCACTGTATCCCCGCTCACCCCCTCTTCTGTCTTCATCATTCTCCTCGCCATATTCAATATTTCCATCCAGCCGCTTCCTCCCCGCCTCCCTCACCCTGCTCTGTGTGTGTGTCAGTGTAATAAATGGTTGTGTGATTCAGATAAGCTATGCTCTTATCTGCCCACCAGGGGGTTGACCTCCACCCATTACATTGCACCAGCCTCCCATCACTCTCTGGAGCCTTTGTGCGTGCGTGTGTGTGTGCGCGTGTGTGCGTGCATGCTTGTGAGTGTGGATAGCAGAATGGCCAGAGGCATTGGGGGGACACCACCTGAGACATGTCGACGCTCGATTGGGACCATTGATATTGATCTAACCTCTCCACCTCTCTCCCAAACTCCCCACGCCTCTGTCTGTCTTTGTCTCCCCTCCTCTTGTCACCCGTCACTTGTGTTTGCAGCACCAGCAGCAGGTCCTTGCAGCTATTGAACGAGCCAAGCAAGTCACCCCCCCAGAAATGAACTCCATCATCAGGGTATGACCCAACCTGTGGCAACAGCCACACAATTACTGATCATTATCTTTCTATTGCTTTTTTTATTATCTATGTCCAACGTGTGGCAGCTGAGGCTGCAACTACTAAGACGGCATATTGCTAGAAATTGACAGTCCATGAAACACATTAACTACTAAAGACCTTTTCATCTTTAATTCTAAGAATCGCAGCTCTTAACGATTTAAACTGAAATGCTCAGTCAGAGCTAAAACATAATCTACAAGTATAAAAACTTACTCGAACTTACTTAATCCTCAGCATACAGTGTGTTCCTGTTAGATGTGTTGCTGCAGGCATTTGTGCCTCTAAGCGCCCCCTGCTTGTCTTCCTACAGCAGCAGCTCCAGGCTCACCAGCTGTCCCAGCTCCAAGGACTGGCCCTGCCCATGACCCCTCTGCCTTTGGGCCTTAGCCAGCCAACCCTTCCCGCAGTCACCACATCCTCCGGCCTCTTCTCCCTGTCCTCTCTGCTGGCCTCCCAAGCACAGCTGGCCAAGGAGGAGAAGGCGTCCCGTGACGGAGTGGACAGCCACCGTGAAGAGGATGGTGACAAGTCTGATTAGTGTTTCTTTGCAAAGACCTGAGTCCCCAAAGCATGTCCTGTGGCCCACTGCCTCCCTGTCCTGCAGCAGCCAGCTCACACTGGCAGCAGTTCCACAGCCCTAACTGCCCCCAACCCCCACCCCCCAATGTAAGTCCTGCCTCTACTAGGCTTCACTGACAGGGACTTGGCATCTTAAATGTAGTACTGCCTTCATTTACTTTAGAAAGCTGGGACCCTGCTTTGAGTTTTGTAATTATGCTTTTTGGTATTTACATCAGCGTTCTTTTTTCCAGCTGTGTTAGAAATCCATTTCCACTGACTGATTTGTGAGACTTCAAGCTATCAGTTATCCCAACATGCAGTGATTAAACAAATGAATGCAGTGACGGTGTATAAAAATCAAGATTTCCTAAACTTAGTTTAACAACTTTATATTGCAAGTTTTTATGTTCAGCGGAGCTGTGCTCATTTTCTACATATCCAGAATTAAATCCTAAAATCGTATACATTTTTCCTTGTAAATGATCCAAATCATAGGCTTTGCATATGTACCTAAATTTAACCTGAAATTATGAGCTCACCATAGACGGTTACACATAATACTCTGCTTCTTTTGACAATTGTTGAGTATCGGAAGCAGTGCGTTGGAAGAAGACCATGCATGTCGTGTATTTGACAGCAGAGGGCAGTGTGTCTCTTTGAAGAAATCTTCTGGTTTGTTTTAGACTTGAGCAGAACAAGGACAAGACAATGACAAAGCACAGGCGGGTTCGTAAGGGAACAGTGTTTTTATCCACTCTGTTGGACACAAACTTAATATACACAAAGTGGAGCACTAACATTAATCTCTGCCTGTGGTCAGTCTCTGGGATAATCTACAGAGGAGAGCGCAGTGTGGCAGCAGCTCCTTAAGAAACTACTTTTACTCTGCTTTTTATGTACATTTAAAGGGCAGACGACAGTCTTTTCGTTTTGACTGCTGTTAGGTGCCAGCTCTAGCTACAGATAAGATTTTTGCCTGCTCAATCAAAACCCCAATCCACATTTACCCACCTTTTCTCAGTCTCTCCGCCCAAGCACTTAGGCTAGAAGAGTTTGTCTATCACAACCTGAAGCACAGTAAATTTGAGTTCTAGTTGTGTCCACAGATACATTTATTAATTATTTATTCAATGATCTGCATTTAATTAATGATTCACAAGAAAACATTCCACATAATTATTAGAGATAGTTTCTGCAAGGTTCTACGGCTACTGAACGGCTTGCTACTAGTTGTACCACAGTTACTCATTAAAACAGTGGAATTATTTTCACTGGAGTCAAAACGAATAATACGTATGTACCCGATGTTGTGTAGGAGTAATGCTATTATGAAAATAGAGCATTTTTTGTCTTGTTTTGTCAAAATAATTTCTCTTAGAACTTAAACATTTATAAATGACGAAGTGTCGACTAATTCTTTGGGTTGAATTGTGCTATTTTGTTTGATAAAAATGAATACTGTTATGGGGTAGAAAGGATTTATTGCAACACATGTTTTGAAAAGGACATTTCATCCAAGTACAGACATTTGTGCTTCAATCTGCTGTGGCAGCCCTGTGACCCTGAGAAGTGTGGAAACACCTTTTGACTATTCAAGTTTTAAAGTGCAGCACTTTAAAATTGTAACTTAAAAGCTAAATAATACACTAAATTCATAAATGGACAAAAGCTAGGTTCATATCAGAGTTAAAAACTAAAAAATAAGGAGATTTCTCCACCATACAAAGTGTTAATCAATTTCCCTGTTACATTTCAACAAATGTTTTGCTGTTCTTGATTTGAGCTGTACGCTGCTGTTTGTAAGAAAACCTAGAACAAGACATGCCTCATAGCGTATGTATAGCTACATGTTATCTGTAGTGATATGAAGCACACTGGCATCAACATACACGCTGCATGTCTGCAGTAAAATGATGGAATGTTTTGGTCTAAGCTTCTTGTGACCCGTGGACTTGTTTTTCTCTTGTTTTCATTTCGATGAGTGTAACACCTAAAAAAGGTTAATTGCTGACGGTATAAACCATTACATTTCTTTGTATTTGTTAACGTAGTTTATACTGATATATACATAAAGAGCTTTATGTGTAATGACAGCCTCTTCTGTCTGTCCTGGATGATTCTTGTGCTTGTATTGCATTATTGAAGTGACACCGGGGGGACTGCAGCGCTCAAACTCCCTGAGCCCCATTATTATTACCAACCCAAGTTCTGGCCTTTCCCACCCATTCTACTTTTAGCCGGTAATGCATTTTGAGCTTTGTAAAGGTCTTTTTTAAATACTTATTTTGTGTATAATGTTAAACCTGAAAGTGTGTACTTTGACAAAAATGTTTTGTGTCTCATATCATAGCTTCATTTAGACATACAAAAACTGTAAAAAGTACAGCAAACATTTACTATAAATAATATGAAATGTTCTGCAGTAAGGAAAGGACTTCTTGTGCCTTACAAATAAAGTCAATCAAATAAAAACAACACGTTTTTGGTGTGTTATTTGTCCACTGAGAACCTTTTCCTGTCTATGATTGTCTGCAGTTCACAGCATAACCGCCAGGAGGAGGTGTTGAGACGCGCTGAGCCTGGGTAGAAACCGCCAGTAATTGCTCTGAGGTATTCTCACCAATGATTCTCACACGTGTTTGCCGTTCACATTTCAGCGGGAGCTTCCTGCGCTTTTGGCTGCACTGATTACAGTTTATCTATTCTGTGCCGCACGTTCGCACAATTGATGTGACATCTCTGAGCTCGCGGATCCTGGCCTGTTTGGCACCTGCACATAATCCTCATTTAGTCTATTAGTGCTGAGACATGACTTGGCTTGTTCAATCCTCAGATACTCATTTGTGCACAAGACAAAGTGCGTGTACAGCGTGGTGCTTATCATGCGAGCGCAGTGCTGCCTTTCTAAAGTAGGTGCAGGTAAGCCTATGCTGAGTGGTCTCTGGTCTGTAGTGTTGGATTCTTAAACACCAAATTAGTCTTCATTACATGTGTATTAATTTATTTTATTAGTGCGACATTGTATAGCTTAATTCGAGCGTTTATTAGGCTTTCTATTCGCCCTCTTCATGTTTTATAGTAATGAAGCCTTCTCACGTCCAACTATTGTCACAGGAGGCAGTTTCAAATCAAGACTTTAAAACATTTATCTACTGGAAAGACTGTCTTTATAGGGGTGTATTTTTAGTGCCGAATCTGTCTGGACTTTAAAGTCAGAGGGGCGGCGCCTCGTGACATCAGCAGGTGGGGGTCAAGCGCTTTGAGGTCTTGAAAAGGAGACAGACGGAATGAATTGAACAGAACACAACTCTAAAAATGTTTATCGTGAGGCACAAGCATAACATTGTTAGAACTGAACAGCCTATTCTGCTTCTCTTTGATTGAGCATCTTTTTGCTTGCAGAGATAGAAAAGTGGCTGCAGCCGTCTTTCCCCTCTCGCTCTCCCCCCCCCACAGACAGTGCTTACTCTGGCTCTGACACAGTAAGAAATATGCCAGCATGCCCCATTTTATTTTATTTTCTACAGGATTCACACATACCCTTAATCTCTTTTCCTCTCTTTCTCGCGCTACAGAAACAGCAGCAGAGAGATCACTTTGGTACAGACCGAGGCATTCGAACATACAACAACACTTGTGTAATTGGACATTTAAAAACCGCTTTTCTATAGCTGCTGTTTTCACAAATGAAAACAATTTTAAATACTATAAAACACCATATGGCTTCATCTATATAAAATGAAATGCGCTCTCTGTATGTTCAGTGCATTCGGGTGCAAAAGTGAGTATACTGTTGTAAGTAAAAGGGGCACAAGTTTGTTAGCAGAACAGTAATTTCAGATAAAGCTTATGTGAACTTGAGAAAGCAAAGTTTCTTGAGTTGTGTACGACATAGCCTGTATAATGGCACCTGCTGGCCCTTCCTGGTAAGCCTAATAGCTCTATGTTTTGAATGTGCGCAGTAGTTTATCTTAGTCTTTGTAGCCTGCAGCATCTTTGTCTCCTGGGAGAGATGCTACCTGCTGAGTCTGAGCCACATGCAGCCCATTCTGCCTTGAGTTATGGGAGCAGACGGGGGTTGCACACTTTAGAACACGCTTTTGTGTTTCTGATGACAGCCATGATGAGTCTAAGCAAGACGAGCAAACAGAACTGGAGACAGAGACTGAGGGATTGTGCAGAGAAGCTTCTTGATTAATCATGATTGACTCATTCAGAGCCCACTCATCTTTTCCTTGCACTCTCTCGCTCCCGCTCTTCTGTATGGCTTGATTACGGAGACACGCTCTCTCATTACGTGCATCCCTCTTTCCTCATCTCCCTCTCTCTCTCTCACTCCCCTCTCTCCCTGTAGTCTTCTGTCAGTCCCCTGTTGCGCCGGTTTATTCATCCATCTCTGAAAAGGAGCTTGTCAATCTCTGTCCGCCGCACATCTCTCCATCTCTCTCTCTCTCTCTCTTTTTTCTCCTCTGAGTATGTACCATTTCTCTTCCTCCCATCTTCCAGCTTTTGCACTTATCTGTCATTCCCTGTGTGTATGTCAAAGAGGAGAACACACATTTCTCATTCTAGCTGTCGGTCTGTTGCTCTTTTTGCCCATGTGTGCTGCTCAGCGGTGGATACGCACGTTTCCACAGATCCACCGTGGGAGACCGTCTCGTCTGCTTTTAATCTAGCATATTGTGTTCACATCCTAAATATACCCAACAAATGAAAGCTGCTAGTTTTATTGTAGCATCAAAGCATCATTGCAGATTTTGATATTTGTAATATTTTGATTTATCTTGAATCAGAGGATATTCCGATCGATCTCTAGACCAGTGGTTCTCAACTGGTGGTGACGATACAGAAACCACCTTCAACCAATCATGACCAGCCATGACTGTATACATATTAGGGCTGGGACAAAATATCAGATTGCAACACTTTGTGCTGCAATACAAAGTATCGACACTTTATCAAGTATCGCAATACTTTCAATACTTGTGTTTGGCGGCATTTTTATCATGCACTCCTTTGTTTATCAGTTACACAGAACTTTGCTATATTTTGTGTTAATGCACTTTTACTCAAATAGCATTTGGTTTATAAACTTTGGACCCATGACTTTTTACATGTTCTGTCAGTCTCCCCCAGGGGAAACTGAAGTTACTGTATGTAGCTTTAGCTCACCGTCATCACCGACGATGCAGTGGATGTAACATTGTCCCATGTGAAGCGCTTTGTGACCATGTCTGTGAAAGGTGCTATACAAATAAAGTCCTTCCTTCCTTCCTACACATTTTAAGGTAAACATATGACCGATCATAATTACGTATCGGATCGGCCCCTGAGTATCGTGATACGTATCAGATGTGACAAAAGTGGATCGTCCCAGCCTGGCCCCTGATACATATTCATCTCAAATTACAGCAAAAACAGTGTTTCATATAAAAAGACAGTCATTCTTTAGAGTTGTGTTGATTCAAACATTCCTCATGAAACCATCAAAAATATATATCTTAAAGGCACAGGGTGTAACATTTTGGATACTGTTGTCAGCAATACAAAACATGCTCTTGATGACCAGATAGACTCAAAAAAATGCTGCTGTCTTTGCAGCGGGTAATCAAAGAATGGATTTGGATGGGGACCTAACTGTTTAAATCTCATTGGCTGCCTTTAGTCAACATCTCCATAGAGACGAGCTGGAGATGTCCCCCCTCCCGGTAAAGTGACAGTCAAGGTCACTGTGAGAGGTGCTCACAGTACTCAGAAAAGACACATAGTTTTATAATTATTATCATTTTTATAATTTGTTCATATTTTAATGATACAAATATACGTAATAACAGAAATGCTTGCGTTTTATTCTATGTATTGAGTGAAATGTTACGCGGTGTGGCTGTAGTGGGGATTTATAGCACACACTGGCTGCGACCCACTTTATAATTAACTTTTGGGTCAGAAACCGGAATCATTGTTCTAGTATCTCGATCAGTGTTTCTCAAAGCAGCTTTAGTTGGCTCTCGGTCTCAGTAGGAGTTTCAGAATCACTATCCTATGCATCGTTGGGTACTTACAGTGCCTTATTCTCGTAACCCTGACTTTTTATTTTCATAAAATCAATGCAAGTTCATTTTTATTCCTGGCTTTAACAGTTTCAACCATACAACTTTGTTCATTCTCCCAAATCTACATATAACAGATGACAAGCCGTAAGTATAAAATTAATTGGACATGAAATTGGTACAAAACTAAATCCTCTCCTATATTTTAGCATTGTCTAGATCTTTCCTATCTCTATCTGCTCTGTACATTGAGCCTTTCTCAGAAGTCAGTTTAATAATAGCAAAACACATTTCCTCTCTGTACTCCCTCCCTTCCCTGAGTCTATTGGATTTTCTGTTTGATATATTTTGTACATTTCATCCTCGTCCATCTCTCCATCTTCTGTATATTTCATTCTCCTGCGTGCATTTGTAGTGGTGATGTTGTGCTGCTTAGAGCCCTCCCCTGTGTGGTTATAGTAGACTGTTACCCCGCTGCCTCTGATACTTCCTGCCTGTCGCTTCCAATCTTGGTGACACTCGCCCTGAAACACATTGGCACACACTCCCTCCACACTTCTCCTTCCTCGCTCTCATTTAAGAACATAATCTTCCGCCGGTGCCCACAATAAGCCTAAAAATGGCTTTCTATGTCTTTTACTCATGATATGTGTGGTTATGTAACTATTGTGTACAGTACGTATGAAAAGTAAATGACTTGGACACATGTTTCTTCTGCAGGGTATAGGTCATATACTTGCCTCCACAGTTTATCAGGTTGCAGTTCACTTCACCCACATTGCTTATTGCATATGGTGGCCTATTGCAACAGGGGCACCTAAGCACCTGAACATTATTAGTTGTATTTATCTGGAACATTGCATGCTACATAAATGAATGAATACATGAGACACATGTGATGCATGTAAGAATGCCATAAATGATGAAGGGAAAGGGATATAATGAGGCTATAAGGAAGTGAGTAGATCTGGAACACTATCTTGGTGGAATAGTGCTTCTCAGTCAGAGAGGACCCCAGCCATAGAAGGGTACAAAGTGTTACTTCAGATAAAAACAAAAACAAAACAAAAAACAGATACAATTGAAGTATTTTAACATTATTTTCCCTTTTTTTTTTCAAACTCAACATACAGAGGTTTTAGTTCACTTTTTGAATTGGGCATATTTATGATCAGATATTTTACCATCCGACCGGAAACAAACTTGTCTACAAGCATACATCTGCTAAAATTGCATATTTTTCATTATACGCAGTTATTCCATTACTTGCACACACAATAATGGCATCCAACCACACCTCAATAATACACAATCACCCTTGCATGTTGCCTCTCACCTTCACTTTGTTGTATCCGCTTGCATGAGTGTTTTTGTGTGCTGAAGAACCATATACTGTAGATTCACCTTTGGGACCTGCCCTGTCTGTACCCACACAACCCAGCTCTATGTACCTGTCCCGTGTGAGCCTTGACTGTTGGTTCAGGAAAGCACTCTCATCCTGATCCTCATCACTAATTCATCGCCTCACGACCTCTATCCATCAGCGGCAGAGCGAGTAGAAAAACACCTCGGGATATAACGCTACAATCGAGCTATCTCACTCTTCCTCCTGATGCTATAAAACCAACTTCCTGTTCTTACACTGATGCACCTGAAAGAGCGATGCCTGACCAACTTATAATAGTATCTACAGTACTTCATTTCACTATGGATTTCATTTGTGTCATTTAAAAAGCTTAGGCAACATATTTTTGGCAGTTAATATTTAGAAAACACATTCAGAATTGTGTTAATACACTTACTTTAAAGCAACAGTATATTTAATTTAGAGAAACATGGATATTATCACATGTGTCAAAGACGAGACCTAGTTTTGTCAAGAGAAAAACATAATATGAAGATAATGATATTATCAGCAAACTGATAGACAAAGGTAAAATAGCACCTTTGATGACTACATTGAAGTGAAAAGTAGGACATTTGTAAATGCTGCTTCAGTGTTGTTTTCAAAGTAAATCTTAAAAAAAAGACTGTCTTTAAACTCCAATCTCTGAATTCCATAATGTGATTCTACACCACAGACCACTAAAATACACACTCTATACTACTAAATGTGTACTAAATAGCTACTGACACTAACCCCCAGATACTAGACACTTTTCACAAAACCATAAAGACTCAATTTAGCCTCATATTTCATCTTTTGTGTGAGGCATGCTGTCTTTTTTAAGCAGTGGTACCATGCCAGTGCCTGTGATTAACAGTGCAATGCAGCGTTAAGGATTACACTTACAGGTGGGTATTAGAATAAATGGCTTCTCTGGCGTTCGGCCTCTTTTTAGCGGGCTAATTCAGAGATGGCAGTGGGAGGTATAGACTCTAGAGGATAAACACAACATTGTCTAAGAGCTTTGGTACTACGTTCCCGGAATAGATAAACGACTCTGGACAAATGTTTCTTAATTAAGCACTCACGACCCTGAATATGAAGGTGATGTCTTGAAGATATTAAATTAGATGGGATTATGATATGGTTAAAATTAATGATATACAAGGTAATAGATGTTATGCATGTGAATTACTATTGCAAATACACACCAGTAGGTTAAAACTAACCTGATTCATGACGGTCCAGCCTATGTAAAAAGTGTGTGGGTGTGCAAAAAATCCACAGAGGCCCTACATATAGGGGGAATTAAACCTGAGACCTCCCTGTGTGAGTACTAATCACGGTGCCACTGTATTATCCAGTTTGTAATCAACCAAACCAACAGCAGAAGAAAAAAAAAACATTCTGTGTATAATTGTTGTGTTGTTTTAATGGTGTCCCTCAAGGATTGTTCTTTGGCCCCATTGTTTTCCTTAAAAGTACATACACATTGTTTTACTTATTGATACCTGTTTATGGTTGAAATGTCAGCTTTTGTAACATGTATCAGGGCACACAGGGATAATCATGCAAAAATAACGTGTATCACAGATTAGAGGGAACGCGAGTGCAACTCAGAGCAGACAGGAAGCAGGAGGAGGGCTGCTGCCAGAGGCTCAGTGTTGGAACATGGAGCGTGCTGTGTTGATTTGATTAAATTCACTTCTGTTCTATTTGCTGTAGGCCTAGTTACTCAGCTATATTTGTGCAGTCGCTCTAACAACAGATCTGTAGCGAGCGCCGGACGGGGATTACAGTCACAGACAGAGGGAAAGAGAGACAATCAGGTTCTTTTGGGTGAGATTAGCCCCATTTGACAGTTCACTACAGAAAATATTAGCTCTTGTTAGTCTGCCGGATTAAACAAAGACAAGGGCTAAAAATACCTTGGGTTTCAAATAATAGGGCTATAATAGGCTAACAACAAAACCTCATATCAATAGAATATCTTTACTATAAAGTCGTTTACATCACATTGAATAAATGTGATATAAACTACATCATATTAATTTACAGTTGAGAATTGGAGCAGATCAGTGACCATCTACCTACAATACAAAGAGTCAGTACGAACACTGTATAATTAACAAAGACGGCATAATAAATATTGGATGGTGTGATTTAAATTTCCTTTTTAACTTATGGATGGTATACTACTCTGAGCTGAGAACTGATGTTATTATATACTATTAGTATAAGTTACTATGCTAGTTTTTACCCCATGTGTAGACAGTACAGAGAGTGGTGGTGTGGTGACAGGCCAGAAACAGAAAGCCCAAGTCCCAGAGGACACACACATAAACTGCTTAAACTCAACACATATAGACACACACGCGCGCGCACACACACACACACACACACACACACACACACACACAGAGATCAGACTGGATGCTCGCTCAATGTCACTGTGACATTTCCTCTCTCAGGGAATGCTGCTGTCACATGGGACGATGTGTCAGAAAATGGAGGCAAATTCGACCCTCTCCTCAGTGGACTTACTGTACACCACAACTCATCATGTCTGCAGAGAGTGTAATCAGGACAGCTAAATATGGAACATTTCAGCGAGATGCTTGCACACATAAAAGCATGCTACATTTTTCAAGGTGATTTTTACATGTATTTTTGTTGCATTGTACCCGTCTTGGTAGTTTATAATAGTTCAGAGCGGAGCCACACATGACCCACAATCCAGGATCCCCGTGTGTTCTTTGTTCACCTGCCAAAAAGTTTCATTTGGCACTGCTTTCAGACTGTTTGGAGCCAAGTAATTTTAGAGTGTATTTCTTCACTATTTTAAATAGTAATAGCGTGAATTATGCCACAGAATGAGCTCAATGTTATTTTGTAATAATAATAGATTTAACTTATGTTGAGCTTTTCCCGTCTGTGTCACAAGTTTCTCAAAGCGCTACATTGTTGTCATTATTCACTCCATATTCAGTGGTTATAAGCTACTATTGTAGCCACTGCTGCCCTGGGGGGGACGGAAATAAGGCTGCCAATCTGTGCCATTGGCCCCTGTGACCACCACCAACCCTTTACACACACTCTACATTCATACAGGCAATGGATGAAGTGTCTTGCCCAAGGGAATCGAACCCCCGCCCTCTCGATTATTGGATGACCCATTCCACCATCTGAGCCATTGTCACAGTGGTATCAAAACAAATAACATAATATTCCTCCTGAATTGATTTTATATTATGAAGAAATTTGCAAAAATGACACCCTACCACCAGAGTTCAGCATTTTGTGAATTTGTTTGTTTTACTGAAAGTCTTTCTATTCTGAATTAAAGGGACATTGTGGCTGATCCACATTTGAGCACTGTCTGTGTAGCATTGCAGGAGTGCCATATTAGAAGTCCAATCCCTAACTGTTTACAATTGTTTGCTATGTCACGCGTGCATCTAAGTCTGTGCTTTGTTGTATCTGAAATCATTTCATATATTTTTTCTGTCTTACTCCCAGAATGGTCTTGTCAAAACCTTACAGAAGTCATCAAAACACCTCCTGGGATAAACCAAAGTCTCAGCCCTAAAAGTACCCGAATACATATCAGAAAAAGCAAAGTTCTTCTATTGGTAGCTTTGTGACGTTTCTCTCTTTCTCCATCTCTGGAACGTTACTCCTTGATTTCATATATTTTATTGCACATACCCTGCTGTTTGTGAGTTTCATGTTGTTATACACACTGTTCTCTGAGGCCAGTCCAACAACAAGAGATCCCCCCAGGAATCTCCGAACATAGCATCATGAATTTTTCAACGCTGACATCAGCCATCTGCACCTCTCGGCCAAAGCTACCCTTTACACACGCGCACACACGCACACCTGTTTAAAGTGTTCCTCACACAGACACACACACACGCACACCTGTTTAAAGTGTTCCTCACACAGACACACTCATCTGATCAACACACTTTACCTCTTTTACTGTGTGCTGAATCTGAACGAGGGTCTTTTAAACATAAAACAAAGGGGTGTGTTTCCATTAACGAATCTCCACATTTGAGCTGTAGGTTTATGCTCAGGAGTCTACCCCGTCATGTATAAACTGCAGTGGGTTCATATTGCTCATGTTTTGACGTATTAAAGTATAACTTGTTACCGGACTACAGCATGTGCAGGAGGGACTTCAAGGAAACAAGGTAGAGAACCCCTGCTCTATCTGTCTCAAATTCCAGTCATTTTAACAGTACATGAAACCCATTTAAGAAACAAATGTGTGATCTCAGCAGGGCGTCGTTAAATAAATGGTTTATATTTTTATCCACAAGAGGGAGAGTGTGATAATGATGATGCCTCAGACCTAATTAGTCACACAAATGCCTGTACTGCTGCCTGGAGGTAGCACTCTCAGATCCATGTAATGTAACCTTTACACTGCCTGGCTCACTCACCGCATTGGAGTATATATAAAACACTACATTGGAAGACCTTTCTCATATGGTTCAGAGCGATTGCATTTCATCGACTACATCTAGCCAACAGATCTGATAGTCTTATGGTGAACGGATGTGTTTTGCACATATTACTCTTTCAAGCAACGCATAATACAATACGAAACATTAAATAAGTGAAGCGTTCATTTGCAAAGTGCCATTGAAAGAATCTAAATGTGTGCTTGCAAATGTATCCTTACAATGTTTTCCAGGCCTGTTTCAGTGCCATAACAATATATAGTTACTAGTTCTTAATCTAATTTACACAACTTCAGCTTCACAAGTCACAAGTCACCTGTAGAGTACAGTAACAAATATCTAAAACGTTTCTAAAAAAATAAAAGCAGAGATATCTGCTTTTGCAAATGAACTCAAGTATAAAACACTGCCTAAAATATGACCAAAAATAAGACATGTGAAGGAAAAAACTATAATAGTATATATGCTTAAATTAGTATTGCTCTTGACAAGTTTCTTGTTTCTTCACATTTCATGTTATCTTTAGTCATTATTAGTTAAAATTCTGCTCAAAAGGAGTGGGCAGAAGCAAAAGCTTATAAGCGCCTTCCCCCGAAATCATTGGAATAAAAACATTTAATCATATCACAGTAGCACAGGGAGCATAATTACAAAGTGCAAGATACAGGAGCCTGGGACAGCATGCACACATCGTACCCTTTTGTGATTTAACTTTACCTGTTATAATTATGTCACAGGTTTAAAAGGGCAATACGTGGTGGCAATCAATAAAACAAGGGGGTTTAAAAAGGAATTAAACAATTTATTACTGGCCAGTTAAAAGGACATAAGGGGTAAAAATACGAGATTAAAACCCGTTCAGTCCCCGACTAGGCCGTGACCGCTTCCCACTAGCCCAGGGGTGTGCCTCCGCCGCTTCAGCCGCGTGCCTTGCTCCCGGTGGGTCCTGCTAGCTCCGCTGCGTTTCGCTCCCGGTGCGTCACGCTACACCGGTGGACCTCGCCATCTCCCCGAGCAGTGGGCGTCGCGGGTCACGTCATCACGGCCGGGCGCCCGCGCCACCCGGCCGGGCCGTTCCTTCAGTCATGGACGTTCGTTTGGTCCCCTCCTCCATCTGGCCGCCGCCCACACCGGGCTGCAGGTGTTTCCCCTTGACTGCTGGGCGGGGCTGCAGGGCAACGAGCTTGGGCAATTAACAACATGTATAAAATCATCTTAAAAAACATGCATAACAAAACACACTAAAAACAAAGTCCGCTCGTGCCTGTGTCAATTAAATTATTAATCTTACATTAAGCAACATCATATTTTGATTTTGATTTGCCTCATTGGCAAAAGAGAACCTATAACACATCAGAGCAGCTGTTTTAACATGTTCGTATAAATTAACACAATTTAACACAACGGAAAGGAAACACAACTACAACAACTGTCTCATTTCATGTACGATGTCTAGTACAAAGCAAGTGACAAAGGCGATCATTAAGTCGCCTTTATATATATATATATATATATATATATATATATATATATATATATATATATATATATATGCCAAACATAGTTAACAATTTCCAAAAGGCACTAGTTCTGTGTTCAAAAGGCACATTAATATACATATTATCCGTGATCTTGCAACTTCCCAGTTGTCATTTCCATCATTCCATTTTTTCTTTTTTTTTTGTGTACAAGGAATGATGTAATATGTAAGCCCTGCATAGTGTGTTAAGAAGCCAAGGTGTAAAGCGGGCCAGTTGAAGAGGGCAGTAGCTCCCCATCAACAAACCCCCACCCAGCTGCCCTAACTGGCTGAATTTGTAGATGATGTTCCTATGCTTAGTAGTGCGTTAAAAGACAAGGTTATGAGCCCGTTGGGAGGGTCCCTCTCAACAGATTCATAGCTCGCCTACCCTAATTCTCAATTTGTAATTTTCAGCAATAGAATGACAACCGTTCAGAGCAACAACACTCTTAGAATGCAAATTGATCCTAGTACCCCCCCTTGTGGCAACGCGTTTCTTCTTCTCTATACTTTTCAAAAGTCTTTTGTTTGTATTTATATTTGAACAGGTTGATGTTTGGACATTGTTTCAACTCCATCTCCAATTTGTTCCACAATTGTACACCATTAACTGTCGGGCTAAACATTTTTAAAGTTGTGCTATGTTTCTGAATCCTAAAGTTCAATTCATCACGTAATTCATAACGACCAGTACGTTCTTGGAACCTTCTTTGTATTTGACCCGGTAACAGTTTGTACCTTGCTTTGTATAACATCTGTACTGTTTGGAACTCAATTTTAAAGATAATGAGTTTGTGTGGTCCAAAAACCCAACTTTATTAATTAATTGGATAGCTCTTTTTTCCAACATTACTATTGGTTTTACTGTGTTTTTATAAGTACTACCCCAAACCACAGTACAATACTTTAAATAGGGCAAAATCAGAGAGCAGTATAAAGTATGTAGAGCTTTGCTGTTTAAAATGTGCTTTTCTTTTGCTATTACTGAAATGCTTCTTGAAACTTTAGTAGTTATATATTTAATGTGCGATTTCCAAGTAATTCTATTGTCTATAATAACTCCAAGGAATTTGATTTCATGCACACGCTCTATAACAACACCCTCTGTCTGAAATCCTTCCTGTGCAGTGTGCGACTAATAGTTGTTCTGTGTACAGTTTCCCCCACCTGAGCTGTAGCTCTCTGCGGTTCATCCAGGGCCATCATGGGCTTCTTGGTAACAGCTGTGGTCAATACTGTTCTCGTTCAGTCAGTAAGTTTAGGAGGACGGCCGGGTGTTGGTAGGTTTGCAGCAATGCCATATACTTTCCATTCCTGGATGGTGTATTTAACTGTACTTTGAGAGCTGTTCAAAGCTTTGGAAATCTTTTTTATAACCTAACCCTGCTTTATACTTCTCAATAACTTAATCCCGGACCTGTCTGGACTTCATGAGGCTGTCTGCTCCCCAATAGTCTCTTAACAGACCTCTGAGACCATCACAGAGCAGCTGTATTTGAACTGAGATTTGATTACACACAGGTAGACTATTTAGTCATTAGGTCAACATGTGATCATTCAGAAATCATCAGGCCACTTCTCAAGGCAATTGGTTACACTAAAAGAAAAGGGGTATAGATACTTTTGCACACCCCACTTTTCAGTTTTTATTTATACAACAAAATCCAAATCATGTATGAATTTCAATTCACTTCACGATTGTGTGTCAGTTAGTGTGTGTCTTTCACATACAATTTCAATTAATTATATTTATGTTTATGGTCCATAGCTTGGGAAAACGTCGAAACGTTAAAGGAGGGCGGATACTTTTGCAAGCCACTGTATATGCCATCGAACCCAAAGGCAAAGTTGGGGAAGAGTCTTACAATCAGAGATGGGATTCGAAATTGTTGCCCCTCAGTAACTTTTTAGCTATGTCTGAGACTGGCACAGACATAGCTAAATGTCTCTAAATGCTTAACATCAACACAGTGAATCAATTGCATGCAATTTGTCAGGTTTACACCAGGCGCCCTCCCCATATAGTTATATCCATAAAATACAATCATCGAATTTCACTATATTTTAACACGGTTTGCTCAAATGAAAGAAAAAAAAAAGAAGGTATAATTTAAATGAAAACCTTTGTATGGGTATGACCCAGAGGTATACCTTTCCTTCTCTGGACTAAAGCTTAAAATCAAATGCTATAAAATATTTCCCTGCAGCCTCTCTTAGAATGGTTAATTATGTTAACGTTACTAAAAGACAAACAGGCTCAAATTATATTTATTTATTTCCGGATGAGGAGGAGGAGATGGTGATGATAATGAATGAGAGGGAGCTATTTATGCACTGCGTCTGCCTCACACATAATTAGTCACACTCTTGGCATCTGCCCAGCAACATATACGTTCTGTCTCCTTAGTCTTTAGAGTGAGACTGGACTGACTTTAGTGACTTACACTAATGTTACTGATGACAATGCACATTCACAGGTTGCCAAAAACATCATCAATATTTGCTCTATGGGAAACCCCAGGATATAATTTGTATTTAAATGCAAATCATAGTCTTTGCAACTTGTTGATTTTGATAACATTGTCATTTCAGATAGACAGAAGTGTCTAATGTTCCCCCAGGGCAGGTATGGGCAGACCTTTTGACCATATTGGAGTTTTTATGACTTCCAGACTGTGAGAACCATAATGTTGGTCATCATGCTTTTCAAAATAAGAGATAAAATAGGACTTCACTTGTTACATTTTAGCCAATTTAGAACAATCTCAAGTGTTGGGCAGGCCTAATTTCTTTGCGGGACGAAAAAACACCATGTTTTTAAAAATAATAATTTCACCTTGGTTTTATTTGCACTGATAGGAGATTTTGGTTTTGTTTCATGTGGTCAATATTGCTAACTATAAATGTGATCAATATCTTTTTGACAGTTGCTTGAATACATTTTGAAATATATGGCAAGTTCACGATGATATATGGTCACATGAACAAAATCAATAGGCTACAGCTGTAATGTGCTGTATTAGCTTCTACTTGGAAGCAGGTATGTTTTGATAATTGTAGCATATCGTGTTTAGTTGCCCATGACTGATTACAGTTTAAATTCAAACAGTGGCAGGCCACTAGTCCATTGTGCACATACACTCTGTTCTGAAAGTGCACAGGTGCGGTGCCTGGGTTTTGATGCATTACCACGTGCAGTAGATGACATAGCATAGGGCTGCCCTTGGGTGCGGGATGCAGGAGTTGGAAGACATAAAGGCCTTTTAAAGCCTCATAAAAAGGCTGCAGAGTGAGGAGATAGGGAGCAGAACAAGCCTCAGTAAAGCTCTGGAACACTGCTTCATTACAATCACACACTCCCTCAGGGCACCAGCATTTCACCATGTGACATGTGCACTGCATGATGTCAGCAGAATACTGAGTTTTGTGTTATTCAAGATACAGTGCCTTGCGAAAGTATTCGGCCCCCTTGAACTTTTCGACCTTTTGCCACATTTCAGGCTTCAAACATAAAGATATAAAACTGTAATTTTTTGTGAAGAACCAACAACAAGTGGGACACAATCATGAAGTGAAATGAAATTTATTGGATATTTCAAACATTTTTAACAAATAAAAAACTGAAAAATTGGGCGTGCAAAATTATTCAGCCCCTTAAGTTAATACTTTGTAGCGCCACCTTTTGCTGCGATTACTGCTGTAAGTCGCTTGGGGTTTGTCTCTATCAGTTTTGCACATTGAGAGACTGAAATATTTGCCCATGCCTCCTTGCAAAACAGCTCGAGCTCAGTGAAGTTGGATGGACAGCGTTTGTGAACAGCAGTTTTCAGTTCTTTCCACAGATTCTCGATTGGATTCAGGTCTGGACTTTGACTTGGCCATTCTAACACCTGGATATGTTTATTTGTGAACCACTCTATTGTAGATTTTGCTTCATGTTTTGGATCATTGTCTTGTTGGAAGACAAATCTCCGTCCCAGTCTCAGGTCTTTTGCAGACTCCATCAGGTTTTCTTCCAGAATGGTCCTGTATTTGGCTCCATCCATCTTCCCATCAATTTTAACCATCTTCCCTGTCCCTGCTGAAGAAAAGCAGGCCCATGATGCTGCCACCACCATGTTTGACAGTGGGGATGGTGTGTTCAGGGTGATGAGCTGTGTTGCTTTTACACCAAACATAACGTTTTGCATTGTTGCCAAAAAGTTGGATTTTGGTTTCATCTGACCAGAGCACCTTCTTCCACATGTTTGGTGTGTCTCCCAGGTGGCTTGTGGCAAACTTTAAACAACACTTTTTATGGATATCTTTAAGAAATGGCTTTCTTCTTGCCACTCTTCCATAAAGGCCAGAGTTGTGCAGTATACGACTGATTGTTGTCCTATGGACAGAGTCTCCCACCTCAGCTGTACATTTCTGCAGTTCATCCAGAGTGACCATGGGCCTCTTGGCAGCATCTCTGATCAGTTTTCTCCTTGTATGAGCTGAAAGTTTAGAGGGACGGCCGGGTCTTTGTAGATTTGCAGTGGTCTGATACTCCTTCCATTTCAATATTATCGCTTGCACAGTGCTCCTTGGTATGTTTAAAGCTTGGGAAATCTTTTTGTATCCAAATTCGGCTTTAAACTTCTCCACAACAGTATCTCGGACCTGCCTGGTGTGTTCCTTGTTCTTCATGATGCTCTCTGCGCTTTAAACTGACCTCTGAGACTATCACAGAGCAGGTGCATTTATACGGAGACTTGTTTACACACAGGTGGATTCTATTTATCATCATTAGTCATTTAGGCCAACATTGGATCATTCAGAGATCCTCACTGAACTTCTGGAGAGAGTTTGCTGCACTGAAAGTAAAGGGGCTGAATAATTTTGCACGCCCAATTTTTCCGTTGTTTATTTGTTAAAAATGTTTGAAATATCCAATAAATTTTGTTTCACTTCATGATTGTGTCCCACTTGTTGTTGGTTCTTCACAAAAAAATACAGTTTTATATCTTTATGTTTGAAGCCTGAAATGTAGCAAAAGGTCCAAAAGTTCAAGGGGGCTGAATACTTTCGCAAGGCACTGTATAGCAAGTCAGGCCAGTGGTCAGTTCAGAATTACTACAACTGTAATGACTTTGCTGATGCATTAACATACAGGTAAAAGCTTATCACAAAACATTACATTTTCTACATTTGTAATCCACAATGTTGGGTGACAAGCTCCACATAGACCCAAAAATGTGATTAAGTAATGGTCTATCCACAAATCCACAACACAATTGGTCCAAACACCTATGTAGTATAGTACAATATGTATAGCATTCAAATTTAAAACACAATGTTCAAACCTGGCATGACAACAGCCTGCCTGAGAGCAGTACACAGGACTGCCAGCGGGCTAACTTGATTTATAGAACAAATCTGCTGGGATACACATGTAGCTAATGCTATACAGCTCTGTTTCTCTGCCCAGAACCAGTGACTGCCACATCATACATCATAAGACATTACTTCTTTAGAAACCATTCAGATGCAAATCAATAACTAGATATGATGTAGAAGGGGTGTCACAGAGACATACATTAGGTCTAATTTTGCAATGTGTTTTGGACTTACACAGGGTGATTTAAGTGGTGCAAGACGTGCTACTTTTGGGAATAATAACACACTACTTATCCATCCATCCATCCATCCATTTTCTTCCGCTTTATCCGGGGCCGGGTCGCGGGGGCAGCAGTCTCAGCAGAGATGCCCAGACTTCCCGATCCACGCACACCTCCTCCAGCTGTTCTGGGGGGACCCAGAGGCGACACTAGGCCAGCTCGGAGACATAGTCCCACCAGCGTGTCCTGGGCCCCTGGCGGAGTCCAACACGCACTGGGAACAGGTCTGACTTACTGCCGGCAATGCAAAGGGAACAGACAGCCCTTAGTAGAGGGCCCCGGACCCCATACTCCCGGAGCATCCCCCACACGGTCGAACGCTTTCTCCAGATCCACAAAGCACATGTGGACTGGTTGGGCGAACTCCCACAAACCCTCGGGCACCCGATGAAGGGTATAGAGCTGGTCCAGTGTTCCACGACCAGGACGAAAACCGCATTGTTCCTCCTGAATCCGAGGTTCGACTATCGGACGGATCCTCCTCTCCAGCACCCTGGAGTAGACCTTACCAGGGAGGCTGAGAAGTGTGATCCCACACACTACTTATCCAAAAGTGAAAATAAACTACATAACTACATACCTGTAAATGTGTCTGCTACTACATGCCCCTCTTTTGTTTGTCTTCACTGTCAAATCAAACGTGCCAAAATAATTGCCCTATTTGTCACTAATACAGAGATGTTCTTTATTTTCACACTACTTATCCAAAAGTGAAAATAAAGAACATAGGGTGCATGGTGGCAGAGTGGTTTTCCCCTATGCCAGGTCAATGTACTCTGACTCAGTTTAAAGACATGAAGGGATGGCACATATTGTTACTGTACCTGCACAGCACTTTGGTCAACTGAGGTTGTTTTTAAATGTGCTTTAAAAATAAAATTGACATTGACATTTAAATTATGGTAAGTAAATTAATGGGACAACAAAATTATTGTCATTTTCCTCAAAGTGAATGGCATTATTTGACTATAAATATATACACCATATCTGCTGTTATTACTCATCAACTTTTTAATCCAGAACAAAGTCAGTAAAGGAATGAACATATTAAAAAACATACCTGATACCCCACCTCTTGTGAGGATTAGAATGACCGCATAACCAGGTTGTCACAACTTCTACAAAGACACAATCATGGAATCACACAGCAAAGCAGGTAAATTCCCCCCCCCCCAGCAGGTCAAGGGATCACATATGTTTTGAAGGCCATAAGACACTACACTAACCTGTATGTGTGTTGCTCCACTGCTCTGTGCTTAGAAGTCCATTCATCCAGAGTTGTGGTGAGTTTATCCAGACTTCCACATCATATGGATCGTATTTCTCCTTCGGCTGTTTCCTGTTACCGCATGGATTAGTTGCCGTAGTCCTGCAGATTGTTGGACTGGCTGACAGTTCACAACAAGAAAGTAAAAACCAGTGTGTTAAAGAGGACAGCGTGTGATGCGGCTGTTTCTTTCTGCATACTCAAGCTGATTTTTCTTAAACATTTCAAGTTCTTGGGCAGTGTTGAATATTGCATGAGTTCTTTGCCAGTGTTTACATTTCACTTTGCTTCACTTAGAGCTTTTTGTGTGATCACATAGAATTTGGTCACTTGCAGTCTTTTCCAGACTATGGAATTCAGCCGTCTGTAATTATTTGTGAATATAGGCCTATATGTCACCTATGCATAGGCTACAATCAACAAAGTCACAATCTTTTTGAAGAATAAAGTATAGTGGAATGTCTACCACATAAGATTAGTATTTATTTATTTATTTTGGTAGGGACAGTGCATGTTAATGAACAAGCCACACCGGATTGTAGCCTTGGGTTAATTTCCATCCGTCGTCCTCTACACGCACTCTCAAACACACTCTCATTCATCCTGGCCTATTGCACATGTTTTTAGTGGTTGGAAAAACCAGAGTACCCGGAGGAAACCTACCTACGCAGACACAGGGAGAACATGCAAACTCCACACAGAAAGGTCCCGTCCAGGTGGGAATTGAACCCGTACCACTGTACTACCATGCCGCCCATATTGGGTTTATAGCATTAAATAACACGGAGACATACTTTAAGCTATATAAAACGTTGAATTGTTGTTATTTGATAAAAGCAGCCCTCTTTACTAAATAGATTTTGTTTTCACATGACTGTCTATTCTAAATTAGTTGGCCAAAAGTAGCCTAATTAGGTATCCTGAGCACACAACGATGCAATCTAGGCAACGTGTATGATACTGCTGCCAACCACAAGATAGAGCTGGTAAAAATGTATATCCAAGTGGTTGACACTGACATCTCTCCATACCCAACCTATGGTCCTCTAGCCTTTATAAAATAAGCATGATTCGTAGATGATTCACTATGATTCATTTTTCTCCTCATTTTCACACAGTACAATATCCTCCCCGAAAGCAGAACACGGATCCACACAAGTAAAGACAGGACAGTTTTTTTGTATTATTATTATTATTCAGTCGGTAGGCACACTGTGTGAAGCTATCACGACCAAGCATGTCCAGACATGGTAACTCTGAAACAAGACCGGCACTAAGCAATGTGTTTTCTTCTGAGTCAGTTAAGAAAGAGCCTAAAGGATGATCAGAAATGTAAAAAAAGGAAAGCCATATGATGCATAATAAGTCACAGCCATTAGATAGCACTAGCGAGCGACATGGTAATGCCTGCTCACTAACGCTGGCAGTTTCCTGCACTGTCTGAAGCACTACTAATGTGGGGGGAAAATGAGAAGTTTGGGATTTGTTTATACTCATGAGAAGGGACTTACTTGGAAACACAGTACAGTGAGTTGAAGTGTTGATTTGTGAACAAGCCCCACCAAAATAATAAAAAAAATCGAAAGCTAGTGTTAGCTAGCTAACTGTTGTCAGAAGTGTTAAAAAAGGAAAAAAGAAGAAAGGAAACAGATCCTTGAATGAATGACGATTCCAAATGTTATAATTAATTCCATGTTGTACTTTATTTCTGGATTTATCAAGTGCTAAAAATTATCTGCTTGCAGTTATGAAGCCATTATGTGTGTACAGTTTGTCGCCATGGATACTGCCCACCAAGTAATGCTCTGCGATTCTCTTTTTAAATTCACTTCAGATAAACATAATAATAAAAAAGCATATCTAATTTCAAGCTGTATTTCTCCTAAAGTCTGTTTGTGTTTGCATTATGTTTCTGTGAGCACACTGAACAAATATGTGGATTGAAATTAACGGTGGAATTTACTGACCGTTTATGTAGCGTGACTGACAGCGTGCACGTGCAGCCTGTGTATGTATTCGTGCGCGGGCTGAATAATTGGGACTTCAATGCCCACAATCCCCACAGACCCGCAGCTCACGTCCACCCCCCTTCTCCACCGCCCACCCCCATTCAGTGGCAATTCTTGTCTGCTATTGGCCGACTCTCGTGATGACATCAGGACCCAACGTGGGGTGTAAGTGTCCTGATTTGTTAAAGCTAGAGCAATGTTGTTCAATCAGAGCCCAGAGCGAAGTCTTAGACGAGGAAGCGCAGTAAAGGTGGAATTGCAGAGATGCTGCATGCTTCTGCAACAACCTGCAAATTGAGACGTAACTTCTGACTTTGGTGTTCTCTTGTTAACTTGTATTATACAGGTACTGTGAAGGTTATGGTTATAATGAATGTTCTTAATCTGTAGCCAATACAACGGAATGACTCCTTAGCATAAAACTGACATCTTACATTTTCGCTCAATAAAGTTTGGGTAAAAGTAAAGGTAAGCTAATTAAGCTTTGAACATGCTAGATATGTGCATACAGTATGTTAGCAGGTTTTAGAGTGCAGATCTGTCAGAAAAAACACACACAAAAAACACGTTGCCATTGTGGAGGGTACCGATATTAGCCTATCAACACACACGATTGATACCACGTTTTATCAATCGTGAGTGTTGAAAGGCTAGGTTGATAGGCTAATATTTTCATCCTCCACAATGGGGACGTGTTTTTTTGTTTTTACGGATAGGCTGATCTTATTATGATTATTTTTAATAAGTTGTAGTATGGAAGCTACATCCATTCAAATGTAGGTAGTTGCAATTACAAGTCCTTTTTAAGTAAAAAATAAATAAATAAACACACACCGAATGGGTGGGGAAAGTTGGGTTTGAGGAGATGGAATCCCGCTCACAGTACCAAAGTCCCCCCCCCCCCCCCCCCCCCACTAATACAGTACAAACACCCTTAAATCTGCATCCAATGATCCAAAATCCATAAACTTAAAATCAGACTAATATTCTTTTATTCATCATATAGATTCATTTGGACCCCCAGTCATATTTTGTTGATGGAGCTCTGCTGTGGTAATTTATGATGCTGATAAACTGTGAAGATGCTGAAGTCTCTGCACTCAACAACTTTATCTATGGCCAAGGTCAGTCAACACTAGCTACACATTACATATTACAGTCAACACAAGTCCTAGACTGTTTTACTAATCTGTATTAGAGCATGTGCCTATTTTCATTTCTTAACCATAAAGCAAGTCCGGGGGATTAATTACCTTCCTAATCTCTTCTAGACAATTAGATAATGCAGATTACCACAAAAGGCTACTTGGTGAATTAACTTTGCTTTTGTGACAGAGGCACCCTTTGAAAGATGATAATGAGCTTGCCACGGTAAAAATGAAACTTAATGAAATAAGAAAGTGTTTTGCAGCCGAAGATAATTTAGTCAGAATGTGGTTATCCTGGGTAAACGTGTTACCTTAGAGCAGGTGGCTCCATAGCCTGCTCTGCAGATTAAACACAGCGGGTCCGATAACTAACTCTAAATTGCTCAAGGTGTGATAGTGCTTTAGCGAGCTGTTCATGGTCTACTTCTTATTCAGCGTGGGCGGATGCTCCTTTTTCAGCATAAACGTTTTTCAACTGATGGCTGCAGAAATCAGAAGTGGTTATTTTCCCTTCTAGAAACTGAATAGTTAGCTACAGCAGTGATTGTTGATTTGATAGACATAGGTGTGATGCAATTATTCTCCCAGAGCATAGCAATGAGCCATACACTTGGTTATTGTCCCAAGCCTGGATAAAGGGAGAGGGAAGTTCCCATGAACCATTCCCAAATCCCTTTATAAACATCACTATGCTGGAGGGGCCGGGAGGATGATTTTCTATGGCGATATCAGTGTCGAAATTATGAGTAAATCTTAGAGCTTGGCAATTAAAATAATGTTATTTGTAATCTCAATTATTGTTGGCACGGTGGCCCAGCAGTTGGCACTCATGCCTTACAGCCATAAGTCCTGTTTGATCCCTGGGACAGGGTGGAGTTTATGTGTGGAGTTTGCATGTGCGAAAAGTTTCCTCCGAGTACTATGGTTATTCCAACCACTAAAAATATGTAGTACAATAGGCCAGGTTGAGTAAGCGCGTGTTTGAGAGTGCAAGTAGGAGGACGAAGATGTGGTATGTGTGTTCATTAACATGCACTGTCCCGACCAAATAAACACATTTTCAATCTCAGTTTTTGGCAAAGCGCTTTTTAATTGTCAGATCAACCAGTCAGGGTTAAATAAAGAAGCTTAAGTTTCTTAAAATGGAGGTGTAGTGTTTGTTAACACACTGCATTGGATAATGGGATGTCAGTAGGTGACCCTAATTGAGGCACGGGGACTGCCCTTTGGTTAACCCACTTGTTATCAAATGCAGTTTGTCTTACTGGAAAGCCTCCACGGATGCCAGGGTTGACTGTGTCCCATTCAATGCTGTCGGATTATTGGCCGTTTGATCAAGTTCAAAGGCAGCGCTGCCCTGGATAAACTCATTATAAGCAGCGCCAAAAGACGGCGGGACAGTCTGGTGCACTCTTCATTGAAGGCTTTAAATACTCGGCTCTAGATAGTACAGGTCCAATCTGGGTCGCCTTGTAATAACAGTTTTGGAGCCAGGAGACAAAAGTGGACTGCACTGGTTACCTTGGTTACCCTTTGGGAAGGATATTGTGTTTTTAATTTGTTTATCACTATTTATGACTTTATTTGTTGCTCACAAGCCTGCCATTGCATATTTTTTTGCCCTTTCCACCGTTTGTGTCAAATGGTAAAGACATAATATAATGTAATTAGTTAGTGCTGACAATAATGATAACATTCAATCCCAGGATTTGAGTAAAACTGATAAATTCACAAGTCTTGTGACATGTGACTGGAAATGTTCTTATCCGTGGCTGCATCTAAAGAAACAACCAAAGAGTGTGCATTGCAACATAAAATAGCGTTTCAACTTGAGCTCTGGCTTCTGGTTTCCTCTTTTCTGTCTCACTGCTAAAACCACAAACTACAGATCATGTGATTGAAGTAATGTAGCTTCCTGATGCTGTGTAAAACGGAAGCCTGTGAGTGTTTTTCCTGTTGGCCACAGAAGCAGAAGGTATTGCTCTTGTTGCATCATGCCATGGAGACTTTAAAAAAAAAAAAAAAAAAACTTAAGAAATGCAGTAATGATGACTACTTGTACCACTCCTAAACATCTGGATTCATTGCATTTCTGAGTAGTTGGATAAGTTACTGGTGCCTCTTCTGTGCGTTTACACCTGGCCTTTTATGCAATTAAATGTCATCATGAAGACATCTAATCATGCAGCCTGAATTCTAATGAGGAGAGTGGATCTGGGTAATAAACCCCTTCCCGTGCTCTCCATCTATGCATGTGTGTATCTGTGCTAATGCTAAGTGCGTCCACATAAGCTGTCATGTATTTGTGTCAGCGCGTCTGTGTGAATGCGATTCATATCAGTCGGAGCTTTGTGCATGACTGATCGCTTTGTGTGTCTGACCACAATTGAAAATGGATCCATCTCTCTCCTCCCTCCTCCCTCCGCTGCTCTGTCACTGGCTGTTCCTGTGTGGACTCGGCTCCACCTTAAGAGGAGCTTTAGCAGCCTGTCGTGTTTGTGTTGAAGCCAACAGGCACAATATATTACAGTCTAGGGCTTGCTGCTGAAAAGCCCGCTGGATCCTCCACTGACCTGCTGTTCTTTCCTGCTTTCCTCTCGCGTTTTTTTTTCTTTCCACATTTAGATTAAAAACAAAGCTCTTAGTCCCTCTCCCCTCCCTTTCTTCTCTTCCTTCTACTCCTTCTTTCTGCGGCAGTAGTCAGGACTTCAGCGTGTCAGCAGAGGTTGTAGAGGAGGGGGGAAAAAGCTCATAAGAAGACTGTTTGGACAAAGCTGCGTGAGTTTATGTTTACGTTTTGCCTTTGGACACGCAGGTGAAGGAACTTGGAGTGAAGCGGGAGGAGAGACAGCGGAGGTGGAGGGCTCGTCTGGATGAAATTACCCCTGTCATGTCACTGCGCGTGGACCTTGACTGATCACAGAGCCTGGAATACAAGGTGAAGAGAGACTGAGCGAGAGACGGAGATAGAGAAGTCTTTGGGAAACACAAAGGAAAGAGGTCAAAACATCTGCTCTCTCTTTTATCATGACATCGTTGGACAAATGCAGAAAGGCGATCCTTAAATGCTTGTCAACGGGAACTCTCTTTAGAGGACACTGAGAGAGAGGACTTCAAACCCTGCCGCAAGAACTTGGACCTGTAAAGAGTGTCGGTGAGAGTAGAGTAACCAGTGGAGGGCAGAGGAGTGGAGGGCCAGGGCACTAACCTGGCCATCAAACGGACTGGCAGCCTCTCCTCTCCAGGGATCATGTATCCTCAGGGCAGGCATCCGGTAGGTACCTCCGTGTGACCCCTTGTCCTTATGGTATCTTGCCCAGTTTCATCCTAATCTATTCTCTTCTCCGTTCTCGCTCTGCCCTTGTGGTCACTTATTTTAATAGGCTGTCTGTCCTTTCCCGGCCAGTGTTTAGTTATAAGCACTCTAGTGTAATTTGAGGAAAAGGGGGAGGGAGGGGGGGGGCTATGTTTGGGCTGAGTGATTCCCGGTAACACCTCTCTCAACTCTAGCCAGGTGCCTGCGAGGTGCACTGAGTTGGTGGCATCTCCTGACTTTGAGAGCGTTACATCTCGGTCATGTTTGTGGCATATTCACATCTGCTTAGCATTACATTATGGTCTGTCAGTTTCGCTTATCCCCGTTGCCAAGCGAAAAACCACTCGTTCAGACAACTTAATGAGTAGTCGGACTCAACTTCTGTCTCTTCCATTACCGCGCAAAAGGTCACGAGTTCAGGTTCTGCTTCCCCAGTTAATGTCCCCCCCCCCCCCCCCCGGTTAGAATAAAGGTTACCCGCGTGAACCCAAAAGCAGGAGGATGAATGGCGGCTTAGGTTGAGCCTGGTTTAGGCCACTGGTTTCAGAAGGGGCGCCTGGTCCGGTTGCTATAATCAGATTTGGTTGCCAGACTCTTTGTATCTGTGCTACAAATAGGTCACTGGACACTTCAGTCTCCTCAATCAGTGAGCCCGCCCACCAGCCAACAAACCGTCACACAGACTTATGAATGACACTTGCACATGAGGAGAGTACGAGAAATCAATTATACCATTCGGGGAGCATGCTAATAGGCAAGTGCCAGCTGTAGAAAGCAATGTGAAAAAGCGCTAAATGAAAAAAGTATATAAAAAAGGGTTCTTCGCCTGTGTATTCACATGACAAGGCAATTTCTTCGAGTGTTTCTGTGTGGTGTGCTATCAGGAGGCTTCCGACAGAGATCTTCCGCGTTGGTGATAAAGTTGAGTAGTAGATTGAGCCACCTATCGATCCCTCCTGACTCCCTCTCCTCTCTCTCTGTCTAACACTCCCACTCTCACTCCCTCGTGCCAGTGGAACTTTACTGGTGTTGCAATGAAATGTGATCTGTGGTGAGGTGTGAGGCTGTGCGTGTGTGTGCGTGTGTGTGTACGCATGCCAGGCTTTTGTCTCTGAGGAAAGTGTGTGTTGGAGTTCTTCTAAACTGGGATACGTTACAGTGTACGCCGGAGTTCCTTTACGTGAATGATTAGCTTGGTCATACATCATTCCTTAACAAAGCATGTGGAATAGCAATGCACTTTTTATACATTGTTAACATGAAACATGTTTTATTAACATTCATAATTGAATTGAATCTGGTTTGAAAGAAAAGGAAAGTCATTTTGTGCTAGCCAAATAGAAATACAGTATGAGGTTTCCTGAAAAGGGCATTCAGCTTCAATTTAATGAACCCCATGGTTGCTTAAACATTCTGTTGTCTGGAAGAGCACCACCTCATGACATCAGCAGGTGGAGGCAAGTATTTGGAGCTCTTATCAAAAGGATTGAACACAGATTTACTCAAAAATTGCCATGAAACAAAGCTCAACTCCAGGTGTGCTCATGATGGAAAACTTTAAAGTAAGCTTTGAGTTGTCAGTTTTATCGACCCTTTGACCATGTATATACTGTTAATGGATGGAGGTCTAGCTACTGCTGTATAATGTACAGTAATTAACAAACTGATGAAATTCTTCTCGGTTTTAGTGTCCCAATAGTTTCCTTTCTGTAGCCTCATCCATTCGGTCCTCCTCCCTCTCCCCTCTCTGCTGGCTTGGCACAAACAGAAAAAAATGGCCATCAAGGCTCATGCTCTTTGTGTTATTGTTCATCAGCACAGACTTTGTTCCCAGACTTTGGGAGGAGAGGGTTTAAAGTGACTTGATTTGCCAGGCGAGCTGAGCTGTAATTGGTTCCACTGGATTTTTGTGGCAAGAGCTATCAGAAGTGTGTGTATAGAGGAAGTGTGTCTTGTATGTGTGCACAAGCTGCGTGCTTTCTTCTTGTGCATCCCTCATCCCTGAGTGTATAGTTTAAAATGATAGCTTCCTTGGAATCTGTAAAAGTGTAATGCCCATACGTGTCTGTGTCTATGTAAATGTATCTTGTAGTGGTTGTCCTTGTGCTTCCTGTAAAAGAGATGCAAGAGAAGGAAGGTTGTGCTGGTAGCTGGTGTGCATAAACATAAATAATGTCCTAGGATGACCTCGGCTGCAGCTGTGAAAAGGCAAACTCCTGATTGGTTGCCACGCCTGTGAACGTTGCATTTTGTCCATGAATCTTGAGTGCATTTTGAAAAGCGGTATGTGAAGGAAAGAGTGAAGTACTTGCAGACTACAGATTAAAAAATAATGCCAAGAAAACTGCTGCTCTTGAATTGCAGACATGGCCGTATCAAGGCTTAATCTTCCTTTTGATTAAAGAGTCAGTCCACAAAGTTAAACAGTAAAAATTGGAACTTGCCCTTTTTATGGACCAGCTGCTTCAGTGGATATGTCCTTCACTGGAGCCCTGTCCTTGTACAAAGTTTTGGTCACATTCCAAGAACTGATTGCTTCGAAAACTGAGTTGAGTTCAAAATGTCTCCTGGGATTTTGGGAGTTACCTTAAGTTTTGATCGGTGCAGAATTGAAATTGGTCAAGGGAAGGCATAGTTAAACAGGTGTTTTGTCACAATCAAATAAAAAAAACGAATTTTCAAATAGTTGCAATTAGCATGCAAGTTTATACAAAGTAAAGTTTCCTGTCTAATTTCGTTCTTATCTATGCTGCCAACAAGTTTCTCAAAGTTTGGAGCTTGTTCTCATGACTCGTATTTATTTGCTTTTGGACGCTGAAAACACTTTTTTTGAGCTACTACTTTGAGGAAAAATATTTCATAAGTTACTAAAATAAATTATTTGAATCTTATAGTTTGCATAATACTAAATTAGTAATACTAAACAGCTTTGATTTCCACTAATTTGGACAGTTCTTGTTGCTTCCACAATTACTATTTACTTAACTTGGAAAACTGTACAAAGTACCCACCTCTTTTCAAAAGTAACATTAGGTAAAACCTGATAATGTAGAAATTATGTTGGAAGCATTTTGAAATGTGCACTTTGAACTGTGTCTTGATTTTAAAACATCTCATACCTCATCACAGTTTGAAATGACCACTCATCCTCAAAACCTGGACTTGTAGGTAGAGAAATAAGAAACTGGCAAACTAAATTGGGAGTTAAAAATGCAAGGCTCGGACAGTCCTTGTCTTGCAATGTCATAGAAAACTGGAGCGTCATGTACTTTTTGATTTGCTGAAGAAATTCACATTGGTATTATTGTTTCAGAAACTTGCAAACAAACCAGAAAAACTGTGCACTTCTGCCACTCGTCACATTTTGTTATTAACCACCTTAAAATCTTTCGGCAGATTCATAAACCGCGAACAAAAATAACGGCACCCGATTAAATTAATTGAACAAAATTCTTTAAAAAATGGCTGTTGCTCTGAGGGAGTGCGCTTCCAGGATTTATTTGGCATAATATAAAAATAAGAGGAAAATGGTAGTAATCAATTGTGCATCTGTGCTTTTTGTGGGCTGCTCTGGCCTTGAGTGGATTCATTTTTACTGCTGTATAAACAAAATGCACTGTGTGAGGCAACTGAAATCACACACTCTGGTTAATGAGTGTAAAGGCAGATTATGTGTCCGTTTATGTTGAATATTGATATGAGATACACAGAAAAAGTGATTTTGTTTTTTGTTTTTAATGAGTCCTGGACATTTGAGATTTAAGTGAGATATGAATGACATGCAGTTCAGAAATCGGAACATTTGTAGAAGGTTACAAGGATTTTATACATGATAAGCTTGTATGAAGACTTCTTGGCGTTTGCTGAGGACATACTTTACCACTGTAATCGCAGACTTTGCGATTTCCTCTCACACTGAACAACTTCTTTTGACATCCTCCTGCTGTGTTAGGCATTTCCCTTCCTCCCAGCATTTGCAGACGTAATGAAAGTCATGTATGATAAACAGTATGGGCGGATCGCTGTCGCCTCCCACCACTGACATTCTCTCTCCTTGTCTCTGTTCCTACTTTGTTTGCATTTAATTTCTCACAGCCTTTCACAGCGCATCCCAAGAAAATGGCATAAAGTCAAGTTAGAACAATACAGCTGCGGGGAGACGACCCAGAAAACAAGCAAAAAAGTCCTTATGCTCCTCCATTAGGCAAAACAGATTTTGCCAGTCGACTGATTTACAAAAACAGGGTATTTTCTATCCACAAATTCTGTGTTCTTTGTTGCTCAAAGAAATGAACAGAGTGAAGCTTGGATAGCGTCCAGGCTCTCCTTTGGCTGCCAGTCTCCCTGATTTGTAATCCACCAGTGGCTTAGTGGTGAGCCGCTGCATTAACTGACTAGTTCTTTCAGTGACAAGCTCCTTTTATGACTTACCCATTTCTGGACTGGATGCATTGCAGTTCAAATAGTATTGTTGACTTGTCATAGGTGAACAGTTTCCTTAAGTGATGTTTTTGGATACACATGGAGACCAGGGGAGCCGTCTGTTTCACGTTTTCCTTTATAATTGAAGGTAAAACTAAATAACTACACATAATGATCAAAGATTAACTCCAAATTGAAAAATGAGTCTAAAATTTTACTTTTAAATTTTAGCACCAGGTTTTTATTAGCACATGCTACCTTTTTAGCGGCATTGTAGTGCAGCAAGAATGTCTCTAGTTCAATTCTCGGGATGGACGGGATGTTATGTTATGTTATCTCTGTGTCTGCGTAGGATTCCTTTGGGTTCCCCTCTGGGGCCAAGACAACCCTGAACAAGAGATTCTGAAATCTCAGTTGGACTTTTCTGGTTAAATGAAGGTCAAATAAAACACATAAACATCAACTTGTCAACTACTTGTCAATAATATACATTTCTGACAACTATTGTCTCTCACATTTCCTGCAACTGGCACATTATTACTTTCAATAAAACATCCACATGCTACACACTTGTGTAGCCTCCCACCATGTCCATGTCCAGTCACACATTCATATTGTGTTAGTGGTCAATTTCCAAAAGATCTTGAATGATCTTCAATAATGCTGTGGAAAAGTCATAGCGAGGGTTAAATGTCCCATATAAGTCGAGGTCAGACCCTGTATTTGAGGAGAAAATGAAAACATGAGGTCATCAGCAGAAGACGGAAAGTTTGATGTCTGTAGTCACATTTCTCTCCCTCCTGTTCCCGCCTGCAGCACTTGCATTTTTCATCTCCGCACAATTCAAACCAATGAGCTGTAGCCAGGGCCCGTTGCTGCTCACACACACTCACTGATGGGTACACACGGGGCACTGACACCGCGCCGCCACACTCTTTCTCATCTATTCCTTAATATTTCACCAGCCAATTATTATTTTATGGCCGTGCTGAATGTGCCTCTGCTTGTCGCATAGAGGAACAGCGAAAAGCATGAACAAAGGCTGTAAGAGGGGAGAATAATGCAATGAAGAGAGTAGAACAGGAGAGATTGTTTAAGTGTTTGTTTGGTAGGTGTTCAAATAAATGCAGCCGTGCCCAGACATGCGGCCCATTTAGTGGATGGGGCGGGAGTGTGCCACAGGCTAAATAGAATGACAGAAGACAACAGACTGATAGAATCATCGCTTTCCAAATCCTTCCCAGCCCCACATCTGGATCAGTTTCTGCTGTGGAGCTCCAGTGGAAAACATGCATCTGCTTCACCCGCCACTTCCATTTGACACACTGCAGACAGGCCAGACTGTAAACACGACTTTGAACACCGGAAAAGTATCTGTAATGTTCAGTAATACCCAACAATTAGAAGGCAACGACAATAATTAGATCAAATTAGATAGTGTTGAACATTTTTAATGACGGAAATATTGTATTGGCTATGTCTTCCTTTTGTTATAGTTGTATAAATAACCTATACATACAATAAAGATGGATAAGTAAGTGACAGTGGCCCAGGTGGTAGAGTGGCTCGTCTTCCTTTTTGATCTTTGCTTTTGGTTTGTACCATGTCTGTTTGTTCTTGCTCCTTATTAACTTTAACACTCTTAGACAATAATACTTCACAGCTAATAATAATCTTGTAACATAGTTGTATCGTGTAAACTGAGTACCCGGTGTAGTGAGTTCTAAAACTGTCCGTGTTAGTCTCTGCAGTGTCTCTCACTGGATATGAAGCGACAGACAGGTGATGGTGCAGTGAGTGCACCCAGCTCTCGTCCTGTTATGTGATCCCACTCACCCCTCACTCCCACAGATAATCCTTTCCTAATTCCCTGTGCGCCCAGTGCCGGCTTCGTCCAAATTGTGATTGACTTCTGTCCCACACTGCGACACCCCCCTCCCCCTCCGTCCCTCTCTCGCCCCCCTCTCCACCAGCCGCATGTCCTGCTTCCAGATTAACCGGATCAGTTTTGGGTTTCAGTGCGGGGCTGTTGTATTTCTCACTCACAGATCCGTGCACATAAACACATAGATCGTAGGTTGTTTTCTGGCCGCTGACGTTTGGCTATCGGACCCCGCACAGTCTGCGCAGCCATCTGTCACAACACGGCGCATATACATATAGTCGTCTATCAAAATGTTTCTTCATCGTACATACGGCTCTACTGATGCCTCTGTCTTTGTGCACACTGTGATCCATATTGTTGACTTTAGACAACAGTTCTGACATGTATTACTGGGTCTTCCCCAAATGAAAATAACAATGAACTTTCTACACTTATCATTATTTTTGACAGGCTCATTGCAGGCACAACATTCTTCTGCCATTGCCTCAGGAGCTTCTTACTCTTTTTTTGTTGTTGTAATTTTCATTTCCTTCTTGCTCATATGGAATAAAAGTTTTATGGCTCCAGGGTTAAGAAATCTTCTTTGGCTTGGCACAAGCCGAAAATAGAAATAATAAGCCTTTTTTTTTTTTTTTAAAGATGAAGGAGACAGAGTAGCTCGCCATCAGTGCCATGTTCACACAAGCGCTCGGACTCTGGGATCGGGTCTAATCCTGATTTGTGACTATGGGCTTTGTTGATGACTTAGTGCTGCTGATGTAACGTGCCGGCAGCACTTTGTCTGTGTGTGTTGCTGGCAGCAGATGGTGGGAGTGCTATTACCACAGAGCAGTGGACACTGGAGGGACTAGCTGTGTTGACTACAGCAGATCCTCTTCCTCCTCCCTCAGTGTCGAGCGATGAATGGCCGACTCTCTCTCTCCGTCGGCACACACTCTTTCATCATCGCGCTCTCTCGGCGCCGCTCATTTCTCTGTGAGGTTGTCAGTGTTGTCCATCACTGCCTTCAAACCGAGTCCATCCATCGTGCCATCTATCACACAGATCTGCCCTCTGCTGTGTGTGTGTGTTTGTTTTGCCTCTCTGGGGTGTGCGTTGTGGCAATTGCCAGACCCCCCCTTCCCCCCCATCTACATGCTCATGTGTGTCTGTGTGTGTGTGTGAGAATCAAGGTCAATGGGGGTCTGTTTGCACAGCACCCCCTTCATCTCATGCACACCCCTGCCTCCACAAGAATGGACACGACATCCAGTCATCTACATGTCTCATCTACGGCGCACTTTAGCTCAGCGAGTTTCAGCGGATTAATTACTGGGGAAGCCAGTGCGTCTCTGACCTCCTCTGTTGGACTAATTGAAATCTAATTGAATTGTGCGGGTCTAGACTAATGAAGCCCCACCACTGAAACCGACAATCTTTTAGCCATAGCCACAGGCCGGTAACCACGGCGTACAGTGCTGACCGACTGATGGGGCTGTAATGTGAGCTGCTGGTGCCATTAGCTAAAATACGTCCAGGAGCATTAACTTTGGGAAAAGATTCAGTCTCCTCTTAGTTATTATAGGACTATACTGTAGAATAATGAGAATTTAACACTGTGTTGGTAGAAGTCTTAACTTTAGTGTTAGCAGGTTGATACATTATGAGACTACATAGGGACAAGGACTGCCTAAATAACTTGCGATTTGGCAATTGTAAACATTCAAACTACAATTAATTGTTCGGATCTGCCTTCAAAAATTACACAAGCCAGCTTCATTCTGCACAGTATTATATTATGCTTGACATTTGTATTTGAATGCACCATCAGACTCAATGAGCTCGCAGAAGTAAAATATAATGATCTGGTCTGAAAATGGGCCTATTTTACTTTTAAATACTTTAAATGTTCCACAAGTGTTCACAGAGATTGTACTACAAGTACTACAAGATTAGTAGCTTGGGTTTAAGTGACACTTTTGTATTTGAATCCGGCAGAGCCACTATGACTTATGCTTGTGGTTATAGAGAGTCAGCAGTGTGTGACAGGCCCCTGCAGCGCTCAATCAATTAAAGCATACCAGGCAAATAGGCAAAAATGTCCCAATTCTACTAAATAAAGTGATCCTCAGAGACGCTGTACTCTAGATTTCACTGCCTGCAAACATCAACAAACAACCGCTGTGGCCTTGTTTCCAAACTTCACACTGAGCAGAGAGCGAGAGCAGCTCAGAGACCCATGGGAGATGCCTGCTTTTATTTAGGTCTTCTTTAGCTTGTGGCAGGTGAGAGACATTATGATTCTCTAAAGGTTAGTGATTTGATGTCTAGCCTGAGCGCTTTGTGTAAGAACGCATTAGTGAGCGCTGGGTGGCTGCTAATATTGAAGTGACACAGGCAAAGATGGTGCACAGAACATGATTTACATAGTACTGTGTTGTACAATCTAATCGCCTTTCGCAGTATTGGGTTATGCAATATCCATATCACACGGACCACAATGTATTGCAAAATCGCTAAGGTTTTCCATCTGACTCAGGTTTACAAATTATTTGCTTACAGCCTAAAACAAAAATGCTTTGTGGTAACTGAAAAATTTACACAACTTCTGTTTTAGTCATATTTTTTTCTAATTTGGTTAAATCTTAGCCTTGTTTTGGTTCTGTATTTTTTTTAAGTCTTTAGACACAAATGTCACAACATTTTGTGTTGAAATTACTCAAACATTGCATTGACTATCACTAGATTATCACAATTTGTTTTCTCATCTTCTGAAGCATCTTGGAACATCTACGTCCATACAGTTCGGAAAATAAATGACTGTGGAGAACATTAGAGCGATTTAAGCTCAAACTGAATTCTTAAATTTCATGTTTTTGCAGGTCCCCTTGCAACCTGGCCAGTCCTTTAAGTTCACCGTCCTGGAGACGCTGGACAGGATCAAGGAGGAGTTCCAGTTTCTTCAGGCTCAGTATCACAGGTAAATGCATTTCACTGAAATATATTACACCAGAGATAATATCCAAACATGTCCGTACATAGTTGTCTCTGCTAAGCAGCCGAATGAAAGGATCAGGTAAACGAGCCTCTATAATAACCTCTTGAGGTTATTATATTTATTGCTGTTGTGTTTGAACTAAATTTAAGGTTGTTCCCCTTTGGGGCCAGAACTCCCCCTGGAAATTAGATTCTTGATCTCAGTGGAACTTTCCTGGTTAAATAAGGGATGGATACATGAATAAAATAAATACAAAAATCATCAAATTCCACGATGTTTATGAGGAGAATGAATCAACACTAATGTCTGGCAGATACAGTATCTATTGTGTCTGCAAAGCGGAAGTGGAAAGTGGCCATAATGGGACAATTTCAGGTTGAGCACAATATCCGATGACGTCACGGCGTTCTGCAGGGCTACATTGTAAATGTAGATGGGGTCAGTTAAAATGATTATTGATGGTCTGCAGATTATCGGTGTTGTATTGTGGGATCACAAATCTAATCATTCATACTGTATAAATGATCTGTTTGATTATTAATAGACATTCCTTTTAGATATCTCTTATGTAGGAAAAATTGGCTCCTGACCAATCTGCAAGCGGGACAGCATCACATCTAGAGCACTGAGATTTATACGTTTTTTACTCACACAGCTTAAAACTAAAACACATGGTAACTAAATGTGTAAACGTTTTCGTAAGTTCCTAATTTAGTTTTATTTTAGCCCGGTTTTGGTCCTGATTTGGCAGCTTAGTCCAGTTTTGACACAAGTTTACAATTTTTATTAAATTCAATATAAGACTGTGTGGAAAGGTTTAGTAAAATCAACAATTTACCCTACAGTAAAGAAATAATATATTGCAGCCCAGAAGTAGGAACTTTTAACTAATGCATAAAGCTCTTATTTCCACACAATTTTAAACTGCATTTGACCTCAGCGCAAAGCCAAGCTAAAAATGTAATTTATTTCAGTGAATGTAAATAAGTCCTAATGCATGTGTCCTGTGTGCCCGCTATAGCCTGAAGCTGGAATGTGAGAAACTGGCCAGTGAGAAGACTGAGATGCAGCGGCACTACATCATGGTGAGTCCAATCAGGCTGTTCCCGCTCTCACGCTCTAACACTGATTTAGACCGGAGTGCTCAGAAACTGTGACTGCTCTGTGATGGGCTCCCCGCCCACAGCACATGCGCACTGCTCTGCATGGACTTCTGTATGTGACTGCAGGGCTGGACAATCTGCCTTAAACTTTTTATCACAATTATTTTCACCTAGATTATATTTTTAGCACGATTCATGTGCACTTAGTGGCGGTGGGCCGAGACGAGATTTTTACATAATTTGCAATGCTACAAAAAATACATATCTTGTCCATATGCCATATGCCCCTGGTTCATGTTTTGGGTCAGCACCTCCACTTGTGTTATATACGTTTTAAAGCACCATCAACAGACTACAATAAGGAGTAGGACTGAACGATTAATTGCACTTGCAATTTTATCGCGATATCACACAACGCGATTTCCAAATTGCAGAGGCACGCAATTTTGGTCCAATGCCCATGCAGCTGATGGCCGCGGACCATAGAAGTGGAATGTAGTGGCGAGAGACGGCAGCGACGTCCGCTCCGCAGCGTGCTTTTGTTTAGTTAACCCCTTAACTGCCGTCCCCCCTGATCAAGGGGCTAGAGTTAGGGTTAGTTAACCCTAATCAGGATATAGTTAGGGTTAAGAACGGCAAATGTAACGTAAGTTGTGTTTCACTCACACAGATCTCACACATATTTTTAGAAACTAGAAGGTCTTGGCTTTCAAATTAGGTATCACACTGGCATATAGACTATAAGCTCTCCAGTCAATACGCTTTGAGACTTTGATGTAAATAATCCTTAACCCTAACCCTAGGGTGGCAGTTAAGTGGTTAAGGTGCGCAGCATATCGTGGCTGTACAGTGATAATATCAGCGTTTATGATGCAGCCACCGTGAAGGACTATTGCTCTTTTCTCTGTTAGCATTGCGTTAGTCGTTGTGCTAATCACTATATTCAGAGTCCCGGGCCGCGCTGTCCCACGCACTGATCACAGAAACTCCATCACCTCCGACTGTCTCTGCCTCCACAGAGTTGAAGGTGAGCCGTGTGCTGAAGAGTGCTAAAGAGTGGTTTGCAGCTCAGTTGGGACTTTTTAAAACCTAAAGGAGGCTAATGTTTGGGAATGTTTTGGATGAGACCTTATCTCATAAGTATGGACTAAAACGCTATAAAAGGCTATAATTTAAGTTATATGCAACAAAAAGTTATTGATGGTAAATGGGGAAGAAAAATCGAAATAAACTCAATCGCAATATTTATTGAAAACAATCACAATATTGATTTTTGGTAAAATTGTTCAGCCCTAATAAGGAGGCTTTTTTTAAGCAACCTTACTTAAAAAGAGATTACTTTACCTGGTGACAAGGAATCTTGAGTCATTTTGATCAGCATCTTAGCACCATCCCTAGCACTTAGTATTTACAGACCAGCAATAGAAGTGAGAGGGGAAATGGAGCTCAGAGCTGTAATAAACAAAACGAAAACAATGAATCACAATATGACGATCTCTCCAAATTGACCAACTGTTCATATTTTTGTCTTCAACTTTCAACCATCAAATCTTTTAATCATTTTTAACATCCCACTTCATCACAGGGATGAGTTCATGAGCATGTTCCAAAACTTTCACTGTCACAGCAATGCTAACAAAAACTGTCCTGCAAGCTCAGAATTATTAACAAATAAACATGGCATGAAAAATACTAATTGTGTGAGGCTGAGTAAAGTTGAGAAAGTCCTTGGAACCGCATTACCGCTGGACTGATGCTGCTCAGTGCTCCTAACAAAATATAACCATGGCTTATTACCAAGTCACCAAGACGTTTATGTGTGAAAAGCACTTACCATAGTATCGCTTTCTCTTTTTTACCACCTCTATCCCGCCTTGTTTAGCCCTCTGCCGGCTCATCTGTTCCCTGTTTCCTCATAACAGCCCGAGCGCCCTGTGTGTCAGTGTCTGTGCGACTAAAGGCGCACATGTATCGTAAGCCGTCGTCTGTGCTACACAAACCCACAGCGCGCCGACCAGAATACGATATGCACCATCTGCTAAGCTGCTAGCATTTCATAAACCTGGGAGAGCGGTCAGGATCAGGGCTGTGAGCGCAGCACACACACAGGGAAAATACAGAGAGAGACTGTGGAAAAGCCCACAGACAAAATAATGTACAAGGGTGAAGGGAGCGAGAAGGAGATGGGGGGCTGTTTATAATCAGTAGTAACAGACGAGTGCATACAGCAGCTGCACACGCATTTTACTGTTCCTCTGTTTTATTTTCATGCAAAATATTGTGGTATAATAATAATAAATGTACTTGTCCACAAATGTCATTATTAGTTTTATGTTATTAGCAGGTGGGCATTCTCTTTCTGAAATACATGTCTTAAAGGGACTATACGGAGTTTAACATTTTTAATATTATGTTTTTCCTCCCCCTACATGTTCCAGCGATGTCCTAATGTGTAGAATGAGCCCAGACTTATTCACCACAACTGCCACTAAAATCCTGCACTGTCAATCAAAAAGGAATTGCCGCCATGCATGAGCTTAATATAGAGACTGCCGTTTAAGCTGGTGTCTCTGGCCAGAAAACCACAATTGCAACTTGACTGCCACCGGGTCAGAGGCGCAATACACACTAATGGAATCACAAAGAAGAAGCTAACAGGCTAACGGCAAAGCTAACTGCGGGCTAGCGTCACTTAAACAGTATTTACAGCCAAGTTTGAGTGGAAAAAAATGATCTCTTTACTCTCACGGGCAATTAATAATAAAAAATAAATAAAACATGCTACGACACCTGCAGTGGCGCTTATGGCTTCTAGGGGCACGGGTGCGTACCTATGTTCCCCGGGTGCGATGTTTTTTTTTCCGTAGGTGAGTTGGTACTTCACCCAATCACAAGTCATGAGAGTGAAATGTCATACATATATCAATCAGCTTAACCCTGACCCTGCCCTAGCCACTAACCTTAAGGATAGTGGGTTGGTGCCTAATCTTAATCAATAGAAGTGGGGGAACATAGGTACCGGGGAACATGGGTACCGGGGAACATAGGGCTGACCCCAGGGGCACGAGTTACCTAGTACTGCTTTAAGGCGACATGTTCTTGTCGCTGCAAAAGATGATATTGTTAGTTGCATCGATTTGTTCCTTTGTGTTATTAATGAGCCACGGTACTTGTTGATGTTCATTGCTAAATTGTTTGGGAACAAAATTCAATCTGAATCAAATTGGAAAAGAAAAAACCTCTGCTGGGCATATTTTTGTGTGCTTATGCTGTATTTACTAATTACACTTTTTATATCTTTGATTTTTTTTTCTTCATATTGAAGAAAACCTCTTTTCTTTGTCCCTGCGGTGGTCACCTGTCACCTTGTACACAATAAAATATGATTAACACGTCGTCTCTACATTTCCATTATTTACCATTACCACCGTTGGACAATGCGCATTCACACTGGAAGGGGGATTAGAAAATTAGTCGTCAACACTGCACTATCAGCCTAATAAACAAACCAGGATAAAGATGAATATGACCCCAGGAACTTAAAGTCACAAGGCTTTATTCACAGGTCACCTCACACAGACGCGTCTGTTCCCCAGGTCCCTAACACTCAATCTGTCAGCACCCCACACGGAGAAGACTGAACTCTCTGGGGACACAGACTTCTTCACACCACACCTCAAATTATAATATTCATGAGCCTATACTAAGCGCATCAGTTTCCCATCGTACGAGTCTGGCACTTTCCACTTATCGGCCCATGTCTGCCAGCCGGCCTTGGTAGGGCCCATGTTATCTCTTTGTTTACGTGTGCATGGGGTCTGTTCTCGGAGCCTGTCTGCACATCGGCTCAGTATTTTTCCACTCCACTGTAACAGAAAACTGAAACACTTCTATTGCTACATTGCTCTCTAAGCAAGACATGCAAGACACCATTGATTAGAAACAATCATTCTTTTCATCCCCCTTCTGGCCTCGAAGAGGCCATTTCCTTGTTTCTAATTAATGAAGGTACAGCCGTCGTCAAAACATAGTTGTCCCCTGCCCAATGTATAGTGCCACCACCACCAGGTGTCGAATTTGGCTTGGGCATAGGCAACCACATCCTCCAGTCCTGTGAAATCATCACTTTCTTCCCATGTATAATTACCACTCACTAATCGTCCCATCCGGAACCTGTATCTCCCAGGACTGGGTTCACTGATACATTTCACTTCCTCAGTTCCATAGGCTCCATCTCGAATCAATATGAAAATAAACATTCCTGCAAAATATAAGCACAGCGAAGCAAAACACAACATAACACTCATCATATGGTTCTTAAAGTTATTCTGAGCCACGTGTGTCCTCCCATCCATATCCCAGAGCCTTAAATGCCCCGAGTTGATACAGGCTCGGCTCACCCCCTTCAGGCAGGGACCTGTCCCCGGCCTCTGGGTCCTCCGGGGGCAGGGTCACAGCTGCGTACAACCCCCCCGAAGTCCCCAGAGCCCTGGAGACCATGCTGCGGACGAGAGGGAGAACACAACAGAACAACACACAACACAACAACAGTATTACACCAATTAATATACCCACCTTTTGAAGTACATTATAACTATATTTAGGACAATAATTTTTACTGTCTTCGAGCCAATTATGGTTTAGTTCTGTTTGTTAGAAAGCTCCTTCTAATCGTAAATGTAGAACCCATTCTCTTACTCATTTGTATGAAGTACACTGATACACTATGTTTTCATAAACAAACCTCCACTTTTAGCCGAGCTTTGGAAGCTCAACTACCAATACTTATTCAAGCTCCAAAGATGCTTGATTGTCTTTGCCAGATCCCACCTGCCTCTCCGATTTCCTCTCATGCTTGGAACACCAAATCGTTACACAAGGGATTCTGTTGCTCGGATAGGACCTCCAGGCCTCCAAAGCCAATCGACATTTCCTCCTTCCATGCTGCCTCCTGCAACAATAAAGAAGAACACTCCGGCCTGCATAAAATCAAATTTTACCATGCCATTGTGACCAGTTCTTGGCTCATCAGCTCCTGTCCTGAATCCGTCCCTGTAGCATCACAATTCCTCCTGTAAAGTCCCTGTTCCTGTGTAAAATTAATGTTATCAACCTGGAATGAATATGGATTAAAACATGTTACACTCTCAGTACATAAAATAGTCACACTTATAATCTTATAGTAACTTATGTTTTCTCATTATTTGTTTATTTAGATCCGAAAGAGTCACAATTATTTCTACGGAGGTCCAATCGACTCTCCATCTCTTTTTAATAATCATAGCGAGTCTGTGTGCACCAAGAGACGCGATGACCATTAGAAAGCTGGGCAATATATCCTTGAGGTCATGAGTGTGACCTTTTCAGTGACTCTTAAGATACCGGATTTACACTGATCTTATCACATTTTGCTATTTTGAAATAAAACACGTTTGCCAACACAAATTACAGATTTGAAGACGCCGTTTTACTTACACTGTATGTAAACCTCTAGAATTCATACCACTCCATATCTCGGCCTCAGATCTAAAATCTAAGCATGTGTTCAAATCTGGATCCAGCCACCCCTTCTTTGGCAAACCACACAATATTTCAACTCACGCATCCAAGGGTTTACCAGTGCAAATGTAAATGATCACCTTTATCACCAACGCTCCAAATTAAGATACACCAGTATCTCCCGCTGACCAAAACATAGGACTCCATCTCTTTCCTGTATTCAACCAAAACCCAACAATAAAACACTACGCCGTCAATTCCTGTACAAAACTCACTCAGTTTGCTCAAATTAAATTCACAACATCTCTGATCAATTTCGGGACGTTCAGAGACCACCTACACAATCAACAAATTGTTACGCCTTAACACACCTTAGACACAAACCCCCAAACAAGCAAATGAACCCCAACCACTCCTATCAACAAAACTCTTCCACACGACAATGGTAACCTGTGGATGTTTACTGGTCAAAGTTAAGGGTACAATATTATTATCAGCTGTAACCTGTGCTACAAAGTAATTGGAGAATTACTATACTGTTCTTGAGAAGCTAATCACACCACTGATTGAATATTCATTTTAATCGTTTATGTACTTTGCATAGATGCCTAAGATCCGCTGCAAATCAGGTAACATTCAAATTAGGACACCTTTGCCTATAACCCAAGAATTATTAGAATTAATATTTTACTAAACCAATAACGGGCCTTAGCTACGCCTAAACTCGCCTCGCTACACCAAATTATTTTCACTTTGTGTGAACCCTACACTCACTATGTTTATTTATCCCTCTGTAAATATGTTATCTCTTAAAATATTTAATTAAGTGTATTTATCTGTTTATTTCATTATCTATTTCGACTTAATTATTATAGCTGTTTAATTAGGATGCACATTGATCAATTGGAGCATTCTAAAAGATCAAAAAATAAAATGAGAAAAATAGAGATAGATTACCGCCACGCGGAGTCCCATGGGCCCTGGCCCATTGGCAAAACACAAAAGAAATTGATCAAAACAAAATATAAAAATATGTATATTTGCCTAAAAATTCAAAAATCTAAGTCCGAGTGGAGCAGAGGTCAAGGCATCAGACCTGTGGCAAATTGTGAACACCGGCCCTTGTGCATGTGACTTTCAAGGGCTTTTCAGGGAGCAGCAGAGGGAGAGCGTATTTGTTGACATATTTCGAGGGCATATTGTCAGCGAGGCAGCGTGGAGGAGACTTTCAGTGTGGCAGACTTTCTCTTCTAATGCATTTGGACCAATGAACACGCAGAGCGCAACAGGCCTTCGCCTCTCCCCCTTTTACCACCAAAAATGTCAGAGTAAAAAGTAAAATTTAAAACCAGCATGTCCTATCACGCTCAGCATTACAAATAGGGTAACATTCAAAAAAAACTAACAAAAGTAAAAAATACACGAGTGAATATTGATAATAAAAATTAAAAGAATCCTCTGTCCACTATCAAAAAAAGGCTCATGCTCCACTATTGCCTTTGAAGACAAGCATAGTGCTATTAATTTCTCCTTTTATTTTCAATATAATGTAGTTGCTTTTAGGTTGTTAAAACCACATCACTAATAATAAAACTTCAGGAATTCACATACTGGATAACGATCTAATGGAAGGTTTCTTTAACTAGTTATTTCATATGCTTATATTGATTAGTGATCAGTTTCCGCATATATTTTATCCTATTAAATTCAATAGTCTTTTTGTGTCAGACTCTTAGTTTTCGATTATAACGCTATGGCCGTCTTATCAAAAATATGTTTCTCCTAAACACAGTTTGGATTCCAGGTGACCTCCGATCTAACCTCCGGCGCAAACTTTAAAGGATGTAAGAAAGTTTACAAAGCAATTACTTAACTAATTTAAAGGAACCAGGAAAAGCCATCCTGCCGTAATCTGGGCAGCTCTCCTTTTATCAAAGTACCCCTGTACAACTGAGAGCCCGCTCAGACACCTAGAACCTATAAAGATAGAGCTAAGATTCACTTCACCACAAGTCTAAACGATAAAGACAATATTCTATATATCTTTGTATGTCCTGGTACCTTTAGAACCGGACCTACCAACCCAGGGTTCAGAAACAAATCACAGCAGAACAATATGTATTCACTCTATTAGCGCTTCCTGCAAGCACAACATTATATAATAATAAACTAAAAATGCAAGACATTTCACCTTTTATACTTTCTAAATATTGTTTGGCCGTTATCAATATTATTTGTTTTGGTTGTTTGATAAGCACAAATTATGCCCCATTTCCTTTAGCATAATGTCAAAGAATTATACGTCTTGTATTATTATTAAAACAACAACAACAAGCTCTTGGCCTTTACCCATTTATTCTCGTCTGGACCCTGGCCTTCTACATTAAGAGACCGTCGCTTCCTAGATCCATCGCCTTCTGTGGGAACAGACATGTTAGATAAAACCTTTCAACAAAACCTTCTCTTTCTTTCGGTTTTCCCATGTTTCTTGATTACAATAGATTGCCAACTTTCCGCCTGGTTTTGTGCCTATCCGACGACACACTCTCAGGTATTCTCTCCTAAGTTGGGGAAAGGGATGTCCCCTTACTATCCCCTCACAACTGTTTTGGTCTTCCACCATTAACATAATTGGTATTATTGTCATACTTAAGGCCAGTATCAGTCCCCACACCCAAAATGGACACCGTAAGGGGCCCATACTCTTTGTGATCTCCTGGGTGGGGGTGGGATGTCCTCCCCCCCCCTTCAGTGGGGCCACCGGTCCCACTACCATTTCTAATACGGGCCCAAAGCGGGAGCTCCTCCTCCGGGAGGGGCTTTTGAATCCCGCCCCCTGAGATGGGGGAAAAAATCTTCTCGTTTTTCCACCATTGTGCTGTTACCAGCTCAACCGGTTCCACGCGTTTCCCCACTGTCCGACACTCACTGAGCGCGAGCCCCAGCAGCTCTCCTACTCCTCCAGAGTCCACCACTCTCCCCCGACATTCCTCACACCCTCTTCCCCACACAAGCCACACACATTTGACCACCCGCAATAGACGATTCTAATCAGGCTTAAACAACACGTGTGCCCACGGCGGCTTTCACTCCTCTGACTGTTTCAACAACAAACCACATGGCCCATTCAACATTCAGCACACAGTCCAAATTAAAGACAACACGAAACAACAGCCACACACAGTTTGGGTACCCGACTATGACTCCAACAACATAACCGAACATCAATGCGCCTAATTTTCAATGTTTTCACCCCTAATTCCCCCGTTTTCGCAGACTTTAGGATCCTCGATCCAGGGACACAAACCCTTTAGGAACCTCGTTCCAGGGACTTTAACCCGTTTAGGAACCTCGTTCCAGGGACTTTAACCCGTTTAGGAACCTCGTTCCAGGGACTTTAACCCGTTTAGGAACCTCGTTCCAGGGCCCCTTGCCCGTATACTTTAGGATCCTCGATCCTATTTCAGACAGCCCCTCGGACTGTCAACGGCCGTGTCACAACTCTTATCTCCAGCCCGCGCGTCCGCGGTGCTGGTCGGACGTACTACGTGCTTATCAGCTTTTACCGGGATATCCCCAACGCGTAGTCCTGTAGATAAACTCTCGCTTCTGTAGTTATACTCCCAATTTCTTAACTTCTATTTTGGTTCGGTATTTGGTTCGGTATCTTAGTTATGACGTGTTTTCCCTTCTTACTTCCAAACATCAATGCAGATTTAAACCATCCAACACTTGGCTTCGTTGACTATACTCCTAACTAAAATTTAGACAAAAAATAGCCAATAGACGTACTTTGACACTCGTTAAAAATAGTAGTCAAAAGCAGTCTTACCTTATTCTAGAGTGGACGCGTCCCTGAAGCCGTGGGTGAGTGGTTTTTGGAAGATAAGACACCTGGCATGTCTACCGCGAAGAATTACCGGACCGGACCTTCGCCGTCGTCCGTAGTTGACGACTCCAATCCCCCCTTCAGCACTTTCGGGGTCACCAATGAAGAAAACCTCTTTTCTTTGTCCCTGCGGTGGTCACCTGTCACCTTGTACACAATAAAATATGATTAACACGTCGTCTCTACATTTCCATTATTTACCATTACCACCGTTGGACAATGCGCATTCACACTGGAAGGGGGATTAGAAAATTAGTCGTCAACACTGCACTATCAGCCTAATAAACAAACCAGGATAAAGATGAATATGACCCCAGGAACTTAAAGTCACAAGGCTTTATTCACAGGTCACCTCACACAGACGCGTCTGTTCCCCAGGTCCCTAACACTCAATCTGTCAGCACCCCACACGGAGAAGACTGAACTCTCTGGGGACACAGACTTCTTCACACCACACCTCAAATTATAATATTCATGAGCCTATACTAAGCGCATCAGTTTCCCATCGTACGAGTCTGGCACTTTCCACTTATCGGCCCATGTCTGCCAGCCGGCCTTGGTAGGGCCCATGTTATCTCTTTGTTTACGTGTGCATGGGGTCTGTTCTCGGAGCCTGTCTGCACATCGGCTCAGTATTTTTCCACTCCACTGTAACAGAAAACTGAAACACTTCTATTGCTACATTGCTCTCTAAGCAAGACATGCAAGACACCATTGATTAGAAACAATCATTCTTTTCAATATAGTTCTGCATATTAGTCATTTTGAAAACAACAATTTTGTTCTCAACGATTTTGCTTTGCCCAAAACAGCACTTTTTAAAACTACCACATTTAAACTTCATTTGCTTTTCAAAGAGAAAATACAAGATTCTGCCTGCGCAAAGTATAGTACAGTGTGAACCACACACAAAGAAAAACCTCAGACGCCTTCGAACACCCACATTCCTAATCTCTCCGGCACTCCCAGTTTTAGCTGCGGTTTTCTACAATAACTGTGTGCAGTAAACGGCACCTCTTACACAATGACGGTAGCGTCCCTGTTTCTACCTCTGCCTGCATAGAGAGGGGCCATAGATGACATTTGAGTGAACTTTGTGCATATTAAATGTCAGGACCTATGTGACCACTGCTGAACTACCGGACGATGGAGATTGCACACAGAATCTAGTGCAATACTGTAGTCCAGGTCTTTTTAACCGCCCCCTTTGGCAGTGAGTGGGTTATGAGGTCAGACAAAGGCCTGTGTGGTGGATATAGTCATCCATACATGTGTATATAGGTTACAACTGCGGGCTGTAATGATCGAACTGGATCTCCCTGCTGTAGGAGTGTGGAGCTAAGAGGAGAGGCAGAACGAAGGCAAAGATGGCTGGGATAAAACCACATGCAGGAGGGAGGCTATAAAGGAGAGCGGCATGGAAGAGGAGCACAGGGAGGAGAGGAAGGGAGGATGGACAGAGAGAGAGGGAGAGGTAGCGATGTGTTTTTGGAGAAGGGTGGTGGGGGGTGAAATAAAAGAAAGGGATGAAGGGAAATAGGGCGCACGCACAGACACGTAAATAATGTGAAGCAACAACGGCCTGGCTGTGCCCACAGAGGAGATAACCCAGAAGGCTATATTTAGCTTGTTAGCCCTGTCACACACCCACACACACACGCGCGCGCACACACACACGCACACTATGAGGCCTGTTTCCGCCACGATGCACCGCTCGTGTTGTTACTATTCATCGCCGCGAGCTCTTTAAATACTGAGCTCGGGGCCCAAACTGAGATATCGATCTTGTCCAGTCATGAGAAGAGTGACATTTGAGAAACCATTAGCGCTATATTAAGTAGAAAAAGTTGGTAGTGTTGGTGATATTTTTTAACCTCCTTACTGAACCAAGTGCAATCTCTCCAGTTCGGCTTTACCCAAATCTAAAAGCTTCTCGATGGAAGAGCAAGAGTGTAATGTCTCATTTGACATTACACTAAGGCCTACAAAACTGATCCTAACTTTTGTGTCGCGTTGTTGCTGGGTTTTTGTCAAATGTTTGAAGCTTTTGTTGTGTGTTTTTTTTTTTTACGTGTTTGTGTTGCTGTTTTTATCGCTTTATTAGTTGCTTTATGGTCATGTTTTTTTTGCTCTCGTCACTCTTTTCTCACTCCTTTTTGTTGCTTCTTTTGTCACTTTTGTTGCTTCTTTGTGGCTTTTTCATCACTATTTTGTTGCTGTACATAATGGCCGTAAGCGAGACCCAGTTCTGTCCTTGGGATATCGGACTCTTTCTCTTCTTATAACAGTTATGTCTAGAAAAAAAAAAACTTTCTTTCAAGTGATGCTCATTTAACTGCTTCTTCACTGCTATAAAACTATGGCAAATACACAGGAAGGATCACATTAAACTGTGCAAAAATAAAACAAAAACCTGTCTTATAACCTTGCATTAGTTTTCAGTATAGCGCTAAATGCCTTGATGCAGGTGGTTATCGTTGAGCATGTAATACCTTTTAATTGGTGATTCACAAAATGGTTTTACAGTTGGTCTTATAAAGCAGTAGCAATGAATTTCCACACTTAACAATCAGCTGTAGTGAAGTTTTCCCTGTGTCACAACCAAACTTCTCAAAGTCACTGGCAGCGGGCACATTTTACACATTTCATGCTTTGGAGACATGTTGCAATAACCCTCTCAAATTGCGGCTGTCTGTGGAGTGCTGCTGCGGTGTAAATCCAGCCAGGTTTTTTGGATATTGTGTGTTCGGTCTCTGGCAGCGTTGCTCTCTGTAGCTTTTTGGACGGAGGAGATGTTTTTGTGTTGGCTGCCTTAATATAGTCGCGGCTCATTGTGTGTTGTGGAGAGCAGGAGTGAGACATTGGCATCTTTTATGGGGGGGGGAAGCTGAAAACACACTTAGCCACCTTGATATTGGTTGGTGTTAACAATCCCTGCCTCTCACATTTCGCCAGGAATTCCTCTGTGTATTTCAAAATCAGGCTGCGTTATTAGTGATCTGAGGGTGTGGATGTGCAGGTCGCATAAAAAGACCTTTCCCGCTGAGCTACGTTCACCTCTGGCTGTCGGGGAGCAGAGCAGGGGAGCAGTAGAGTGTGAATGAAAGAGATGAAGTCGTCTTGCATCATAAAACCCTCAAAAAAGTCACCCGCTTTATGCAAACAGACTTATTTTTTCAAACTGCTTTCTATAATGCAAAGCTTATTTGAACTTTGATACATATTTGTGGTGAGGTTCAGCTTCTGTTTCAGTAGTTCATCAATCGTTCGTTAGCACTCTAATGTTACGTATGGATATAAGCTTGTGTAGACTTGTAGGTGTGTTTTAATTGTTTAAATGACTAATGATTGGATAAGTTGTGGCTTTTGGACTACCTTCCTCAAAACGCTTAACATTGCATTATTTATTCACTCTCCAATGTCCATACTGGGAAGTGGTAAGCTATAGTGTAAAAGTGACTTCCAATATGAGCTAACAGCATCAGTGACCATCACGAATTGCTGCACAATACATTCACAAAATTCCCCGTCTTATCTTTAATATACTTTGTGTTGCAATTCAGTTGTCACTCAAGCTTCTCAATAATTTCTCTATACGACTAAATGTTCTCAGAAAACCCATTTTACTTCTATCACTGTCTGGGCTGTCAGACGGAAGACCGAGCCGCAGGAAGCGCCGAGCCCACCCCTTTAATATAGAGTCAAAAGAAGACATGTGTGCTGGGGGGTGACAGCTCACAGGAGGAGACACTTCAGGTGGCCTTTGTGTGTCTGTGTGTGTTTTAAGAGTGGCGCACACACACAGCAGGGGCTCCGGAATTAATGAACGGACGTGCCGCTGCGAGACACTAAATATTGTCGCACTAAGCCTTGGCATAAGAAAAGCAGTAGCGTTCGATATCCAACACTTGCTTTGTTGGTTATTGAGAAGAGAAAGTGTTGATTTTAAAAGGTTTCTCTTAAAATTATATGTATTTTTTATTAAATTGAGCACCCTGGCCTAGAGCCATCCTTGAAAGAGAAGGCTCCGGTAAAAAAGAAAAAAGAGGTTCCCTATGGAGAAAACTTTATTTTCTCCATAGGGAAATTTGTCCGTTGCATTTAACCCATCTTTAGATCTTGAGTTTGTGGTCAGGAGTATCACAGTGCAAGATTGGGTATAAAGGGAAAACCGGAGCATCCGTAGAAAATCCACCCGGACACTGAGAGGCTCACACAGTCTCAGAATTAAACCCGGGACCTTAGAGCTGTGGAGCAATGGCCTTAACTACTCCATGTCCACTGTGCCATTGTGAATAAATACGTTAAAATGACTAATAATCGATTCATATTCATGGTATATTTGACCAAAAGATTATTTATCTGAACCTTTTATAAATGCAACTTGGAATATGTGACCTACCGTCCCTGCAGAAATAAGACAGACACACTTTCCTTTTTTTTTGTTTTTTTTAGTGTTTCATCTCATGGCGGTCATGTGACGCCCAGAGCTGTGTGTTACTGTTTATAAAGTGCGTGGAGTGCAGCCCTCAGGTGCAGACTCCGTGTGTTTAGTGCTGCTCTCAGCCTCTTCCTTTGCTTCAGCTCATCTGTCTGATTCAGCCTGACACTCTACAGTCTCCTCAGCAACATTACAGCGAGAGAGGGGGAAGGAGAGGGAGAGAGACATAGGGAGAGGCGATATGATGAAAGACATTGAGGGCATAGGGGCTTTTTGCAGCAAAAATTATACCAGTACAAGGACTTAAAAAGGAAGCATAAAATATGGAAAAGAAGGATGTCACATGAGCGTCTTTACTGGTGTTATTTCAGACATTTCATCTGTTTCCTGGTTTGCAGTGATGAGTGTATTGATTAGATTAGATATTACAAAAGATGTCCTTCCTGAACATTAAAGAATAAAAGAGTTAAAAAAGATTCTAGATGCCATAAAGTATATACAGTAGCAATCAGAGGCTTTAAAGGAACAGGCCACTGTTTTTCCATACTGAGTTATGTTCTTACCTGAGCTTAGACGAGTTGATGCGTACCTGTCTGGTCTTTGTGCATCACGCAAAAAGACCAAAGATGTTGTTAGCATTTAGCCTCTCTTCCTCTCCTCTATGGGGCCAAACGGGGTGGAGCTAGAAGTGACCAAGCTCTTCCACGTTTCCCCTATTTTTAAATACGGTTTCGTGAGTAGTTGCACGATCCAAGTATAGTTACACAAAATTATACATGTTGGTTTTCATTTTAATTTCTGCCATGATACAAAGTTGTTCTCATCAACAAGACGGGCACTCGTGCATCTTTTGAGTAATCTTCACAAGTGGCTATACTTAGCATTGCGACCAAAACATCCTCCTGTTTCCACAAAGCTCCTCCTGAGGTCCTACGTATGCAGGAAAGGCTTTGCTCACCTCTCGATCTCTTGCTATAAGCTTAATCCTTTCATCGCAGAACAAAAACACTCGCCATCGCTTCACTACAGCCACACGACCGTTCTATTTTTGATTTATTTTCTCTGTATTTAAACGCAGCAAAGGAAAGTAAGAGGAGGGGGTGGGTGTGCCACTTATATTACATTTTCTAACCAACACAGTGTAAGACGGTGATAAAGATGTGTTTGACTATTAAAAAGCATTCAAGAAAGCTACAAGTACTTTACTAACTGTTGAATTAGATTTGTTTTAACTTCTGATGCCTGTTGTGATGCAACCTATAGTTGGGACTAACACGCTTTGTGTCCCCGTGTGGTTGCATCAGGTGTGCTGTTTAATTTGTAATCCCAAAGAGACGAATAAATCCAAAATAAGACTAATATGGCCTATAGCAGATAAGGGTACATTCTGGGATTGCCCTCAGCTTAAGCTGTACCTCTCTGCCGTCCAATTGGGGGAGTTGTCCAAGAGATTTATCCAGGGCAGATGTAGGGAAGGATTGGGTCTGTATAAGAGTCTTAAAACTGTCTGAACTGTCTGGAAGTGGAGAAACAAACATCTACAAGAATGCATAAATTTTTGACGGATTCTAGCTCACTGCTTTTAGCTCTTAACTGTATAAACTGCTTATAGGGCAAACTGTGCCTCAGAGAACCATGAAGGAGTGCGTTATAATATTTAAAGTTATGAGTGACCGCGCTGTGTCTCTCCTGTGGCACAACAACGTCCTTAATTAGTTCATAAAACCACTTTGTTCCCTTAAATTTTTTTATGTCATGTCATTTAAAGGTAATGTCTGTAGGATTCGCTCTTAGGAACAACTAAGATGCAACAACTACACCTGAACATGGGTGCTTTAAGATCGATAGTGTATATGATCGTTTTAAATCCTTTTGCAATTATGACTTAGTTTGATGGATAACATGGATAGAGGTCAAGTTCTATAGGATTCTGCCTCACTCCTTTCTCATTGATTTGGTTGGCACGGCAACTGTTTAAAAACTTTACCTCTATGTATGCCACTTCCTGTCAGTGTCCAATAAGGAAGTGAAACAATTAACATCACAAAAAATGTAAAAAAAAGCGACCAATGCTTTGTGTCTGATGTGTCATATGCACTTATCATGTTCATTTTTACAGCATACCGTCTCTTACATAACCTTTAACTTGAAAGGACAGGCACTGATGTCCTTTTTTTAGCATTACCGCAAAGCTTTTTCTCAAGTGTTTGTCTCTTCTTGACGTCAGAGCTTACATGTTCTTTTTCAACTAATGCCTTCCAAAAGACGCATTCACAACGACTAAAGCGAGTGTCCTCCTATTGTATTTACAAATTTATATAAAGGCGCTTCAAGCCCAGGTCGGGCAAATCCAGCTGCTGCACCCCCTGACGAAACCTCCTGCAAGAGAAGCGGCAGCGCAGCCAAACGTCTGCCGTGACTGATTTAGCCGTCACCCTCTGTCAGGACATAACGGAGGAGTCAGAACCCGCTCACGTAGCCTCTGATGTGGGTTCACTTGGAGCAATAATAAATGTTTTAACATCTATGGTGTGCGTGGGCGGGCAGATGAAAGAGACAAGCTCACCCCAGAGACGCCCATGAACAATGCTGCTGTTGGGGCCTCCACACTCGGAGAGACGGCGGTACAGACAGTAAACACATGCAGCCACACACCAAAGTCCCATTTAGATAAATCACCTTGGATTAGGCCCACTTCCTAAAGCTCATTTTAAAAGATCCTGCCAGAATCCATAGAAGCGAGAAGGGGGGGGGTGGGGGTGGGGGGGTATGCGGGGTGAGTCTGGCACTGCTGTCTTGCACTCTCTCAACACTGCGGGGCGGGGGTGTGGGGTAGACTAGAAATAGAGAGCTGAGCGATATGGAGGAATGCCTTTTGTCTGTCCCGGTGATGACAGTGCCGTGTGTGTGTGTGTGTGTGTGTGTGTGTTGTTAGCGCAGATACACACCAGATACAGCCCTGTGTTCACAAGACTGGAACTACGCCGCGCCATTAGATAAACAGGGATTACATTGGACCTCATTAATCTAAAGCAGCGCGCCTGTCGAACACACATAATGAACTAAATGTGAGCTAAAACACAGGTGATGGAGATGGTAATAAGAAAAATGAGCGTCGTAGGTGTCACATTTTGCTTCATGGCTGTGGCGGGGCTCATCCAACGTTGTATCAAACTAATTAGCACATTATGACCAAGGGAGGTGGACTGATCTGCTGGTTATTTGTGTTATTGACATTTATTTGGTTTTTGTTTAGGTAAGTTGATTGGTGGGTGGACAGTGCTGTTATGTTAGTTCTAAAACGGCGACACTGCACAGAATAACAATAGCTGAAGCACCAACATGGGACTTCAGTGCTTTCGAGTTGCATTGAAGCGTTTGCCCACAATCCAAACCAGCACAAGCTATAACCTCTTCCCAGAGATTTAAGAATGCTTAACTTTTAATCCCAAAAAGTTCTTGCTCTTTTTGGGACACGGCACACTTTTAACATGATGTATTTCACGATGTTTACTGCCGTCTGCACAGTACATATTTTGTTTAACTTCGACTGCAGACTTGACTTTCAAAGTGATGTGTTGGGTTCTCAAACTCAAATACACACGTTGAACACAGGTGCCTTGTTTCTTTAGTGGTAACAGTTGAGGTTAAAAAAATAGAAAAAGTGGATGGAAATAAAAGAATGATTAAAATCACCTTTAAGAGGTATGTCTGTGGAGCCTCAAATCCTGCTCTTTTGCATGAGAGCTCTGGAGATGTGAGCACAAGCAAATGAGTGCACTGCGAAGTTTCAACAATCCTGCTGTGTGACACTGCTCTGCGTCTTAACTACTGTGACCCAGCGTATAGTGAAATAAGCTAAGAGCAAACGACACCGCTGGGAGCCATAAAGAAGAAGAGTGTCATATTTATTGTTATCAGCGGCAGCGCTGCTTGTCTCCTGTGGCACAACAATGAGGAGAATTAGTTCATAAAATGTTAAACAACCTGCATATTTCACTTGCATATCGACTAAATGTGTAGGCTCAGATCCCAAGTTAAAAGAACCAGCAAGAATATAAACATTAATATAGCATGACACAAGGAGGATAAGAAACAAGTATTTGACATTGAGCTGCCAAAGCGACTCTAAAGTCCTTGAAATGCACATGTTTATGAGTGACATGTTGGTGGCAGCGTTTGCAATGATCACAGCTACTACACTTTTGAAAGCCCTTTGATTTCAACACGATACACTCTAAACTAAACTGCAAGCCACCATACTTGGTGGTGGGAAGTTACTGTTGTAGCCACAGCTGCCATGGGGAAGACCAGGGCAGCAGACCACCACCAACCACTCATTCACACAAACCACATTTATATAGACGATGTGTAGTCTGCATCAGTGGAAGCCGGGATACAAATAACTAACAGTTGGATCTTTCACCAACTGAGCTAACGTAGTTTATTATTCTGAAGTGAAACCTTTTATCAGTTTAAAGACAATGGACCCGATCTTCCGCCTGGCGCAACAACAGCGTTCGAGCAGAGGAGTGTGACATCTTGTGTGCAAACAGCGGTGCGCCAGTGTTTGTGTGGCCGGGGCACGGGGGCGTGGCTTAGAAAGAAGGGATGGACTGAGGCGTGTTGTGAATGCAACAAGCACTTGTTGCTTCTTCCCCTTTTCTCTGCTCATCTTCTCATTAAATATTGTGCGCAGCTTCATGTACTTCCTTCAGCATTTAGGCTGCTTCATTTTCAAGCGGTTACAGGACAAACTACAAACTTTATTCCACTGTGACTTTAACATTGGTTGTGTCCCGACAGAAAGAGAACATGCGCTGGCTCTGGTGATCAAAACCCACCACACCCCCTCATACCCACCGCCACACCAGCTCCGTGGAGAACATCGGTCTGTAAGAAGTAAAAGGGGGGGGACCGCTGTTATACATAACTTCGTTATTGGCCAAGGTTGTCTGTATAGCCCCCGTTCAACCCACTTACTGCGCACGGTATGAAGCTGAAGATATTTCACAGCGCACCCTGTCTGCGCAAAAGTCTAGTCCACAGCCTTCTAGTCCAAACTTGTAATATTGCAAGCGTTTTATTTCAGAAAGCAATGTACCAAAATTATGCGAGAAATGAATGAAAAGTGTGTTTTTCATTTCTGATCTCTTTCCATTTGCCGTGGTCTAGTGGGAGGCAAAAACACGTGACAAAGCCTGTCGTCTCTTAATGAGGACGAATGCATTGAGCTGAATAGAAGTTTTAATTAAACAGTTTTGATGTAAGTGGACTGAACACTCTTCATTCATTTCACTGCCACATCAAGGCCTTGCCTATTTTGCCTGTAAACGGTTTAAGATGACAGCGTGTCTATCATGACTTTCTGGATTTCATCTTATGTCACGTTGGCCTTGAATACATTTGAGCTTAAATAGCTGGAGAATTGTAAAGCGTGTTCATACAGCAGAACAAGGTGCTGGTGTTAATGCCCAGGTAAAGGCAGAAAGAAACGGGCAGAAATGGAGAACTCATGTTTATGAACACAAGGGAATAAAAAAAAAAAGGGAAGAGAGAAATTTCCTGAGAGAATAAGGAGGCAATCTTTCAATAGACTTACTGTAAGAATGTATGTTTCCATGCAGTTTCTTCAATTTTCACCAGGTGTGGGAGGTGCAGAATGTGAGACGGGTTTAGAAATGGCAAATAACAAAGAAGACGTAGCAAAATGATAGCGCATTCAAGGGGGTATATCCTTTTACTATGCTACATTGTTGCAACATCCCTCATCAAAAACATAGGTGGAGATGTGTTTTGAGCCATTCGTGTATGTTTGGGTAATCTTTGAATCCATTTGAGGTGACGAGGTGTCAGCTTATACGATTTACCCCGAGCTTCTACCGCAACCCTTCGATACCAGGAAGCGCCTTTTAAATGATCACCCAGTACCTGCAAAGAAAACAATGCTTTTAAAAAGACACACAGAAATGATGGAGATTGCAATGTTCTTAATGTATTCCCCTCATAAATGAATTAATTATAGGTTTTTCTTTATAAATGTACATGTATGGAATTATAGTAGAGAACTCTTAACACAAGCCCGACTGGCTTTTTGCCCGTAAAAGGTTCATGCAGTTCAAGGTTCTGCTGCTAAATATACAGCTGCTTGACAGAAGGAGAAAATTTGACACAGTTTGCCGAGGATGGGAGAATAAATATATAGAGCAAAGTAGAAAATGGAAAGTCACAGAAAGAGGGAGCGTGAAATGGGACGGGAGATGATTGACTGAAATGGCTCAAAGGGAAAGACCAATACAGAGATTCAGATTGAGCGCAGACGACGGAGACGAGACGACGATATCAGAAGAAAATTAATATCAGGTTTGAAAGGAACGGCTAAAAATGCAAAAGCACAGGGACAAAGGAGAGGGAAACATGATTAAAGTTTGCATAAAGTAGATTTATTGTGGAATAATTACTTCAACAAGTGAGAAGAAGGAAACACACAAAACATTACTGTAGCTCTCGAGGCTGTGAACTAAGCACTGCCCGAGGGGAATCGACAAATGAGCCGCTCTGCTACATCAGCTGTTTTAAATGTTTTGTTTTTGTTCCAGCAAAAGGCTTTATTAGACGCATTTTGTTCCTGTGGCTTTTCAGTAGCGTCTAATCGGAGTTTTTAATTGGATCGATAGATGGAGACGGAGAGAGATATGGCGAATGAAACGGGAGATTGGTGCGTAATGAAGAAGGGCCGACAGTCTGGCAACAAAGCGAGCGCATAAGTGAAAAAGGACAGAGCGGAAAAATAAACGTCAGAGGAGTAGACGGGAGCGAGGGATAAATGGAGGAGAGTGATGGAGTCGCCGTGGGTCTGTCTCATCAGTCAAAGAGCCGCTCATCCGACTCCGCAGTCTGCCGCTGTAGCAGTGAAGGATTTTCTGTGCCACTGCCACCGACACCATCAGCGAGCGTTACTGCCGTCGCGTACACGCACCGACGAGACAGCAGTTTAACAGAGTGCAATACAGAAAACATTATCAAGATTAATGTGACAAGTGCGGGGACAGATATAGGTCTTATGCAGAGGAATTGCCAAATTTAGACTTTGTCGGCCCACCATGGAAATGAGTCAATGTTGGAACCGATTTTGAAACGTACTTATACTGTATTATTGTAAAAACATGCGGTATATGGTAGGGCTGCACGTTTTTTCATCATAACCGTTAACCGAGGCCCTTAGCGGTTAATACTCGGTTAACTATTTGTGTGCCAATCAACCCCCCTATACTAGCCAGCCTAGTACTGGGCTAGTGGGGTGTTGCCGGTAGGTGGGTATGACGCGCAAGCGGCTGGTTACCTGATGTTTTCGTGCTGATCAAAACATAGTCCATACAGGTCCAATAAGGTGCAAAAAATAATCAACGTTTATTCCATAGGTTCAAAGATAAAATCACCAATAAAAACACGACATCATTGACACAACCCTCCGCCAAAGCGGTCAAAAACCTGTTTGCCCTTCCGGTTCAAACACCTGGTTTCCCATAGATTGCCCCGGCCTATATACAAATGGCGACAGCGCCACACAGTGTACACACATGCAGGTGAACAAACATAGGAATTACCTTAATGCCATATTTGGCTCCTACACCCCCCCCGTTACGTTATACTGACAGACGCGAAAGGGGTTTTTCATTGTTATTAGGTCACTGACTTGCCTTCACGTGGTCCTACTGTATTTTTATTTATTTTACCTGCAGTCATTTAGCATGTTTTTTTTTTTTTTAAACATTGTGCAACGAAACAGTCATTCATGCGTACAACAACAATAACAACAACCCTTTTCTCGCCACCACGTTTTAACAATAACGAGAAAGGCGAGTTTGGTGCCAGCTTTGTAGGTCTTAGCTTTACAATGGCCTATAGGCTCTAAGAAGCTTTTCGATTTGGGTCAAGCTGAACTTGAGAAAAGGCGCTCGGTTAAAGCGGCGGTTAAGAGGTTAATATAAAGTTAAAAAAAATATGGCCAAAACCATCATTTTAATTTGATGGAAATAACGGGTAATGAAGAAGTGTCGATTTATGTTCGGAAAACCAACTCACAGACCCTCTGCACATGCACTCATCTCTTAAGACTAAATACTATTGTAATGAACATGAATACATAAAGCAGTATCTTGTTATTGTCAACATGCAATTAATTCCGATTAATTAATTGCATAACTTTTAATGCGATTAAAAATATTAATTGAAATTCATCACACTTTACTTTAGCGGCACAGACACATATTCAGTTTCCTGCAAGACGTTGCTTAGGGACGAACGCCGCCAAAGACGATTTCACTGTCACACTTGTTTATTCACACAGTTAAGCCGACATAGACGTATTTGTGAAGATCATTCTCCAAAATAAATCAAACTGCTATTGAATGATCACACAGGCCTCAAATGCGTTAAGTATCTAAAATATACCTCTAAAAAATAAATACAACCCCTAAATAAATCAAGCTTAAAAGAGATTACTTAATTACAATGGCCATAATTAACTTTAATCAAGTCCCGCCACTAATTATTACTTGTGTTCCACCATAACAATCCTTTTATCTGTTTTTATGGTTGTTTGGCTTTATAGAATAGGGCAGTGGAATGTGAAAGGGGTGAAGAAAGAGCGGGGAGATCTATTGTTGAGGGGGTTGGTCCTGCTATAGTGTGCTGTTATTGAATACTCATGAGCGATCCTCTTCTGATGTTGGGCACCACACTCGGCGCACTGTAAGACAAGAGTCAGTACTGTAAATTTACACTATATTGTAAATCTGAAACATTCATTGTAATGTAGCAAACTGATGTGGCACTGAGTTTAACTGTGTTTTTTTTGAAGCAGGTCACAAGAAACCGAACCGAGCACTGTGCTATTATTCGACTTTGCTATACGATTGCGCATGGCTCACACTGAGACTTTATTATTGACACTAACTCCTGCTACATTTTATCATTATTTTTGTTCAATTCATTAAAACTTTACCAACAAACAGTGCCATATGTATGTGAACAGGTGTTTAGAGGGGGAAAAAAAATACTAATAAATTCTCTGTGTTTGTCTTGGCAGTACTACGAGATGTCCTACGGCCTCAACATCGAGATGCACAAGCAGGTAAAAAAACAAAATCTATGCGGCATATGTTCTATATAATGTACGCTTTATAGAAAAGATGAATTTGTGCAGTAGGCGGCGAATAGTTAATGTTATTTTTTGCCTGCTAGTTTTAACGTGTGGGTGGTGTGCTCCTTCGTGTTCCCTGTATATGCAAAGTGGTGGCTGGATTTACTGCAAACACGTTAAGCACTGCGTCCCTTTTAGTCAAATTTGGTGTTGGCTTGCATTCACAGTCTTACAGATGAGTTCTGAGGCTCCATTGCATTTTGTTTTGCTGTTGTGTGGAAATGTCCGGATGCTTTGTCCAAAAACAAAAAGATCGCAGAGTTAACTCGCACATGCCTTTAGTTAAAACAGTCTGTTTTATTGGGCACACTAATAATGAAGTACAAGTGTGTTTATATTACCGCAGCAATCATCAGGCGACGTAATGGAAATGTTTGCTGAAATCAATATTGCCTCCTTGCTTATTTGGTGTACGTAAGTTTAGTTGTGTGTTAAAGGTCCTCCTTAGAGATGGTGCTTCTAACTGAACCACATATTGTCTTGAGGTAATAGTGCGTGAGTAAGTCGAGGATCACTGTTGTGTGTAAATGATCGCTGTGTAAACATGTCAGACGAGACACAGGATCTTCGGTGTTTTTTCGAATGGACAGATCAAATGGCAGCTGGATGTCATTAGCAGAGGCTCACTTGAAACCGAGAATCCTGGTCTTTTTCCAGTTCAGGTGAAGATAAGTCCAAGTGAAATGAGCCGTGTGTAACAGTGCATCTTGTGGCCGCCTCGTGTTTGTCCGTCCTGGTTCTGCTGATGTTTCACTGGAGCTCACATGGGGCTGAAGGGAGACAAGAAGAGGCAGATAGAGACAGGGCTGCACAATATGTTGCCCAATTATCCTCGCCACATTGTTTGTTGATTTATCGCAAGAAACAGACATTTAGTTTTAGACATACTTTTGGCTTGTTTTGGTCTTGATGAATGTTTGTTTCTTTTCAGCATTTGCTTTAGATTTTGGTTTTGATTCAAATTGGACGTAGTATTTCACCACATTCACACAGGTTTCAGTAATCCTCGGGTATTCCTGATTCATTTAGGTGTTTCTTCTTCTACGGTGTCAGCACTTTGCTCTGTACTCCCTAGATACAATTGTGTCATTGTTGAACCCAAAACTGTCCTCCACATTTTTAAAGCAACATTATATTAGTTCTTAGCCGCTCTGCGCTCAAAGTGTGTTTGTCACTCTGTGCTGAAGCTGTAAACCAGGCAATAAATTGAAACTGAACGTTGCTTTTGAATAACTTATTCCTACAGCTGCCAGCAGGGGGAGCACCAGTCAAAGTCTTCCCCAGTCCTGGCACATGTGTTTCATTGTTACTTTAATTCTTACAGAGACATAATTTCAAATGATAAAACGTAAAATATCAATGCTTCAATGTTAAAATGGTTAAGTAGTTATCGCAGCATTCAAGATGGTTATAGAGTATCACTTTTTGATATCGTGCAAGCCATTTATGCTTTCTATTTAGTTATTGCAACTTACTGGCATTTACTCATGGCCTAGAAGATCAGGCCGAGGTGCTTTGCTGTTATAATTATGAATAGTGCCTTACCAGAAGTCTATACTACTTTGTCATTTTGTATTTTTTGTAGCTTTAATCAGATCCTTCTGTAATCAAACTTTTTCCAAACTACACGGTACATCTGTAGACGGTTATTATCCAGGCCGGTGGCGTACTCTGTGAAAGGTGACATTCTCTCTTCATCTCTCCCTCTAAATTGCTCTCCGCGGTTGCCTCATGTGCTGTCACGGCAAACAAGAGGGGGCTGTTTTTTTAATACATTTTACATTGCTCTCAGCACGTCCTGCAATGTCATTTAGAGAGCGCCATTGTTTGATTTTTCATAAAAAACACTCCCAAAATGACAGCCCCTGCTCTCTGCACTTTAACCCTTTAATCACGGTGTCATCCCATCAGCGAGGTAATTATAGCACACAGGCTCTGAACAGCAGGGTTTTGTCCAAATATGTCTAGAGTACACGCTGAATGAGCGAGTGACACACGCAGTTCTGAAAAGGTAATTTTCCTTATGGCCTGCAACAAGCCGACGAGCACTGTGAACTGACAAGACAGACAAAAAATACTAATATTTTTTATATCCTACTGTGATTTTGCAATGATAAAATGTTAGTTTAGTTGAATAGAATCTCTTATTATTGACCAAATGTGCTGTATTGTCAAACAGGTGCTAAATAGGTAGCCTGGTGAGACCAGAATGATTCCCCTCTGTATTTTTTTATCCAGCGGGGGATCAGTCTGGTCACCCAGTCAACGCTCGCGCCTTCCGCAAAATTAATCCGTTCACGTCCAATCTGAATCGTTTATTTGCCGTGACGTGTTGTTAGCGAGCAACGTCACTCACGGGACGCGGAAGTCCCTCAATAACAATCTACGAACGATGTACGAAAGAGAGAAAGCGTGTCTCCAGTCGGCGGTAAATGACCAAAAAACACATCGACAGTAGGTGAGTTTCGTTATTCATAATCCTGCGCAAATATTAACGCAAAACCGCTAATAACACCACATCAACAGCAGACGCCCGCCCTTCGCTGATTGGTTTACTCCGCTTCCTGTTTGCTTGCGTATCTACCGCTGTGGAAAATGGATTCGACGCAACGGTGACCAGACTCACCGGCTGGTACAGTGGTGAGTCTGGATTTTTCCAGGCTACTAAATAGGGAGTTCAAGGTGAAAAATAAAACACGCTACTTGTTGCACCTAATGTACCTTTTTGATATTGGCTTTATAACAGTATTAGTGCCCCAAATCTGTGCATGAGAAAATGCTGCGTGAAAAAAGAGAAGCAGCTCCACTTTAGCACATGCTACTCGTTTTGCACATGAGCAAACGGTCTGATTGTCCTCTTTACAGACAGACGGATAGAATTAGCCCTGATAGTTCCTAATAGTGCTATAGTTTAGTTTATTTGTTGTTAAAAACAAAAATGGTGATGCATCAAGATCTTCAGCTTCAAACACCCAGATAATGTCTAGATGAGGCTTCTTGTGGGACGTTTGCTGCTTATAACGCCGAGTGACGAGGCGTATTGATTTTTTGGTGAAACCCACAGCAGAAATATTGACAGAGCAATAATCCGAACGGGAAGAGCGAGAGGGAAACGGAGCGGCCTGCGAACAGCATAAAGCACAGTTTGAGAGAACAGGAGAGGGTCAGGGGAGATGACAGGGAGACATGGAGGAGAATAGTTGAAAATGTGCAGACAGCTAAAGATGATGGGAGCTGTGTGGACTTTACAAGAAATATGGCGTCAGAAACAAGACTATGAAGAAAGAGGGATCAGACATGAATAGATGTAAAAGATGGAGCCAAAGTATTATTAGGATATATTCAGCCCGCTGCCAACAGTAGCGCAGACGAGCACAGACAACGGCTTAACCCCCTTTGTCTACTGGAAAGAAACTGACTTCTGTTTATTATAGAGATGTGAGGATTATAGTAAATAATTTAATAGGGAAAAGTGTGCTTGAATATTTCTTCACCCTCCTAGCATAATTTCCTCAAATTTTAAGGATTTCAGGACATAATAAGTCGTTTGACAGAGGACAAAGCCAGCCAGCGATGCTTAAATATTTGGCGGCGTTTTTTAGAGAGTAGAATCGAATCAAAATCTCAAGTGGGACAAAAAAAAAAAAGACGAGTATTTATTATGCGTTCATGATGGTTACAACCAATGGCTCCTGCCTATTAAAGCACAACCCTGATATATAATGGTCAGTATAAATAGTCCATACTGTATAGTTAATAGAATGGAAAATATGTGTATTCAAGAAGCGATATTGCAGATTAATGAAAGTGTTTAACGGGGGGGAAAAAAGCCTGCAGATGAATCGCTGGGATGACGGCGGACAGGCTAAACCGGAAGCCTTAGTAGCAGCAGATAAAGACCGAGCCAAGAAAGGAAAGGGCTGCTGAGGGTCAGAGAGACATCAAGACCCGGGCGCCGCTGTTAGAAATAATGAATCATGAACATATTTAACACCGCGCTGTCTGGTCCCCCTTACATCCTGTCTCTTTCCTCTCTCTATGTCAAAATCAGAGCCATCTCATGTCGGCCGCTAATTGAGCCGTAACAGTTGGTCCTACTCACGCGCTTTCACTCTCTCCCACCACCTCTGCTTGTCTTTCCGTGTATTCTTTTGTCATATATTGCCATTTATTTGAACATTTTAGACAAATATGTAATTACCTTTTTTTTTTTCTTCTACTGTGATTGCTATTAGATTTGTTTGTTTCGGTTCTGGGCACACCTTTAAATGTGACCACGAGCGCTTACACTTGAAAGTCCTTTGAAATATGAACAGCTTAGCTAATACTAATAAGAATCTTTTCATGTTTATAGAACACTAAATGAGTCCCTGGAGACAGATTCTGTTGTTTGCAGAGGACACTATATTACCTAAATAATCGTTGGCTCTAATTACAAACATGGAAGTTGAGTTTTTGATTTTGTTTCTGATTTGTCTTGCAAACTGCTCCTGCACTATCTTTCTCTTAATAAATCTGCGACATATGGAAATTATGACGCATAAGACACATATCTCTCTTCCATTATCATATCACATAGACTCTATGGATTCGCAGGAGGAGGCAGCAGGCTATAAGGACTTTGCACTCCTCTCAGTGGTTGCTCTATATTCATTGATATAGCACTTCTGGGGCCGACACCATTATTGCCCATATCCACTGCACTACATGTATATTCAGAGACAGGTGCACAGTGGGAGGCAGGGGGCAGCACTGGCTGAGATCTGCTGATGCGCTTCATTAGAAGCTGCTGTGAAGGGTGTGTGGTTTATTATAGGGATCATTTCCAAAGAAGAATGAAAAGGCTTTTGAGACTGAAACATCTAGTCATACATTTTGATAATGTGAAAGAAGAATAGATATTACAATTAATAAAGATGTTACAAAACAATAGGTGTTTCGCTGGATTTTAAGCAACATCTTGTTTTTTCAAAAATAATGTAAACTTGTGTAATATCATACCTATTGAGCATACAAAACACACTCTGCTGGCAGAGATATGACATTTTTAAAATGGCTAAAATTATAGTTTAATATCTTTTAGCAAGAAAAGCTAGCAAAAAGGCTTTCTGTTAGAAGACGGGGAGTGCTGCACTATGACGCTGTCTGTGAAGCACCACATCATTACATCACAAGGGGGTAACAGTATTTAAAACTCTAGTGAGAATTTGCAGAATTACTCAAACAAGCATGTGTGAATGAAAGAAACAAAACACAAACATATGTTTTTCATCAGGAAACAACATTTAAAAGCTCTGAGATCAGTGGAATCAGTGTATCCTTTAAAAGTGTATGTAGGAAACTAAATAAGTCACCACAGACGCTATGCAGAAGACAATCACATACAGGTGTTCTTTGATATTAGAGAAAAAAAAATCCTACCATATCATTTATCACATTCAATAAATTAGAACAACCTTTGGCTTTGCTTTACCTTCCAAACTACTTTCTCTAATCACTTTGATTATTGGGAGCCATGTGTTCTTGTGCCTAACAGCACCAACAGCCTCGCAACTTCACATATAGATTTCTTTATTTCTTTATTTAAAGATCCCCATTAGTCTTTACCAGCTCAAAGACTACTTTTCCTGGGGTCCATTCTCATTCTAGAAAAAAAGTCAAAGTGTAATTTATACAACACACATCAACAATAAAGAGTACATTCAATTCAATAATGAATGTAAGACATTAGAAAACAAGTCAGGTGCATTACAGTACACAAAGCAACACTAAGTCAGGTTATTATTATTATTATTATTATTTATTTTATTTATTTATTTATTTTGTTTGGCTGATTATTATGGAGGATTGAAAGTGCCACAATTAAATAAATAAATACACCATTAAATAATTAAATAAATGTGTCATTAATTAATTAAATGTGTCATTAATTAATTAAATTACCAATGATTCTGTGTAAAAAAATATATATAATTATTTATCTATTTAATTAATTATTTCATGGTCCTGTGTTGCAGTGTTTCATTAATTAATTTTATCTGTCAAACTCGCCCATCAAAGTTTGAGGGGTGGGTCCTAACACCTGATTGGTCAACCTGCTCATCGAGTCAAGGCAAATCAATTCCAGAATAATGGATTGATGCAGACTAGTGAACATACTCCGATACGCTGGGTGGCGCTATTCTCCCTTACATAGGTTTGAATACTCAAGCAAAAACAACTAAACACAAGCCTCGATCACTCCATCAAGGGATGTCAAGAAATAACTTTTTTTAAATTAATATCTGCTGTTTCTCAATAATCGTAAAGAGCACTCATCCGCCCGGTAGGTGGCGGTAAAACCAATGGATGCGGTACATTGCGACCGGGGCATTGAGGCAACGGCACATTCCAACTAGCACCCCTGTAGAGTACTTCTTCTAAAATTTCGGTCACTCTACGGTCAATGCCTTGGTCAGAAAGTGCGGAAATAACTCCAAGAACTTCAATAAATTCCTCCGCTTTATTCTGTATATGCTCGGGGTCTGCAGGTCCTGCTTCCACATACTCAGCAAGGTCTAAAATATCTCGCACCAACTCCCTTGAAACCTCATGAAGGTCCTCCATCAGCGTAGCCGCCATGTTTCCAAAAAACACTTCAGGCCAAAGCAATGGATTAGACAAGATTTGAGTTAACCAGGCTTTAGCCCGCCCACAACTTTTGATGGGCGAGTTTGACAGATAAAATTAATTCATGAAACACTGCAACACAGGACCATGAAATAATTAATTAAATAGATAAATAATTATATATATTTTTTTACACAGAATCATTGGTAATTTAATTAATTAATGACACATTTATTTAATTAATGACACATTTATTTAATTATTTAATGGTGCATTTATTTATTTAATTGTGGCACTTTCAATCCTCCATAGATTATATGTCTTCAGATTTATTTTAAATGAAACATGATTACTTATTCTCTTAATTTCCTGAGGCAGCATATTCCAGTGTGAAATGGCTCTGTGTATAAATGTACTTTTTAGTGCATTAGATCTTGGCCGAGGCAAAGAAAAATTTGTATTGGATCAACTCTCCACATGTGTTCTCCCTAATTAGCCGTGAGTAGCCCATACCCTGTGTGGATTTGTCATGGTGTGAAATGAAACTGCTCATTAAAAAGCCATGCAACCAAACAGTTATGAAAGTTTGAAATCAGTACCAGTGGCATTGTGGCATTTTGCAAAATGTGTTTAGTATGTCCCTAAAAATATCCTGAAAGTTGAAATGAACTCTCTTGCTGCCCAGTACCATTCACATCAGGGATGTGACAGTGCGGTAGTTTGATAGCAGACATGTGGAAATTACATTGCCCTGCACACCCATTTTACTAACCTGACCAAATAATATTACTTTGAAAGGGGAATTGTTTTTCCTCATCAAGTAACAGGCACACACTGTACATGGTGTGCATCTGATTTTGCATTTGGAAATGGCGCAAACAAATTTTCCTCACTGACGGGAGAACCCATCAGTGGTCCCCAGGGTCTCGCCGGAAAGTGCTTGTACAACTCCAGGTGTAAGTGATTCTCCGCAACTGCAGTGGGACCTGTCACAGTACCAGAAATGGTCATATCAGAAATTAACAGCAAAATGGGGTTTCCATGTCACCTGGTTCATAAGCTGAGGTGCATAAAAACATGGAGGGCCAGATCTTCTGCATGGCACAAGGACATTGCTGCTCCAAACGCGATGGTCAGCTTCCATTAGCACAGCTGTTGCACTATGTGCTTGCGCCACTAGCGAAAGGGCGTTGCTTATTAAAAGAGAAAAGCCCGACTGAGACGTGGTTCATTACAAGCAGCGCTGAGCGGTGCTCTCCTATGGCAGCCTCTCATCCATTTCCTTGTTATCATCGCGCTGCCCTGTGTTCTTCCTTAAGCATTACAGTATAAGCTTTCGCAGGTTAAACTAAAAACTTTATTTATCCCATTGTGAATTAAACAATGATCGTGTCCCGAGAGAAAGGGATGCACAGTCGGTCCCACTGTGGCACTGGTCGGCACTCGCTCAGCCATAATTGTGTTAACAACCCAAACAAAAGCACTTGCTTATCCCACACTCCCCCACAACCCTTCTCCCTTGACAGTAACGTTGCCATTGGCCATGGGTGTTTCTCCACCCCACGTACTTCTCACTTAAATGTGCTAAGCCTGGAACGGCACCATATCAAAGTGCCCTCCCACAGAGCGCAAAAAGTTACGCTATAGTCTCATTTAGTCTCATTTAGAAACACAAGATTGGGCCCGGATTCACTGCCATAATTGTGTCACAGCAAAGAGAAAAATACTGCCCTTGACATGGTGAGATCCCAAATATTCAGTTTTCTTAAAAAATCCAAAACATAAATAATAAGATTAAAGTTGTGTCCCTGGCCCCTCACCCACACCGCCCTGCTCCAGTATGTGGCTGGTTGTTAGCAAAATCCCCATGTGACTCATTTGCTACATTAGAAAGCAGCATGACTAAGCTAAACAAAGGGAAATAGAAGATGGAGACATTATTACATCAGTATTCCTAATGTTTTGCTTTAAGACATAGTGCATGAATGGTCTCAGCAGAACTCAAACTTTACCCTTTAGCACTCCTGAGTCATCTTTATCTGTGGTCAAATGCCTTTCTTTCGAGACAGTATGATTGTGTGATATGATAAGCCCATGTGTGTACATACAGTACTGTACAGTCTTAACGGTGTTGGAAGAGTACATAACATGTGTGGAGCTCAGAGCCGGCAGGATATGATAGGAAGCTGTGTTTGATAGTCAGGATGTTCAGCAGCCAGCAGACTGTTCCCCTGTGGACTCCCGAGGACACATGAAGCAGCTGGCTGTCCTTCCTTCCTGCTCGCTCCTTTCATTTCTCCACCAGCAAAACACACACACACACACACCTCTGCCACAGAAAGACTCAATAGCCCTAGTCTTTTATATGCTTTTTGCTGTATTGTAAAACGCTGCTGGCATTTGCAGTCGTCAATAACATTGTCATTGAGCTAAAATGCACGGTACATAGAAACACGAGGGAGTGTGCAACTTGGTGCTTAATGAGCCTGAGCTGCCTGTGTCTGTGTGTGTCCCTTTGATGCATATATTCTCTGCAAACTGTAGTATATTTGGCTCAAGTTGTGACCCAAATTCTCCATTTGGAAGACTTGAGAGAGAGAGACAGGAAGTGTGTTCATTTTCAACTCTCTGGTTAATAATAGGATTGGGCTGACCCCCCTCCCCCTTTCCCCGCTCCATCTCTCAGCTGCTTTTTGTCTGTGTGTCATCCCCTTCATCACACAGCCAGTCCATAATCCGCACGGCCATGGTTTGAATTTATGCTAACTGGTTTTATTTAAAGGGCGGGATTAGGACAACGCTGCCAATGTGGGTCAGCGGCAACAGGCTTAGAGGTCATACGCTTGTCTGTTATAAAGACGTGTCCATGATCAGTGATGTGAATATTCGGATGCACCTGTGTCTGGCTTTGATGTCTTACCCCCGGGCAGCTGGGTCCACTCGCAAACACTGAGGAGAAGTGAGAGGCGATTTGTTTTATCTCAATAATAAATATTAAACACTCATTGTTTACTATTGTTGCGCCGCATTTTGCATATTTCTGTGCGTACTTGTTGGCAGTGACAAGTGTGATATGTCATCGTCAAAAGCGTCAACTTAAAACATGCACAATAGGCTAATGCTGGCCATGAGTTTTAGATAGATCCGGGCGCTGCACACTGGTGATCGCCCTGGACGGCTCCTGACTGGACACAGGCTCTCAAACTTGGGCTTCTTTATTCATTTTAATATATGATATAATTTCATAAATGTTATGTGTGGGTGTTTTTTTCTAGTTTAGACATGGTTTACACCCAGTTATTTAGACCTGGTCCTGTTTTGATCTTTATCTAGGCCTGGTGGCATTTGGAAGATCACATATTTTATGAGGCCGAGTGAAAATGTGAGAAGTACTGCTCTAATACACAGGCTGAGACCTTGTTGAGCCATTTTCAGCCATAAAGTGTGAACCTTAAATACATTTTCCCCCCTCTGCATTTAGGGTTACTGCTTTGCACCAGAAGCACTCATTTTGTTCAGGAGCCTCATTCATATCTTTTCCTGTCCAGCAAAATCCCACTGACAAATGTCTCCTTGTTTTTGCTCATCTCTAGAAGCCATGCCTTTGTGTACACATGTGCATATTGTGCGCCTTTGTAACTCTGACTACTCGTGGCTGATTGCGTCGTGAACAACATGAGTCTGAGGCTGTTTGCAGTCTGTCAATGCAGCTGGTGCTCTGGCACTGTGTGAGTGTGACTAATAGCTCAGTGTAATATCAGAGAAAGTGTGGAGCCAGAGAAGTGATGGTTGGTAGTTAGACCATAAATTCAGCTGAGACTTGCAGATAAAAGGAGCAATAATGTTTGATCATTGAAGTGGATCTTACCATATCATTCCTCTGATGTCCAGTAGGGCTGCACAATTGATTGTAATCGAATCGCAATTAGCAACTCGCAAAAACTACAGTTAATTCGGCTGTGTATTATCATTTTCAAATGACACAGTATCCACATCACAAGAAACCAAAGACAATTGCAGCGTCACAGGGCTGAGGTTTTCCAGCTGACTGTGCCGACAACCAAATTAGTTACATGTTGATTTAAATGATTGAAAAAGTCCAGCTTTAGTCATGATCTTTTGTATTTAGATACATTTTTTTCTTGATTTAGTCTTTGCGTTACATTTTAGTTTCTGTTTATTGGAATGCATCAAAAAGGTCTTGTAAAACATCAGTCATATTATCGCAGTAGACGGCTATTGAATATCTTTTTTACCCTCCATATCAATCAAACTATTCTTCTTCTGCATATTCAGTGGTTTTTTTTATGCATTTTTGTTTGTTTTTTTAACGCAAAAACAAATTGTGTGTCATGCATTATTCATCTGGTGTGCATACGGTCACCAGTGCAACAGGTGGCCATGACAGTTTGAGAGTGTTACCTGGAAACCTGCCCGTGGTAGTCATGAATGTTGGTGATGGACGTGTTATGTAGAGATTAACAAAATACTGTAAAGACCACTACTGAACACATAGTTTTGTCAGTTATGACCTACAAATAGGCTTGAAACCTTAAAATCCATGCCCAGTGGCAATGATGGATGGGGTCAAGTGCAGAGGACACATTTCCCTAATAAACTGGACACGGCTAAACATGATATATTTATTTGTTGAAATGTCTGGACTAAGAACATTTGACTAATTCAAAAACTCAAGTAAAAAAATTAATATCTATGTAGTTACTGTAGTACATCCTAGATCATCTACAGTGGTACATCTACGGTACCTATCGTGGGAACTAAAATGGTTCTTCGGTTAGTTTTAGGTACCATGATGGGTACCATAATTGTACTACATAGAATTCCCAGGCCGTATTGTAAAGTGTTACCAAAAAAGATTATTTTTGTATTTGCAATGTAAAAACACTGTAAACCTGTAAAATTATTATCGAATTCTAAATATTGTACATATTACTTTCTTATTCTAAGTACAAAAGTACTTGTTCCATTGGTAGTTAATGTTGCTCACCCACTCAAATCAAGGGCAAACACACTTAATTTAAGAGCATTTTACTAGTTTTAGATTACCCTTTACAGTAAACCTTATAATGTTGTTCAAGCGCCTTCAGCTTACTCGTGTAATAGTTTGATAATTGGTATATGCACAGATTAACAAAAGTGCCCCATTTATACAAATAAACGCAAATGAAAAGGGATTCAGTCCAGAAATGAGTGAGTGTTTGAATATTGAGCGATAAGTCGATATTGTGACAGGCCCATCCATGCGGTCCCCTTTAACACATGAAAACCCTCCAGTGTGTGTGTGTGTGTGTGTTGTGCCTGTTAGTGTGTCTTTGCGAGGCGGTGCTTGCACTGCACACAGCCCACCGTGGTGTGTGTGCTCTGCTCTGCTCTGTTTAGATTGCCTCTCTGCGCGCCCTTGCTGCCTTTTTTCTCTGTGTGTGATTTGAGGAGCGTGCACGTGGAGGCCATGTCTGCCTACGTGCACATGTAGCTTGAGCACACACTAGAATTTGTTCTGTGTGCTGTTTTCCTACGCTTTCTCTCTCCCTCTCTCTCTCTCTCTTTACATTTCCCTTCCTGTATAGTGGGGCCATCAATCAGAAGGCAAGGGGGATAGAGGAGAGGAAGGAGCAGGGGGTTGCAGTTGGCTCTGATCCAGGGAAGAGGAGCTGGCATGCTGCCCAGAGGAGCGAGGGAACAGGGAGGAGAGACAGAGAGGAAAGAAAAGTGTGGCAAGGCCATTCTCCGACAGAGGAGAGCAAAAGAGCAAGGGCAAGTGCACTATGGGAGGAATATAACATACAGACAGTGAAGCTGGAGGAAAGTAGGAGGCAGATTTTGTGGAGAGAAATGTTGGGGTCAGTAGAGGTTTGTAAAGCAAAGGAAGCAAAGCAGCCAGGGCCAATCAGCAGGTGACTTTATAAGTCACTGGATGTTACTAAATATCTGTTTCAAGTTTACATGTGGAATTATAGACACATTCTCTTGAATTTGGCAAAATCTTAAAGTTGGGTGGAGCACATTCTCCAAAGCATAAATTCTATATAATCCCTGCAATATTTATTGGCCTTTAAGGTAAGAGCATCAGTTTATGTGTAACAGAAGTATCATGGGCAATGTTGCATCTTTTATATTAACTTCATATATCACATGATTGTGGTGGCACTCAAGTTCTTTAAAGTTTATGGGTTTCTGTCACAGGGTTAAGTGGTTTGCTAAAGCATCGGTTCCAATAACAGCATGCTTCAGTTGTATATTATAAGAATAGCTGATGTTTCTGAGTCACTGGCCAGACAGGGCCTTGTGAAGGAGAGGCAATCAAAGTATCACAGTCTTCATCCATAAACCTGTTTGTGCGCTCCACTGAAGGGGGAGTGGGACACAGTGTGGCCCAGCTGGCACAGACCCTCACTGGACACAGACGCCCAGCATCAGTGCCAATCTCTGCCCGTACGGATCACGTTCAAATTCAACAAAGCTTTACTAGCGAGAGGATCATTGTTGCTTGCTGTCACGCTGGGAGACCAAACACAGCACTGATCGGACAGTGGCAATGGCTCGCTGAATATTCCACTTAAACCTGCAATATGCAAATGACTGATGATAAATGAGCCTCATTTTAAGACCAGTGCAGTGCATGCTAATTGCTCAAGTTACTGGTTGCAAAATAAGTGTCTTTAGAAAAGGTAAAGATTTACATCCCTACCATTGTCATGTAGTTGTAAAAGATTCAAGGGCAGTAATGTAATGTAATGTTGCTATTCAGAACTGAAACTAAGCACAACTTAATACAAATGTGATCTTTAAACTTTTAATTTGCAATACGGATCAAATGTCATTGAAATACAGTAAAAATAGAATATCAATACAGAATTCCAGATTTTTCTTTTTGTTCAATGCTTCCACTTTTAAGTATTGTTTAGTTTTAAGGATATGTAAACTTTCCTACAACAGATTTCTCTGCCTGGGAATCTACGGTGTAGTTTAAACGTAGGTGGTGAAGAAGCTGTGTACAATTACACTGCAGTCCCTATTGTTTTCTTGACTGGAGTCTGTACTTCTGTGAGTGACTGTCTTCTACCTTGACAGATGGACTGCTCCTTGATTAAAGAGAATTGTCTTGTAGAGCAAACGTGACATTTACTATGTACATTCAACATCTACATAGCTTCACTTTCTGACACATCCTTTCTGTCATTCCTTATCGATAGTGACTTGATTATCCTGCTCTGAATTGCCACCTGTAGCTATGTTACCCATCATGTAAACATTGTATAAGCAGGACAACATATATTTGTTTTGTGTGTGTTTGAAAGACACATAGACTTGTGCACACTCCCGCTGTCTGTTCTTTTCCTAGACTCTGTATATGCGCAGATCAGCCCTTATACAAATGTGCTGTCACTTTGAAAATAACCGTTTTTAACTACAGTATGCTGAAGCACTTTCTCTAATTAAGCGTATTTTCACTTTTAATCCTTGTGTGTCCTTTGTGTGAAAATAATAAATGTTTTATTCTAATGACTAAAGTAGAAGAACAAATTCGCCTCGTCGCTATTATATCCCGCCTCACTCTGTCCCTCTGTACTGGTGCCACTTGGCAGTATTTGAGCCCTCAGGTGTTCAGTGACCAGCCCCCTCTCTCTGCTTTGTCTCTGGCCGTGCGTTCACCCCTCCACACGCTCATCCCGTCATCCGGCCGTCCTGTGCCAGCTCTCACTGATGGTAGCGTTTTGGCACTACGGTGCAAAGAGACCGTGCCTTGTTTTGTGTGACACCTGGCTCAGCTCATGCTGCTCCAGCCAGATCACTCCATTGATCTGTTGCAGTAAAAGCCCACGTCTGATTGGCCGGTTTAACGTGCAGCGATGTCCAGGAAACTATCCGGTGCTGTTCCGTCACACCTGTTGTGCACACAGCTCCAAATTGTTTCCTGTATTTTGACAGATCACTTTTTGGACGATTTATTTTAATTGCCACTGCCAATCACATTAAAGTATATGGACACATTTCTTAATTGTTTTTACTAGTTTATAAACAGAGAATTAAACATTCTTAAATCAAATATTCATTTAAATGATAATAATCGTTCAGTTACAAAAACATTTTACATTATGCAAAACATGAGAGACCGACAGACCCGGTTAGAACCATGAGGCCGTCCTTCTGTGGACCCAACACCTGCAGGAGGAGCCATAGGGGCTGGTGCAATGTGATTTGGGCAGCTCCAATGGCTGCCCCCACGACCTGGCCACGGACAAGTGGAAGAAAATGGATGGATGGATGGATGGATGGATTATGTGTTACAAATGTTATACAATGTTATACAAAACAGTTTTTTTGCATACCTTTACTTCGGATTCAAACCAGTTTACGAGAAACCTAATATCAGAATACTAACTTACAAACTAACTAAAATCCTGGTCCCCAATAAAGTCTTATTTATTGCCAGTGCATGCCTCCTTAAACACATATAGTGAGACTGAGCTGTGGTGGCATCCTAGATATGCTGACAAACGTATATACCATCTAATTGCATGTTTTCGTCACTCTTACTAATATACAGAAACATACGGCACTGAGCATAAGCCCAGCAAGAGATAAAAAAACAAAAAAAACAATGCACAGGTTATGTCAAAAACGACATAACAATACACAGCTTAACAGATGGAGTAAAGGCCAGAGAGGTATAGGTGGGAGAGTGGGTTAACATGGGGCGAGGCAGAGTCATGTCGAAAAAAAAATAGAAAGATGAGAGCAAATGAGACAGAGCGAGGAGATGGAGGGAATGGAGGAAGCATGAATAGGGTAATGATGGCTCAGTGTGAGAGCTGCTGTGAACGGCTGACTGAAGAAGAGAACAAAATGAGGCTGAGGGCACTCACTGATAGAATTAGACACACCACAGAGACGCTATATGCATGTGCGTATGAGGCTTTCGAGTGCATTTGTGTGTGAGGTTTCTGAGCAGGCAGCGTTCTCTGGGTGAATAATAGCAGGTTTTTGCTCCGTTTTTTCATGTGTGTCTGGAGTTTAGAGTCTGAGACAAAACTAGATCTTGCCCATTATTCGTGCCATGCTTTTTGTTGTCACATGGCAAAGGTTCTGAGATGTTTTGAAAAATCGCCGAAATCACACTTAATACAATGCGTTCTCACATTATATGGGTCAGTGATATTTAACACCATTCGAATACAATACATATAGCAGCTTACCACAACCAAGTATGGAGTGAATGAATAATACAATGTAAAGTGTCTTTGAGTGTGCAGAGTAACGCTTTATAAAACCAATGCATTATTGTTATTAACATAAATTGAATTAATTAATTGCATTTTTCTGCATTAAAAATCAGTAATGCATCAAAATTTCTATTTTATGTAAACTATATTTTAAATTATATTTATTTTAAAGAGTCTATCCAAAGTCAGTATACAGTGTATCCTGGATAAATGGAATGGGCTGCATCTGGAAGAGTTAAATTAAACAGACAGTGAAACTCATAAGAAATATTTGACATGACTTTCTGCAGATAAGACTTAGCATAATGTAAAGATGGATTATAGGCTTCTTTCATTACTGTGTTCTCATCATATTTCCTCATTTGAATCCTGCTCTGACTCCTTCTGCTTCTCTCTCTTCCTCACAGGCGGAGATTGTCAAGCGTCTCAGTGCCATCTGTGCTCAGATCATCCCATTCCTCTCTCAAGAGGTAAGTGTCGCCGCTGCCACACACACATTAGAGATACTCGCAGTCGAGGCACTCGTTACATGCATTTGTGTCATGTCGACCCGCGATTATGATAGTAATGTACACTTCTTGAAGGAGGTTTCTAGTTGTAAACTCTGTACTAAACTCTAGTTGTAAACTCTGTGTGATCAATATGGAATATTGATCACACACTTCCTGCCTATATCATAGGGTGGAATAAAGTATATGGCAAAGGTTGCTCGTAAAAACTGTAAAAATTACTTTTATGAAAACTTCTCTAAATGTCTGATATCTTGATCAATATTTTACTTTTGATGTTTTCAACTCATCTTGGGAATCCTGCTTAGTGATTGTAACCCCCTGGGGGTCCAGATCCCCACCTTGGGAACCACTGGTCTGAAGCATAAAATGATTTGTGATTCTTGTGAGCATACACAATTGCGCCCCCTAGGGATGGAAATGTCACATCTCCGTTAGCTCAATCAATATTGACTCTGGGACTGTGCACTGTGAAGGCACACATGCATGTTTGCGTTAGTGCAACTGATTACACTGGGCTTTAGTGCAAACACGACACATTTTTGTGTATCTTTGGGCATACATGCGTGTCTTAGGCCTGTGTGGACGTGGAGCTCTTTTATGTGGCTCTTGTATTCTGAATGCAAGCTTACTCAACCTGGTGTTATTTACACAGCCTCTTGTGAAACACTGAATCTATTTTAAAAGTTCTATATCTATGAAAATATAAAGTAATGCTATGTGACCTTTTCTTTCTGTGTGTGACTTTGTCTCTGTAGCACCAACAACAGGTGGTCCAGGCAGTGGAGAGGGCCAAGCAGGTCACGATGGCTGAACTTAATGCCATTATTGGGGTGAGTTGTTGCTTTTCTCCTCTATAACACATTCACCCAGGTCTGTATTACGACTGTAATCTTAAAAATAAAAAGCTTTATATAAACCGCTCACACTGCCATCGCTCAGTTGTGACTGCTGTAGCAAGATTGAAACACTCACATCTGTTAGTTATAGTTATATATATTCATGAACATTTATCCCAGTTCATTACAATTCAGTGATTACTGACTTCTGAAGTTGTTTGGTAAACTTATCTTAAATGACACTTGAAAATTAGAGATGGATCTTGGGAAATGTTATATTAACCTAACTCTTGTTTCCTCATAATCATTAACTTTGGTTCATTTAAATCTTTTAATTATTAAATTTGCAGAAAATATCTACAAGTCTTCTAAATTAAATGAACTGTTGCTTCCCTGTAACAGCACCTGTAAAAACCTCAGCCTATAAAGTCTACATGTTGCAGTCACACAGGATTTGTATATACGGTGTGCATATAGAAGCACACTAGGCTCTTGTCGCATTACTGTCTACTTAAAGCCCTTTGTTCTCCCTCACTACAAACACAGCTGTCTCCACAGTGTGTGCGTCTGACACAGCCTCACACACCACACTGTTCCCCTCAGGATAATAGCCTTGCTTTATTTCGCACGGCTGCGTTTTGTCTTTTCCTTTTCATTGTAGATTTTTCTCATTCCTTCATTTGTAATCTCCCATCTCATTTTTTATTTTATTTTTTTCCTACCACTTCTCTTCTTTATTATTGTTTCTTTTTGCTGCTTCCCATTCCTCCCCCTTATGCCACATACTTTCTAACCTCCTTTCCGTCCTTTCGGTCCTCTCTCCTTTCCCTCCCCTCCTCCCATCTCACCTGTGGCCACAGCAGCAGCAGCTCCAGCACCTGTCGCACCACGCCCCCGGTATCCCCCTGACGCCCCACCCATCGGGCCTCTCGCTGGGCGCGGGTGGTTCGGGTCTCCTGGCGCTGACAGGTGCCTTGGGCGTGTCCGCTCACCTGGCTTCAAAAGACGACCGCAACCACCTGGACCCAGAGCACCTCAGAGGTATAAAAATACACACAGGCCGGTGCATAAGTATTATTACCATTTGTAGATATAATAGTGATTTTTACTTTTATATTGAAAGAGTTTTTTTTTTTTTTTTAAGAAATAAACAAGACGTGACTATGACTATATAACACAAGGGGTCACTAAAGGAACAGGCTTTTGTATAATTGTAATGTATTGGAAGCACTGATGGTTTGTCAGATCCTGCCTAAAGGCCACACCATTTTTCCAGTTATTTATTTCCAGAGATTATTTAACGTCAGTTCAGAGGCCTTTACTCTCACACTCGTAATCTGTCTGTGTGAAACATCAAATTGATGTACGCTTTTGTTTCTACAACAATTATACAGTTTGAGTATTGAGAATCAATTACTCTGTGGAATGTTTCAGACGGTGTTTGGAGGTTCTCTGTGGTATCACTTTCTGGGAAATGATCCAGACTCAAGCCATTACACATACATCTGCATTTTTAACTTAAGCGGAATTTATTTCATTTTGGAGTGGACACTGTACAGCTGCACACAGTTAAAGTGAATCACATTACAGTTTCAAAACGTGAATGCAAGTCATTCCTTTACGTTTTTAAAACAGGCAAATTATGAGTAATTCACACTGCAAACCCCTGATGGATGCAGAACATGCTTGAATCAGTCATAATATGGATTGAAGTATGCATGACACAATTCAGAAGAAACTCTTTCTTACAATGAACTTCTTCTCACCTCTATAAAAAAAGAACTTATCTCTGTGCTCTGTTTCTGGCACCGGGCCAGGAGAGACTTTCTCATGAATAAAATGGGAGTTTGGAAAGAAGAACGATGAGCGGAAAGGAGGCACAGGGTGCAATCAATGTGTTCATATTGGTGTGTTAGGCTTCAGTGAGAGCTACAGCGGGATGTGCTTTACGTCCACACACAAAGAGGGAGTGAGTGAACAGATAGCGAGTGCTGACTGAGGCAGAGGAGGAGAGTGTGTGCTTTGTCTACGGAGGGAAGCACAGTCGAGCCAGTCTGGGATCAGCACAATGCCCCCTCTGTATCTTTATTAGAGAAAGGCTTGTTCCTGTATCTAACCTTGGCCATAACTGTTGTTATTACTATCAGGACTGACGTCAAACTTTCTACCATTCTTTCTCTTTCATGACGTTGACTCGGTCTGCCCGTCTCAGAGGGAGCCCCGAGCAGGGTGAGTAACATGAATAAACCCAAAATTCTGTATGATGATCAACGTGTGTGTATATGCCGTTTTTATAATGAGGACAATGGAGTCAAAATACAGCAAGTAGCTTTGTAGCTAAGTATCATCACAACATTGAGACACGGCGGTTCTCTGTTCCTGTCAGTTAAGCGAAAAAAGTTTCCACCATCACAAACATCGCACTCAAAGCACTCACATCCTCATGAAGACTGTTCTAGATTTTAGCTGCATGAAACTGAAACGCAGCCTCACCGTGTTGACTCTGGGAACCACCAGGAGACCCCTCCCTGAAGTTCTCAGGGCCCGAGATGGTTCATACGGCTCCAACATGTCAGAGATGTACTTTTGTGCTAAACCATGAAAAGACTTATACACAAGCAGAGCTGTTTTAAATTCTATTCTCTGAATGACAGGAAGTCAGTGCAGAGACCGGAGCACTGGACTAATGTGGTCGTATTTCTTGGTTCTTGTCAGGACTCGAGCAGCAGCGTTCTGGATTAGAAAATAAAACATGTTTTCTTGTATAAAAATAGTCCACATTGATTGAACAACACAGACCTTGCTTAAAGGGGTTTCCATCGGTTGTCAGTCAGTCCTTACTAGAGGGACTCCCACCTGAGGCCCATAGTAGCTGAAAGGTGGTAGCAGCCAACAAGCATCAAACTTAGTACCTGTTATCTGCAGCTCTGGAGACTGGAGCAAAATAACTAAATGTATCTCCTTTTTAATTGCATTGAAAGTTATTGGAAGCTACTGGGCTCATTGTAATTCAATATGTGCACGTCATGTCCTTCTCTTTAGATCATGTGTTTTTCGGAAACCTTCCCTCTCCCACTGTATCTCTGTGTCCGAACCGCGCTGGACAGCTGGCTTTCATCACTGTAACTGTTGATGGGACAGCGAGAGGACAAGGTTACAACAAGGGCAAAATGGGGAAAAAAAGAAAAGTAAAACTACGTGGGGTAGAGCTGGAAAGAATCATATTAAAAGCTGAATGTCCTTGTTCTGACTTTTTATTATAGAATGAAAATGATTTAGGAGAGCTACTGACTTAACTTCCTTTCTCTGCTCTCCATGCCCGCTAGGAAACCCTTTGCATAATTTAATTGCTAAACACAAACTCCAGGAAATGTCCCTCTTGTGAGTTTGAGGTTTGCGCTGAACCATGGAGCATCGATGGTTCAGCGAGACGTGCACCGAGAAGAGCCCATCAGTGCAGCGTTTCCAAACACAAGAGACTATTAAGGGGTAAAAAAGAATCATACACAGCGAGGGCCATTGTGCGTTCTCTTGGCTGTGTCTTTCCGGTGTGAGTCATAGCTGTCTCCACTCCACTGTCCCGCTCCCCGCCGAGGGACTGACAATAGCAAGTGGCCCCCACCGCGCCCCTGGCCCCTGCCCCGAACGCTAAACAACGCAACGCTTTGATGGGCTTCCTCCAATGCTCCGAGCGCTGGCTGTATTGTAAATATGTCGGCACAGCTTTATTACCCATTAATGAGGGCCATATTTTACATGAGGACTGGGGTGTCGGGGGGGTGGGGGGGAGCACTAATTAGCTTTATAGGCCATCCTGTGTGTAATCTGTAACCTGCTGCTTACGTCTGCTCTTCCCACTGTCCGTGCGTGTGTGTGAAATTACATGTATGTGCACTTTTGCCGTGATTTATCTTGGCCTTTACCAAAGCTTACGTCTCCAGATTGTGCGTGTCTCTATACATTATGCCTAAGTTGCTGGCCTTGTAGAATGATGACTTTAATTATCTATTTGGCCTATTTTCCCCACTCTTAAGCTAATGCGCTGCCTCCTCTGCCTCTCAGAGTAAATCGGTGTCGTCCACGGACAGCCAGCCGAATGAAGAGCGCCAGGGCCCGTCCGGGGGATACAGCTCGTCACAGGGAGGAGCCGAGGCCAAGAGGAGGCGCTGCGAGGATAAGGAGTCCCTCCCTCCCCACTCCTATGTAACCGTCCCATCTTTACTCCCGCTCAGTGTTTCCTTTCAAAGCAGCGGTTCTCAACTGTTGTAACTTCGGGACCCAATTATGATAAGCAGTGACCCGACTAAAGCGATTCAATGTAATCAAATTTGCATCAAAGTATTCATCGTATTGTTTTGAGTCGGGGAAAATAAGAGGTCCTACAATCCACTTGAGTGTCCCGACCCACTAGTTGAGAACTACTGTTTTGAAAGCGCTTATTATTTGTGTTCGTCGCTGTTTTGGTATCTGCTCACATGACACAAGGATATGAAAGGGTTATCCAGTTTAGGACCATCCATCCATCCATCCATCCATTTTCTCCCACTTGTCCGTTGCCGGGTCGTGGGGGCAGCAGTTGGAGTTGCCCAAATCACATAGCACCAGTTTAGGACCAATATTATAAATTCAGCCTTACCATAGAAATTTGTGCGCCATTTTAGGAGGAAGTGTGGGAAAGAGCCCAGGGACATGACTGTTATCTGCCGGGTCGCCTGTTAGTGTCCACATCCAATCCAGCTTTATTTATAATGCACTTTAACCTCCTAATCCCCAAATGAACCGAACACATTTTCTCCAGTTTTACCCAAATCTTAAAGGTTCTTGACTGGAGTTTACATCCTCTAGGCCACAGTGTTGCGCCTCATTTGAAAGCTAAGACCTACAAAACTCGTCTAAGCTACTTGCTTGTTTTAGATATCACGGTTTAGTCATTTTTGTCACACTTTTGCCACATTTTTTATTTTGCCACATTTTAGCCACGTTTTTGTCACGTTTTCATTGCTTTTTAATGTAACTGTGATCAAGCCACAAGAATGTGACCAAAACAACCTCAAACAAAAGGAATAAAACCGTGACAAACATAACGAGGAAGAAGTTTAGATTTAGTTTTGTAGGTTTTAGCTTTTAAATGAGGCGTTACACTGTAATGCTCAACTGGACAAAATGCACTCGGTTAAGAGGTTAAAAACAACACAGTCAAAACAACAACACAACTAAGTGAAACATTAAAAAAAAAAATCACTACGATAAATTGAACCATAAGAACGGCACAAATCCAACAGAAGACAGTGAATAGATGCAAGTTAAAAGCTGAAGAAAAACGGTAGGTTTTCGAGGTACAAAGGCAGTGCATTCCACAATTTGGGTCCAGCGACAGAAAAAGAGCTTGTGTAAAATAACATTTTAAAATCTCTATCAGCTTTTTGTCATGGAATGTAACAGGAATCCTAGTAGCGGTTTTGATAACACAATCCTAGGCTCTGTACACGACATTACAAAATGTCCACATATTAAGGTCAAGGTTAAGGTCCATTTAGATAGAAATAAGAAAATGATCCAGCAAAGCTGGATCAGACGAAAACTAAAGCTATGATAGGTCAATCCTTTTACTATTTCTTTGAATAAAAAAAAAAACATGCGAATTGGGCCTCGTTCTGTGCTAAGCACCTAAAAATATTAGAACAAAAACAATTGGATTTGAGGCATGTGCTTTCTGACATTGTTGTTACTGTTGTTTACCAAACAAGTTGTCACTGGGTGCGAGTGATGTGTGCAGACAGTGACATTGCCTGTGACATTTCAGGCCACGCTGGTGTGAGGGAGGGCCCGGGGCCAATTAGAGCCCTGTTTGGCTTGGTTTGGTCCAATAGGCGAGAGCTGAGAGCCAGAGGCGATGTGATGCCAGCAGAAAAGACGGCCAAGGCAGATAGCTGTAATGAATTAGATGACTGTGTGTTTGCAGTCTTGGGGATTGATTGACAGTGGGAGTCTGTCTGTAAAAGATGGCCTCCAGCTAAATCAGTTTGGCACCAACAACAGCGCTCCAAATCTCCCCATTAGTCCAGTGTGAGAGCGAGCACAGATAGTTTCCACTTTGCAAATGTTTTTTTCTTTTCCCTTCACCAAGTCGCATTACAGACCCTCAGTGTCTCTGTTTGCCTTTTCCTTTGGTCTACATGTCTCTGCCGTCTTCTTACTGGGCGCATTCATACAGCCTTGTTTTGGCTGAGTGTAATTAGGTGCTGATGTCACTCTACACCCATGTCAATAGAAATATCAGGCCATGATCGCATCAAAGCTCAGTTGCCATGACGACTAAGTGCCATCGTTCTCACCCCAGAAAGCGAAGCGAGGGAGAGAGAGGGAGGGAAAGCGGAGTGAGAGTGGCATGGATGGAAGAGCGTGCTTTTACGTGTACATTTCTATGGCGTTGGAGTGTGGGAGGAGTCTATGTGTTCAATGTTGTGTAGTGAAGAGACAGTCAGGGAAGCAGAGAGCAACCTGAGTTATCGACATATTGATCCGTGTTCGCTTCTGCGCGGGCCTCTGTCTTTTTATGATTCTCTGCCTATAGGTACAATACGCATCTGCCTAGAAGCGACAGAAAATGGGCTTGTTTTGTTCTGAGAGGTATTGACAGATTCTGTCTATTCTGTCTTTCTTTCACAGGACAGTGATGCGGAAAAGAGTGAGGACAACCTTGTGGTGGATGTCTCAAATGAAGTAAGTGTAACATTGATGATACAAGGCCCTTAAAAAAGTCTCCAAAAAAACTTTTTTTGTGGACTTTTTCTTTCTTGCTCAAATAATAAATTCTTCACATGTAATGTTTAAATGTGTTAGTGGCTGGGTTTTACCCATATTATCTGGCACCCATTGGAAAAGCTTCCTAAAAAGCAAAATACAAATATGAACATAAGCAACTTTTACAGAATAGAAAGTCTGGTTTAAATGAATAAATCAGCATCATTTATCAGTTAAAACTATATTTTACATGAACATAATTACTACATCAATCTCAATCAATCAATCAATCTTTATTTGTATAAGTACCACCCTACTTCTAATAAAATTAGTAATAGTATAAATAAGGAATACAATTAATTTGTTACCAGGTATTTGCAAAGGCCAAATCAAGTTCTCTGTATTTAAATTGATATTGTTAAAGGGATATTTCAGGATTCTTGACATAGGGCTAGGCTAGGGCAAGACTAAAGCATTTCTACAGTAACAGTTAGCCTGCATTAAAAACAGTCTGACCCACTCCACAGTGCACCTGAGGCAAATTACGCCAGACTACCCAGATAAATGTCTGTGTTAATAGAATAATTTTAGAAATGTAACTGACCTTGTATCACATGAATTACCGCATTTTGTGGGACTATTTTCTCGCAGATCACTCCGCCACTGCGTTAGCTTACAGCCACGAAGCTGGCAATGCAAAATGGTTATAATTATTCTATTGACATAGACATTTATATCGTTAGTCTGGCGTTATAAGTGATTTACTTCAGGTGCACTGTGGAGTGCGCCAGACTGTTTTTAATGCAGGCTAGCTGTTACCGTAGAAATGGTTTAGCCTTGTCCTAGCCTAGCGCCACTAGACTCTTCAAATATAAGAACTGCATGAATTTAAGAAAAAAATATCTCCAGACATCAACAACACTGGATAACTTGGAAATGAGGCCCAATGTCAAAAATCCTGAAATATCCCTTTAATGTGACTCACGTATGGTATATTCAATGTATTTGTGTGGGCAAATGAATTGTATCACAAAGAATAAATGCAGACTATACAATATTTCACTCAATGCACTGAAGTACCACCTTGGTTTGCATCTTCAGCCAATGTCTCCCCTCTCCCCTGAGCAACATGGCCACCTCCAGCGTTAACTCACCATTTCACTTTTCCATTCCAGTGTGGAAAAATGTTTTAGGCTCACAAACTCGCACTTAGCTCCCACATCTCCGCACAGCACCGACCTTGTGCTGCAGAAATACCATTCAGAAACAACAAGTTACAAGTAGCTGTTTTCCAGAACTGTGGCCCTGCGCAGATGAATAAAACTGGAATGTATCGACAATCTTTTCCCTATGGCTCTAACCCCAAAGTGGCAGAAAATAATTGCAGCAACATTGTAACTGAACAGGAGCTTCCTCAATGCTATTGCTCTTACTTTGCACTGGTCAATCTATGAAAATCTGTTTTCACTTCAACTCAACACCGTATTTGTCCCCAACAGGTGATTAGAAGCATTGTCACAAATATTGATATAGCAAAAATGTGTGAAAATTCGGTCCATACTCGGCGGTGGTGAGCTCCTTACTGTATGTCGTCGCAGCCATCGTTGGGATAAACCAACAGAAGCGTCAATAACAAAGAAGATTTGCTGAAGTACAGTACATAAAGGGGCTTTATGGAACATTTTATACGGAAAAAAACCTTGATATTTGTTTGTATTTGACATTTTTGTGACACAATTGCTGAATGAGTGGTCAGCATGGCGCCTTTACTTTCTGTCAAAGTGGCCTTTGTGATGCTCCAGGATCAATTGTTTTTATAGTTTTATAGTTTCTGTATGGTTTTGCTGACGGGACCCTCTTACCAGAAAACCTACAAAACACTTGATCCTGGAGCGTCCTAGAGGCCACAGTGATTAATCGAAAGTAAAAGACGCCATGCTAACCAGTCATACAGCCAATGGGTCACAAAAAGGTCCATTACGCACAAATATTCTTATTATAATTTTTTGCATATAAAGTTACATAATGCACCTTTTAAGTAAAGTTTTTGAGGATCTGTACTTTATTTGAGTCACTACAATTAAAAGGTCTATCTAATACTTTTTACTCGACAACATTTTTTAAAAAGGCTCCAAAGTAAGTCTGAACATGTGTTTTATTTAAAAAACAAAAAATCTTAATATGCACCCTCCAGAACAATAGGTGGCGCTGTGCAGATGCACCGCCAACACCATTGTCTCACAACAAGGAAGGAGGTTTATCCTATGGTTTATCCCCATCGTTTTGCTGCACAGAGGGTGAATTCAGGCGCAATATTTTAAGTCATATCACTTAATTTCTATTCTAAATACTTCAGTACTTTCACTTAAGTCAAAATGTGATTTCGGAACTTTTACTTTTATTGGAGTAATATTTAACCTGTAGTTATTTAATGTACTTTTACTCAAATAATGAAATCAAGTGCTTTGACTAGGGATGTAACAAAAACGGTGACATAAAAAAAAGAAAAAAAAAAAGAAAAAAGTAAATCGGGGCCTGAGTGCCTCGTTACATCCCTAACTTTGACCACTACTGCTCACACTCGACTCACCCAAGCCACCTGGTATTACCTCATGCTCTCCCATCTGTGACTACCCATGTTCCACCCTGAGATCTGACGGGATCAGCACTCACAAGGTGGTATCGTCCAGTCTTTTCAAACTACTGATGATTATACAATAAAAGATCCATCCACCCTATTGTGATGTGCACCGTCAGCGGCAGGCTGTCACAATGTTATGCCCGATATACCGATGGACACAGCCGCCGTTGTCTCTTGCATAAACCAGCCCACATTTACTACTATCCCAATCACAGAGAATAGCCCCTCACATTTAATATCTGGAAGCCCAATCAAAGCAATCTTATGTCGTATTTCTGGCGGCTTGTCCTAAAACCTCTTCAGGTATTTGTGCCAGCTTTACACTTTCAACCTTGTATTTTGTGGCGCTCTTAATTTAGTGCTTTTAATATCAGCCGTCATAACCTTGGCTTGCGTGCGTGTGTGTGAGTGTGTGTGTGTGAGTGCAGGAGTTGTAACGTGCATACGGAGTCAGCAGGTACAGTGCTAATACAGCTCCCTCCTGCACTTTCCTTGTAAATAAGAAGAGAGACTAGTAAGCTCATTATCCGTCAGAGTCGTGTTCAACCAAAGCCACAGAAACAAGCTCCTTTTTATCCTTCAAAGCGGCTTCAAAAAAAACATCTCCATCATGTCTCTTCCTTGGCCCTCTTCTGCAGGCTCTGTGTTCCTTTGCACTTCCATTCACTAATTAGATAACCACAGTCTAGTTTGATTTAATGTATGCAAAGCCGTTTATGCCCATGGACCGTTTAAACATTTTCAACACTTTATGCAGAGTGCCAAAATGTTTTATCACGGCTATTTTTGATATTGCATACAAAGGAAGGAGGGCGACTGTGTGCTTTATTTTTTGAAATCCAGTACAATGGGGAGCAAGAAAAGAAGGAGAAATGTGTGTGTAATGGAAAAATAAACAGGAGGGTCTCTGGTGAGTTTCCTAAGTCCTGTTTCCAATCAGCTAGTTCTTAATTTAATGCCAAACTTTTGAGGTAATTTGCAAATGGTACTCGCAGCATACCAAAGCAAGCAAGATCCATAAATGTTCCTTATTATGCTTTATTCTGGCTTCTTAGAATACATTTTGATGCATCGGCTTTGGCATTTCATGTATTTATCACACAAATGAATCTATGGAAAACATGCAGAAGTAAATACATTTTTAAGCATGGACTTTAAAATGCCGTGGACTGAAACCGTTTATATAAGGCTAAAAACAACAGCTGCCAGGTGCTTGTTTTTACTGTTTGAGGGCTGGGTTGGTCAATATAAGTCAAATGTATGAACACGGGGAGCCCTTGCACCACCCAATGACATCAGCAGGTGAGAGTGTGTTGTGAGCTCTTGAGAAGGAGATAATGCTCAGTGCAGGATTATTCAAAACATGCGTAAATGAAACGAGACACAATTTGGGGTATTTGTTTTTCATGATGGAACAATGTTGGAAAATGGTCAGTACCTTAATACAGCGAAGAAGAAGTGGTAGTTTCTTTTCTAGGGTGATGTTTCGCTTTTGTTTGTTGATCTGGTCAGTCGGTGTTTGAATCCCGCAGGTGCACACCGTCGTTGTGTCCTTAGGCAAGACACTTCACCCACCTTCCCTCTAGTGTCTGTGAACTTTGGTGTGAGCATGAGAGTGAATGGATGAGTGGTTTCTTGGTGCTTTGCTATACAAGTGGAGACCATTTACCGTCATTTCATTTCCTGGGCTCTATTCCAGTGTGACAACAGTTTTGTCCAATAGATATCAGTGTTTGTTGCACGAATAACTGTAAACTGTAAATGAGACGCTCACTGCAAAACATTTATTTTGTAATTTTGAATGTATATGGAACATGATAAATAAAAAGGAATTTCCTGAAGGTGCTAACTCGAGGTGCTTTATACTCAGTTTGGTAAAAGTGGTCTCATTTCCGCCCGCTGCTTCGTGCAGTGCACACTCATGGGGATCGGGTCGATAATGAAATTTAGGGTCACGATTATCTTGGCCAAAATAATTGCGATTAACTGATCTTTTAATGGCCACAATCAGAGAAAATCATTGTTGCTGTTATAAAGCAGCACTATATAAAGCAGAAGAATCACAGAACATTAAAACATAGAGGCTTTGGTCGTGTCAGCAGTTTATTTAAGAAAACACGACACAGTAGAGCCATATGGTGCGACTAACATTGCATTAATCAACTCTGCTGCCTGGTAAAGATGACAAACTGTGAGAAAGCTTCTGACTGAAGAAGGTGTAATTCAGCCTGTTCTCGTCCATAAGTTTGTCTGTATTTGTGGTGGTTGTCTCTCAGATGGACCTGCTGTCGACGCAGACTCTTTTCTTCCACATGTTTCTCATGTGGGAGTTTACTCTTTTGCTGTAAAACAGTCCCACTGCTCAGACTTAACTTTCTCCTGAGTAGCGTAAAGTCTGGTGTTATTCAGATCCACCTCGTTCACCAGTTCACAGCGTTTCTCACTCATTCGGCCAAAAGCTTGCTATGATTAGAGCGGTGGTGGTTTTTTGGTGGATATAGTGATTATCTTCTAGCGCTATGATCACAATTATTAAAACATGTGGCGATCGATTAATTGACGCATTTTTTATCGCGATTAACGATATTATTGTTTATCGTCCCTTCCCTACACGCTGAGCTCACTGAGCTGAAAGGGGAGGTCGTATTGATTGCACTGTTTCTTAGAACAATGTTGTCAGCACCTTGACCTTGGTCTGCGCCCAGACATAGAGAAACATACAATACACACGACACTTCTCTCTCAAACACACTCTCGGATGACATAATGAGTCCCTGAAATACATGTCGTAAAACAAGCTACAACGGAAAATGTCAATGTCAAGAGGAAAAAAAGATTTGAAACGCCATCCCAAGGACATAGTGGCGAATCCCTTTGTGAATGTGAAATAAAGTGAATTGTGGTGGAACTGTCAAAGACCATATTACCATAAGCTCTCCAAAGCGTGCTTCAGGGCTGAATGAACTGGACTAAAAGCATTGTATTTTGTTTTCCCTTTTACTTGCAATTATTCATTTAGGAGCCCAACTCTCCAGCAGGCAGCCCCCCTCACTCTCCACAGGGGAACGGCTTAGACCGCGCCCCCACCCTTCGCAAAGAGCTGCCGGGCTCCTCAAGCGCCGATGCCCCCACCACCCCAAACCCACGCAGCCCCACCCCCGGGAAGGCCAAGGACCCTGCGCAGGTAAAATGACCCACCGGAAAACGGCCGTCACAGTAAACATTCCATATTGCCTTTCAAACAATAACCTGTGTTTGGATTTTCTATGTAGATGGAGAAGTCGCAGTCTCCATTGTCAAAGTCAGGAACCCCATCCCCGTCCCATCGTGAGGCTCTTACCCCTGGAGCTCCTGGTCCCAGCACGTCCTGCCTTCGCCTGGTCAGCAAAGCGGCCTCAGCTGCTGACCCACTTGGTGAGCCCTCCCGGTCACACTCAGTTAAGGACCAGAGTCTCAGCTGTGCCCTGTGTTTCATTGAGTACAAGATAAAAATGATTAATCATATTAAACAGGATTTGTATAGCACCTTACAAATGGCATTTCAAGGTGCTTTGCAGAGACAAAAGAGATGCATAACGAAGGACAGAGAAATAAAAAAGTGCCAACAAAGCCGTGCAACAATACAATGAAAAGAGATAAATGCTCTTGTCTGGCTTTATTGCTTGTAACATGATGGGTTTTGCTCCTCCTTTCTCCTCTCTCAAACCTGAAGCCTTCATTTTTCCCATTTTTCTCAATGACACTGTGGCATCACAGTGAGTGACCCTGACCCAGGCCAGACTAGTCATAATAGATAATATCATTTCTACCTCTGTCGAGATAAAAGTGAATGACAGATACTTTCCCTGTAGTTCCTCCTTTGTGACTGTGATTTGATGCTCCTCCTCTCTCCCTTCTGCTCCCGGTCTCCTGTCCCAGCTCTCCGCAGTCCCATGTCTGTACCCCCTGGTTCATACCCGGCTCATTTTGGGGTGGTGTCCCACGCAGGACTCAATGGGGAGCTCGCCAGTCCTGGAGGATTTGGAGGACCTTTGACTCTTTCCCCACAAATCAGTGCAGCAGCCAGCGCCTACTCCCGGAGCTCCATGGTGAGTAGAGGCCAGTTAATTTATCTACGTCCAGGAGTGAAGAGTCAGTCCTGTTGTTGTAAGCTGCATGTATAATGTATTGTTCCATAACTCGCTCCCACCCCCTGCATAAAAAGCATGTTGGGACCATTTTGTTTTGCGCGTTGTGCGCTTTTAAAGCTTGCAGTTATTTTTTGAACAACCTACACAGGTAGCTGCGGATCCCTAAGGACGTTCACATACAGTAGCTGAGCCTCAGGGCTGGATGTTCATGGCAGTGCCCCATTCAAATCCTTGTCATCCGTCTGGGGAAATACTTACAGCATCACTTGTCAAGAAAAGTCCTGTTGTTTCTTTCTGTGCACAAGCAATGATTAGTATATTACTGCAAAAATCCCTCTGTAATTGAAAGCATTAGACTGATGTTTCATTATCTTTTCCGATCAGGTCGCGTATGATTCTCGATCTCATCTGCGGGCGCCTGGGTTGTCCTCGTCTCTACCCGGTTCATCTGGTGGCAAGCCGTACGTTTTTTTGTTTTTTTCTCGTAACTCTATATATAATGCATTAAATCATCCAGTCAATCGCCTATTTCTTGCCTGTTTCGGGAAAGTGTTGTTTGTGTCATTTGCAGCAAAGTAACAAATCATTCTTGCAGTGCTAATTTGAAATCAAAATACTGCCTTGGCTTCCTGCAGCTACAGTATTGATCGGCTATTAGCAACAACACACAGAGGCTGGCCAGTTGTGCCTTGCCTCTAGTACAACAACACTCGTCTGTCAGCATTCTTTATTACTACTACTATTCCCAACAAGACGCAACCAGGAACACTGTATTTCCCATTTCCTTACTTCCTTTGTGTGCTACAACTATTCCAAAACCTAAATCTTTTGTCTTCTTTCCAGTGCGTACTCCTTCCACGTGAGTGCGGACGGACAGATGCAGCCCGTGCCCTTTCCCCCTGATGCGCTGCTGGGCCCGGGCATCCCTCGACACGCGCGGCAGATCCACACACTGAGCCACGGAGAGGTGGTGTGTGCCGTCACCATCAGCACCTCCACTCGCCACGTCTACACTGGAGGCAAGGGCTGCGTCAAGGTGTGGGACATCAGCCAGCCGGGCAGCAAGAGCCCCATGGCACAGCTCGACTGTCTGGTGAGCGCAAGATGACTGGCCTTTGGTTAGCTTTTTGGGATATCAACAATATTGCAATAGCTTGGAGATACTGTATTTTTTCTACATTTTAATTCAAGAAAAACAACCATGCGTTTCAATATAAGTATCTCTTTATCCAACTTCTTGACAAAATAAATAATATATCCTCACCTTATACAGATGACTGTAAAGTATCATTCTATTATTTCTCTTGTGATATATTTCTAATAGAGTTTAATTAAAAAGACAATAAGACAGTAGTATCTCTGACTAAATGTATAATTAAGTCTCTGGTCTGTTATTAATTATAGAATTACTTGTCTTTCAATCAGAACCGGGATAACTACATCCGCTCCTGTAAAATTCTCCCTGACGGCCGCACTTTGATAGTCGGTGGTGAGGCCAGCACACTGTCCATCTGGGACCTGGCCACGCCCACTCCTCGCATCAAGGCGGAGCTCACATCCTCAGCTCCCGCCTGCTACGCTCTGGCCATCTCCCCTGACAACAAAGTGTGCTTCTCCTGCTGCAGTGACGGCAACATCGTGGTCTGGGACCTGCACAACCAGACTCTTGTCAGGTGAGACCGAGACGGGACAAACAAAACAACTATTTCTGGGGAAGGAATTGGTCTTGGCTCCACAAATAGAAGTGAGTCATGAGAAAAAAATTGTTGGAGGAGAGAGGTGCATGTGGCAATAAGCTTTGTCACTTCCGGCGAAAGTGCTTTATAGTTTTTCTCCTTTTTTTTCAAAGAGGATTTTGGTAAATAGAACAATAGATGAAAGATGGTTGATTTTTGGGTACAAGGAGAAGGCCGTTAAACATATCTGTCCTCTAATACAGTATCTAAATGAATCTTCTACAGGCAGTTCCAGGGCCACACAGACGGAGCGAGCTGCATCGATATTTCTAATGACGGCACCAAACTGTGGACAGGAGGACTGGACAACACCGTCCGCTGCTGGGACCTGCGAGAGGGACGCCAGCTTCAGCAGCACGACTTCACCTCACAGGTTTGTATAGAAAAACCTCTCCCAACCTCCACCTAATTCAATTGAGATTTTGTAAAAATGTTGATGCTTTTAACACCCAGGTGTGCCGCAACGGGTCCTAGGGTGCCGTGGTAAAATTGATTTTTTTTATGACAAATCCAAATGGGGATAAATTATCAACAATCAAAATTAAGTTGGTTTTGCCATAAAAAAAAAGAATAGTCTAAATTCAAAGATTAGTTTTATAATCATGCATTTAGTCCAAGGGGGTGTGCCTTTACTGTGTAGGAGACTCTCTGTCTGACAAAACAGCGAGTTCTGGTGAAACAAGGATTTTTTTAAATGTGACTTGAGAATTGGGTATCGTGGCATTTAGCCTCTCCCCATAACGTTTGTGCCTATCCTGATGGAGGAGGAGCTGGCGCTATGACAGGCAGAGAGAGGGGAGAGCATGAGATTGATACAGGAAGAGACTGGTCTTTCTGCTTTGCCCTGCGACTGATAATTATTATATTGACTTCAAACAAGATGTGTTTTATTTATGTTGGAAGGAGATTTTTTTACTAGTCCATGCTAAAACAGTGCAATGTAGGCTATTAGGTTTCCTCCTGGATTATTTAAATTACTTTTTTCAAGGTCATTGTGGCCAACATAACCTGCAATGTTCCTAAATTAGTATAAAACAGCTGTGACACATATTATCACACAAGACATTAGGGTTATAGTGAAGATATAACAATTTCAATATGTAGGGGTGCCGTGGACCTGGGAAGCACGTGTCGGGGTGTCCCTGAGCTGAAAAGGTTGAGATGTTATAGACAGCTCACCTGTTATTGACACAACCCCAACTATTTTCATTATATCTTTCCCTATTTTTTCCCTTTCCTTCTCTGTTCATCTTGATATTTCCTCTTACCCTGTTAACCACACGCCCCTCTGTCCTCACCTCTATCCGCTCTGCTCCCTCCGCCCCCATTGCTCCTTTGTTCTCACTTTTATCTTCTTACTTTATCATCTTCTTTTCCCTTTGTGGTCGTCTTTGTGGCCATTGCTTATCTCACTTTTCCTTTTTGGCCTCTTTCCCACAGATCTTCTCCCTGGGCTACTGTCCCACCGGTGAGTGGCTGGCTGTGGGGATGGAGAGCAGTAATGTGGAAGTGCTGCACGTCTCCAAACCTGACAAGTACCAGCTGCACCTCCACGAGAGCTGCGTTCTCTCTCTAAAGTTCGCCTACTGTGGTGCGTATTGTGAATAATAGACTTTACAGATCGTGTAACATAGCACAAGTTTAATCAAAATAACCTATACATTTGACCTATAAACCAGTGGTTTTGAAACGGTTTGCCTTGAGAGATTTGCCTTGAAAAAACGTCCTAATGGGTTTCAGTTCAATTTCATTAACATCTTGGTTACTTAATTTGTTGCGTGTGTTTAATAAAACTGATACAACCAGAAAAAGCAACAATGAACAAGGTTGTGGCAGCAAAATATTAGTAGCAGCGTATTATTTCAACATAGTGTTATTTGTTCGTGTGTTAGATGGTGGTTTTAAGCTGCCGCGACTCAAAGAAGGTTGAAAAACGTTTGCTGTAGCGTTGCAAAGGTTTCAATCAAACCGTTTCTACGTGTGTCCTCAGGCAAGTGGTTCGTGAGCACCGGCAAAGACAATCTGTTGAATGCGTGGAGGACACCTTATGGAGCCAGCATATTCCAGGTGAGACTACTTTATTATGCTTTTACAAACATTTACAAATATAGATGTGTGTGTATTTTGGGAGCAGCAGAGTCATCTTCCTAACTGGGAGGAATATTTGTTAAGGCTGCCTCCTGCTCTTAAGCTCTTTATTTGCTACACATACAAAGATGAAGGTGTAATAAACAAAGCCGAGTTTCTGGATGCGTGTGTGCGTGTGGCGGTTGTGTTTGAGTGAGTTGGAGTGGGCAGCGGGGTTGGCAGATCTCATCTCTCCCGGCAGACTGAAAAGAGAATGCTGGCTATCCTGCTTTGTTATCTCAATGCCAAGAGTTTCCCCGTGCCAAACGCATCACAGTGTTGTACAGACCCCTCTTTCTTCCTATCTCGCTACTCTCCCTCCTTTCTTGTTCTCCCTCTCGTCTACATATTTCCGTGCCTTTGTCCCTTACACATTTCATCTCCGTCTGTTTACTGTCCATTGCTCCTCTTTGCGCCTCATATCTTTCCCTAATCTATCTCCACCCTTGTATTTTCTTGTCCTATTTTTCACTCTCCTCCTTTCATCTTCTTCTTTTATATCATGCATTATCTTTTACTACTTCTTTTATTGTCCCTCTCTTTTATCACCCTGGCCCAAATGGGCTTTATGTGCAGTAATGCTAATGCTGCATTATTTATTTAAGATTGCCTTAGCAACGCAGGGACATTGCATATTCAGCTTTTATGGCCAAATAAGAATGACATTCAGTCAGTTTTTCCTTCAAAGGTGTTAATACTTAATGAAAAGAGAATGTGAGAAAATGATTTATGAATCTACAGTGCAAAACTTCCAGTGCACCTGTTCTATGTTATATTTATAGTACAGCAGAAAGTAATATTGCATGAAGCAACCTAAAAACAATGGACTAATAACTGGAAGCATGCATAGAGTGTAGTGACACAGTGCTGAATCCAGACCAGTGATTTTTTTGGCCCAAACTAACAATGGTTAAAAAAAAATACATTGTGTAACGACAGCAACATACTATGGAGAAACAATGTCACTGAACGCTGTGTATTGGGGCGCAACATTTCTTTTGGTTCAGAAGATCCAATGTTTTGACATTTCTGATTTTCCAGATTAAGTTCACAGAGCATATTAGAACAAGCATGAAAAATAAATAGAAACTTTTGAAATGCTTTCAACACATGCATTACAGAACATGTTTACACAAGTCCGAGTACAAGGTGTCAGACAACTTCATAGAGACGAGATTTGTTGTGTATTTAATCATTAATTGTAATTATTTTGACGCTTGCAATCATCCTGAATGCATATACCGAGTATCCGCTACTGTCACAAAATATTTGATGTTATGTTTTGGGCTGCACATGCTAACTCCAGCTCTCCATTAAATCTCAAGGCAGCTCTTTTGTACAGTATCTTTCATCTCTTGGTCACTTTCCAGACTCATCCTTTTGGCCTGTCATAATGTACCTCCCTCGTGAACGCCCTTCCTCCCGACATCGTCTTTCTTGGTATAATATTAGGAATCCTGTGTGAAATGGTCTCTTACCGGCGGCTCAGTGATTGACAGCTCTGCCGCGCTACAGGCAAAAAAAAAAAAACAACTAGGCAAGGAGGGAGAAGGCATGGGGGCTAAGGGAGCAGGCGAAGGAGCTGACACGAGGATAGGGGAGTGTGGGAAGTGGAGAGACAGTAAAGGTAGCTTAAGATTCTTCTAAAGCCAGGCGTCTCGGTCCATCTTCAAACATGGGAGTAAAGAGCTGAGAAAACCCTAGACTGTGCGTTTTGTAGCCCTTCAGTGAAGCTTAAAGCCGCAGTTAATGAGCCTAGATCTTGCAGGAAAATTTAAAAAAGCTAAAGACGAATGAGTCAGCACTCCGCCACTGTGCAGTTTCTGAAATAATTGACGCTTGTTTTTCGAAATGCAAATACGTTTTGTGTGATAAAGTATTGGGTGATGAGTCATATCTCCGCTAACAACTGTGTCTGTGTCCCGTTATCTGCCGTAGTCCAAGGAGTCCTCTTCTGTGCTGAGCTGCGACGTCTCCCCGGATGACAAGTACATCGTGACGGGCTCGGGGGACAAGAAGGCGACCGTGTACGAGGTGGTGTACTGAGTAGGAGACAGCTCGAGGCAACGACGGAGAGAGAGAGACTCTACCGTGGAATTTTGTTTGTATTTTTTCTGGACGGTCCTTTTCTCGTTGCATCAGCACAAGTCTCAGCTCGGCTTGGCTTTCAAAGAACTGAATCCCACTGACCCGCGACCTGCTTTTCATCACCCATTTGCTGTGATATAAGCAACTGCAAAAGCACCCAAATCCCACCCACCCTCTCCCACCTTGTTAGCCGCCAGATAAGAAGGACAAAAGGATGAGATGAAAGTAGGGCTGGAAATGACAAAAGTGAGCGAGGAAAGCCATAGAAAGGAAGGGGAATTAGAGGTAAGAATAAGGAGGAGAGGAGGGTAATTAGGGCTGTTTCCTGATTAAGAGCTCAGAGGAGGGAGGCCCCCAGAGGAGCCACCGTGGGAGCATCAGCCGGCAGCTCTGATACCACACAATCGATTCATTAGGCAGACAGTGCAGCCGTAATGAGGCCGCCGCCGCAGCACGCTCTCCCCAGCGACAAGTGTCAGGAGGCGGGGAGATACCCGACACACATGTGCACATACAACATAAACACCAGCGACAGACAAGAGACTGAATGGCAGATGGGCCACTGAATACTGAACACATTACCTGAGAGTAATAGCAGTTGTGTAGTACTATAGATACGTTTCATGGCGTTCTCTTGGAGGTCGTAACCGTGGAGACACACTGTTAACATAACAGCCGCATAAATGCTAGCAGATACGTTTTTAGATGCTTGACGACTACAACAAAAAAAACATCTATTTTGAAATGAACTACAGGTTGCAAAATAGTGACAGTGAACATGGACATGACCACTTACATATGGCAAGGCAAGACATTTGTTGAGAAAATAAATACCGTAACAACACATGTGTTACTCATTTGCATAATCCAGATGACTGAAGGATCAATTTGCTTTATAACCCTGGAGAATGATGAGTATCTCTGCTTAATTGGCAAAAGTGAATAAGAACCATAGAAGTAGTCGGCTTTAGTTTTGGCCAGAGCCCCTCCTGGATTTGGTTTGAAAACTGTGGCTCCGTGTAATGGGAAGAAAGTCATTAGTAAAAGCACTTTGACCACTAATGGGAAAAAGAAGCCGTAATTCCCTCTGCGATGTTGACTTTAGGAAGTGCATACATTGGGTTCAAGGTCGCTGTGTTATTGTTTCATTACCATCTCAAATCCAAATTTTTATATACAGCGGGAACCAGATGTTTACATGCACTTTATAAAAAGACACATTTGTGTGTCTGACATTAAACCAGAATTAACTTTTACCTTTTTAGATCAATACGAATTTCAAATTATTTCTATTTGCCAAATGCCAGAAGAATGAGATAGATTATTTTTTTGAATTTTTGTTTAAATACAATAAGATTACTATATATTTGGGAAAGCCCAGATGATGATGCTGTGTCCTTGGAAGTCTGGTTCATCCCATACACAAGTATAAAAAAGATGGAAATGTACGGAAGAAGCCTTTATGCCAAAAGAAACATAAAAAAGCCAAATTGGAGTTTGCAAATGCACATAAGAATAAAGACTTTAATTTGTTGAGACATATCCTGTGGTCTGATGGGAAAAAAACATTTTTATTGTTTGGCCATAATGACCATCGTCACGTGTGGAGGAAAAAATCTTGCTTGCCTGAGAACACCAACCCAACTGTGAAATGTGGGGGTGGCAGCATCATGCTGTGGGGTTGTTTTGCAGTGGGAGGGATTGCTGCACTTCATATAGATAAAATAGATGATCATGCAGAAAGATCAATGTGTGGAAATATTGGAGCAACATCTCAGGATATCAGCCGGGAAGTTAAAGCTTGGGCGCAGATGGGTCTTTCAAATGGACAATGACCCAAAGCATATGGCCAATAGTGGTTACAAAGTGTCTTAAGGAAAACTTAGTCAATGTTTTGAAGTGGTCATCACAAAGTCCTGATCTCAATCCAGTTGAAAATGTATGGGCAGAGCTGAAAAGGCAGGTGCACGCAAGGTGGCCTACAAATTTGACTCAGTTACACCAGTTCTGTTTGGAGGAATGGACCAAAATTACTGCCAACTGTTTAAAGGCAATGCTGCCAAGTATTAATGACATGTATAGAAAATTCTATCTCACATTCTTTTGGCATTTAGCAAATAGAATTAAAAAAAAAATCGTATTGACCTAAAAAAAAAAGGAAAAGTTAATTCTGGTTTCATGTCGGACAATGAGAAAAAAAATGCATATGTGCCTTTTCATATAGTGTCTGTAAACATCTGGTTCCCACTGTACAAGACAGATAGCCTTGCTATCCATATCACACTGCAAGTTTTCAACCTCAGCACAGTACTTTTTTTCCCCTTCAAATCAGTATGCTAATAGTAAGTAGTAAATGTCATTTCCAGCGCACACACTTGAATAGACCCCAGAAGAACCGGGAGAAACACACACTGCACCCAATTAAACATTCATGGCAGCGCTCCCCGTCTCTCCGCTTAATATCTATTTTATTTCGCTTCGACAAAGGCAGCGTCTAATGAGCCACAGAGTCAATGGGAATCTCCCCGGGCCCGCAGACACAAACAGAGCACATCAGGAGCTGTTCCCTCTAATTCCTCACGACTCCTCTGACGCTCGGCTGCTCTCTTTCTCTCTCACTTAAAAGGTACTGTCATCCATATACAGTAGCAACAAAGCCACCAATAACATCCACCTGTCTAAGATCAGACAAAAAGAGATTACTCCTCTATGTTTCATAATCCTGTTATGCTTGGTATGGCAGCATTTAGCAGTCTGCCGTAGTAAATTCCATATGTATTTCATAAAACTTGACCACCGGGGATTCCCAAACCTTTCAGGTCACGCCCACACCGTAAAACGCTTGTACTCGTATCAAGAGTCAAAACATTTCAAATGTGGTTGTATTATCAGTTTTTTCCCCACAAATTTGACTTTTGATATGGGGGTTATCGGTTATTAGAAAAGAAAAGAAAAAATGTTGTTTTGGGCTTCTATTTAATACCAGGAAGTTGTTGGTTTTTTTTTATTGTAAATTTAATGTGTTTATGGGAATACACAAAGAATTTTTTTTTAAACTGGTATCTTATTTTTTAGTTTTTCAACTTGTTTTGAAATACTATGGAGGTGATCATTTGACTTTGGGAGTACAACATAATCCCTACTTTTAATGGGAAACACGGATAATTATTATAGTTGTTTACATTGTTATTTGATGTAATTTTTCTGTTTTTAAATGACTAAATGCCTTCAACACAATTTCAATATTTTTGAAAGTTATATCTTGAAATGAGCTCATGACCCTGGACCAGTGCCTCACGACATTTAGGGAACCTTAAACCAAGACTGTACTAACCAGTTAAAGTTATGCTCCCTGTTGTTTTTTTGGACAGTTGAAAACATATTGTCTGTAGTATCTTTTCGTGCAAACATTTTGGTTGGGTGGATGAAGGCTATTAAGGAACAGTTTAATATTCTGAACATTGCAGTACCCTATGTTCTTTCAGATTGTGTGTAGATATGTACATGACTTGCTCTATATTGAGGTGGGTTTGGGATGATGCATATGAAACAGGAAAACGCTTTTTTCTTTTTCTTTTGCTACTTGAGTTTGATTAATGCTTTGTTGTATCCCTAATGACAGGCGTAGGATGTGCATATGAAAAATACAAACCCGTCCTCATGTTGGAAGATTTGGCTGTTCACCGTTTTGCTGTTTTTGCCCTCATCCACAAGGTGCTACCTTTTTGGCTCATAATGGGCACAATATTTCTGTTGAGTCTTGTGTGGCAGGTAGCCCTCTCCGATGTCCCGCCCCTCTTCTACTGCATGTATAATGCACTATAGCCCACCCACAACGAGCAAGAAAACGTAGTGTACCAACACATTATGCATACCGCTTTAGATTAATATTTATAATTACATTTAAATAGATTTCAAGTAAAGTCCAGTATATATCCTCTGTTTATGTAGTTAAAAAAATTGTAATTAAGGCATCATGTGTTGACGAGGTGCAATTGATTTGAAATATTAGGTGTGGGTTAACAAATCACTTTTATTTTTCCCTTTTTGGGTGTTACATTATGTCATAACTTGATTTAACTTTTGTAGAACATTTCATATTTTTTACATACCCTCTACAAAATGATATGTGATGATGAAGGGACTTGGCTGAAAGCGAAGGGCTCCAGTGTACAGTTGAACAGGTTTACCTGCCTCTCCCCGTCTGCTTATAGGCCACAGCAGACTTCAGCTCTCCCCCCCCCACAAGCTTGTATACTTCTCTGAATGACGCTGTTAAATGGCTATGCATCTGTTGGTATAGCGTGAATTTTTAGGACATTGTATTTGATACTCTTCATGGTAACGTCTATCCACTGCCTGTGCTTTCACCTCTTATGACTTTTTTTTTTATTTTATTTTTTTTATGTTGAGTACTCTTTTAGAAGCGCCAAGGAACTTTGTTTTTATTGCACTGTCTTCCCTCCATGTGCTGTACATGAAAATCTGTGTGTAAAAAAATAAACCACACCGTGTTTATCCTTTCACTTGGTAAAAGTGTAGCGCGGTCTTTATTACCTACGCGTTCAAAGAGTCTATACAGACAGAAAGAGGAGGACTTCATTCATTCAGGTGTTTGAAAACTGCTTTTTGAGCCACTTGTAAAGGCCCTCTTTTACTACAGAGCGTGTGCAAAAACCCTTTCAAACCACCGAATATGTTTTGGCCTTCCTTTCACACCTCACTGAGTAAATGCAAACATTTATATACTTATTCCCCCCAGAGTCTGACCAAAACATCAATGGGAATGGCCTTAATAATGACTTAAACTGACTCGATATGAAGCACTGACTTGAGGTGACCTTTCACCAAACAGTTTTGCACCAGCGCTGGGTTGCAGATTTGGCATCAAGGTAATTGGATAAAAACTAGATGAGTTTTGAAAATTGGTCAGCAAAGGAAGACGGAAAGAAAAGTCTTGGATTCGGTGTGACTCTGAAGCTATACAGACACATGTTAAATTGCAAGTTCAAAATTAAGCCAATAAAAACATTTAAAAGCTTTAGTACTGGAGCGGGTATAGTAACAGTATTCACTACTAAGACAGTCAGTTTATTTTGTACCTTAATCTGGTCATGTTTGAATTTAAAAAAAAAAACGAAATAAAGCTAATGAATAAATCATCAGATTATAATCATTGCCTAATCGACTACTTGAATATTAATTAGTTGCATCCCTACACTTGAGCATTGTTTTTTTATGGTTGACTTCTTCCGTTTAAATCTTGCCTTTGAGCATTCATCACAGTAGCCATAATCACTGCAGGACTCCCTCTCGGGAATTATTGCTGTAATAACGACTTTCATTGTCTATTGTGCTGCAGATCACCTTTGTCTGCCCTCACTTTGCAGCTTGCTCAGCACAGTCTTCCCTTGTGCACGATTTACTCAAATCCCCGTCGCAGTTGAGCCATAAACCTAGTCATTCATGCTGCGAGTTTGAAGATTATTTCTTCTAACAGCCGTGGTACGCACAAGGATGACAATGCGGAGTTCCTGTTCCCGGTTTCAACAAAAATACAGAAATGTTTCCATCACAAGGGAGCACCAGTAGTGTGTACACACCACTCACATCCTTTATTTCCCCATCTAAATATTTTAAGATCCTCTCTGGCACCTCGCTGTGAAAACACTTCTCTGGCTGTGAGACTTTAAACAAATACCCAACAAATGCTCCCTTGGATTTTGAGCTTCAAAGTCAAACCTGGCAACTCAAAGGCAATGGATCTCAAGCATATTTGGCAAATCGAATGCTATTGCAGCTCACCAGGTAAAAAAATTAAATGTTTTGATTAGCTCTTAAACATGTCCTTAAAAAGAAACGGATTCATGCAAGGCCAAATCTCATACAAAGGTTTTTTTTTACCATCTACAGTACTTTGTTTTGTGCCCTGTGCCCATCTTCCATAGCAGAATGGAATTCCCAAGATTTGAAGGGGCACGAGTAAAAAGAAATCACACTGGCACACTGATTTTTTTTTACTGGTCTTGTCATTAAAGCTGTCACACTCTTGACTCTTGCTGTCTACATTTCACGTTTGAAGGTTAAGCAGACACGCACATCAGAGACCTGAAAAGCGTGCGGGATCCAAATAACCAATTGAAAAAGATCCGTAACATACATTTAAAAAAAATGTATGTTACGAATTGTATTTCGGTCATGTGACCTCATTAGGCACTACAAATACAGGTGTTTTCTCTTCCTGCTTTTTGTGGCCCGAAACGTCACTTTCGTGGTGTGCGAAATAAAAATGGACTGTGCAGATCTTTGTCTTTTACATTTCAAGTTTGCTCATCACCTACCCTAAACTCGAAGCATTCCCTAAAAACATGTTTTCCAACAACCTATTGCCATGCAATAAAACAATCACTTTTCTCGCTTCATAGAAGGATAGAAAATGCACATTTTCACTTTAAAGAACTTTATTTACATATCCATAAAGCAAAGTCCAGGTTCATTGTGTAGTTATGTAAATCCCTGTTTATGTGCCATAACAAAGACAATAAAAACACATTTAATACTGAGGGTGAAGATGATCCTCAGACCCCCAAAAGTCTTGATTTGTCCTCTTCAACGTGGATTCTGTCAATACACATCTCCAAAAGTCACTTTAGAAGAAACTGACAGCAGAGAGCACAGTCACGTTGCGTTATTTGAAGCGACATGTCCGTCCCGGGACATCTACAGCACTGAACATAATAGTGGTTATCCAGCAGGAGTTTAGCAATGCTCCATCATATTGAAGTCTCTGTCGTCTTGTTTTAGTCTCTCCATTCAAAGTGGTCCGACCATTTGCAAAAAAAGGTTCAAATGCTAAAAAAATATTTATTTTGCTAATTTCATGTTCACTACAGGAGGTTTTATTTTGTAAAAAAAAAGAAAGAAAAAGGAACAAAAAAAACAAAAGTTCTTTGGAGGAATCCCACAGTCGCACAGCTATTAGTCTAATCAGAGCAAAGTTTTTTTGTTTTTGCAGATATCAGTTGGTGCTCCTGTCTGTCTTTCGCAAAGTCTCTTGCTTTCGACATTTTGCTCTGTACAGTCATTGGTGCTGAAGGGCTCATGTCCCGCCCCCATAATTTATTAGCAGCTGTTCAGTAGATGACTTCATACACTGTGGCCTTCTTGTCTCCTGAGCCAGTGACAATAAACTGGTCGTCAGGAGAAATGTCACAACTGAGGACTGACGACGACTCTTTTGACTGAACACAAAAAAGAAAGAACAACCAATAGAAATTAGTATTTTATACCAAAACCTGGTACAAAATGAGCGACTTATCTGCATCCTACCTGGAATATACTGGATCCGTAAGGGGTCCGCCATGCATTCAAGAGGTTATCTTTGCCCGTGCTCACAAACCATTTACCTACAGGACAAAACACACTGCTATCATTAACCGATAAAGCCTGCAGGAGCTGCAATCCAAAGACACAGAGGAAAGAGACAGTGGAGGAAGAAAGGGAAAACTATGTGTGAATAATGAGGAGAGAGACATTTGCTGTGCCTTTGTGTGATTAAATACCCCCAGGTAAAGTGAGCCGTCAGTCAGCCAGTGTACGTACCACAGTAGGCGAACTTTAGAGAGAGAACGCAGCTCTCGTGGAGGTGCAGCTGGTACTTGTCAGGTTTGGAGACATGCAGCACTTCCACATTACTGCTCTCCATCCCCACAGCCAGCCACTCACCGGTGGGACAGTAGCCCAGGGAGAAGATCTGTAGATGCATAAGAAGCAAAAAACATGTCATGTAGTTCTCAAACTTCAGCAAGGATTTCAATGGTGTGTTTGTCCTGAATTGCAAATACAGTGCCTCTCGAAAGTACGAATACACCTTGAACTTTTGCACATTTTGTCACGTTTACAGCCATAAACATAAAGATTTTATTTAGAATTTTACTGAAAGTTCACACACAAGTAACAGACAACTGTGAAGTGAAAGCAAAATTATACAGGATACTGTTATTTTTCAAAAAATAGAAAAGTGGGGCGTGCACAAGTATTCATACTGCATGGATTAATACTTTGTGGAACCCCCTTTTGCTGCAATAACAGCAGCAAATCTTTTGGGGTATGACTCTACTCTACATTTTAGCCCATTCCTCTTTACAAAACAACTCAAGCTCTGTCAAATTAGGGGAGCGTTTAAGAACAGGAGTTTTCAGGTCTTTCCACAGATTTTCTATAGGATTTAGGTCAGGACTTTGACTGGGCCATTCTAACAAATTAATATGTTTGTTTTTAAACCATTCCATTGTAGATGTAACTTTGTGTTTAGGGTCATTGTCCTGCTGGAAGATGAATCTCTGCCCCAGCCTCAATTCTCTTGCTGACTCCAGCAGGTTTTCTTAGAAAATGTCCCTGTATTTGGCTCCATCCAACTTCCCAACTATTCTTACAATCTTCCCAGTCCCCGCTGAGGAAAAGCAGCCCCATAGCATGATGCTCCCCCCACCATATTTGACACTGGGGATGGTGCACTCAGGACGATGAGCAGTGTTAGGTTTGCTCCATACATAACGTTTTGCATTTGGTCCAAAAAGTACAATTTTTGTCTCATCTGACCAAAGCTCCTTCTTCCACATGGTAGCTGTGTCCTCCATATGACTTCTAGCAAACTTCAAACGGGATTTCTTATGGCCTCCTTTCAATAATGGCTTTCTTCTTGCCACTCGTCCATGAAGGCCAGATTTGTGTAGAGTACGACTTATAGTTGTCCCATGTACAGATTCCCCCAGCTCAGCGGCAGTACGTCGCAGCTCCTCCAGAGTTATCTTGGGACACTTGGTTGCATTTCTGACCAGTGCTCTCCTTGTTCGGTCTGTTAGTTTAGGTGGACGCCTGTGTCTTGGTAAGTTCGCAGTGGTGCTATACTCTTTCCATTTCTGAATGATGGATTGAACAGTGCTCCATGAGATGTTCAAATCTTGGGAAATCTTTGTATAACTTAACGCTGCTTTAAACTTCTCCACAGCTTTATCCCTGACCTCTCTGGTGAGCTCCTTGGCCTTCATGATGTTGTTTAGTGACCAATACACTCCGACCATAGCTCTGAGGCCCCCACAGAACAGCTGGAATTATACTGAGAGCAGATTACGCACATGCAGCCTCTATTTAATGGTTAGGGCAAGGTGTGAACTTTCTGCAGTCATTAGGAGTGTTATAAAAGCAAAACAAAATTATGTATCATTTTGCTTTCCCTTCACAGTTGTCTGTTACTTGTGTGTGAACCTTTAGTAAAAAATTCTAAATTAAATATTTATTAGAAAAAACATGTTTATGGTTGTAATCGTGACAAAATGTGGAAAAGTTCAAGGTGTATTAGTACTTTCGAGAGGTACAGTTGTTTGTATGCACCGTCTGCAAACCTGTGAGGTGAAGTCGTGCTGCTGGAGCTGGCGTCCCTCTCGCAGGTCCCAGCAGCGGACGGTGTTGTCCAGTCCTCCTGTCCACAGTTTGGTGCCGTCATTAGAAATATCGATGCAGCTCGCTCCGTCTGTGTGGCCCTGGAACTGCCTGTAGAAGATTCATTTAGATACTGTATTAGAGGACAGATATGTTTAACAGCCTTCTTCTTGTGCCTCAATATTGACAGTTTCGCCATTATTAGTTTTGATTATGCAATAGTCTTGTCCAACAATCCAACAATTTTTTTTAAACTTCAGCTTCTTCATATAAAATATCCTTCCCAATGTCGGTGTTTTTCCTTTTCATTTAAATACACAACCTCCTTTTCACTACACTTCTCAGAATCTCAAGACTCTGTTCTATTTCCAATTCCTTCCCCAGAAATAGTTGTTTTGTTTGTCCCGTCTCGGTCTCACCTGACAAGAGTCTGGTTGTGCAGGTCCCAGACCACGATGTTGCCGTCACTGCAGCAGGAGAAGCACACTTTGTTGTCAGGGGAGATGGCCAGAGCGTAGCAGGCGGGAGCTGAGGATGTGAGCTCCGCCTTGATGCGAGGAGTGGGCGTGGCCAGGTCCCAGATGGACAGTGTGCTGGCCTCACCACCGACTATTAAAGTGCGGCCGTCAGAAAGAAGTTTGCAGGATCGTATGTAGTTATCCCGGTTCTGATTGTGTGGAAAAACAAAGTGGTTTTGTTTATTGATTATGCTATGCAGTTTAATGCGGTGAATTGTAATGGTGACAAGGGGAAAATGTTACAGCCGATTCACTGCCATAAATGAACAAATTATAGGCTTTGGCTTGAGGACAACGGCATTAAGGTGATTTGTCATATTAAGTATGTGAATAACTACACCTCACTTTAGGCCGTAAAGCAACAATATGGGACAAGAAGAGAGTCACCAAGTTCCCGTTTCTGCCACACACATCCATCTTGTGCTCACCAGACAGTCGAGCTGTGCCATGGGGCTCTTGCTGCCCGGCTGGCTGATGTCCCACACCTTGACGCAGCCCTTGCCTCCAGTGTAGACGTGGCGAGTGGAGGTGCTGATGGTGACGGCACACACCACCTCTCCGTGGCTCAGTGTGTGGATCTGCCGCGCGTGTCGAGGGATGCCCGGGCCCAGCAGCGCATCAGGGGGAAAGGGCACGGGCTGCATCTGTCCGTCCGCACTCACGTGGAAGGAGTATGCACTGGAAAGAGAAGTAGAAGATCTTTAAAATCTGCTTATTTTGTACTAAGAGGTTAATATGTTGTGCACCATATCAGGATATATTATAATGCATTTGTTAAAGATTAAAATGTAGCGAGGATATAATGTAACCTGTAATTTAGCGCTATGATGTCTCCTATGGATTTATAGCAATTTTATAACATTTATAAATGGGAAAAAAGGAATTTTCATCTATTACAAAGCAAGTATATTACATTATATTCTGTCAGGACTTGTGCTCTTATGTGGAAATTATGTACAGCCAGTTGCATTGATGTGAAAACAAGAGACGAGAAAACATACGGTTTTCCGGAGGCAGACTGCAGGCTGGCTGGAAGCCCAGGGACCCTCATGTGTGGGTGTGGGGATTCATAGCCCACCTGCAAAACATTGAGATAAGCAATCAGACTATGCATCTCAAAAGTCTTATTAGACCTGAGTGAGTAAATGAGAACTTTTTTTTTTAAATAAAAAGGACTATTGAAGAAGTGTTAGCGCATAGATCTGTACAGTACAGCAGAAATGAAGGTCACACATTCAGAGTAAATGGTACTGGCTCCTCCACAGAAACTCTCACCTGCTGGAGGTGGATAGTTGCATGTGTTGAACTATTACACACACAGTGACACTGAGATGACAAATGGTTCTAACATACCACAGGAGAGCGGCCATAGCCCGCGGCAGCAGCAGCGACTGCTGCTGCTCCGTTCATCTGTGGGGAGACCAGGTGAAGGCCAGCGCCATAGCCTGCCGCCCCGGGCAGCTCTCCGTTCACCCCTGGAGGGGGAAGGCCAAATGCCCCAGGGGGATACGCTCCCTGCACCGCTAGAGGGTTCCTCAAGCCTAGAGCTGCAAGAAGGTGACAGAGAGAAAATTAAAAAAAAGAAAAGTGTTCATTTAGTGTGAATTATTTAAGAGAGCAAATTAACACAGAAATGTGAAGGGTCCATTAGAGAGCTACGTCTTCTGCATTTCCCAGATAAAACCAGCACTTGGGTGAAATATATTTTAAAGTGACTTCTAATGCAAAACCTTTCAGAGAGAGATGTTGTGACAGACAGACAGACTGACTGAACAATCTGCAGCAAACAGAAACACTACACTCTACCGGTTCAGCTCTGGACCAACACTGACCCCTGCTGGTGATAATGCGGTCTTGCAGTACGTCTGTGCACGCTCTCGTGAATCTGTGTATTGTGCACAGGCTCTGCTGTGTACGCAGCACAGCACTAACAGGTGATGCAAGGGAGATACAGTGGAATAGACGGAGGCTCATTATGAAACAGCTCACAGTCACAGTCCATCACCTCTCCTAATCTTTCCATTTAAAACGTCAGCCGCACTGAATATTTGTGCCCACAGCCGTTTATTAAGTCCAGATGGTGGTCGGCAAAGGGGGCTGGCTCACACCCATACCAACTACTGTGGCCCGGTGCTGATACAATCTCTCCGTGTAACAAAGAGCTGCAGAATAGACATTCCAGCAAACACACATTGGGACTTCTAATTGATCCCCGGTGTCTGTGAAAGCCTCAACCATCACTGCTTTTCTGCTCGTGTGGAGTGTGCACTGATTTGGACCAGGTTAAGCCGTCATCCAATCTATTATTTCTTACCGAGGGGGTCAACTCCTGGTTTACCCGGGACAGGTCTGAACTGAGGTGGTCCACTTGGTCCAGGGGTGTTGGACTCTTGGGACATGGGTGTTCCTGGCTTCATACCTGGGGTGCTGGATTTCTCCCTCTGCCAAAGCAAAGACACATGAGCACAAAAGGGAAGTAAATCAGGCGTGAACCGAAAACAAACAATCTGTCTTTAGGAGTAGACTGATGGGGCCAAGACAATCAGCGGTGAACAATGGGGCAAGCCACAGGAGAAAAGGAATAGCAAAGAGGATGAGGGAGTCCCACTGGGGATCGGGACACCAGAATGAATGGGTGTCAAATGTTAAAACAGGCCAAATGCAGACCTTTAGGCCAATTACAGAACAGATGCAATGATTTTCTGAAAGCTGGTAAAACTGTAATATTCTCCAAAAGATGTGTACCTGTGGGGGTTCCTTTCCGCGGGATGGGGAGGTCGCACTGCTGGACGAAGCCAGAGACGCGGGACTAGCCTGGGGAGGTCCCTCTTTACGTGTTGGGGGCATTTTGTCCAGTCCGTTCTCCCTGGATGAATAGGACTGCACACTGCGCGGAGACGAGGGGTCCTGGAGTGACAGAAATGACAGTTCATTTAGTTCAACCATTTTTGTTATGTCCTTTATGTAAACACATTACACACCGGATAGCCTTGGGCTAATTTGCATCCATAAAAACACATTGAGAAAATGGCCCAAGAATTCCGTTTCCTATATAAATCCCCAGAGAAATTAAGCAATGCACCTTATTGTGAAGAATAGGCAATTAGTTTCCTGGTGAAAGTTTATATTTACTTAAGATAGTAAACAGTCACACAACCTGAAAATTAAAATGAATGAGTTTTTTATTTTGCCTGCGCACCACACTGAAAGTTTGCAATCACTACTTTTAAAAATGCTGCTGCCAACCATCCAGCTTTTTCTCTATTGATTCCACGCTCGCAGCAGTACACATAAAAGCTCTAAGTTTCTGGCAGCTCAGACTTTTCCCATAAAGACCCACCCAACAAGGAAATTTAATACCTTTCATCAGAACGGCTCGATTGCCATTATCCGAGGCACGACTGACATTTTTACAGTATTCTTCCATAGCAGCCAAAACTTCCAAGACAAAATGACTTTGAAAAGTATTTACAGACCCGAATTATTCCAGTCACTTTCCCCGATCTTGCATGCATTTATGAATGGGGCAAAGCCACATGCACAGCCGAATAGTGTATTGTGTGGGCTGGTAGGCGGACACAGGGGGTAGTAAGGTTGTTATTATTCAGAAGGTCCTGCTGGGTGTGTTTACATGATGTATGCAGATGAAAGCCATCAACTGAGGCCAACAGAGTCCCGCGGCCGCCTACTAACCTCATCCACGACCAAATTATCATCGCTCTTATCCGCGTCGCTGCCCTGAATAGACAAAGAGGAAGAGAAAAAAAAAACAGACATAACCCATCTGCCATTTGATGTATGTTAAAATATGCAGCAGCAAATGCATTCACATGGGCTTAGTTTTTGTTTGGTCAAAGCTGAGGAAAAGTCACCAACGTGTTTCACAAGTTCAGAAATCTAATTGAAAACTTTAAGACACAGGGGTCACCAACCTTTTTTCAGCCGAGGGCTACTTCAAGGCAAGGCAACTTTATTTATACCGCGCATTTCGTACACAAGGCAACTCAATGCCTAGAGTTGCCAAGAGCATCAAGTTGTTCGAGAGCTACCAGTTAAAAACAAATCCTAAAGACTTAAATGTACACTGTTTACTTATAGGATATTGACCCCATATTATATCAAAATAGCTTTATTTTAAACTCGTACTGAGTCACAAGAACAGAAATAACTATTTTTAAGAATCAGATTTAAGAAAATCAAGTGTTTTACAAAGAAAAGTCTCAAGGGCTACTTGGCATGCCCCAAAGGGCCCCTGGGTTGGTGACCTCTGTTAAGACATTTAGTAAAAATGTTAGGGAGTTCAGAATGCTACTTAGATGTTAAGAATTTGTAAAGCAGTGTCCTTTTGGTATCGTCAGTGCTGTCACACGTGTCACCAAAAAAACCTTTTATCTAGATTTTATAAATTGGATCAGAGCAAACCTAAATAATTATGTATTTAATTTTCTGACCAGAAACAACAATGAAATAAGTCCTGTTGTGTACAACAGTGTGATGCTTACATAGTCCGTCATGAACTCTTTCTCCTCCGCTTTCCTCTTCTTGCCGTTGCTGAGGTAGTCCGAAGGCCGACCCTTATCCCCATTGGTCAGTGAGCTCTATGATTAATAGATTGAGTTGGGAAATAAGCAAATCAGTCAAGTTGTAAATGGGAGGTGCTGTGAGGAGGAAAGGAAAGGGGGTAAAAACAGTAAGGTAAGGGCAGAGGCAGGAGATGGTGATAATGAGGTGAGAGTGACTGCATAAATCATTTCAGAGATGGATGCGATGAAACGTGAGGCGCAATCGATCGCCTGTCTCACTGAGAAGAGAGAAAGAGGAGGATACTCCATCCATTTTATGGCAGAAGAGAGATACAGACGTATGTGTAAGATGGTTCTTAACAAATGTGAACAATGAAAAAAGCGTGAATTGAACTTACTGGCCCGGCTTCACGGTCTTCTCAACGCAGGAAACGTTCAGGTACCCAACACGAGCACAGACACAGAGACATGGACATGATTAGCTGTCATCACTCTACATAACTCAAACACTGATGACTGGGAGGAACCAAATTCCAGAGGAGTTTTATTATCAGCAATACTACGTTGCTCTGCCAAAAACCTACAGCAAAGCCAATCAAAGAAAACACCAGACAAAATTCTCCATCATAAGCAAAACCTTTTCCTTTCTCCTTGAATGCTTGTTTAGATTTTTTGACAACACATCCAATTGCTTTAAGGCTCTTCTGCTTTTATGCTGGTAATAAAAGGTTTTAAAAAAGGTGTCATACCTCTGTGGTGCTCTGCAGCAGCAGCGGCGGCAGCTGCTGCTTCAAGGTGTGCCCTCTCATCTTTGGCAGCGAGCTGAGCCCCCAGAGCTCCAGACAGAGCCAGCAGGCTCGAACCCCCGCCTAGGGCCAGGCCGGGGTGTGGCAGGCCTGATGGGTGTGGGCCCACAGGCAAACCCCCTGCATGCTGGGAGAGGTGCTGCGCTTGGAGCTGCTGCTGCACAGCAACAAAAATAACACACAAGAGACAGGGAAGAGAGTTCTCGGTGACTTTTAAAAAATGATGAAGAATATAGTATAAAGGGGATGAAAAGAGGAGGGGAACTCCTAAGAGGTGCAGGACTGAAGGCTACTGTCCAGAGTCAAACAAAGTTCAAAGAATCTAGTTCTGTTTCCCAAATGTACATTCAGATGTTTTGAATGTTTGCTAAATGCCTATTTTGCCAGGATTAAAATGATCTAAAGGAGTAAAAGAAGGGGAGAAATAAAATATGGGAGATAAGGTACACACGCTATGAGGCAGAGGGGGGAGCCCACGTACCCCTATCGAAGCATTTAACTCCCCCATGGTCACCTGTTTGGCGCGCTCCATGGCCTGGACCACCTGCTGTTGATGCTGTGAGGAAAAAGAAGTTCAATATTAGGCTCTTGTTCATGTAAAACAGTATTTTCATTGCGATCACAAAAGAAACGCAATGTTTGGTCGTAAAAAAATAAAGAAATAATCTCTGGATCATGCTGTTTATGTGGTGTGTGCACACGCATGTCTCCCCTCATGCTGCTGCCTGAGTTGGACATTGCTGTGACAGTGGTGACTTTTCCTACCTCCTGCGACAGGAATGGGATGAGCTGAGCACAGATCACGTTCAACCGTTTGGCGATCTCAGTCTGAAACAAAGAAAGGTGCTGTCACTTGTGATGAATAAACAAACACACAGGAGACTTTGCTCACACAGGTAACACACACAACTGGCTGTGGCCTGCTTCTCCCAGGGCCAGTGTGGTAAATATTTCAGCTGCTTACATCTGGTCCATGCAAATGGAAACTCTGCCAGGGAGTTGGGCTAAAATATTCATGGGCAGCATCTGCTGTGGCCTCAGCCAGCCCACACAGAGTGTGTGTATGTGAAAGAGAAAACAGTCGCCCTCCTCAGTGTGGAAAATATGTGAGGCTGAATGGTGAGTGTCTTGGGGCGGTGCGTGTAACAGAACAGTACAGTGTGTGTTTGCACGTGGTGTGTTGAGTGTGTGTGCGCGTCAGTAGAGTTTGTGTGTTCGGGTGGTAAGCGTATGGTGCGGTTGGAGCCCCGCTGTGGGGGTCACTGATTCTTGCTGTGTGTGTGTGTGTGTGTCTGCCTCAGACTGCTCTCATATGCAGCCAAGCCATCTCTGCTGTTTTATTATAGCCCCATTCATCTAGCTCTTTCTGTCAAACAGGAGAATTCTGTCCATCTCCATCTCTCCATAATATTTGCACAACTATTGTAACCCACTCTGCCATGAGTTGCATCGAGTCACTCCTGAACCGGTAATGATATGCATGCAGAGATCATGACAACATCATTACGGCCACGGGCTGTTTGTCTTGCTGACAGCTCGACTCTGCTGTATGCGCGTTCACACATACAGCCTCCAGTCTCGCTCTTTAGTGATTTATTGATGCCTTTTCCGCTGTCTTCCTCTGTCGTCTTCCTCTCTCACATACCTTTTCTCTCGCCTTTACCCCTCCCTCGCCCTCCATTTAAGCATCACGCTCCCCATTTCCCCCATTCCTCCATAACAGGATCCCTCTGCCACCTCCACCCCAGGGACACAATGATTTCTTGTTAGAGAACTCCAACTACTAAATGACATCTTCAGAAGAGAGAGAGGGAAGGACAAAATGGGAAAGAGGAAATGAAAGTAGGAGGCAATGGATGAAGAGGGGATGGAAGGGAAGAGGACCGGGCCGATTGGCTCCAGAAAATGACAGCCAGTAACACAGGCCCTGGGAAGGGGGGCTGATACACAGAAGGATGGAGTGAAGGAGAGGGAGATGGAGTGACACTTACCGTGTTCGGTAAAATGAAAGTGCGTGTTATAAGTTTTAACATGACATTCTGATCAGTGTAGAAGGGGACAGGGAGGTGGTGTAAAATAATTAACAGAATGGAATACAATGAGTAAAAAAACAACAGCAAAAACGCTTACCTGTTTGTGCATTTCGATGTTAAGCCCATACGACATCTCATAATACTGCAAATAAAACAATCAAAATATGATTCAGTCTGAGCTTACAATGTCAATAAAATTAATACAATTAAAATGAATTATAATGTCACACTTAGAAATAACCAAAGTCAAAAGTTGATGCAATTACTTTGTGTCTAAATGTCTGTGGGTTTTAAAGAAACGGTTGGCGCGTAATGCTCAAAAGGCAGTGCACTTCCATGCAGCAGCAGTCTTTCAGATGAGCCGGGCACATGTGTCCATTATGAAGTGGAAAAGGTACTGCAATAATCATGTCTAATGTGAGTCATTTGACCTGGGCTTTTAAGTGAGAGTACAGGGAGCAGTAGGAGCAAAGAGAAGGAGCTGCCATACAGCAGACAGGTGAGTCTCTGCTCTCGGATGGAAGGGGAGCATTTTAAAGTCAGATTGCAGGAAAAGTGACAGTCTGACATTTGCTTTTCGGCGTGGCTGCTTGTGGAGAGGAGATTGGCAGTTGGGCAGCAGAGCTGGCTGGCAGGATGGAGAGGGGATGGCAGGGATGCTCTCTCAGACATCTTTCCTGGCAGGTAGCAGTGTGGAAGTGTGTAGGCGTGTGTATCTATGTGCTTTGTGTGTACTCGCTCCTCTTTCTGTGTGCCTCTATAAAAGACGCCTTTGCTGGCAGCTGGCAGCTTTGCTTTGCAGTTGGCGTGCCAAGTTTTGCCAGTTGCCTAGCAACATCCAAACTCCCCCAAATCAGCCGCCAGCAAAGGAGACCTGGCCTGTGCCGATGCCAGCTCGGCCCTGTCCCTCCAGCTCTAGAACTTCAATCCCCCACAAGTCCAGCTCTGTGCCAACACCACTACAGCTCTCTGTTGGCTGTGCTCTGGACATACTCACTGCACTTGGCCAGGGGAGCCCTTCAATACAGTTACATCAATAAAGGTTTTAGTCCAAAACCAACCGTTTTATAATACCTGCCCATTAAGGTCATCATTTACAATAATGCAGCATGAATTCAGAGTAGACTAGAGACACACAAGATAGAAAGTTTGCATTGTCTTAAAGTATGTTCAAACATGTTAATACATTATGTTTATACCATATTTAATATTCTAACATAGTTGATCAATTGTCTTGGATGTAGTCTAAAGCAGTAAAAGTCCAGTGTATTGTACATGGCTTTTCCACAGCACTGACCCATTAGATTATTTCACAAATGGCACATTGTAACTTAAATAGATACATAAAAAAGAAAAAAGAAAAAAACAACAACATTGATTTACACAAACTATTTCAATCTAACTTTTTTGAGTATGATATTTAATTCACAGTCTGGGCTGGGTACGTCACAGCAGTGCAGCCCAGCAGGATGTGCTCTCTCAAACATGAAAAGAAAGGCAAACAAACAGACAGAAGGCTGCACGCCCATGTAAATGCTGTTTATTCTACTCTCTCTAATATCTGTGTGCGCCAGTGTGTGTGGTCTGCTGCATGGGTTTTGGTGGGTGTTGTTTGGCAGCTGTAAGCAGATGAAAGGGATTCAGAGGCTTGGCAACACACTTGTTGTGAGTGAATGCTGTGTGTGTGTATATCTCACCATAACATAGTGTCTCTGGATCTCCGTCTTCTCTGTGGCCAATTTCTCACATTCCAGCTTCAAACTGCAAAGAAGGAAGAGCAACAGTTACTTATTTGCATGTCTTAGCACATACAAATGCATAATAACATTACAGTTTTCGGTCTGAGCTCTAATAGCTCTGCTCCTCTCACAGCCGCAGGGGGAGCAGGGGAGCCTGGGTGCTGACAGCCCATTATCACCTCAGAGCAGAGCAGAAATAGACAAAGTCACGCGCTGAGTCTGAAATGCAGCCAAGACTGCGGGCAGGGACATCCAAGGTGTCTATGCTTTTGGTATGTTCACTCACCGGACATTTTTTTAATCCCCCTCCCTGCCCTCCACTTCCTTTTGTCGCATCCCTAATTACCAATCAACCTGCCTGACCTTCTCACCTAAGAAAAAGCTTCACTGTTTCAGTGAGGTGCTCAAACACACAGGCTATTATTTGCTACTACTTTCCAACCTGATATGAATACTTGTGTGTTTTAAAATGGTAGCTATTTTCTGTATGACAGTGATTTGAGTGAAATATAGTGGCGTTTGAGAGGACTGGAGCAAAGTTTTGATGGGTTTTCTTCTAGGCCTGAGCAGGTCACATGGGGAGCATTGGTTGGTTAAAAATATGCAAATAAACTAGGCATGCACATAAACACTGTCAGCTTCTTTCAGCGGAAGACTCTTGCCAAAATTAAACCCCATCTTCCTTGGGCTGATTTTGATAGGGCTAACACGCATTTGTAACCTCGTGTTTGGATTATTGTAATGCTTTGTATGTTGGGTTGGACAAGGGCTCCTTGCAGTGCTTACAGAGCGTACAAAAGGCTGTGGCCGACCACTTGACTAAGAGGTGTGAGCATGTCATCTTACATTGACTCTAAGCGTTTGTGTCAAATGCAGCGTTTGATTGTTTTTATAACTGTCTGCACTCTTTGGACCCATCTCATCCGAGTGAGTATTTGGGGACCCTACACTGGTCAGCTGACCAGCTCCTGTTGGCTGTCCCTAAAGTCATGGAGGTGATAGAGCCTTCTCCGTAGCTGCGCCCCAACTGTGGAATTATCCTCTTTTGTCTGTCTGGTCTTTGGGACAGTTCAAGACTAGGGCTGAAAGATATATCGTTATCGTATCGATATCGAGATATGAACATTCAAAATATTAAAATTGAAAAAGCAAGATATAAATGATGCACTCTTCTGGATTATGATTTTATTTTTCTTAAAAATTCTTAGTTTTAACTTAATCCATAGTTGTATCGTATCGTATCGATAGAGCTATCTGGCATGAATATCGAGATATTAAATTTTGTCCATATCGTTCAGCCCTATTCAAGACTAGACTGAAAACACACCTCAATGCAAGCTAGTGGAGTGTAGCTTGTAATTGTACCTGTAATTACTGGCATGCAGTTGTACTAACATGTTACCATTGTGAAGCACTTTGGTCAAATGAAATAGTTTTATAAATGTGCTATACAAAATAAAATAAAAAATAAAACTTGAATGGAGTTGAAAGTATAAAAAGCTGATTCTAAATCAGTGTTGTCCGTGTCCGTTAGCATTGGTACAGACTTCACTTCTCAGATTAAGGCAACCAACCACCTCTTCAAATAACCTTCATAGGCAAACGCCTTCTGTCCCTCCAATGGCATCGCAGCACAACACGCAGCCACCATGGATCATCAAACCTTCCTACTTGGCTTTTCCGAGCTAGGGTTGCAAGATATGAGATAAAACAAATCCAATATCATCATACATCACAATATAATTTGATTTAACAAATTGTAAGTGATTAGTTTCTATAAAATGTGGTCAAAACAAGACTTTATAAAATACTAACTCAGGACTTAAACATGGTTGAAATGAAACCAAATCATCAGGACAAATCGGGCCTAAAACTGAAAGTTTGTTAAAAGTGTCAGATTGTGGCTTCCTGCGTTATGGATAACAGTGTGACCTAATATTGCGAAACAATAATTGATGATACATTGTGCAGCCCTGTTCCGAGCTCATTGTCTCTTGGTTGCTATCTCTACAGTCCCCCCCCCCCCCCCCCCCCCGACGATTGCGCCGAGAATGTTTGAACAGACTTGTTTGTGGCCAGCCTGTAGATTCAATGAGGATTTGTGGTGGCGAAAGGGGTGGGGGTGGGGGGGGTGCGGTCATTTGGTGGAGGGAAAATTACAATATGATTAATACGGCAACATTACCCTCGGCCGCAACAGGTAATAACAGCCCTGCTCCTGCAGCCCATACGCGCACACACCAAACCAATAATTGACTCATTTATCATTGCCAGCCAGTTGAAGAGGAGAGGAACGGGGAGGAGCGGGAGAGGGGGGCGGATTATGGCCCCTGCCTTATAGATTTTATTACAGCGGAATTGCCTCTTGGGTCCAAGTCACTCACTGCTGGGGTGAGGGCTAATGTGACCATTGCCACGGTAGGTTTGTCAAAGCCGCAGTCACATAAACGGTAAATAGTAAAAAATAATAAAAAAACATGACAAACGGCAATTGATGGCACACTGATAATGGAAGTGATTGTTGTTTGATTTCTGAATGTAAAACGTTTCTGCCTTCGACTAGACACTTTTACAAGCCGTATAATTTGTTTTATGATTGACGAAATGCGTGCGTGCACTGCCAAACCTGTAAACATAGCAATCACAATTACTCAGGAGCAAATGCAAGAAAAAATCTCCGTAAATATAAAGAATGAAGAGAATGATTGGCATTCCCTTGCATAAATGTCAAGCAACAATAGACATTTCAGTATTATTATAGTTTGTCGTTATAGGACTTTTAACAAGATCTCTTTTAATGATAAACAATGGCCAGGTAAAGCCATTAGAAAAACAAAGCAGCACTGACATATGTTCTTACCTGAGCCTAGATGAGTTGTTGTGCACCTGTCTGGTCTTTTTGCATGACTGAGCGCACGCGTAAAGACCAAAGATGTTGTTTGCATTTAGCCTCTCCTCCTCTCCTGTATGTGGCCAAACCGGGGTGAAGTTAGAAGCGACCAAGCTCTTCCATCGTTTCCCTATTTAAATGCGGTTACATGAAGAGTTACACGATCCAAGTAATAACGCAGTAATATCTTCACTTTACTGCGCGAAAGTCGAAGTGCTCCGAAGGTGTTATTACGCCTTCCAATATAGTACCCCTTTTTATCTGCTTAGAAAATCGACATGTTTAATTGTGTGCAACTACTCACGTAACCGTCTTTAAATCGGGGAAACGTGGAAGATCTTGGCCTCTAACTTCAGCCCCGCTTGGCCCCATAGAGGAGGGGGGGAGAGGCTAAATGCTAACGTCTGTGGTCTTTGTGCATGGCTGAGCACACGCACAAAGACCAGACAGTTACGCAGCAACTCGTCTAAGCTCAGGTAAGAACATACATCTGTATGGAAAAACGGTGGCCTAAATGTATTCCTTTAAGCAAGAGCAGCATTCCGATGTTTTCACGCGGCTTCTATCAGGAAAGCCATGTATTGACAAATCAATATGCAATTGCAGCCTGATTAGTGGCAGAATTGTTGAGGTGAAAGGGGGACGCTAAAAGGTAATCATATTCACTTTAAAACTTAAAAGAATCATGTCAATTTATGCAGATTCTAAATTTAATAAAGTAACATTTGAGACTAGACTGACAAGTGAACTGCTAAACTGATGCGAGAATCACTTTGTTTTAGACAAAAATAAATCCAGCATTAGCAGGTTTTATGGATAAAAGTGATTGTTGCAGCGGAAATAATGGCAGCTTTTGCAATTTGCAACAATTACGGCTGCGATCTCACGATTGGGATTAATTGGCCCAAAGTGACACCGAAAGGGATGATGATTTTTTTTGAACATATGAGGATACTTAAGCCACGCTCCAGACATCGTACAACAGCACTACTGGGCTGCTTCGGAGATGGACACTTCTTGTGCTTACAGCAAAGACCCCAAGGTCGCACTCAGAAAACAATAACCGTTCCTCGCAAAATGGACTTCAAGGAATGAAATTACTGCGTGTGTGTGCCATTATGTGACTGTAGGAGCATAAAAGAGTTGGCGGGGGAGACGAGGGAGGGAGCGGGGAGGAGAGCGGCGAGCAGGAAGTGGGTATTTCATGTCGAAATGATTGCCTGTAATAATTAGTCTTTGGCTCGGAACCATTTACTGAGAGAGACGGAGGGAGGGGGAAGCGGCTCAGAGGAGAAAACAACAGTGAGTGGCAAGAAGCAGAGAGGGGGAACAGGAGATATAGAGTGTGTGTGTGCGTGTGCGTGTGTGTGTGTGTGTGTGTGTGTGTGAGCAACCATGGGCTTGCTTCCTCCAATCTCTCACTGGCGCTGACAGGAGATAAGATGATCAGCCCAATGCGCTACAAATCCGCAGTCTGCCAGCTCTGAGACAGCTCTGTCAGTGCAGCACTACGACTGAACCAAACGCACAGTAATGGTTAGGTGTGAGAGTCGTCATGTACATATACACACACACACACACACACACACATAAAAGCAGGGTGCACCGTGGCATACTAATGAGACACACACGAACGCACGCGCACTTACAAGAGTCTACAGACAGTGAAGCATCTAATTAAGACCCAACTCTTTGCAGATGCATAATGTGTTTTACCGCGGCAGTAAAAATTGTCAATGACTTTCAGTTTTACAATACCTCATTAGAGCCATTGTCGTCGAGTTTATATAGACAAAGGAAAAATAGAGAGGTGAGAATAAGTAGGGATGCACGAACAGTATATAAATGAGAGTACGCTAAAAACACATCTGGACATTTTTAGATCAATAAAAGCCACGGTTTCAAAAATCTTCCAGTTTTCTTCTTCACAAGCCAAAAATGTCATATTGGGGAAGACTCCTGGTTAATTCTGTTATTTCACGGGATTTCCAACATCCTAAAAGAAAAGTATATAACAGCAGTCTACACCTTGCAGCTCTGCAATCAACCAATACTTAGTTAAATAGTGTTAACGCTATGGTTAATGTCGAGCATCCACGAGGTACTTTTTGATGGATAGGTCTACAGCCAGGGGGCGACGGTGGCGCAGATGGTAGAGCGGGTCGTCTCATGATCGGAAGGTCAGGGGTTCGAATCCCGCCTCCTGAAGGTGCACATTGTCGTTGTGTCCTTGGGCAAGACACTTCACCCTCCTTGCCTCCAGTGTCTGCGTACACTGGCGTATGAATGAGAGTATGAATGGGCCCCCTATGAGAGACCAACAGGCCCGTTTGGAACTATGAGGCCGTCCTTCCGTGGACCCACCACCTGCAGAAGGAGCCATAGGGGACTGGTGCAATGTGACTTGGGCAACTCCAATAGCTGCCCCCACGACCCGGCAACGGACAAGTGGGAGAAAATGGATGGATGGATGGATGGAGGTCTACAGCCAATCGTGCGGTCTGGAGTAGAGCTAGGACAATTTCATGTTAAATGGTGCTGGAGGAGAAAGCATTCATTTCTTAAACTGGGGTTTATTTAATTTTGAACCATACTAATACAAGTCTTCGTTCTTAATATAAGAGTCCACACACACATTGAAAACTGAGATTGATCAATTGTGAACTGATAAATTGTGATTTATTGTTCTGCCACATTGCCCAGCTCTGGTTGACATGTATGATCCAAATCTGGTCCTTGAACGCAACTATTATCGAAGACCTACTAGACCCGAAATGCCCTGTGATGTTTAAGTGTACAACCAGCACGGACGAAATATGTCTCATGCATACAACACTAGACTGACGACTCTCCTGAGTGACCGTCATGCATCAGAGGACAGGTGTTATTCTAAAGCTGTATACCAGGCAGGATTGCAAGACAGATGGAGCCAAGTCGCACGGTGCCAGAGTTGTGCCTTTACTGCGTCAGGACCGTTTAGCCCCCAGTCTCCAGGTACGCCACTGTTCACTTTACATCTCATTAACTATTGATCGTCCCTAACCTCCAGTCTCCGCTCCGCTAAAAAGAAAACGCATCTTCAGTCTACAAACACACACACACACAGAGGACGCACCCAACTGGCCTGTGTACTCTTTCATCATCTCTCAAGGGCGGAAAAGGGAACGCACACCAAACAAAGCCGGGATCCTGCCACTAAATAGCCGAGTGTCCACAGGGTGCTCTGCTGCCACTTACCACACACATGAGACACACAGGGAGAGGCTGGCTCATACAAAACACAGCCAGCCACAAAAACTAGTGCCACCTTCGAGCAAACGCTTATGAATGTTGGCAATTACTTAAAAATTGCTCATAATTTTAATGTCGACAATGATTGTTACTTTATTTCTACTTAAATATATGACTTGACTTTTTTGGAGAAACCTTAAGCCGTGTGTGCCCTCGTACAAGCAAAGGCAATACTTGAGAAAGTGTTTGAGCATTATGGGCCAAGTGCCCCGTTTATCTGAAACAGCACTGCACAAAAAAAAATGAGATAATTACAGACGGACGATACTTTTTAAATCAATTACAGAGCTGGCGGGTATAAAAGGTAAAGGTTTGTATGTGCATGTCGTCACTTTAAACAGTTTTGGTTAGGCTACATTCGGACGGACTCCTGAATGTAATAGCCGTACTTTGGCTTCCCACAGCGAGGCTCTCCGGTTGTGCTGCGGTGTAGTTAGCCACAGACAAGAGGCAGGGCTCTTGAGCGATGAGTGGCAGTGCACAAGTGGCTGGAAACCTATTTGACTCAACCGATCACACACACACACAAGCGCACACACACCATCAGCCGTCCGCACAAGCTGCACGTGTTTCTAAGAATTACAATAATGAGAGCTCCGTCAGCAGCAGGACCACACAGATTACAGCCCATGTACAGTATACCATAACAACACATTTACATTTTGTATCTTCTACTAATAATATCAGTAGGTACTCTGGTGTTACTAAGGCAAATCATAGTATTTTATGAGTCTGATATTGTGTTACAGACCCATTTAGATTTATTAACCATTCCTGTATTTGTGGAACCACTTGTTGCTCTATACCAGTCACACACATGCCACATAACGGCCTCAAAATAGAAAACCCCCCTCCTCCCCTCCCCTCACACAATTGCAGCTCATCAGCACTAATCCCTTCCCTCCATCTCATGCCTGCCATCTAATCCAGCATCTATCAGAACCAGCCACCTCCTCAGCAGTCAAAATACACTGCTAATCCCTGCTGTACCCAGACATCATTGTGTTCAGATAATTGGGGAGGTCTGTTCTCGTGCCTTGAATCTGTTGCAGTGTGGTGGCTCATCCCCGTCCTGACCACGGGGATGTGGGGAAGTGGGTTTGGTTATGTGTGAGGCGAGTTTGACCAGTGCGCTGATGGGCGACACAGCTAGCCCTGGTGACTGGGATCAGCCTGTGTCTCTATACTAAATGCCTATCATACACAGAGCCAGCAGCTAGGTTCCCGTTGAGAGGATGGTTAAGATAACTGATGAAAGTGTAGCCAAATTATGTAAAACAATTAATACAATTCCCCAGCTGCGTCTGTGGGGAAAACTTTGCTGGATCTGCTCTTTGTCTGACCTGGACTCGAGGATATCTTACCATGGGCATAAAGTCCCTGACAACATTGCTCCATCGTTTAAGGCCCCCCATCACAATATGAAACTAATCAAGGAAAAAAAAAAGACATCATAGACTCACTAGAAAGATCATAGCTGAGAACTATTCAACATTTCCTAATAGCGGATGCTCAAACTCTTGATTGAAAAATATTGTTTTCTCAGAGAAAATTAGCAAAAGCAACAGTGCGGTTTGTTTGTCAATTATCAGTAACGGTCGTTCCAGGTGGATGGCAGCGTGTCTGGTTAAACACTCATCTGACAGCTACGAGAAGAGAACGGACGGCTCAATCTGTACTTTGTTCATTGTCCTTTGATGCAATAATTTTTGAAAACTTCTTAAGGCTGTATGTGAAGGGTAGCTCTGGCCTAGAAACATGAGCCGAGTGCAGCAACCCTGAGACAGCTCATCATTTCCTCAAACTGGCCATTCATTCATTTTTTTTCTCCAAATCACTTATTGTGGCGTGGGTAAAGGCTCTAGGTGTTTCATGAAGTGTACCACTGAAGTGCTTCCTCAACAACTTCTCATTAAGAGCCTGTTGTTACAAATCAAAACATTTAGCAATTTAATGTGAAGCAAAATGGGTATAAAGGATGTGAAGGCATATTTATGGATACAACTACATGATAAATAATGGTGCGTGGGTGAGTTTTCCAAAGGGATTAACATTATGACCAAGTTTGATCTGTCATTGTCACATCGTATTATATACAGTATATGCTTCTTTTGGTGTTCTGTGTCCATGTATTGTTTTAAAACTTGTGATGTAGCAGAAGGTTTTTTGTCCTTGTATGTCCTAACAGCCCACGGCCTATAGTTACCAAGCAAGAACTTGCATTCTCTTGACCATTATGCGGTATACAGAGATTCATGCATGTTTAACATTAGAGTTAAGCGTTCAGATTGCAATTGACCAGACGTTCAACCTGCAAGTACAATCCTCCTTCTATCCTCCTCTATCTATGGGTTTGAAAATGTAAGCCAGCAGACGGAATTTGATAAAGGTGGTCATAAAAGTCTAATGCATGGATTATTCGGCAGTGTTTGTTCAAAGCTTGGCCAAACAGAATAATAAGGACACACACAGTAGCCCAGAGGTTTGAGGGGATGTGGACGGAGAGGGGCTTACAAAAGAAGTTTGAAGTTGGATCGTGACGAGGGAGGGGAGTCTGCAGCCAGCTAAATCAAAGCCGAGGGAGAGCAGCGCATCCACGGGAGGGGCAGAGCCCCCTGTGAAGGTGTGCCAAGAGATGAAGAGGAGGGGAGCAGAGAGTGGGAAAGGCTGGGACTCCAGATCCAACACAAATCCCACATTCAAAGACTTTGAGGCCACTCATTCCTGCACATGAGGAATGTAGAGGAGAAATCTGAATACGCACTACAGACTCATTTATGGAGGCTACTGGCCAAGGACAACATTTGCAGAGGACCGGCTGGAAGTGTGCCAGGAGGGTTAGTCAAAACATTGCATATGCTTGCCTCACATTATTACAGGCAGATATTTGGGGGCTGTGTGAACAAGTGGACATCAGCACAAAGGAAAACCTAGAGTGGATAAAACATTGAAAGACAGAAAAATCTGCTGTGTTTTCTAACTCACTGAGCCAAACAGAACCCTGAGTCTGGGTAATCCATGGCCAAAACAGTTTGTTATTATACTGTGATATGGGCATCAATTACAGCCTCCCACCTGTGGTACTGGGTCTGAAGAAACTGGAACTCCTCCTTGATGCGGTCTAGAGTTTCTGGGTAGGTCAGTTTCAGGGACTGGGGTGTACCCGACGCTGCGGCCGCAGCTGCCGCGGCGGCTGCCACTACTGAGGCTGAAGAGCCCGGGGGCGGCTGCAGAGGTGCCTGAGAAAACAAGAAAAACAAATGAATATTGGCTTTATGCTGAAAAGTTGCTCTAGAGTAAAACATCTAGCCTAATTTACAGATGCAAGGATAACCAACACCTGGATTTGTCTACAATGTCTGGGTCAGTTAGACAAAACACACTCAGAGCACAGACCTTTGTAGAAGAATGTGGAAACAGTGAAACGGTTTCCTAAACCTTAAAGTGGGTAGTATTCCAGTTTAGAGTGAAATGTTTTACACAATTTGTCACACAGCCAGCATACATTTCACCAATCTCTCAATCGCTCAGAATCCACACTCCAGGACCATTCATTCAGTTACGCGAGTAGACAAAGCAATATCAACTAATAACCTTGAATTTGCTTGGCCATTTTAAACAGATTTATAATCAAATAAAAGAACAGTCTCACCCAAAGAAACACATTCTTCAAACTACCGTCTAAAAGAGACAGAACAGTGGCAGGTATTCCAAAAATGTGTGGCCCGGACGGCTATGGACCCCTCCCCTAAATTCTGTGCTTAGTTGCCCCTCTCTGCAGGGTTCAGAGCAATTAGGAGGCTACAACCATAGAGGTAATGCTGCGGGACAGGCGCACAAAGGGGGCTGAGAGGAGGACTAGTGGGGTGGCGAGGGGCTGTTCGTCTATCTGTCTATTTGGCTCAGTGTCAAAATAACAGGCTGAAGAATCTGCTGGGGCCTGGGAGCTGCTTCAAGGGCCAGCAGCCTGTGGTCAAGAGAGAGACATTGAAGTTCAGTGACAGGCATTAATGAGTGGCTTTCAGGAGAATGCTCTGTTAGCAGCAGGTTAATCTGATACAAATATCTGACCTGTAAGGCTTGCCCAGTGCTATAAACTGTCTCGCCAGTGGCAGTTAGGCGCACTTTTTCCTCCCCAAAGACATTAAACAGAGAATAAGAGGCATTTTGTTTTGTTTCTTTTGTGTGCATTCTTTACCTGTAGTCTTGGAGCGCTGTCTGGTTCCCTGGTGATTGATAATAACGCAGCCAACTTCCTTTGGGAAATTTGCTGGAATTTGCATTTAAAGAAATAGACCGAGTTCATTTTTGTATTCCGGCGCGCTGCTTCAGTCGTGCCGTGAAGGCTTGAACCAGACTGAACGGGAAATAGGTTCTGCCACTGTTTGCACGCAATTCTAGTTCAGTCTGTGTATAAGAAATATTATAATTACGTTACACTGGTTTTGTTTAACCCCAACATTCTGCCATGTAAAAACGCTTGGAGACAAGGCGGCGACTGCGTTAGGTTTACCGAGCTTTGAAATTAAGGCGCACTCCCACCCTGCCTTTGCCCTCGATGCCCATTATGTTTGTTTTTTTGCAAATATGTATTTTTTTGTTGTTGCCTTAATAGATAAAATAGACCTAATGAAAGCATGGATTTATGACACTTATTGTTAAAAGTGCTGTAATAAAAACATTGATAGAAATATTAGAAGTGAATGAAGGTTGCTGGGACTTCAAATTCAACATCGTACAATACATCAGATATATTTCATCCATTCACTTTCACTTTTTTTTTTAAACAGCTCATCGAGGTGGTCATACGATTTCCTTAAAGTCTAGATCCTAGATAGATTTGACATGATTCAGGTGCAGCATCTTTATATTGGCTTTAATAAGTAAGTAAAGCTTCTCCTGCAGGATCACACAATGATGAAAAATGGCTTCTCACTCATTCACTGAGAGCAACGGTAAAGTAAATGTGAGACAATAGAGGTGCATTTCACAATCAATCACAATATGACGATCTCTCCAAATGAGTAGATCGTCACAGGGATCACAGTTCAGTTTTTATCGTCCCGACGCCACTTTGAAGTGATACAATTATTCATTTTGTGTTAAATAGTTGATAGCGTATTTGCGATTGATATCTTTAAAATACTACTACTGCAGAGTCCCGGGTCTTCTATTCAACTGTCAATCCTGTGTATATACTTCGTTCATGTATCAAGCAGTAAACAACAGCCATCATCTTAATAAACCCATTCACCACAACAGTAACAATTAATTTGGTCTAAGAAAAGAGCGCACTTCTCCGTGTTCTACACAGACGTCTGTCACACATTAATGGCTCTTAATTAGACATTCATAATCACAACAACTCGAGTTCAGTGGAGAACCGCTGCGCCACAGTTCAGCCGAGGTAGAGAGGCACTGCTACGAGACAAGAAAATGGGAAATAAGAAGCAAAAAGACCATAGGAGTGTGCTGTGGCCTCATTGTTCCTCTTTCCAACAAGCTGCTCTCAATCTGTCGGCCAGATCCCCCTCGTGCAGCACAGAGACACACACTTGCCCCATCTACTCCATACCACACACACACACAAAGATGTGCACAACCCTCTGATTAAACACCAAGCCCTTCTCCTCGCTCACACACCAATTACTCTTCACAGCAGGAAAAAACAAGAGCACCATGGCCGTTTTATAGAAGAAAGAGGATTTTCCATCACTTTACTTTTTCTAAATTACATCCTCCTTTAGCTGCAGTGTTTGTGTCTTTGTGGAGGCACAGGTGAGAGGAGAGAAACCAGAGCTCAAGATGGTATGAGGATGAAAAGAAGTTTGAATGAAGAGAGCTCTCCTCAGGTTAAAGAGGAATCGATGTGTGGTGGTCCAATATGTTAATAGCTATGGAAAACAGATGTCCTGAGGTGTAGGATTGACAGAGAGAAAGAAAAAGCTAAACAATTTTAAATAACTGAAAAAACTTGCTATATATGTTTGCAATATTGCAATAGCGTTATTGCGATATTTTACTAAACCGTTTCAACACTGTTCCATTCAAAGTGAACACAAGTTGTAAGTCATTTGTTTTTCAGCAAATTGTGTCAAAACAAGACTTAAAAAAATTGATTAAATAATCATTCAGGATCAAAACAAGACTTCAAAACAAAAGGATTAAAAAAGGCTAAAACAGAACTAGATTTGTACTACAAATTTGCATCTATACATATTTTTTTTTCCTTTTCTGAATCATACAAAGAGTAAGGAAACTGTCTTAACCAGGCGAATACGGCTGATCCTGTATTAGCTACACACCAAATACCAGTTATAGGCAATGCTTCTAATGGTGTAAGGAGGATCATCATTTACCAAGTGCCTTGGCTTCTCAGAAATGCAACCAAACACTCATCCCCAGCAACTTCACCGCCTCCCATAAAGGTCTGCTCACCACACACAAGCCAAACAGCTGATCGGGCTTTAATGTCGAAGGTCAACCATGGGTCTGACCCCGTGACCTCCGGCGATGGATCCAGTTCCACCTAATCACCCGATAATCCCAGTCATGTCTTTGCTGCAAACAGGCGACGCGGCATCTGCCCTTGAACAAAGCTTACATAGACTGAAATCTCAGTTACACAATTACTTGACTTTGTGCAGTCAAGCAATCCCGTGTGTGCTAATACCAAGAGAAGATTTTCTGAGATGTGCCCACGTAGAAAAAACAAGTCTGGCTCTGATATGATTAGAGATCACCCGATTACCCAACTGTTTAGACAGATCACGGGAGGTGTTGGGTCATTTCCATTGTACGTGGGGAAAGCCACGGCTAAAATGGGTAAGGATACCAAGTGTCCCAGAATAAAAGAGGGAAGCCTGTCACTTTCGATGTCCAGGCACGCGCACGGACTAATCTGCTTTAACCCGCAAAAGCCTAAGTCAATTGCAATGATTAAATGAGGACCTGATGATGAAGGGATGAGAATGGAAGCACAATGAGTTGTCTATGGGGATTTTAACCCCGTCGCTTGCTTCATTGTGCAATACAGGGGGCAACAATCCAATCAGGACCTTAGAAATCAGAAAAAGCTCAGCAACTTACATAGGCATAAAGTATTACATCACATTAACAACTTTATGTCCAAACCACTGTATTTGTGTAACCCTTAATTGACCAAACAGTAACAACCTCCGAAACATTGAAACTCGAATGAGGAAACACTAATTACACCACAAGAAACACTTCCATGACCCCACATCCTCTTCTTACACCCTACCCTCCCTCCATTGCACACATGCCCCCACATGTCTGCTCTGAGCCCTATAAGGGTGCATGCACACCAGATTTCCTCAAGTTTTTACAACGCACTTTACTCTGTTCATCAGAGGAACAGCCATATGAATGAGAACCACAGGATGTGTGTCATCCACACTCAGTGACCGACGCTGATGCATACTTTGCTAATGGGGAAGCTGTAGCTGTTTAATGCTAGAAATCCATTCTTTCAGTCTTCCCTCAAGAGTGGCAAGTTGTGTTTTTTTGTGGTTTCTGCATTTCTTTTGAACACTGATGGTGTACAGTGGCAGAGTGGTTAGCATTAGCTGTGTTGAGGGTTGCAGCGTCGATTTTCTGAACAGCCGACTCTGGAGCTCTCCGAGTGGACAGAACAAGTCCTATAGTGTAGTAGACATTTAAATATTGTTTAAACAGTTTGGATATCTGGATCGACTTCTATGTTCAGAAGCTTCTTCTCCCTCTTGTCGAATGTGAGACTGTTTAAACACCCAAGCTGTTTGTGTGTGTTTGACCATCGACCTTGAGATAGCGCCTGCCTCCTGATTAGAAGACGACAAACAACAATAAAAGCAAGTGCAAGTGGCTTCGGAGTGGCTTCTATAGAAGGCCTTTCCATTTACGCAGGTTTGGGTTCACAACACAGATTAAACTGGATTCTGAATAGGCGACTATGGAAATGAGCGCTTTAAGAGAAAGTTGAAACTGACATTGAAAGCTTGCACAAAGATGCAAAGTGGAACATGTCATTTTGAGCGTTGTTTACCGCCAGTGAACCCCCTGCCTTTTTAAGAGCCGTTTTCATCTCAAATTTCCCTTCTCTTCAGAGGGCAAGATGCAGTCTTCGCTGCCTGTTCGATGTAGCGCAGCCCATTAGTCAGGCCACTAATTACACTGCTTACCCAGAGCCTAACATCACAGTAAACACCCACCCAGCCATGTCTCTCTTTCCCTCTCATCTCAATACCTCCGGGAAGGCACCCACCAAGTTCAACACAGAATGGGCTTCTTTCACCATGATGTGGATGGGGCCGTTAATTAAATTAACAACAAAATTCCTCCTAAATTTAGAGCGAATGTACATTTTAAGATGGTTACGGTTGACCAGTTAGTTTAAAACATTACTAAACCTTAATACTTCGGCATGCAAGTTAACATAATTGAGATAAATATGTATAAAGCCACTAATATATGTAGTCGTCTGTTCAGTATTGTTATGCAGACAACCTATTAATATAAATATCATCATCATTGTGGAAGTGAATTGCAGACGTGGCCAGGTGATTTGCATTGTTCCAGAGGCATGCGGTGAGGAAGAATGACACAGCGCTGTGGCCCCTGCTGCTAATCTCCCAGTGATTCCTGCACTAGACGGGGGGGGAGGGAGGGGGGGGTCTGCCAGGCACCTGTTTTCATTAGCAAACGCACATCTTTCTTTACCCACCACCACCGGCTCATTCCTCTCTCCCCGCTTCCCTACCCACAAGCCTCGTTATTCAAATTTCCCTGCTGTCACCCCACATTAGCAACGTGCCACAGTTTGCCTGTCAGCTGGCTTAATTGCTGGAGGTGCTTTCTTTTTATTAGGTAACCCCCCCCCCCCCCACACACACACACACAAACACACATACACTCCCCACTGCTCGCTTGTTCCCTCCAAACCTCATGCACCTTTGCAACAGCGCGCTAAACCAGAGCCAACTCCGGCCCAGTTCCACCTCCATTTTCTTCTGGGGTTTTCTGAACACGGTGAGGGTGATAAAGAAGGGAAGAACGTTTGAATGGAAAGAAAGCATGCGTTCATTCATCATTTCTTGATACGGTCTTTTGTTTTGTTAAGTTTTTGCTCGTTTCATTTTGATTTAGGTTAAGTTGTACTGTTACTGTCTTGTAATACCATCAACTCAACAATATGCTAACAACGTTCAGGCACAGTATGAAGTTTTTTTTAATGAATACTACTTCATTAGAGACACTACCGGCAATGTTTGTCAGCAAGGGTGCTAGAAATAAATGATTACGTGAAAAAAATACCTAATTTTCTTATTTACTCTGATCAGCTAATTATTTGGAGACGGGTATTAATATTAAAGCTATTGCTACAGTTGTCACCGGCAATTTAGCTCCTCCTCAATGTATAGAAAGATAGGAACACGCATCTTAAATATTTCCCAACACAGCCGTCTAGCACAGTGTTTCCCAACCCGGGGTACGTGGACCCCTCGGTGTACTCCAGCACTTAGCAGGGGGTTCTTGGAATTTCAATATTAATGTAAAAGGAAAGCTAGTTTTAATGTGTTAATGTGTTTTATGTAATTCAGTAAAAGGTTTGAGAGTATTTTAGCTTCATTCAACACACTACAGAATAATCTTAGTTTAGTTGGTCACTTTGTAATAATATTGGCAGGATCCTTGAGGTAGGGGGTACTCTGAGATTGTGGAGTGTCTCTCCATGTATAATAAAAGGCTATGGGCTAAAAAACCTCATTCTATTTTCAGTCTTTACACATGTTGATAACCGTTTGATTTTAGATGAATGCAAAACGTTCTGCACTGAAGTCCCGTCTGTCCAGGATGTATGCGGATCATACAATGTGGGTCACGCGCCTGTATAAAATATGGGTCATCTCCCTCACAACACCTCTGTATCCAGTGATGACAGCTCTCGCCAGTGTAGCATTTCTGAGTTGTAGCGGCTGGCCTTAGCTGAGTGGCACTGGCAGGAGGTGCAAACAAGAGCGTGGTGCCGCGCCGAGCTGCGGTCTAGGGTTAAAACAGGGCCACCGCTCACCACATTCCAGTGCGGGCCCGCCACCGTCTGCCCCCCTCCGCCCCAGGACGCCTGACCATACATTAAGAAGTGGTTTGGAGTGCTCACAGGGAACACAGGCAAGATGAGAAGGATTGGGTTTACAGTGCAAAACCTCAAAGCCGCAGTCTGCCTTCTCCTGCCCTGCTGCCTCCTCGCACTCCACTACATCCACTGAAAAACATGTGGAAATAACATGCCATCAGCGGGAAGTGTAGAATGGAAAACTCGCTCAATTGTAATGGAATTTGAGCATGCAGCCAAACACTCTATAAAATATTTAATTTCAGTGAGGAATTGATTAAAATGCAATCTACTTCACACTAATCTGGCTGCTTTGTATGGGGACGTGAATGTCAAAACACCATCAGGGGCGGAGGGGGGCAGGGCCGCCATGGCAGAAGGATGGAGATGAGGGTTAGGCAAATGAGGAGGTCTTAATTGATACTTCATACAGCTGGAGCATCGGTGTTTATGTATTTCGAGGTGCTCCAAGGCTCTCCACTCAAACAAATGAAAGGAAACGGAGATGAAAATGTAAATATTTTGAATGAGGCCAAGACAATACAAAAAGAGGGCGAACAGAATCAAGCAAAAACTTTCTGCCATCACTGCCCATGTTAGATTTGGATAAGGGCACAGTGGTGTGAGTGTGTCAATGAGCTCGCCTCGATTTCCTGCTCTTAGACTGAAAAATAGACTCTTCAACTGGGTCAACTCCATGATAACCTATATGGAGATACAGGGATCATAGGCTACTCTCTGGCAACTATCAAGAGCATGGGAACTGCGCACAAAACGCAAAAGGAAAGTTGTGAGAGAAACCAAGGAGGATTACAACATAAGTTATTAAACAACGTGCGACTTGATACGTTGTTACTGCGATGGCTTTTTTTGGTTATGGTATTTTTACTTGCATATGTGATGCGTACGAAATACCAGCATATAGAGTTACATGTCATTCGTTTAAAATGGAACAAATGGGAAAAGAAGTGAACAAGCCCATACTTACCGATGGTCGGTTTTGGGGAAACATTTTAGCCGCCGACTCGTGCGTCTCCCTGTGTGTGTTTTTTGTCCTTCTCCTTCTTGCCCTCCTTTGCTTCGTCGAGAAATGTGAGCAGTTGATTCACTATTGTTGCCTTCAGAGAGGCATTTGGCCTGCTTTCAAACGTAAAGCCGAAGCTAGTCTCGACTCGCTCATTCCTTGCTTCAAGACTCCTTTGTTCTGGCTTGTATCTCCAAACGCGCACCACACCGCGCCGCGTAGCAGCAGCCTATGCGAAGGAATAAACCAGCCGGGTCGGGTCGGGGAGGCGAGGAAAGCTAGCAGTCTCCCCCCCCCCTGCTTTACCGCGCCCCAAGTCCGTATAACTTGGGGGTTTCGCCGGGTCGGATAGTCCTGTCCCGTCCGTGTGTGCTGCGCGGAGCGAGCAAGCCGGAGGAGGAAGAGACAGCGGGGTTGTTTCTTGCGGCTTTCGGAGAAGGACAAGGCGGCAGCACATTGAACGCACTCTCTTTTGTCTTGCGCTCTGGCCTGCACTCTTTTCACACAGCACTCCCCACAGTCCCTCACCGCCTCTCGCTCCCCCCGCGCCGATTTGAATGGGACATAGCATATGAGTAACCTGCTTTCTTTTTCCAGAAATAAATGGTGTCCCGTACTAAATATTGTGTGTGTGATCCTCTCGCGCTAATTGCTTATATATCCTACTGCCTTTAATAAAAAATAAAAATAATTAATACAATAAAACGTGCTTCTTTTTTGTAGCGTGTGGTAATTTGGTTGTCTTTGTGAAACGCACGCAATTCAGGACATATAAAATAAAGAGCTCATGTAAGATTATAAAAAAGTGGAACAGTATGCAGAAAAGGAGCGTAATAAGAAATGTTCAGTGATTGAATGAAATCTCCACGTGGGGCTCGGCTCAGGCACAGTAAACAGTGGTAAAATGAGCCAATCCGTGTCGCGAGCGCCCCACGTGGGGAGCGCTGACCGGTTGCTGATTGGTGAAGATGGGGCGCACAATGCTGCGCACGTCAATCAAGTAAACTACTGCACTCTACGGGCTTAACCCTTTCCTCGGAGCTGGGGGTGAATGCCAGGAGTTGTGTGGCGGTAGTGGCTGTATCAAGATTCAGCGGTTTTCCGTCTTCTTTACCACATAAACCGTCAGTGCATTAACAGAATGTACATTTCTGCAAGCTGCTCAGTATTGTGGTAGAAATGATCGAGCTATAGGCGTCCCAGAAACCCCTGGACCTTTGTTTGATTTGTTTTAGCTATAGAGGTAGGAGGAAATTAGCGAAATATTATGGATCCTTCAAATATGTTGTGTTATATCGCTGATCTGAGCAATGGCCCACGTTACACAGAATTATTGCCCAAACTTGGGGGGTGGGGGGGGGAGTGGAAAAATTGGTATTCTGGTGGCACGACCCCTTTAGCAGGTCTCATAATTAGAGAGAGGGAGAGATATTGAAAAAGCAATTTCTGACAGTGGAAATCACAACCTGCCAGAGGTGGAGTTGGAAAATATAGATGGGTATGTGCGTAATGCGTATAGGGCCTGTGTGTGTGCGTGTGTGTGTGTGTGTGTGTGTGTGTGTGTGTGTGTGTGTGCGCGCGCGTGTGTGTGTGTGTGAGAGAGAGAGAGCTGGAGAGAGGGGAAAGGGAAGGCAGCTAGGGGGCAGGGAAGGAGGAGGAGGGAGAGAATAAAGGATGAAGGACAGCGGGGGGGATGCTGAGAAAGACGAGCCGGTAGGAGGGTTAGAGATTGAACGTGCACATGGTGATGAAAAAAAGTATGTGCGTGGGCTCGTGTGTGCGTGTGTTCGCCAGACAAGCAAGGGGATGGGGGAGAAAGAGGAAGAGCGAAAGAGAGAGAGAGCGAGAGCGAGGGGAGAGTGGGAGCAGAACGATTTTATTGCCATTTCTTTCTATGAATTTTAATGCAAGACGCCAGTCTCCCTCTTCGGATCATGGGATCACATTTATTAGAAAAAAGAACAAAAAAGTCTCGAGGAATGCAGTGTTTTGTTTGGGTGTTTTTGTTGTTGTTGTTGTTGTTGTGGTAACTTCTTTTTGCACTGAGGCTGTTTAGCTGAGTGAGGTGCTCATAATTGTGATGTTAACACAGGGCAATTAACTGTGGCCAATAGATGAGTGTAAGGGGTGAGAGGAGTCCTGATAAAGACGCTACTTTCTTGACCAAAAGAAGGACAGAGTTGCATGAGAATGGGTGTAAATAATACTGTTCGAATAAGGGATCTGTTTTTAGTCCTGTCATGTGAGGCTGCAGAGATGCTGAGCGAAACTGCAGGCATGTCGTATCAACAGTGGAAATGCCCTAAGGATTATTTTCTAAGCTACTGTTAAGGACATGTATGTTTGTTTGTGTGTATGTACTGTATGTCTGTCTGTATTTATGTATTTAAGTATGTTTGTATGTATGTATTTAAGTATGTATGTATGTACTGTATGTACTGTATGTTTGTATTTATTTATTTATGTATGTATGTATGTATGTATGTATGTATGTATACATACATGTATATAAATACATATGTATATGTATGTATTTATATATATGTTTTAAATAATTCCATTGATCTATTTTTTTGATACAACGACCTAAAACTTGATGACAAACCTATTTCCACAACAGCTTGAAAGATCAATTATGATTCTTTCGTTCACAAGTATTAGGCCAATAGGAGCTGCGATTACGGCACTTTGGATGGATCAATAGTCCTGTGTCTCAGGAGGCCTGGAGATGCAGAGTGAAATTCCACTAAGCTCTGGAAGTCATAGCCAAACCAATAAACAATCATTTTTAGCATAAGAATGGAGGCCCTTTCTTCCCTCATCTGCTTGGTATTTTATTATTCACATCCCTCCAGCATGTTGCCAATGGAACAGAACAATACAATTCGGATGCTATAAATGTGGTGTAAAACATCTTGAGCAATCAGCTTTTGGAGCCACTCCATTGAATCAAAGAGCTGTTGGGGGCCAACCAGCCCAGCAATATTGTAATAATCATACCCGCAGAAATATTCACCTGGAGGAGAGTTCTCTGGAAAAGGGGTCAAGTTGGAAAAGAGCTGGATCCTTCACAGCTGTGCGGGGTTTTTTGTCGACATGGGAAATATGTGCAACTCTACAGCAGTGAATTACAATAAGCCCCTTGAGGAAATATTTGTAAGTCATTTTGGTATTAAGTTATTGGAAAACATTAATGAAATGTGTATTATGGGAATTACAAAATGATGAAAGGATCACCACAAATCAAAAGGGCCAAAAGTCCTCAGCATATAAATGCTGACTTTTCAAAAAAATACCTGACTCCACTATTCGGCCATTCTATGTTGCGGTTGTTTGAATATACATTTAGAAAATATACCAGTCTTTATGGTTCTCCATAAGTTAAAACAGAATGAAAACTGATAGAGAGTCAATTGGGAGAAAGTTTAGTCTACATTTGTGGGGCTTTTGTGTCCCTCCCAGACACCCTGACTCTCTTCTCTTAATATGTCCCCAGCGAGTGTGAGTTGGGGCCCGGATTGGCTCCTTGGCCCAGCATGAGCTTGAGTGACAGAAAGACAAGGCCACAGTGTTGTATACCGCCCACCACCCCACCACCCCACACCCCCTTCCATGCTCATTCACCCTGCCCCCCACCCCTCTGTCCCCCATCAGACAAGCCGGGAGACGGCACTGTGATTTATTAGGCTCTGCTCCTCTGGGACCCCCACCACTACTACATCCACCCTCTCCGCGACCACTGGCCCTCCTTCCTCCCCCTCCGCCCCAGCACCCCCACATTGCCCCCGGGGAACGGGGGGTAATGACCCGCATCAGCAGCAGGCACGCTCACGAGCACACGCACAGTTGCACAGCCACAGCAAAGGCACACACACGCACTCCTTGTACTGCTAAGGAATAGCACGAAATAAGCAACCCGCGAGTCTGACGCACACATTAGAGAGATGCTGACACATTTAGGCTCACGGCCGCGAGACCTCAGAAGGCGAGAGCTCCACTACTGCCAGAACGTTTACCGAAAACACACCTAATTTGTGGTTAAAGTTATTTCAGCCACGAGACACGGACAGATAAGTGAGGCGCTGATCATCCAACAAGGTTCATTTGGTTTCAAGATTCTTTTAATCTTTTAACCTTTTCGTGCCGCACAGTTTTGGCTGCTCCTCTTCCCCTGAAATCATCGCGACAAGACCATTAACACTTGTCACAGTAAACACTGCTACTGGATCGATGAGGCAATTGAATTTCGTAAACATGCCCCTGGGACAGTGAACTGGGATGAGAGGGCTATTTTGCTTTTGCGCACCTTTGATGCTGTACTGAAGAAGTCGGACTCCAGATGGCGCAATGGATTTGAATGAAGAGGATCTTGCACCGTTTTGAAACCCTGAAGCAGCCCCAGTCCGATTGTTCTGGAGCAGTTGACTTTAATACTTCCATCAGAATTTCTACACAATAAGGACATTAAAGCTTTGACACAGTTTATTTACGTCTCCACTAAACCATCCAAAAGACATTTCAGCAAAGTAACCCTGGAAATTCCTTTTGCTGGTCCAAGGCAGCAGGAAGGGCATCCGGCTTATGTCACCTCACACCATGGAGGCAACTGATGATTTACTGTCAAAAGGGGGAATCTGAGCTGTGACTGAGTTAGTGTATGAATAATGTAAACAATGTTGAGAATGACCAAAACATCCAATCCATTTGATATCAATATTACCTTTAAATAACACGACAAACTGCTGTACACATTTAATACAAATAAACAAAACAATAAGCAAATACATCTCAATGCAGCTCCATTGAAATAATAAGAAATAAAACCAAACACGCTTTTCTCAACTGGTTGGTCTGAATCCAAATTCACAATACTGCAGGATTCTGTTAAAATGATTAGGGATGAGTTTGATTCCTGGTTGCATAAAGATAGAAATTAATAAATAGAATTGAAAACAAAGAACATCTTTAGCACCAGTTCAAAGTTTGGTCACTTCTTCCATGAAAATGAGACATTTGGCCAGGGCAAGGCTCTTGTGTAAACTCAGTTGTAAAAGAGTTTTAAATCAAAAGGTTTTGTTATTTGTACTGGGTTCTTTTGATATGAGGACGTTTCTCTTATTCAAGAAAGGGTTCTTCAAGTCAACTATTACAAGCTGGAGCTTTATTTAGATTGCATTTTATTCATTTAAAGAAAATGTAACACACAAAACAAAACAAGCCAACATAGCATATATACAATTGCTATTCAGCTCACACTACACCCCTCACGTTATAATGAGCCCCTTAAAACAGTGTCCTCAAAGACTCATCACTGAGGATAAGTGCATGTGTGTCAGTGGAATATCTATGGACAAGGTCAATGTGTAAATTTCAGGGGCTGATTTTGGATTCCGAGTCTGACTCAGAATGAAGTGGAGAGGTTAAATCTGAACATTGACTTGCAAATACTTCTGACAGCTCTCTGTGTGTGCTGCCACTCAGTCCCCACAGCCTGACGCTCCTGCAGTCAGACTCCAGTCCTCACAAGAGCAGGAAAACCACACCCGGGAGCTCAATATGTAATTCTATGAATGGAATAAAAGTTAGTATTACTGAAAGTTGTGGGAGACAGAGTCAAAGATTTTTTCAACCAATCAAACAATCAAATATTGTGACTTTAAAACACTTTCAACCCCCATATCCCACCAAACACAAGGGACTTTCTTGCTGTCTAATATTGAATATTGTATGATGTTGTACTGTATGAAATGTCCTAGTATGAAAATGTATTTAGATTATCAAGAACCTATTTGATCGCAGTGCTGTTCCAACAGTTGTCAATTTTCAGAGAAAAGGTGAATGGTTTTCCTCTTGTTGTTCGTCCTTACAACCCTGGCATAAGACTGCCATCTGCCGGTACGAAAAAATACAATCAACCACACTCAAAATGTCACACCGTTTCATCTTAAAATATAACAATATAGACTTTAGTTTTCCAAACTTAAGTAATGTTTGTAACCCAATACTTTTTATTTATTAAAAATTATATCCGAGCGACTTACATTTTCCAAATTTACAAAATACACTCAAGCTAAATTATATATATATAATTTATCTTATATATAAGCTAAATTATATTTATAAATTATATATATAATTTATATAATTTAAATTATATATATAATTTAGCCTATATATAAGATAAATTATATATATATATATATATATATATATATATATATATATATATATATATATATATATATATATATATATATATATATATGTGTGTGTGTGTGTGTGTGTGTGTGTGTATATATATCTTCCCCCCCCGCTTTTTCTCAGTATTAGTGATAGTGAGTAAATGCAACACCCCGACACGCTCACTTGCCGCTCATTTTGATCCACGGCAATTTTTCAATGCCCTGCTAATCCATTCCTGACCACGCGATGTCGCAACTGTACCTTTTACAAATGATTGTCACACACTGTTAAAAAGTAATGTGTGCGTTTCACTGTGCACTAAAGAAAGCTCAGAGCTGAGGCTGCACTTTGTTATGCTGAGCATCCCTGAACACTCCCACTGTGTTGGCTTAAGTTTGCAAATACAAAGGAGTATTTTTAAGAGGCCCACTCTGTGGGAGCACATCTTGGTGGTAGATCATGGGTTGTCTGTGTTGGGCTGATAATGATACAGTACCTTAGAACCATTCTCTCATGTAAACATGTGGCTCAGACATATTAAATGAGATGATGTGCATCATACACTCTGCTCCTGATGACATCATTCAAACAGTGAACAGAGGTCTGTCGAAGGGTCCTGAGATGAAGGCCGGGTTTGTTTACCAGTGCTTGTTGCTACTGTTCCACAGCGGGATACTTTCCCCATCTTCTATAAGTCTCCAAGTCTCTGACTGTAGGGAAAGATGTGGACATATTGGCTGAGGGCAGGGAAATGGTGTGTGTGTAAATATAAAATACATAAATCTCTCCTCGGGGCCTCTGGTGGCAGGGGTGAGGATGGCCAGCAGCCAGACAAGCTGCTTCTGCTCTGCTCCTGCTGCCTGAATGTACCATTCTCCTCTGTGGCCCCAGAGCACAGAGCTGCTGTCCACATAATCAGAGGACCTTCAGAGACCCCGACTGTCTGTGTGACCACCGCTCTCACTTCTGTACTTAACATGTCACTGACTGAAAGGCAGTCTGATGATGCATGGACTGGAGTTGACAACTATTGACATTCATTTTTTCTGTTTTAGTTCAACACTCAAAGCTTTCAGGTTTATATCGTTAAACTGAGGTGTAGAAAATTCTAAATATTCACAAAAACACATTATAACATAAACACATACAGTATAGGTCATGATGTGTGTGTTTTATTGAATGCATTTCTGAAGGCCTGAAAATCCTACATCTGTATAATGTAATAAAGTTTCTTGTTGAATTATGACGAGCCAGTGAATCAAGGAGAAAATGAATCTTAAAGATCCCATACAAAAATAAAGCTAATTAATCTGCTTTATCTGCTGTTGTTTTGACCATGGAGAAGAAGACACTGCAATCTCAAGTCTCTGGTGACTAACATTGTTCATTCCAGTATGAATGAATGTTCCAATCTTCAGCAGATACACCAACAGAAGAAGAAATTATTTCATATTGGACACAAGAGTAAATTACACCTGCATTTGTCTTGTTAGGAGAAATGAACAGAAAAGATTAAGGAGGGTAGGGTAAGTTGCAGAGGTTTGATTGTTCAGTCCAAATCGCCTCTATTTACCCTGTCCATTGTATCGTCGAGTCTCTGCAATATATGAGTGTAGAAGTCTTGCCTCACAGCGAGACGATTCAGGGTTTGATTCCAAGACCAAGTGGGCCTTACAGTGTCTGGGCGGGTTTTCTTACGGATGCTCTGGTTTCCCCTGTCAACCCATAAGAAGCATAATTCGGTCTTTTCGCCAGGTGAACCTCAAGATCTGGAGATGGGTCAGTGGGCACTGCATGGCAGTCACCTGCTGCTCCTGACAGATCGCCTCAGCACCACTGAAGGATGGGACCATAAGATGTTTCATTTATCAGGACATAACACCACAAAAATGATGTTTACAAATGACAAAGACCAACGTTCTATGCCATTTCACAAGATATTCTCTAGATGTTTATTAAAAGATACACAGTGCTCCAGACACACACTCACACACAGATTCACACTGACACATGAGTTGACAACACTAGTATCCTTAGGCACTCCAGTCCAACAAAGTTTCAACTTGGAGCCACATCACTGCTCCTGAAGGACAGACTCTGGTCCAGGCCTCAGTTAGATGATTTAGATGTACTCTGAGGCATGGGGGTGGGGGGCTCACACACCACAAGGACTTCCAGCTGTTTTGTGTTAGAAATGTGTTTTCAATGTGCACAAGACCCCAGGGACCCAAGTTCATTATGGGATAACCGTGACCCCGCCCCGCCAAAGCACGCCGCCTTCTCCAGCCTCTGCAATCATTACCAGGTGAGACTGAGCGCCCTCTCGGGCCTATCAGGGCTGTGGTCTCTGCGGCCGTCTGCTCCAGGCTCCGCTGCTCCACTGTACCGGAAACACTCAGCACAAATGAGCCGCCAGTATCAGCACAGGAAGAGGCAGCTTTTGAAGTGGGACTGGTAGTATCTCCGGCTTTGGCAGTGTTACTCTTTATCATTACAAGAAGCTTTTAAAAGATCTGTCAAGCATCTGGCTTATGTTTTGAATACGAGAGCATTTTTGTGGTAGGCACTAAAGACTGAAAAAGCACATTCAGGCTGATACAATGGTAAAATGAAACATACACATTCTAGCATATGCACCTCTCAAACATGGAGCATTGCTCATAGCTTTAACAGGTTTTCTGGCTCATAGTGGCAAGCATCGATTATTGCACATAAAAGAAACTCCAACATTCCCAACCAAGAAGCAGATCTTTTAATGTTTCAAATAAATTATTACCATTTTAAAATGGCAGTCCTTCCTCAATTTAAAAATCGTCAAAAGAAAACCTATATAAAGAAAAGCAACAACGTTATGATAATTATATTAGTGGTGTATGTTTGTGCATTAAGATTAAGCTATCCACAAGCATGTGATAAACCACTGCAGTCCAAAGGGAAACAAAACTGATTGGATAAATATGGAAAGGTAATGTCTCCTGTGAAATATGTACTTCAACAGCAAAACTAAATAAAATCTAAAACTGTCATAAACATTGATCGCAATATATCCACAACATAACAGCTGTCATTATAACATACAAACCACTTAACAAAGTCCATCAGTATTTGAGAGAATAACAGGCAGAAGCACAGAACCTTTCTTTGGGATCTTTGGGAAAGGCTGTTTGTAGTGTATCAAAAACGTCCTCAATGGCAACAGTGGAATGCTTTATAGAAGCTATAAGCGTTTAAAACTTTCTTCGACTGGGAAGAAGAAAACAGCCATGGTCGAGAGCCAAGCTGAATATAATGTTAGACTAGTTCAGGACACAACAGACACAAAAACAGAAAATTCAAATGCTTGGAGTTGGATTAAACTTTTGTGAAATGCACAGTAAATGTCAGTAAATGCATCTTAGCATTTAAGAAAAAACAGCAGCAGCCGCTCAGGTGGAGTTCTGCAGCTGTGGACTCTTGATGAAGGTTGTTGTGAGTCTGTGAGCTGTGTAACTCTCACACATAGTTGACCTATGGCATTCGAGAGGCCAGCTTCATTAATGGATTCTTTAAAACATTAAAATTAACACACACTTTTAGATACAAAAAACAAAGCAATACACGTTTTCTTTGACAGGAACAGGAAGTTCCTGTGTAGTCTGTCTCTTCCCCCAGTTAGTTCAGTGGTTTGAGAAGAGTGAGTGGTTGTTGTGAAGACCCAGACCAATGAGCTGGAGTCACGATGGTAAAGAGCACTCCGCATGTCCACATGCTGGAGCCAAACCGGGACCCTCCAGACAAATCACAGGTCTGCCCCTGCTCCCATGTCCGTCTGTCCTACACAGGACCAGAGTTGGGGTGGTAGTTGTAATGGTTGCTGTGCTCTGAGTCTGCGATCTGCAGGCTGGGTTTCCTTTCGGGCTCCTCGCTCTCTGCTGTGTTCTGAGCGCAGCGTCGTGGAGGGCGTTTCTTGAAGAAGTCCGACACAAAGTGCACCTGCAGAGAAGTTAATGAGGAGAGTGTTGGTCACTAGGCAGAGCAGTCTCAACATGTAAAGGATACAGAGGAGGTGAGGGTTGGAAAGAGTGATCACATATGTCTAAGAGTGAGAGGTCTAATTCTCTCGCTCACACACTTCTAAAGGGAACACACTGTGTGCAGCCATAGGCTATAAAACAAGATGCCCAAGGGGGGCTGTAATTTCACCAAGGACTGTGAGGCCAAATGCTCAGACTCACTTTACTATTAATCATAGACGCACAAATGGTTGGTCACTCAAGAGCGTCCATATGGAAGTGCTGACAGAGGTGGAAACCAAACAGGGAAGTGGTGGAACAATGCAGACTCCCACAAGACTGGACTGGACCTGTCCTGAGAGCTGCCAGAGCTTTGTGTGGCTTTCAATCAAAAAACACTCTGCCACCCACCTGTCAACGTCCTGTGAACCTCTTACTGTATAAAACCGTTGAATCAGATACAGTATAAATTACATGTGGACACTAACTAAGTAAATATAGGAAAATGCTGCAAATCTTAAGACATTGTAACATTTCCAGTGTATTACAGAAACCATACAAAAATAGACATGGACACTATAAAATGGCAATATATGGTCAGCCTTTGGTACCTACATTGAGCACAGCGACCAGAGCTCCTTGCAGGAGTCCCACCAGCACGTCGCTCCAGTGGTGTTTGTAATCAGAAACTCGGGTGTAGCCCACATACACCGCAAAGGCCACCAGGAAGAACTGAATAGTTGGTCGGAGAAGTCTGGCCCACTTAGCACAGAGTCTGGCCTGTACATAAAGCTGCAGAGGCAAGCAGGCAATAAAATACATCAGGGTGGCAGAAGAAAGAATGACTCAAGAAAAGTAATTAAATAAACAGTTTACAAAAACATTTGACTCTGTTTGTACCGTCAACAACTGTCAAAATACGGGTATGATACCAAAGTCAAAGTAGGTTTGCTTTGCAAAACCCGGTACTTTTAGGTACTGTAACATACTCTTATGATTATGAGGAGTCAAAATCAAAAAGCGCTTTTAAAGATGCATGCTATGTAGTTAGCAGGAGCACATGTTTCTGTGAACATTCGCCTGCTGCTGACACTAGATGTTCTGAGACTTTCAGGTAGAGGAAATTACATGCCAATTTTCATAGAGCTTTGATCACGATTTTGATTTGATCATGATTCATGTGCATTTAGTATCTTTATATTATTGTTAACAGACAACTGACCCAATCTGCTGCTTTTCTGTAGGTACACACTTCAGTCATAGGTAAAATCCCTCTGCCACTCACTTAGCCCTTAAACAATTTGTTCATTTGCTCAGCTAATGCATCTCACCAACAGACTCCACAGTATACCAACATCCTGTGTCTGTGGTCTTTTTGTAAAGCTCGAGACAGGGCTGCTGCTTTATTTGCGTCTTCCATCTTAGTGTCATGTTTGGAATATATTGATGCACAGCCAAACAAAATAATGTAGGGCTGCAGACAGAAAAAAGGGCATTGACTAGGGAACAAGGTCATTTTTCTTAGGAGTTCTGCGTTTCCTTTTAAGTCCAAAAACATAAAATTGGCTCCTCCTGGTCAACAATGTACTCTGGTTTACTTATTCAACTGCCTGATTCTGGACCAGCTCATCTGGGAACTATTATGGCAGCTTCATGCCTCTGAATATTTACATTGACATCACATGGAGACATTTCCAATATTTGCTCTACAAAAAGGTTATTATTTACACAGTTCGGTGTTTTTGTTTTCACAACTCACCGCCAAGAAGAGCATGCAGTACATGCCGAACGACGAATGGCCCGAATAAAAGGACAACCTGGAGGGATAAGAAAAAAAATGCAGTCTGTTAAAGCAATTGTGATGTCAGATTAAGGAATGTCTATGCTACTACCATGCTATTATTTCCCTGTAAGTAAAGTCCACCCACAGTATATTACTTTTTCTGTAGTTTGCACCGTGCATTTTGAATATTATTCCAAAAGTACCTGGACTCTGTGACGTCCTGAAGTGTCCCGTTGCAGTTGGCCTCTTGTACGTAGCTGGTGCAGACCTTGGGCGCGCACACGGTCATGAAGTTTGGCCTTGGGCGGCCAATAGTGTACTTGGCCAGGTCTGTGAGGGATTGACTTACAGCTCCTCCGAACAGAAAGGTCCCCACAACCTTATACAGCGCAGCTACGTACTGGTTGAAATCTGAATTTGAGTAAATTCTCTCACTGTAGACTAGAAAGGCTTCACCAGACGTAATCTAGGAAGATGCAAAAAGATGTGGTTATTATGGCCACACATTGCAACCGTCAGTTATTATTGATCTTGAAGGGGGTTGTTAAAGAGTCCCTGGACACTATAATGTAAATGAAATAAACATGATTTCTTTTATAGCGAGTGGCATATTTGTGGCATCTAGTATCATATCTACTACTTGAAATTATTACAGTATTACAGTATTACAGGCCACAAATTGACATTTTCCATGGATCACCACATTTAAGCTCCATGGTAAATGGTCTCAACTCCGGTTTCCCCACCACCAAAAACATGTACAATAGGCCAGGTTGAATGATGTGTGTGTGTGAATGTATGGAGGTGGTCAGAGGGACCGTTGGCGCAGATGTGTGCAGTCGCGACAGCGCTTCGGTCAGTCTCCCCAGGGGAAACTGAACGTAGTTTACCACCACCGAGTATGGAGTGAATGTAAAATGCTCTCATGTAAAGCGCTTTGTGGCTATGTCTGTGAAAGGCGTTATATAAGATCTTCTTCTTCTTCTTCTTCTTCTTCAACTTATATAGCGCTTTTCCACCTACATTAGGCACTCAACGTGCTTTACAGCAAGGAACCTCTCACCCATTCATACACCACTGTACGCAGACAATGGAGGCAAGGTGGGTGAAGTGTCTTGCCCAAGGACACAAGTCTGTCACTCAGAAAACGTGACAGACATGTAAGAGTAGAGCAGCCAGACAATGTAATGCTGCTTATGTCATCCTTCAGAAGGACCAGTTTGTTGGTGGGTCAGTGATGGTCTGGAGAGGCATATCTGCGACGGAGAAGGACTTACAATGATGACAGTGCAGGAGATGGTGACAGCAGCCAGCATGCCGTGAGTGATGGTGTCCGGTTTGAGGGGGTACTGGATGCTCTCATCGTCACAGTTGATGCGTCTGTGATATGGCTTGGACACACTGGTCATAACGATAAAGGGAAGAGCAGCTGGAAAACACAAAAGGTGCAATAATAAAAAATTAGAATAATAATTTAAAAAAGCATCAATCAATCAATCAATCAATCAATCAAATTGTATTTGTATAGCGCCTTACAACAGTCAGAAGGTGCCCAGGGCGCTTTCCAGTATAGAAATAAAAGATACAATAGACATCAATAAAAACACAAATGTACATAAAAACAGCAGTCGAGTCAGTGTCTACGGTGCCTTGCGAAAGTATTCGGCCCCCTTGAACTTTTCTACCTTTTGCCACATTTCAGGCTTCAAACAAAGATATAACACTGTAATTTTTTGTGAAGAACCAACAACAAGTGGGACACAATCATGAAGTGAAACGAAATTTATTGGATATTTCAAACATTTTTAACAAATAAACTGAAAAATTGGGCGTGCAAAATTATTCAGCCCCCTTAAGTTAATACTTTGTAGCGCCACCTTTTGCTGCGATTACTGCTGTAAGTCGCTTGGGGTTTGTCTCTATCAGTTTTGCACATTGAGAGACTGAAATATTTGCCCATTCCTCCTTGCAAAACAGCTCGAGCTCAGTGAAGTTGGATGGACAGCGTTTGTGAACAGCAGTTTTCAGTTCTTTCCACAGATTCTCGATTGGATTCAGGTCTGGACTTTGACTTGGCCATTCTAACACCTGGATATGTTTATTTGTGAACCACTCTATTGTAGATTTTGCTTTATGTTTTGGATCATTGTCTTGTTGGAAGACAAATCCCCGTCCCAGTCTCAGGTCTTTTGCAGACTCCATCAGGTTTTCTTCCAGATGGTCCTGTATTTGGCTCCATCCATCTTCCCATCAATTTTAACCATCTTCCCTGTCCCTGCTGAAGAAAAGCAGGCCCAAACCATGATGCTGCCACCACCATGTTTGACAGTGGGGATGGTGTGTTCAGGGTGATGAGCTGTGTTGCTTTTACGCCAAACATAACGTTTTGCATTGTTGCCAAAAAGTTCGATTTTGGTTTCATCTGACCAGAGCACCTTCTTCCACATGTTTGGTGTGTCTCCCAGGTGGCTTGTGGCAAACTTTACACGACACTTTTTATGGATATCTTTAAGAAATGGCTTTCTTCTTGCCACTCTTCCATAAAGGCCAGAGTTGTGCAGTATACGACTGATTGTTGTCCTATGGACAGAGTCTCCCACCTCAGCTGTACATTTCTGCAGTTCATCCAGAGTGATCATGGGCCTCTTGGCAGCATCTCTGATCAGTTTTCTCCTTGTATGAGCTGAAAGTTTAGAGGGACGGCCGGGTCTTTGTAGATTTGCAGTGGTCTGATACTCCTTCCATTTCAATATTATCGCTTGCACAGTGCTCCTTGGGATGATTAAAGCTTGGGAAATCTTTTTGTTTCCAAATTCGGCTTTAAACTTCTCCACAACAGTATCTCGGACCTGCCTGGTGTGTTCCTTGTTCTTCATGATGCTTATATCTTTATGTTTGAAGCCTGAAATGTGGCAAAAGGTGGAAAAGTTCAAGGGGGCCGAATACTTCCGCAAGGCACTGTGTATCAAAAGCTTGTCTGAAAAGATGTGTCTTCAACTGTGATTTAAAAAGACTCAACTCAGTAATGCTTTGAAGCTGTACCGGAAGTGCGTTCGACAGTTTTGGGCCTTGGACGGCAAAAGAACGGCCTCCAAACTTTTTGTATTTGAACTTGGGGGTGACCAGGGAAGTGTGTTCAGAGGAGCGCAGAGTTCTGGCTGGTTGGTAGACCGTTACTAAGTCGGCGAGGTAGGCTGGGGCCAGGCCATTGATGGCCTTGAACACAAACATCAGGGCCTTAAACTCCACCCTAAACCGCACTGGGAGCCAGTGGAGAGAGGAGGACAGGGGTGATGTGTGAACGTCCGGAGGTGTTGGAGAGAAGACGGGCTGCTGCGTTTTGTACCAGTTGAAGCCGATTGAGGAGTGAGTGGTTAAGTCCAGTGTAGAGGGCGTTACAGTAGTCTATCCTCGAGCTGATGAAGGCATGAATGGCTTTTTCCAAGGTCAGCTCGGGACAAGAATGGTTTGATCTTACCGAGTAGCCTTTGCTGGTAAAAGCTCGCTTTCACAACTGCACTCATCGGTTTGTCAAAAATCATACTGCTGTCAAAAATAACACCCAGGTTACAGATGGTGGGAGCAAACTGAGGTGTAGGATGACCAAAACTGGGGGAGCTGTTAGGTGAGTCCGGGGTGAACAGGATGTACTCAGTCTTTCCTTCATTCAGGTGAAGGAAGTTCTGGGAGAGCCATTGTTTGATGATGTGAAGGCAGTTATAGTCCAATGCAGACCAGACTACTTTCTCTGCAGACTACAATGAGAAAGCTATGGCTTTCCTACAGGGCCGGCGCAGGGCATGGGCGACTCGGGCATCTACTGAAGGGGCGTCGAATTGCAGTTTAATGTTGTAACCCTATGAGATCCATGTCCTAGCCATCTACAATATTTTTTAACTTTTGATCATAACTTTTGAACGGAAAGTGATAGAGACTCGGATGCCAATGAGGATCTGTGTAATAACAGAGTGGACATTTGTAAATTCTCATCAAGCTTCTAATAAAACTGTTGTAGGCTCGTTTCATAATTGCACATGATCCAATACATTTATTTCAATTTAAACCAAAATGACATTATAATAATGGTAAAATAATACACTGGGCTTGACCACATCCAAATAACTACAGTACAATATAATTAACTGTACAAACGTGCTTTTTTCAGACATGACATCATTTCCTGAGATACTCTGTAGCCTCCACTGAAAAGTATCAGTTTTAACGGTCAGACTTTGAATGCTAACATTAAAGTGAGGAAACAACCCACAGCGACAAAAATGTGGTGGTTGAACGTCAGAAATGCACAGGGATAACCAAAATAAACAGTACGAGTGTATTTAGACCCAGACTCACACATTACTGAGAGACATAAGAGTCTAGACTTTTATGTGGCGAAGAATAAACTAATGCAGGGTTTAAGGTTTAGCAATGCACCAGTGGACACCACAGACCTGAAAGATGTGGAAAAACTGGAAGATGAAATGACCACACAATGTTATTTGGGAGCAAATAAGTCATAAAACAAAAAAAAAAAAATACAACTGTTGGGATATAAAAGATATAAACTACACTCCCATTCAAGCATCAAACATTCTTGCTACCTGAAAGGCACATATTCACTAATCCTACCAAAACAAGCGTCAAGTTCAGGAAATGATAACTCAACAGCAAAACCTTTCCTTCAATGTGATGGGGTTGCACTTGCTTAGTGGTAGAGTGTTTGCTCATTGTTCTAATCTAAGGGCTGGGAGTTCTATCACAGCTCTAAAATGGGCATATTTCCATTGAGCCCTTGCGCAAGGCTCTATGACGCTTGAGACAAGTTTCAATAAACAGTATGTGATTATTGTGTCTCTCCAAAGAGACACAATAAAACCAACAACAACTCCTCTTGAAAACAACATACGTATACAACATTAATATATTTTTGTATAAATCAATAAGGGGCACAAACAGGTCAGCTCAAATCCCTGGTACATTTTTCCCCCCTTCACTTTACACTTTTAGAGTTTTGAAAACCCCACAAAAATGTGCTTCCTCTCCACCCTGATTCTACTTTGGTTGCAGTGTGTCTTGGGCCCACTTCAGTGCCACGCAGTCACATAAAAATGTCAGGAAAGCAGCACTCCGGGCTCACCACTGGTATTATGTTTCTGTGTAAATGATTGGTGCGCCGCTCCCATTCTCTCCGAGCTGGAGCTGACATAATTTCAGAAGAGTTTCCAGCAAAAAGACTGACTGATGAGAGGGAAAGAATCCACACCGATGAAGACCGAGACTGAAGGAAAATATACAAGAGGATGTGGATCAAGATTTGGTGGAATTCTAACCCCACCCAGGTGAATGACAGCACACTGTACAGCTTATGGATGGAGCCACAACAGAACTAAGCCTATGCCAGCACATAAGCCAGCCTGAAAAATAAAGTAAGCGAATTGATCACTATTGTGACCAGTGTGTCCCAAACAGAGGAGCTCTGGAGGTAAACACTTTGCAAGAGCCGCTTATTAAAGAAATTAAGGAAGTAATGAATGTTTTTATGTTTTTCACCATTAAAGAGAGGACCACGGCTATAGCAAGCCTAAACAGTAACGTTAGAGGGCACCATAAGGACAGTCGGCATCCAATGGGCTCAATGAGGAAGAGACATCATCAATACAGGAGAATGAACAGGAAACGCACATAAGAAACAAACTGACGGTATTTTCCATATCTTGTAATGTTTAGATAAGTCCCAGGCCTAAAACTGGGGAGATGGTCTATCTCATGGAACCGTTTTCAGTGGGTCGAGAGCATTTCCCAGAAAACATTTGAGTCTTGAGTTTGTTAAAATGACTGTTATCGGGTTGTTTTTGTCATCATTTCAGCCTTTCTTTTCTTACTTAATGCTTATTCAACACATTCATTTGAGGAAAAATAAGGTTTTAGTCATATTTGGGTCACGGCTTGTCGTCCAAAGGTGATTGTGGGTCCCGACGCCACACCAGTAGAGAACCACTGGTCTACAGTCAGTAGAATGTGAAGTAATGTGTATTTTCCTAATACTGATCTGAAACTGTATCTTTCACTTTATCCACAGTGGCAAAAAAAAGAAATCATATTCATTTGCAGCATATTGCATCAGGTCGGCTATATAATGATGATGCTCTCGGATGTCTTTAAAATGTGCATCATGAATGAACTGAATCTTAAAAAACAATACCGACGTATCAATACTTCTGATACCACTGGTTACTTTTTCAGAATCAGTACCATACTGAGGAAATCTACACCTACAGCAATACAAAAAAAAAAAAGGGAAAAAATATGCAATATGTAGGCCTGTTTATATGGACACAAAAAACAATGTGACATTGATATGCTGTGCTCAACTCTTTCTGTTATGATACTCCAGGAGCTAAAAATGGTCAATTATGTACATGGCTTTTAAAATGTGCAACAACAGGATTAATAAATGCAAGAAAAAAACTGTAGTTGTGAAAGAATTCAAGAGTGAAACAGCGGGTATCACACATGATGAGCAGAGCCAACAGTCTTGCCTCAGATAATAGCGGTAACAGGCAACACATTTAAAGTCCACTATTATGTTACAAGTGTTTGATTTAAAAAAAAAAGCAGATTTTTGTGGTGGACTATTTTTTTGCACCCTTATCCGTTTGTGAGCCAGAGCAGCTGATCACCAGATGCTCCTCAATGGCAACTTCACATGATGAGCCTCTGACCATGTGAGCATTGATGTATTTACTGAGCTTTTCCACACAATTAGTGCAGACCTGGGTTTGTGTAAACCACTGCTGCTTATGGTTTTTCATTTCACTCTCTCCAGAGAACACGCTGGACTTGCATGTTTTGCATCTGCTTCCTGCTTTGACAAAAAACAGTGACGCACAAAAATGAGCTCTTCCATACGAGTGTACACCAATTCAATGTTTAAAATCCAAATGTGTAAATGTGGGGCAGGGCAATTAATCGAATCACAATCTAAGCTATCGCTGTGGGGATTTGAAAAGGTTAAGTTTTCTGGTTTGGAATTTATTTAGATTTCTGTTCTATGTGTGTGTAAAACGGTACTAAAGCATAGTTCATTCAAAATGTCTATCTTGGGTGTTCATGAATAATGAATACAAACGTATATATTTTTTTGAAATGATGGAATATCCATAATATTATTTTATATATATATATATACACACAAAAAAATCAAAATATATATATATAATTGATGATAATCAATATCAAATAAAAATGAGGGAAAAGGTGATTTATTGATTGCCATATCATGTCTAGTCCAGGGTCATTTCCACAACGTCACTCAAAGTGTTGTATAGAAACCAAGAAGCTGTATAGCACTCATTGTTAAAATACAATTATTTAAAATACTGTTTACATCCTAATTTCTTGAATCTGGATGTGAAATTTGCACTCTGTCAAATACAGTGAGTTAAAAACATAATATTATCAGAGAGTTTGCATTGCTCGATGTCAAAACAAACCATCCATTTTGACTCCATGGTGGCTGGATCCACAATTACTGCAGAGAGGGACATGGGGGCTTAAGTCTGTTTCCACTGACATCAGCCTCAACCTCTGCTACAACGTGGAGCGTTTAGTACAATAACAGCTCAATGTTTAGAAGCAAAACTAACAAACTGGAAAAGAAAACAGGGCTAAAGGAAACATTGATGGAAGACATAATGGTAGAACAAGCCATTCCATAAGATTAAGTATGTTTGTGGACATAGAGTGCCAGGGTAAATGCCACTTTTGACTCCCATACAGCAAGTTCAATGAGGCAAAAACATGTATGAAACATAACATCATAAAATCATGAACAAAAACATGAGCAGACGACATATTACATATTAGTTTGATCTAATATCACACTGTGCGAAGTTAGAAGTACTTTTTTGGGTTTGGTTAATGTATTTATGTATAGTCCCACTTATTATGTACATATGTATCTTATATAATTAATGATTAGACCAATCAGCACGGTTTCCTTGTTTAAAAAATAAAAACACTGTAAACCCGAGTTTTGGACATTTAAAAGGTAGTATGGTGTTGCTTTGATTTTGTTTACTGAAAGGGAGAGGGCCGGTACACTGTTCGAAAGAGAAAAAGACTTCCAGAAGACTGAATCAAGAGTGCTAATTAAATAATGTTAGGCTAATAGATAAAGTCAGCAGATTAGCCGGTGCTTCGTGGGTTGTTTGAGAAATGCTTGTGGATAAACGGTGGCTCCTGAAAAGCAGACAGACAGACACAGAGCAGAGGCAGAAATAGCCCCTCGGCAGACAAACTGGGTCTGCACAAGACCACGAGACAAGCCCGCTGCCCGAGTCGACGGCTCTGGGCTCAAACCCACAATACTGTTTGACTAGAGCTAAACTCAGAGCACCACGTTACACTGCGCTGTATTTGTTACAACAAGCTGGATGTAGGGAGGAAAATGCACACTGCACTGTAGGGACAACTTACTGCTCATGTGGATTGTGACTGAGAAGGTATTGTGCCCCTAAGAAAACCAAGTCCCTCAAATGTCCCCAACATACGGAGAAGTTATTCGACAACATCATTCTTCAAGTTAACTGCCTTTCCATTTCAACTTTAAGCAAAACTAATCTGAGATGTTTCCTTTTCTAAATTCAAAAGTGTCATGGCTACGTATGACTTAACCAGAGCGCAGGTTCTAGGGATGGGACAGAAGAAGGTATGAAAGGGGGTGACGAGCAGGAAGAGACATTCAGCAAACCGGACTCCACCCCAAGACACTAGGGCTCGGTATCAGTAGCAGGGCTGGGTACTGATAAAAGGTATGAGAGAAAAGAAGCGGTAAAACAAACCAAGTACCATTAAAGGTACTGGTAGAAACAATGTGGAAACCCCCCAGCTCCAATTGGGATGCACCTTTAAAACAAACTTAAAATTAATAGTAATAATGCCATTTTAATCATGTAATACAGTGAAAAACAAAACGAAACAAAACATGACATTGACCTGGAACCTGTGCCCTTAAACCTTTTACAACCTTTTTCTTTTTACCGGAAAAGGAAAAATAGGAGCTGTCCTCATGAACTTGACTCTCAAACATCCTCTGCTGACAAAACAGCAGTGTCCTCATTCCTTTCACCACTACTCTCTCCCATTTTCCAACATTTTCCATTACAGTCTGCTCTTCCCAAACAAAGTCATTCATTCAAGCTCCAGTCTGTCATTCTCATCACAGCGTCCTCCCACACATTTCTCCTTTTGTAAATATAGAGGCTTTAACGATGAGCAGCTTTATTTAGCCAAAGACACATGCAATTATACAGAAGCCTACAGCCTACGCCACAATCACACACTAGGGTTGAAAACACTCGCTCTGTCTGGCTGCCCATGTCTTTGGCTCCTTTCTAACTATTTCTGCAACTAGGCGTATCGCACTAGATTAACTTAGACTTTAAAGTATGAAAATTAACACTGATAGGAAACCTTCAACCATCTTATTGCAGTTCAACCGAAAGAGCTGTAGAGGTTGAATAATGAACTCATATCTATGACCCCTTTATCAAATTAAAATCTGTGGCTGCAATTATGGAGTAGTGGCTTTTAAATAAACTGGTCCTGTAATAGCAACAGCTAATTTTCTGTACTTTGAACCATCCTTAACGAATGTCTCAATGCAACCTGCCAGGAGCAGTGGGCGACCACAAGGCAGCGTATGAGGACCCATCTGCAGATCTTGAGCCAAGCTCTTGGTCATGAAGACCAGCTGGAAGTTTAAGCCTACTGAGTTTTAGGTTTAAATTGAAATCCCCTGGAGGGAGAACATGCAAACAGAAACGCAGAAATAGAAAGACACATTTGGCCCGAGAATCAAACCCGGGACCCTCTTGATGTGCGATCAGCATGAGTAGTAATCGCTGTGCCACTGTACTGCCTAAATAGGAAATGGATTAATAATGGTGCTATGAATAAACATATGAAAGCATTAGAGGTTGGATTTGAAATGTCTCATAATGGTTGGATAAAAAAAACTTATCAAAAGATAAGCAACAATAAATAAATAATACATCAGGTGTAAAAAAAAAAGAAAATAAATTAAATAGCCTAGTGTTTAATGAAAACGTGTTTCCTTTCTTATTGTCAGCCCTTTTTGGGTTCAATTTAAGATGAACTTTAATATAATAATAATATAATGGTCTTTATTATAATTGTTTATACTAGCACGAGAGGCCTCATCTTATCGGGGCAGTTACTGAAGTATCCGCCACATCCCTTGCGAGTTGTTGTGGCGGCCCACACATACTTAGTCTTTAACCCCGCAGCACCTGTGCGTGCAATGATTGTGCTGGGTGGTAAAAACAAACACACAGGCGGCATATTTGTGTGGCGTGTAAAGCCGAGTGAACGTCTGTATATGTGTGAAGGTGTAAGTCGTGGCCCAGAGCTGCCCGGGTCACTCCCCAAAGCTTTCCTGTGGGGTCACACTTGGAACGGCTCAATCCACTTCTAATTTCTTCCACTTTATGACATGTTTTCCAGCTTCCAGAAAGTCATTTTGCATGTTTTTTAATTTGAGAGGTGTAGCCCTCCCGCATATGACAAATTAACAATATTCTGTAGGTCTTTTGTAAGTTGACTGACATGCAATGCAATAGATTTATAGTTTGTAGTAGTAGAGGTTTCCAAAGACACCAACTGTTGAAGATGTCAACAGCTCAAACAACCCAGTCCAGTGGAAGGCTTTGAAAACCTACAATGATGAAAAACTATCCCCTTCCCTATCCCTTTAAGTGCACATCGACAGTTAAACACTTAGTTGTTTGCACATGATCCTGACTATTTTGCACCCCCGAGTGTTTCTTGAAAGCTGATGCAACAAGGGAATTACTCCACTGCGAGATCAATAAAGGCTTATTTTATTAAGATAAAGGAAATAACTCCTGGATGACTGACATCTGGCATGAGAAAGTGGCTGCTTATGTGTTGCAGATCCGTTTTCTTTGTACATATCATTGTTCAAAGCCAGTGATTGACAATGAAAAGTGTCTGTTTTTTATGGAATTTGGATCATAAAACATTGGAGGCAGCATCTGCATTCTAGGTGCACATAGAATTAGCAAGAAGTCCAGTTAGAGCAGTTTAGTGGAGCAGAGCCTTGGAGCTAAACGTAAATGTCACATCCAACCAGAGATCCCGGTCTGAGAGGTTTCTGAGGCGTATTCCAATCTGCTCTAAAGTGTTAAACTCAAAGTTACGTTCTCTCCCAAAGTCCATTCTTTTATCAACAATAGTAACAGCAGAAAAGTATTGAAGATACATTTCCGAGACGAGACAGCAGGCTTAGGTTCAGTCTCAACCAACAAGGATTACCATCACACATGATAGAACTGCTTCCATATGATCATACTTGGTGCATTAAAAGTTGTAAAAACAAAAAACACCACAACTACAGCTGAATTTAAGCTTTGTATGAGGACGCAAGGAAATATTTTAATGAGTGTGAAGTTTAGAGGCCATTCCTCATTTGAAAGAGGTTCCTGAGCAGTCACTACTGGAGGCCTGCACTAGCACTAAATAGGACTGAGCTGGGATTAAGTTTCCCTTACAATCTGGCAACCATAAGTATAGCACTTATTCTGCTTTTTTGTTGGATAATTGTTTTGAGAACCAAAACAAAAACATGTAACATACAACACTTTTTATCATGTAAAATATTGTTGTAAGTGTGAATAAATGTACTTGACAATTATCATTTCATTTGAACATGTTCATCTGATCAGATAATCATGTTTATGAAATACTAAACATTTTGTTGCAAGGTGAGGAGCCAGGTCTTAGACTCGGGTTAAAGACTCAAACACAAATCATCAAGATTTATAGTAATCAGAATAAGAAAAGATCTTCAAAAGGGACATAACAAAACAGAGTGACTGTCTCCGCCACAGCCACACTGAGTCATGTGGAAGGTATGTGCTAAGCCTGCAAGCGGCACTGGCCTTGGCCTCTGGAATTCTAATTCACAAGAGAAACGCCCGACTTCACCAGTCACACACCAAATCCTACTGCCGCCACGACCCATTCTTTATTTCTAATCCCACCGTTTCATCGCATCCATCATTCACGCGTGCTTAGCTCCAAGCGGGGCAGAAGGAGAGGGGCAGCCAGAGAGGTCAGTAAAATCTGGGGCAGGAATTAAACAGTGTGGATGTGGATCAAAGAGGCCACACAGGTTTCAGCCTAATAGCAAAAATGTCTGGAGCTTAAATTTCCCATTTGTTGCAAAATTGACTTTTTCGACCTCACTTTCCTGTACATCAAAGACATACCTGAAGTAGCATTTTGCAATTATGTCATTGCGCACAGTGAGGTCACCTCCTCTAAGATGGACATGCTTGATTTTCAAAATAGGGTTGAGTGATATGATCCATCAGATCCTGCACCAATCTGCCAAGTCTGAGAGATGAATACACTGTGATTCAGGTCTTTTCAGTGTCTATTATTTGTTTATTTGACAAACAAATAATGCATATTTTGAAGATGATAGACAATATTAAGAATACAATTGAGTTCAGGGAAGTTATCAAGAATAACATTGAATGATAATCCCAATATAAAGTTAAAGTACAGTCAAACTACTTCTACACTTACCATTAAACAACATGGTACTTTCCTAATCCTTACAGCCTACAATTGGGAGATGAAAAAAACAAATACATTTTTTAAATATAGGGTTGTTTACAATTAGACTGTGTGCTCCGGAAGATTTGTGTAAGCCGTTTCCAGGATAGAGCTCTCTGGAGGAAAACCATCCCCATCAAACATCCCCAGGGGCCTGTGAGAACAACAGACAACCAGCCTTCCCAGATCTGCCACTGCTCACGTCACACACTAAATACAGATTACAGAAAGCCTCAAAGCAGATTATTGACCAAGAATAATTTGTGAATATATATATATATACATATGATTAATTATTAATATATATTTCAAAAATTAATCCCTAAAAGACCATGTAAAAGACCCGGACTCTAGAGTACAGTTATGTGGCTGAAGTTTTATTATTGCAAATTTTTTCTTCCCAAAGCTGCCCAAACATGGAATTCTGAACCTCTACGTGTTCATAATGGACATGTATTATGAATAGGGCTGTAATCAACCAAGGAAATGGTTGGTCGACCAAGAGTATGGCACATGTAGCGATTACAGTATTATTATTCAATTATTAAAAACCATTATAAAAACTGTGGCACAGATGGTAGAGCGGGTCATCTCATGATCGGAAGGTCGGGGGTTCGAATCCCGCCTCCTGAAGGTGCACATTGTCGTTGTGTCCTTGGGCAAGACACTTCACCCTCCTTGCCTCCAGTGTCTACGTACACTGGTGTATGAATGAGAGTGTGAATGGGTGAAGCCCCTTATGAGAGACCAACAGGCCCGTTTGGAACCATGAGGCCGTCCTTCTGTGGACCCACCACCTGCAGGAGGAGCCATAGGGGCTGGTGCAATGTGATTTGGGCCCACGACCCGGCAATGGACAAGTGGGAGAAAATGGATGGATGGATGGATGCTGCAATTGAAAGCCCCTGCATAGTAAAGTCTAGTCGACCAATGAAAATCTTGGTCGACCGCGACGGCATCGACCAATTAGTCGACTAAACGACCGAAGTTCCCAGCCCTAATTATGAACATGCACAATTACACACAATGTCTCACATACCTCTTGAGCCTTTAACTCCAATTAATTAGAAAAAGACAATCACTGAACAAACAAAAAGTCGCTTTTATTGACTTACTGTTCTGATCTTGGGTTGCTGCATTTGGTCAGGTTTAGGTTTAGCAACACAATGTGTCCAATGAATGAGATCAGTGCACTTACACCTAGGAGTCCCTGGTTAAGAGTCACTAACATGGCTACAGGCAACATTTACATTGCATTTCTCAACCTTCTGAATTTATCAAAGCAAGGCACCTCAACTTGAGTCTGTAGCTATTAGTTGCATTGAAAGGACGCTCTCATTTTAAGGAAGAGCTCATTTGGATCACTGAGGAATTTCATGATTTATTATGATGCTTCTCTGCAAAGTGGCGAGGCATAGTAAAACAGGTTTGTCACCGGGATTTCATTACAACAACAAAAACAAACTGCTACAGGAGCATGAGCACAAGAGTGCCTGATGAGCTAAATGGAGCGTGTACTACATCACTCACAGCTCAATATCATTCAGATGATGGTTGATCGGAAAACTGCAGCACCTGGATGAAACTCACACAGACAGGCTTCACTCGAGCTAGGATCTGTGAGGCAGGCACACTAACCCCTCAGCCATTGTGCAGCTTTGTGACTCAACTTTTGACTACAAACACAAACTAGTGTAAGAAACATAAAACACTGTCAGCCAACACCCATTGTTTTTCTTAACTACTAGAAGGAGGAAGCCATAAAAAGCACCTGCTAAAGAAACCACTTTAAGTATAGTGTAGGCCAACAATAAATGGCTCGTGATTTTAAATAGTCCATAACTTGATGCCGACTGGAAGTGTGTTTTCCGGTCATCTGACGAGGAGCATAATGACAAGCTTGGATGTGGTGTGATTACAAGTCTGAGCTGACCTCACATAAGCATGGGGCTGACCTGGTAATAATGAGTGTGGGCAAACGTGGGTGGCACACAGAGAGGGTGAGGCACGTGGAGTCCTAGAAATCCAGACAGCAACCCAAAAAAATCACCACAGCCAAGTTCATCCCTGTCTGATTTGTGACAGGCTGATGAAATGAGCATGAACAATGCAAGGGCAAGCAAATATGAACATGAAGCATCATCTCCAGTAAGTTTCCTGAATTCCAGCTTGGACAGCAGGCACTGTATCAGTATTAACATCAGCCGGATGTCAATGTCAACTTTATTTATGTAGCATATATAAAAACATCTGTCCAAAGTGCTGTAAAACAAACAATATACGGTGATGTATTCTCAATGTTCAAAAGTCACTGTAATGTAACAGAGCAATATTGCTTTAAAATACTAGTATTGTCCATAGAGAGGCAACGCAAGGATAGTGGCCACTAGCCTATATAACAAAAGTTTAATTTCAGCTGGAATAAAATCAATATTCTGCCAGCAAAACTCAAAACAAATCATATACAGTGCCTATTGAAAGGTTTGACCAGAGACAAAATACTGAAATAGGCAATAGAAATGGAGAAGCACAGATTTTCATAAACAAACAGACAGCTTCCTGACATGTGCAAAATTCAGCAAAGGCATGGGAAACAGACGGGGTTTGCAGAAAGAAAAGCAGTCTACTAGGGATTCTAATCGTTGCCCATTTTGCCTAACATTGCACATAACAACACTGGCTCGTCTGACAGTGTTGGTCGTTGAGTTTTGAAGAGCCAAGTTTCATTTGGCACAGTGGCACAACTTTACGCACAGACAAACAAATGGCACAGGGAGCGAACTCCTGTTGCCAGTGTCAGTAGGTTGAGAAACGTGTCACGCCTTAGATACACGACATCTTCCTATGAAACGATCTGAATACTGTGAGTGCGAAATGTACCTTTGCCATAACTTACCCACAAAAACGCTAAGGACATCCACCACCACGTACAGCTTTTTCTTTCCCAATTCCGTCATCTTCTTTTTATTTTTTGCGTTACTAGACCCTTCAAAACATAAAATACATCTGCAAAAAGCTTCTTATTGCGGCTTCCATTGACGCACTGATGTTTTGGAATAAAAAGGTGTAGGCTATGCAAACAAGTTGACAACCTGACTTGCGAGTTCTTCTTCTTCCGGGATTCTCTACACAGCTACCTGTGCTGAAATCCAGGACAGCGCAGCTGGGGACTTTCTCCACAACGAGTCGATGAAAAAATATCCCTCTTGTTACGCACACATTCAGATAATTGAAAGTGGACAGATCCTCAGACTACACGGCTCTCTCTCTCTCTCTCTCTCTCTCTCGTTCAGTGCTGCGGAACCTCCTCCCAACTTCCTAGTGTGGAGCTTTAGAAATCCCTGCCTACTTCCCTGTCAAAAACGTAACATTCTCGGGATGAAAACCAGGGGGAGCTTGAGGTAAATCGCCATACTCGCATATAGTTTACTATTATTACACCTGGTCACACGCTGTAGTTTTCAGTGGCGTGTCCAGACAATTTTCACTGGGGTGGCCCAGGGGAGGCACCTGATTTTGGGGTAGCACGAGGACTGTAAATATTAATTTGTAACATTTTCCATTATTTATAACATTTTAATTTTAAAGTGATACACAATTAAAGTGATAAGGTGCAGGGCATTCTTACTCATACTGCTGGGGTGGCCCAGAAGAATCCCGGAGTGGCCATGACCACCCCTAGCAACGCCCCTGGTAGTTTTCACGATAGGAATGGCTCTGTTGGATATACGCCTTTAATTAAGCACTGATTCAGAGTCCCTTAATAATTTACAGTGGCCCTGTCTCTAGAATGATGTTTACCATCTACTGTTAAACAGTCAAATAAGTGCAGTCACATTACATTAACCTAAAGTGCTCCTCTAGAGACCTCTAGCGGCAGCACACTCGTACCGCAGACACACGACGGTGGAGGGGGAGAACAACAACAACATTGAATACAGTGAACAATATGTTAAATCAATACGATACATTTTCAGAATTCCAGCAGAGCAATTAATTTGTAAAATAGTATATTTTTCAGTCTATGAACTGACAGTCATGTGCCACAAGGCGGCACAAAAGAGCTGAATATGACCGCAAAATATTCAGTGCCAGTACAGCATGAAAAACATTTATGATGAAAACTATTGACAACCTACTCAAGTGGAATGTGCATGTTGATTTTCTTTGTCGCAAATTGTCTCAGAGGCTTCATTTTTTAAGAAGACTGAGATTGTTTGGCGTGAGTACAAAAATAATGTCTTGGTTTTATAATGCTGATCTAGAAAGCCTAATTAGATACGGCATGGTTGCCTGGTTTGGCCCTCTCACTGTCCTGTGTAAAACCAAAATTGAGAAATTGATTCGAAATGCCATGAAGATTATTGGCAGGAAAGAGTATTCTTCTTTAAAAACACTCTTTGAATCCTCGGCCTTGGCACAGGCAAAACACATTCTCAAAGAACCGTCTCATGTGCGGTTTAATGAATACGAGCTTTTACCATCAGGGAGACGATATCGGGCTATACGAGCCACAAAACATCGATACAAACACTCTTTTATTCCTGTGTGGGTTGCTCTTCTTAACAAGTGCAGTTAACACTTTGTTAGGCCTTTTATGTTCTCTTATTGCCTGATGTTACACTGGGCAACATTGTGGCCTTAATGTGTAACACATGTTGTATTGTGATTGTTATGGAGCAGCCATATTCCACTGTTGAAATTATGCCGAACGAGCTGACTGTTGTCCTTTTTGTACTTTGCATTTGAATATATTTAATGCATCTTTTATATATTGCTATTGTATGAACCACAGCATGGCAAGTCCAAGACAAATTTCCATATGGGACATTAAAGTTGATCTTATCTTATTATTTTCTAAATAAAAGCTGCAATGACTACAGTACATATAGAAATATAGTGACTCCATAAGAGACAGTTCTTACAAATTGCAGAAAAGCGTTTCCCTGCTGTCTATGCTTTTATATCCCAGAAGCTGTACTATTAATGCTGGCAATTTTTGTTTTGTTTTTTAAGTTTTATTGCCTGTTTTTGTTCTACTTGCTTGGTATCAATCAAATCTATCTTGTGGCTAAGGGCCAAACATATTATTGTGGTAAAATGTGACTAATCTCAACATAGTTCATTTATTATACATATATATAGATATATATATATTTTTACAAAATATATAACAGTTGGACATATGCCAAAACAACATCTCTGAGTGAACTGGAAAAGTAAAAAAGGGCAAAACCCAAAGCAGTTTACCATGTAAACAGTCCGGCTCAATAGAACTTGCTAATAGCTGGTCAGAGCCTCAAAAATGTGTTTAACTTTTAGGTTTGGACATGGTGATGTTTTGATGCGCTGTTTATCCATAGTATAGTAGATTTGAGACTTGCTGTACATTGTAACGTCACATGAATAATTTGAATTATGTTTTTGTTTTTACAAAAAAACATTCACAAAACCTGAGAAATAATTTGAAATGACATGCTGTTAATGTTTCCCAGTCGATAAGTCTCTGGAAAGTCCCACCTGTGCAGATTCAAAGATTTAATGTGGAGATGTGGAGATTAGCTGAGGGCCACCAGTACTCAGTAAGACTACCAGTGAACGAGATTTCTTCAGCAAACTACAACAGCTTCAACGTCAAACTCATGAGCAATAGTTTAAAAAGGAAAATACATTTGCTCAATTGTACCACCACCAACAACTCGGTCTCACAGCAGTTTACATAGTTTACATTTCCTGCTCATTTCTCTAATAACATTACAACAAACATTGCACAAAAATCAGAATAGATAGCACTTTGACAGATGCAAGATCCATCTGATGGTTTATTACTCAAAAGATGAGACTTCTCTGGGCCTTTCTAGTGCTGGTGTGGCTTTGGCTTAAAATAACACAAAAGTTGTGACTGTTTTATTAATCATCAAAAGGTCAAACAGTTCCAACCAAAATCAGTCCATTATTTTAGAAAGGTATTTTGAGTTCTTGCAGTTCTGGCTTCAAGAACCATCCCTTTATCATGCTGTGATGAGCCACAAACACAGTGTGTCTTCACTGTGTGAGACAGTGGGGGTGGACGGTATGCATGTTCAGGCTGACAAAGTCCTGGTGGGACGAGAGGTGAGGTCTCAGGGCTGAATTCTACTTGAAAAGCCCCATTTTGCTCAGGACGATTACACAGAAAGGATCCGTGCATGTGGAGCTGGTAGAAGCAGGTGCATGTTGGGTTGCCATGACAGGACGGAGAGTCTCCACTCCCCCACTGGAAGCTTGGAGAGGGCCTCTGAAGCTGCTGTGGGACAGGGGAAAAGCTGCAGCTCTCCGAGAGGCGCTCTTGTGGGATGTCCAAAGATGGGACAAAATCAGGAGTTGCAAAGCGCCTCTGAGCACCATTGTCAGTGTCACTGCATAATTCTGACAGTCCAATGGTCAGGTCACCATCTAAATAAAGACCAAATGTATTAGATTACTACGTCAATGTTATTTTTGTACTCAAATTATTTACCAAAAAGTTATTAACAAAAACAAAAGACTAAGAGGATGATTAGAGACAGTTGTCTGCTTTCATTTGTCTAAAACTGTACTGATTTCTGTGTTACTGTCTATTGTTTACCTGCAGGCCCAGCCTGCTTTCAGTGGCCTTTGTGGACCATTTCATGGCTTTAAAAGAAAGCGAGGAGTTCTTCTGCGCCGTGGCCGCCTCTCCTCTCCTGGATGTCATGTCAAAGCATGCATGGACACATACACACATACGCACAAAACACATGTAAGTCAAACAAGAGCCAATGAAATGTCCAACAAAGAAATTATAAAACAAATACATCAATAATAATAATAATAATAATAATAATACAATGAAATAGAAAGAATAGGAATAAACACACTTAAACACACATACAATATTCTCAAGAGAAAATAAACTACATATTTGAAACAATAAACAGTCACACTCAGTTGTGTAATGTGTGAGAATGATGTACTGCACTGTAAATAGAAGTCCAAATGGAGATCCATTTTACTGAACAAACACAAAATAGACTATAGACCCAATAGAAGTATTGAAAGTACAAAATCTATCTCTTTAACTCAGTTTGACATTCACATTTTGTGCATGCGGTAGATTAAAATGATGGTGAAAAGCAACAGATGCATGCATTACTATATATAGTATATATATATATATATATATGATGATACACAGTTGTACATCTCCATGTCTCCTGATGACACCAGGCCATTGGATGCACTTTTTAACTGCATTTTAGATATCAAATCCTGGGTGGCAGAAAACTTTCTCCAGCTTAACCAGGACAAAACTGAAGTTTTAGTCATCGGTCCTAAGGCCCAGAGAGAGAAACTTTTACCCAAACTACAGTCTTGTCTTTTAATCCTTCCTCACAGGTGAAGAACCTGGGTGATTTTTCGACTCTGAGCTGACTTTAATTCCACACATTAAGAATATCACAAAGAGGTTTTTACCATCTAAAGAACATAGCCAGAGTCCGTCCCATTCTCTCTCGGGCCAACACGAAGACGCTAATGCATGCTTTTATCACCAGTCGTATTGACTACTGTAATGCCCTGCTTTCTGGTCTTCCCAAAAAGAGTTTCTCAGGTTTACAACTTTTACAAAATTCAGCAACTCGTGTCCTGACGAAGACCAGGAGGCGGGACCACATTACACCGGTTTTAGAGTCGCTGCATTGGCTCCCCGTGTGTTTCAGGATTGATTTTAAAGTTCTTTTAATGGTTTTTAAATGTCTTAATGGTCTTGGTCCTTCTTATCTTTCAGAACTGCTTTTACCTTATGAACCTTCACGGCCCCTTCGCTCCTCCGGCAGGGGTCTCCTAGTTATTCCTAAAGTCAACAGAAAGAGTCACGGCGAGGCGTCTTTCCAATATTATGGCCCTCGCCTCTGGAACGACCTGCCAGAGGAGCTCAGGACCACAGAGAACGTTCATGGTTTTAAGAGCAGGCTCAAGACCCACCTTTTTAGCTTAGCTTTTAACTGACATCTATTTATTTAGTACTAATGATATATTTTGTGTGTGTGTGTGTGTGTGTGTGTGTGTGTGTGTGTGTGTGTGTGTGTGTGTGTGCGTGCACCTGTTTGTTATCTGTAAAGCACCTTGTGATACCTTTCGGTATGAAAAGCGCTTTATAAATAAAGTTTGATTTGATTTGATAAATAGTATATAGCCAATTTTCAACAATTGTTTCTTTACCGTGTTTGTCCCGGTCCTGGTTGGACTGTGGAGGTTCCATGGCCTTGAGCTGCCCAGAGCCTACAGAGCTGTCAGATAAGTCACTATTTCTGGTCTCCCCCTCGTCGCCATCCTCCCTGTAACATACATCATTTTACTATAAACAAAGTAAGTGAGCTCTCTCATTTATATTACAGACATCTATTGTATACCTTTGAATACTTTATTTAAAGTGTTGATGCCATTCATTAAAAGTAAGCTAATGTTTTACATGACTAAACAAATAATACATTTCACAATATATACAATCTAGGCTTCACATTATTCATTATTATATATCGTTTTCAAGAAGGGAAAAGTCATGCTCGTAATCTATACTGATATGTACCAAAAGGACACCACATAAAGACTGCAAGATGGAAATACTAGTCCATTACAGAGAAATGCCATTACAGAAACTAAAAGTAACACTAGATGTATGATCCCTATGTACTTCTTTGCTTCATTATAGTGGCGTATGCTAATGAGACCACATGGGATATTTTGCAGTATCTTTCCTTAGAGTTAGATCAGAAAGTGTGTATTTTTTTAATTTTATTTGAGCAACAGATGCATACAGGTATAGTATACATGTTATTTACAGAAATTATTAACAACATAAGAAGTATTTGTGTTGCTCAAAGGGGGTAGGAAGAAGTTAGTAATAATAATAATAATAATAATAATAATAATAATAATAATAATAATAACAACAACAGTCCGGGGTCCAGTAACACCACAAGGGCCAGAAGTTCCAGAAAGGAGCACTGGTCAGGGAGGCAGGGCTTTCAAGTTTTGATCATAGCTTGTCTTTAGAGACTTTCACGGGGTAAGGGAAGAAATGCAGTTCAAAATGGGAGGGGTACAGTTCAAAGTATACAAGTACTTACATCGTCTGCAGGCTGTACTTCTTACGGCTTAGCCGTGTGGCCTGTTGTGTAAAATACTCATGCCGGTCAGACTTCTTCCACATGTAGTAATAATGAATGCACTCCCCCACAGAGCGCGTGCGTACCTTCATAGAAGACAACATTTAATAGAGATACTTTGAGAGTTTTGGGATTTTTAAGTAAAAATTAAGTAAGACCCACCTTATTGGCTTGAATGAGGTGGAAGTTTTTTCCATAAGCCCGATAGCCATGCTCAAAGTTTCGGCACTCTTCTTCACTCCAGCCACAGAACTCATCTTATGAAAGAAAATGTGCATTTAATCTTTACCGTTGTGTGCTTGATCATCAACACTGCTGCTAGTAAAAGGGAAACTGCTTACCACTTATCACTTTCACATTGAAACGCAATCGTCGTAGTGCCTCTTCAGCATTGAATTTACATTTAACTAGTTCATACAAGGCCTGAGGTTTTAGAGAAGAATGATTTTTTTTTTTTTTTTTTAGCAATATCAGAGTAACAGCCTTATGCATGAATCTATGTGTTTATAGCTACCTGTTCATTGTCCCGAACAAAGTCCCCAGGTGTATACGTGTCCTCTTGGCCATGCTGTTTCTGTGTTTTTAATAAAAAGTCCTCCACCTCTTTCACAGGCAGAATGCCTGGAGCCCAAAGCAGCTGGTCATCACAGCTAAAATCTGGTTTAAAATTAAGTGCAACATTAAACAAACTTAGGGTTTATACAGGTAGCAGCCTTTTTATGCCCAAAAATGTGCCAACATATCAAACAGAGAAATGAGTGGACATCTTAATATTCAAAGGAATATTAAATACAACAGTCAAGTTTTGAGCAAAATATTGTATACAATTTCAGCCAAAACTGTAGTTGAACCTGTTACGCACCATATGTATGTTTGACAAATGTATGGAGTAAACATAGTTAAGCATAGATTTAAACTAGGGCTGTCAATCGATCACACTTGTGAAATTTGATTAATTGCAGTAAGTTTTTCTGTAATAATTATACTAATTTTTTAATACTTGTCCAACATAAAACCCATAGGGGGTCATTTACTAAGCCATGCAAATGACTTTACTGCGCGAGCACAGTCTGCGCAAAACTGCTACAGCTCTTATTCCTGACAGAGAGCCTTTGAGGGAACGTTTACAAGTTATGCTGGATAAAAGACAGATGTCCATCCATCCATCCATCCATTTTCTTCCGCTTTATCCGGGTCCGGGTCGCGGGGGCAGCAGTCTCAACAGAGATGCCCACACTTCCCGATCCACACACACCTCCAGCTGTTCTGGGGGGCCCCCGAGGCGACACCAGGCCAGCTCGGAGACATAGTCCCACCAGCGTGTCCTGGACCTTCCATGAGGCCTCCTTCCAATAGGACATGTCTGGAGCACCTCCCGAGGGAGGTGACCAGGAGGCATCCGGAACAGATGCCCTAGCAACCTCAGCTGGCCCATTTCGACGTGGAGGAGTAGCGACTCTAGTCCGAGCTCCTCCCGGGTAACTGAGCTTCTCACCCGATCTCGGAGGGTGCGCCCAGCCACCCTGCGAAGGAAACTCATTTCGGCCGCTTGTATTCGCGATCTTGTCCTTTCGGTCATTACCCAAATCTCATGACTATAGGTGAGGGTGGGAACGTAGATCGATCGGTAAATCGAGAGCTTTTCCCCGACTCAGCTCCCTCTTCACCACAACAGTCCGATACAGCGATCGCATCACTGCTGACGCCGCACCGATCCGTCTATCTCACGCTCCATCCGTCCCTCACTCGTGAACACGACCCCGAGATACTTGAACTGCTCCACTTGAGGCAAGGACTCCCCACCGACCTGAAGCGGGGAAGCCACCTTTTTCCGGTGGAGAACCATGGCCTCTGATTTGGAGGTGCTGATCCTCATCCCGGCCGCTTCACACTCGGCTGCAAACCGCCCCAGTGCGCGCTGGAGGTCCTGATTTGATGAAGCCAACAGAACAACATCGTCTGCAAACAGCAGAGATGAGATTCTGAGATTCCCAAACCGGACACCCTCCGGCCCCTGGCTGCGCCTAGAAATTCTGTCCATATACAGTGCCTTGCGAAAGTATTCGGCCCCCTTGAACTTTTCGACCTTTTGCAACATTTCAGGCTTCAAACATAAAGATATAAAACTGTATTTTTTTGTGAAGAACCAACAACAAGTGGGACACAATCATGAAGTGAAACGAAATTTATTGGATATTTCAAAAATGTTTAACTAATAAACAACTGAAAAATTGGTCGTGCAAAATTATTCAGCCCCTTTACTTTCAGTGCAGCAAACTCTCTCCAGAAGTTCAGTGAGGATCTCTGAATGATCCAATGTTGACCTAAATGACTAATGATGATAAATAGAATCCACCTGTGTGGATTGCTCTGTGATAGTCTCAGCGCAGAGAGCATCATGAAGAACAAGGAACACACCAGGCAGGTCCGAGATACTGTTGTGGAGAAGTTTAAAGCCGGATTTGGATACAAACAGATTTCCCAAGCTTTAAACATCCCAAGGAGCACTGTGCAAGCGATAACATTGAAATGGAAGGAGTATCAGACCACTGCAAATCTACAAAGACCCGGCCGTCCCTCTAAACTTTCAGCTCATACAAGGAGAAAACTGATCAGAGATGCTGCCAAGAGGCCCATGATCACTCTGGATGAACTGCAGAAATGTACAGCTGAGGTGGGAGACTCTGTCCATAGGACAACAATCAGTCGTAAACAGCACAACTCTGGCCTTTATGGAAGAGTGGCAAGAAGAAAGCCATTTCTTAAAGATATCCATAAAAAGTGTCGTTTAAAGTTTGCCACAAGCCACCTGGAAGACACACCAAACATGTGGAAGAAGGTGCTCTGGTCAGATGAAACCAAAATCGAACTTTTTGGCAACAATGCAAAACGTTATGTTTGGCGTAAAAGCAACACAGCTCATCACCCTGAACACACCATCCCCACTGTCAAACATGGTGGTGGCAGCATCATGGTTTGGGCCTGCTTTTCTTCAGCAGGGACAGGGAAGATGGTTAAAATTGATGGGAAGATGGATGGAGCCAAATACAGGACCATTCTGGAAGAAAACCTGATGGAGTCTGCAAAAGACCTGAGACTGGGATGGAGATTTGTCTTCCAACAAGACAATGATCCAAAACTGCTGTTCACAAACACTGTCCATCCAACTTCACTGAGCTCGAGCTGTTTTGCAAGGAGGAATGGGCAAATATTTCAGTCTCTCAATGTGCAAAACTGATAGAGACAAACCCCAAGCGACTTACAGCAGTAATCACAGCAAAAGGTGGCGCTACAAAGTATTCACTTAAGGGGGCTGAATAATTTTGCACGCCCAATTTTTCAGTTGTTTATTTGTTCAAAATGTTTGAAATATCCAATAAATTTCGTTTCACTTCATGATTGTGTCCCACTTGTTGTTGGTTCTTCACAAAAAATTACAGTGTTATATCTTTATGTTTGAAGCCTGAAATGTGGCAAAAGGTAGAAAAGTTCAAGGGGGCTGAATACTTTCGCAAGGCACTGTAGGTAATGAACAGAACCGGTGACAAAGGGCAGCCCTGGCGGAGCCCAACACGCACCGGGAACAGGTCTGACTTACTGCCGGCAATGCGAACCAAGCTCCTGCTACGGTCATACAGGGAACGGACAGCCCTTAGTAGAGGGCCCGGGACCCCATACTCTCGGAGCACCCCCCACAGGGCACCACGAGGGACACGGTCGAACGCTTTCTCCAGATCAATAAAACACATGTGGACTGGTTGGGCGAACTCCCACAAACCCTCGAGCACCCGATGAAGGGTAGAGCTGGTCCAGTGTTCCACGACCGGGACGAAAACTGCATTGTTCCTCCTGAATCCGAGGTTCGACCATCGGCCGGATCCTCCTCTCCAGCACCGTGGAGTAGACTTACTAGGGAGGCTGAGAAATGTGATCCCTCTGTAATTGGAGCACACTCTCCGATCCCCCTTCTTGAAGAGAGGGACGACCACCCCGGTCTGCCAATCCAGAGGCACTGTCCCCGACCGCCACGCAATGTTGCAGAGGCGTGTCAGCCAAGACAGTCCTAAAACATCCAGAGACTTAAGCTACTCGGGACGAATCTCATCCACCCCCGGAGCCTTGCCACTGAGGAGCTTTCTAACCACCTCGGTGACTTCAGCTTGGGTGATGGACGAGCCCCCCTCCGAGTCCCCAGCCTCTGCTTCCTCATCGGAAGACGTAACGGTGGGATTGAGGAGATCTTCGAAGTACTCCTTCCACCGCCCGACCACATCCCCAGTAGAGGTCAGTAGCCCCCCACCCGCACTGTAAACAGTGTTGGTGAAGCACTGGTTCCCCCTCCTGAGGCGCCGGATGGTTTGCCAGAATCTCTTCGAGGCCGACCAATAGTCCACCTCCATGGCTTCTCCGAACTCCTCCCAGACCCGAGTTTTTGCCTCTTTGACCGCACGAGCTGCAGCACGCTTGGACTGCCGGTACCTCTCAGCTGCCTCCGGAGCCCACAAGCCAACAAGGCCTGATAGGACTCCTTCTTCAGCTTGACGGCATCCCTTACTTCCGGGCGCCACCACCGGGTTCGGGGATTGCCGCCGCGACAGGCACCAGAGACCTTACGGCCACAACTACGAGCAGCCGCATCGACAATGGAGGAGAACATGGTCCACTCGGACTCCATGTCCCCTACCTCCCTCGGAATCTGGGTGAAGCTCTTCCGGAAGTGGGAGTTGAAGACCCTACTGACAGAGGGATCCACCAGACGTTCCCAACAGACCCTCACAACACGTTTGGGCCTGCCAGGTCTGACCGGCTTCTTCCCCTGCCAGCGGATCCAGCTCACCACCAGGTGGTGATCGGTTGACAGCTCAGCCCCTCTCTTCACTAGGGATAGGACGAAATATCGTTTGGCGAAATATCGCGATACAAAACGTGACGAAACGCATCGAGTAAAAAAAAAAAGTGCTATACAAGTTCGATGTATTATTATTATTATTATTAAATGAAAAAAAAATATATATATCCGGGGAATGGTGCAGTGCGTCGTCACGTCAAGTCACAGGTATGATATGATATGTTTTTTTGAAGAAGAACCAGTCCTGAGATACATTAACCTAGGGTTAGAGCAGCACTAAGGGAGTGTTCTTGTTGTGTTTGGCCTGTTAGGCATTGTGTTTCCCTGTGTTCAACTGAAACAAAAATAAACAAGTTGTTATTATACAGTAATATTTTTTTAATTTTTTATATCGTATCGTGACGTATTGTTTCGTGACTCTGACATATCAAGGTGCATCGTATCGTGAGTTTAAGTGTATCGTCCCATCCCTACTCTTCACCCAAGTGTCCGAGACACGCGGCCGGAGATCAGATGACACAACTACAAAGTTGATCATCGACCTCCTGCCTAGGGTGTCCTGGTGCCACGTGCACTTATGGACACCCTTGTGCTCGAACATGGTGTTTGTTATGCACAAACTGTGACTAGCACAGAAGTCCAATAACAGAACACCACTCGGGTTCCGATCGGGGAGGCCGTTCTGTCCACAATCAATAATTATCACTTTAATAAAACAAATATTATTATCATAGCAAATAAATACTCTTGGCTTGAAAGAAATAGCCTATAGATACTGCCTGTGATTTGTGTCTGTTGCTTTCAATAATTTAATTGTGTAGCCTACATGCACGTGTTGGCGCAGGATAAAAAAATAAAATAAAAAACTCCAAGCCCTCCACGTGTTCATCCAGCAGTGTCCACGCGCTTGTCCGGGGGGCACATGTCAGCAGCTGTGCATACGGGCCACGATCAAATCTGGGACTTAAACTAGCATGAAACAGCTGAGCGCTGCTGGATGTTTGTCCGAAGACTATGAGGCGTTTATCATGGACTCCTTGAAAGCAGAGACTATCAATCCAGCAGGAATACACGTGTGCATGGGCTCGCACTTTGGAGAGCGGCAGGTGAACAGCGAACATACGACTCGTGCCTCCTCATGTAGCCTATCATCAATACGCCGTAGCCATTGTGGATTGATCAGATGTTTCGGGGGTCTCCCTTCATCTGTCAGGCTGACACTGAGTGCTGTCATTTCTTTCGTTCATACATTGTTCCCAGGATTTAGGACCCAGTCAGAGAGCATTTTTGTGAGTTGAGCGCGTTTCATGCTCGTCAGTTTTGTAAATGAGCCAGATAAAAAAAAAAATTAAACGTTTAGAACGCCACATTGGTGCAAACTGCATTATATTGTTCTGCCAGAAGGTTCACTCCTACTTCTCCAACGTACTAAATTCTTGGCAGTTTTACTTCACATAGCGGTGATAAATACGACAGCGCTGGCTAAACGCATTTTCCCCGCCTCAAATTTTGCACATAGTGGCAAAATTGCCTTCGTTTACATATTCATGAGGACCCAGGTGCTATGTTTGCGCTGCGGCATTTGTCGTTTTTTTAGTAACGCAAATATCAACTGCACTTGCTTTTTGCTCCAGTTTTGTACGTGTTAAAAACACTTAGTAAATTATCCTTTTTAAATTTAAAGCATTTGATTATTGATTGCACATTTCATTAACCAAACATTCAAAGTTTCATAATTATGGGAAAAGCCCAACAGTTTATTACCGGGATCTCTTCAGCCCTTTCTTGGTCGCTCGCCCACGGCTTGATAAGTCACATTTTAGATGCATTTCCTTTCGTGCTGAACATTTTGGACAGAACCTGCAAACTTTTAGGTTTATAGAGTATAAGAACAAAAATAAAATCATTTTTGTTGAAATAGGATAATTAGACAGACCTTTTTGATGCATAAGTAGCTCTTTGTCATGTGAATAGCTTGGAGACTCCTGGCTTACAATATGTAGTTAATACATGTGCTTTGTCTTTCAGGTCATGTGTGCTCAGATACAGAAGTGTGCTTGATCAAAACATATTGCGATTAATTATGTTTTTGATTAACGCAATTAATCGTGATTCATTTTGACAGCCCTAATTAATTAATTTAATGACTTTTAATGCTTTTTAATGCCCTGAAACTCTACTAACAGACACAAAGTCTTGACATACTGCATGTTACACTGTACTTACCTTTTTCTGCATAGGTATATGGACAGATTGAAGGAATCTTTGCCTGATAAATGGAGCCAACCATGATTGCCTGAAAATATAAAAAACATGAAGTGACTCAAAAAGCTTGGGGTAGTTGTACTTTAACCATCAAGGCCTGTGTGGTCAAAGTAGGCAATAGAAAATTAACTGGGTGCAAAACCTTATGTTCTTCATTGGAGGGAACAGAATCATCATCAGACTCCTCATCTGTGTCCTCATCTAAAGTGCCTTTCTCGCCGCCTTCAAAAGACAAAAAAATCCCCCACTAAAATATAACAAATACATTAAAAGAATGGAAAAACAATGCTCACAATAAACCAATCTTTTGATCCAGACATTGGGTCTAAAAGGTATACTGATACACACAATAAAAAATAGTCTTTCCAGTCAGAGTTACTGTCTTCAATTCAAAGAAACAAGAGAGTCTGATAAATAATAAAGGCATAAAAAAGAGGTTGTAAAGTCGTATTGGAAGAAAACGGCACTAGGATAAACATGAAGCACACAAAGAACAAAGCAAAAGCGCAGACTTACATCACGGCTATTTGAGATAAATGATTCACAGATAAACTACTGTAATAGGTTTGAGGCAAATGATACATTATTGACTGGGGTTTGGATTTGGCTATCCATCCGTTCATCCATACGGGGGCATCCGAAATGAAGTGCCTCCAGAAAGTATTGACACCCCTACATTTTTCCCTCATTTTGTTATGTTACAGCCTCATTCCGAAATGTATTAATTATATTTAATATTAACATAAGTTCTGAGGAAGACCAGTGTGTTTGTCGGAATGAGTTGGTGCGTCCCTTTCTCCTATTAAAGGACTTTTAATCTCCATTAGAGTGCCTCGGATATATTTGCCACAGTTACAGCATCTACCAAGGCAAGTTTCGTATAACTCCATGCTTTGTTCCCTTCCTGAAAGAGCAACTGATTTTTTAAAAAGCTTTTTACAGCATTACACCTTTTTTTTTTGACCCAGTGCAGCACTCCCGATTACCTTCTCTTTACAAGTGTATTCATATTTTTCTCATCCATCTACACACAATACCCCATAATGACAAATTACAAAGGCTGTTTAGAATGTTTTGCAAATTTACTATAAACAGAACTCTGACATATCATCTCCATTCAGTTTATTAACAGTATTCACACCGTTTGCAAAACATTCTTAAAAACCTTTGTCACTTGGTCATTATGGGGTATTGTGTGTAGATTGATGAGAAAAAAAATAAACAAATTGAATCAATTTTGGAATGAGGCCATCTCTGCAGCACTCCACCAATCAGTAGCCTGGAAAAATCCAGACTCACCGCTGTACCAGCCGGTGAGTCTGGTCACCCCTGCGTCTATTTCCATTTCCCACAGGGGTAGATACGCAAGCAAACAGGAAGCGGAGTAAACCAATCAGCGAAGGGCGGGCGTCTGCTGTTGATGTGGTGTTATTAGCGGTTTTGCGTTAATATTTGCGCAGGATTATGAATAACGAAACTCACCTACTGTCGATGTGTTTTTTGGTCATTTACCGCCGACTGGAGACACGCTTTCTCTCTTTCGTGCATCGTTCGTAGATTGTTATTGAGGGGACTTCCGCGTCCCGTGAGTGACGTTGCTCGCTAACAACACGTCACGGCAAATAAACGAATCTGATTGCATGTGAACGGATTGATTTTGCGGAAGCCGCGAACGAGGACTGGGTGACCAGACTGATCCCCCGCTGTATACAAAAATACAGAGGGGAATCATTCTGGTCCCACCAGGCTAACCAATCAGGCCTTTATTGTAGAGTGCTGCAGAGATGGTTGTCCGTCTGTAGGTTCTCCCATTTCCTCAGAATAACGCTGGAGCTCTGTCAGAGTGACCATTGGGTTCTTGGTCCTGGTGGTTTTGAACTTCTTCCATTTTGCTGTCCCCTTCCCCAGATCTCTGCATCGATACAAACCTGTCTCGCAATCTAAAGACAGTTCCTTTGACTTCAGAGCTGAGTTTCTGCTCTGACATGCACTGTCAGCTGTGGGACCTTATAGAGAGGTGTGTGCCTTTCCAAATCAAGTCAAATTAAGTCAAATCCATTTAATTTACCACTAGTGGATTCCGGTCAAGTTGTAGAAACATCTCAGGGACGGTCAGTGGAAAAAAGATGCACCTGAGCTCAGTTTTAAGTGTCATAGCAAAAGGTGGGAATACTTATGCACATGCAATATTTCAGAGTTTTATTTTAAATGAATTTGCAAAACATTCTTAAATTTTTTTTCACTTTACCATTATGGGGTATTGTGTGTAGACTGATGAGAAAACCAATCAATTTTGGAATGAGGCTGTAACATAACAAAATGTGGGAAAAGTATAGCTCCATCGATCCCTCACTTTTGACCCCGAGATACTTGAACTCCTCCACTTGAGGCAAGGACTCTCCACCGACCTCAAGAGGGGAAGCCACCTTTTACCAGAGAACCAAGGCCTCAGATTTGGAGGTGCTGATCTTCCTCCCAGTCGGTTAACACTACAAAACCGCCCCAGTGCGTGCTGAAGGTCCTGATTTGGTGAGGCAACAGAACAACATCCTCTGCAAACAGCAGAGATGAGATCTTGAGGTTCCCAAACTGGACACCCTCCAGCCCCTGGCTGCACCGAGAAATTCTGTCCATAAAAGTAATGAACGGACAGCCCTTAGTAGAGGGCTGTCCGTACTCCCAGAGCACCCCCCACAGGGCACCACGAGGGACACAGTTGAACCCTTTCAAAGTACATGTGGACTGGTTGGGTAAACTCCCATGAACCCTCGAGCACTTAATGGAGGGTATAGAGCTGGTTCATTGTTCCACAACCAGGACAACAACCACACTTTAAATCCAAGATTTGAATATTGGTCGGATTCTCCTCTCCAGTACCCTGGAATGGACCGTACTGGAGAGGCGGACTACCACACGGTGTTTCAGAGACATGCCAACCAAGACAGTCCTTCAACATCCAGAGACTTTAGGTACTCAGGATGGATCTCATCCACAACCAGGGCCCTGCCATCGAAGAGCTTTATCTATTTGGCTAAGCTTACTGAATATTTGATCACATCAAGTTTATTTAAAATAAAATGTAATCTTTACTGCACAAGTTCAGATAATTTAGAATTAAGGCCATGTGACTATATCTATTTTTTTTAAACACTTATTCACACATATTTTAAACATACTTAAACATCCTTTAGAATATACACTATAAAATGTCATGGTGTCAGAGTGTTATTACCTTGTGGAAGCAGATCAGAGGCATTTGAAGTGACAGAGGGGTCATCTCCAGACAGCTCCTCATCCCCCTCCTCAGGTAGAAAACCCTGTGACAGTGGCAGACAGTGGGTATAGTGTGAACATAGACAGAGGTGAAGGTGACATTTAAATGAAGACAGTGGCTCACCGTGTGCAGAGCTGTGTGCGGCAGGCTGGCAGCCAGGTGACATGTCTCCTTGTCTGGATCTGCCACAGAGTATCTGTACAGAGCCAGCAGCTTCTCCAGTGGAGGCTCACTGGCCTGTACACAGACATACAGGGGTGCAGGCAATGTTATGTATCAGGACAAAAATCTATAGGCTTTGATAGGTTTGTGTGAAAGGGTGTGTCTATTAATCCTGGGCTATAGTTCATATTTTTTTAGTAGTAGAGGAAACCAGAGTACCCGAAGAAAACCTACAGAAGGATCAAACCCGGGACCTTCCTGCCTGCCACAAGTTAGAAAATAATAATAGATGTTCTGTACTGTGTTTGTTTGACAATATGTAATTATATATTATATTATTATGTAATTATATATCATATTATTAGTTTTCTTACAGTGGAGGCCTGTGCTGCCATGTCCTTGGTGGGGGGAGTCCAGCTCTAAGGACTTAGTAAACTCTGCTGCAGCCTTTCATGTCTGTGCCTCTGATGTTCACAGGGCCAACACCAGGAGCCCCCTAGTTCCCTGCAGAGAAACAAAAAAGGACATTTACCGGTACTTCTGGCTACAACACAGAGGTGAACATTACACCGTTTCTGCTGTGCACATGTTGACAACAACAAGGAGGAAGATCAACGCTCTGAGCTCATCTCATTATAGATCAGCTGACCGGTGACTTCAAACCGCATTTTTCAAGTTGTGACACTGGCTACTATTGGAATTAAGTGAAACCAAAACACAAAATAACAAATGTTTAAATGAAACATAAGTCGTCGAAGAGTGTGCCATTCTACTTTTCATTGCGAGGGAAGCGAAAGTTTGTTAGACAAATCACTTACAAATACTCGGGGGGAAAAGTTAAACAATAGGTATTTTAGGGCGTTTATCAACATTCTAGTAGTCATCAATAACTTTCAGAAGTTGGTGAAACCGAAATGCTAAATGTTGTCGCTGGACTGTGCGTCCTGACCAGGGGCGCTTTCCTGTGACTTGGTGCTGAACGCCTCTTCCTCTCGGCTCACTGCGAGAAGGAAATAACTACTTCTATGTGCTTCCCCCACATTCTCGGACTTTGGTGAAATGTGCCCAACTTTTCACTCGGTTCAATGGCTGACAGTTAAACTCATATGAAATACTTCAACACCACAGCACTCCAGCCCCGGGCCGCCTATTGTTTAGCGGCCGCGATAGTATCAAGGCAGACGGGTCTTTAAGCGAAGAACGCGGAGAGGCGATCCGCCGGAGAGCTTCCATTACTCCGCCTCCTTCTCCGTCTTAAACCGCCTAAACATCGCTTATATTGGGGATCATCAAACCGGTAAAACCCCAGACATTTTAACAAACACCCCAGCGTAGTCTACGTGTTACATTTAGCTCCGCTTGGCCGGGATTTGTGTGATTAAAGCCCTCGTTTTTAGCTCGCTTACCTCCGCCATTCCGTTTCTGCGTGAGCTGGCTATTGCCCGGATGTTGTAGGTCGCTTCTGTACAGCTCCGTGTATTGTCCCAGCCATCCACTAAACTTTACTGTCCTCATGTATCAACATATATTCATATATGTTCAACAGCCTATATTTTTAGTCTACACTTCAACAAGAAATACATTTTCTTTTAAAATAAAAACAAAAATACATGAGTTTAAACTCTAAGGATTTCTCTAAATCTTAAATTACTTTATTCAATTTTTTTTTTAATCTTCAACCACCAAAGAGCAAATCTAGCTGAGATCAAGAAATTAGAATAAAGCCCATGGACATTCTGTTAATACTCCTCTACTTTACTTTTATACTAAACAAAACAAAAACAAAAAACAAACAAACAATAAATGTGTTTCCCGTTGTAAGATATCCTAGGCCTAGCTATAGCCTATGCTGTCACTGTCACTTTGCTGAGGTTGAATTTGACTCTATATCTTCTGCTGTTAAATTATTGTCATATTTAATATTAAACTTTTCATGTTTTTTATGCATTTAATAAGCTATTCAACTTGCATAACCTGTCCCTGTGGCAATGCACTTTTTTTTGTTAGTTCATCAGCAACAAAAACAAAATGAATAGCTATACTAATAGGTCAGAATACTAATTTGAATAGGCCTACATAGTGTTCAGTCAGTATCTTGTTGCTTTAAAAAAACATTGTTTAATATGAGCAAGGAACACTGTGTAGTGTCACTGTAAGGACAGTCTGCACTAGCTGACCTAATAGGTCAGCTAGTGCAGACTTATATTTTCAATCAGCCAGTGTGACATTAACATTTCTCAAACTTTGAATATAATGGTAGAATAAGATATATTTTGGAACTTTTTGAGTCTTTATTCTTACTCGTGAGCAGTGGTGGAAGAAGTACTACATTTTCTTACTAACAGATACAGGAGCAACACATTTACTGAAGTAAAAGTGTAGTAAGATTTAAATTCTTTGTAAAGTAACAAAATTATCCACTTTGAAATGTACTTTGTAAGTCAAAAGTAAAAGCATTTCAGACAGATTTGAAATGTGCAGTATTTTTATGAATAATTATGCTGTTGAAATCAAACCAGGACGAAACAGGTCTGAAGGTTTAAACTGAGTTAAATGAGTTGCTGGTGTTTTTTTAGACTGTATTAAATAGAACGACTTTGCTGCAGCAGGTTCTTCGGCTGTTTGTCATACAGAGGTCAGTGTGATAATTGATGCCACTATCCTTTTACTATTAATCCAATAAAAACATGCAGTGGAATAGAATGTAGCTTACAGATACCTGCTCTGAAATGAATGCATGAATGAATATTTGTATTTGAGTGGTTACAAATATTTTATATTGTACATTTTGTAACTCACCTGACTACAGATGGAAACTAGCTCAAGCTAAATCTGGTGCAAAGCATCTTTAATTAATGTTTTTAGCACATTGTCCCTGTTGAAATAAACTAATAAAGAAAGAAATAGAAAATGTAGTGAAGTAAAAGTAAAAGTAATAAGTATTCATCATAAAATTGACTTAAGTAAAGTAAAAGTACCTAAAATGTGTACTTTGTACTTGCGTTACTCTCCACCACTGCTTGTGAGTGCACTTTGGATAATTGTCTAAATTAGTTGAGATGAGATGGTTTCAACATGTCTCAAAGTATTTTTTGTTTTGTTTTCTTTGGATGAAAGAAGAGGTACCAGATTATAGATTCAGAGAAAGACCAAAGAGGAGATATCAGGATGTTGTGATGTATAGGTAGTTAAGTTAGTTGGTTTGATTTTATAACAAAGAAGGTGAAGAAAGTGGGTGGCTGGTGATGCCTATGATAAAATACTTGAGAAATACTTAATCAATCAATCAATAAAAAATAAAAAAATGTCTAAAGCCCTAAACACACAGCAGCACAATGATAATAATAAAAAAAAATATAATAAAAATACTGTACAATTATAAATACGTACTAGTCTTCAATGCTCGAGCCTAAGTCTAAACCTTTATTTTTATTTTTATTGTGGTGGACCACAGAGAGGGGAGAAACTCGTGAAATATTCAAATAGTGTATTTAGCAGACGTTTTAACCCTGCCAGAACACCTTTATTTTACTTTGGAATCTTAATGTCTCCCCTCCTGGAACCGCCACCTTAACGTGGTGGAGGGGTTTGAGAAACCGAATGATCCTGGGGGATCTGTTGTCGGGGGCTTCGTGCCTGGTAGGGTCTCCCATGGCAAACAGGTCCTAGGTGACGGGTCAGACTAAGAGCGGTTCAAAAGCTCCTTATGAGAGACCAACCGGCCCGGTTAGAACCATGAGGCCGTCCTTCTGTGGACCCACCACCTGCAGGAGCTGGGGCTGGTGCAATGTGATTTGGGCAGCTCCAACAGCTGCCCCCACGACCCGGCAACGGAAAATTGAAAGAAAATGGATGGATGGATCTTAATGTCTGCTCTTTCTCACACAAAACTGTTTGTTATTGATGCCATAATTGTGTATTGCTTTAACTTGCTGTAAGAAGTAGCATCTCAATGTGTGCCAACTCCAAGAAGGCTGAGGGCCAACAAAACTTGGTCGGAGGACGACATGCTCCAGTCTATGCAGGCCCAGTTCAATGCAAAAGAGAGCATTGGAGCCTCATTTTAAAATGTTGTATTTGCTCCACAATGTACGTAAATGCATGGTTCTCAACCTTTTCTCATTGGATTTTCACTGGATTTGGATGTTGAGTATTTACTTTTTCACTAAATGACTCACTTTTTATTGTTGTTTTGTTTTGTACCATTTTATTTGTAAAGCTCTTTGGGCCGCTTAAGTTGTAAATGTGCTTTAAAAATAATGTAGACATTGACATTGGCATCAACCGAAGAAGCATCAGAGCCCACCATTACCCAAGAATGACAAACCATGGCCCAAATATGAATTAAATTTGTAATATATGCCTGTATATTCAACAACCATATATAGTATTGGTCTGCCATTCCCAAAGTCCGGGTCATCGCAGCCTCCTTATCGATACAAACATCTTTCAGGGCCCCCCTAATTTGAATTATCTACTCTGTTAAAGGAATTGGTCATTATTTTACAGCCAAAATTAGATATTAAATAAGAGTTAGTACATCGGCCAAAAACTGTCTCAAGTGCAGTTGAGCAAATATATATACATTTCCTTTCCAAAATCCAATTTGTTCATTGTACTTCATTTATAGAAATGTTTGGGGGGCCCCTTGCAGTGCCTCTGAGGCCCCCCAGTGGGCCCTGGACTCCACTTTGGGAACCACTGGTATAGGTGCATATATATATATATATATATATATATATATATATATATAAAGTTGGTCTTGGGACCATTATTAGTGGGTTGCGACTTGCCAGCCTTTCCCAGTGAGCCTCCCTTTCAATATTTTCTTCTGAAGAAAGTATAGAAACACTACCTGAGACTGTTACAACTGACTGTTATCAAGTTATCAAGATCATTTTCATTATTAAAAGCTCATCTAATACTTATTCAATAATAACTGGTGAGGAAATTACTGTATTTTGCATTAGATATTACAAGTTCAATAGTTTTTTGGGTGGCGGCTTGTCATACTAGGATGATGGTGGGTCCCAAAGCCATACCAGTTCAGAACCACTGTGAAATATTGATTTTCCCACAGAGTGTTGTTGAACAAGCTGAAGTTATGGCAAAAACAACATTCATTTTAATAGATCCAAGAGTGTTTCTATTGTTTTTAAGTAGATAACAATTGAAATAAATGTTTCTTGTGAAAGGCTTGCGACCAACTGAATAAGGTTCTGGAATCCACTTTTGGGTCCTGACCCAAAAGTGCTTTTGATAAGTCCTTTGATAAGTCAACCTCCTTTTTGTTCTGAACATGTTGAACATGATCTGCAAACATTTAGGTAAATGTGGTAAAGTATGAAAAGAAAACTCAGGTAATTTTCTTTAATTGTTGCCATGGGTGAACACCACAGGTGAATAGTTACAGTGTCTTCAAAGCATTGCTGCTATTGAGCTTACATAACAGTGTAGAGGCCTCTTCTCCAGCCTTTCTAGAGGATGTTGTGCCAAGTTAAAATTTAAAAATGTCAGAATATTTAGTTCACACAGAGCCAAATATTGTTATATAACAGTGTATACAAATCTGTGTGAGCATTGACCATAGGAAGCTGCCACGGGGCAATCATGAGAAGAAACCACATAAAGTCATCCAGTATGTGTCTTATGAGGAACTACATTATGACTATATGCGGTTGTAACTTACCATCATTACATTCAAGTATTTATTTATAGGCTGCTCTCAAAAACAAAACTATTAGTGCATCAAAGTAGTTCCTACTTTATTGGGACTATGGTGTAGCTATAATTGTATTGCTTCACCTATAGTGAAGCCTAATAACCCTAATGATAATTTATACGCATCCGTCTGCCTTATTCAAATAATTTTACACCTTCAACAGCAATAATATTCCACTAGGGGGCGATGCTGTTCTGTGCACTTCTATAAAACTAGCCCATTGGGAAAGGAACTCATGGCATCACAATGACAACTTTACATTTAGTCATACATAATATACTTTGATACTTAGCATAATTTTATTAAAGGAACACAGGTGTATTTTGTACTGGTATCATTTTATCTAAAATGTTAGATGTCTTGAAGCTTTTAATTATGCAATGCAGTTTCACTACACCAACTCTTAAAGGGGCTTGAAAAGCCTCCAAATGATCCTAATTGCATTGTTCTTGGAAAATTACTTGCATTTGTACTAAGAATGCAGATTTTCATTGGACCATTCCAGTCAATTTGCACAGCGTTTCCCCTGGTATCTGACTCCCACTCCCACATTAAACAGGAAGTTTGTGTGTGAGTGAGCTGTGGCTGCAGACGACTACAAAGCTGATGAGCAGATAGGCTGGAGCAGTTCCCCGTACACACTCCCATAGCTGTCATAGATTAACTGGGATTCAGAGCAGTCCATTCAGATTCTCTAGTAAAGCAAAACATGGCAAAACAGGAGGTCATGGAGAAAGAAAACACAACAGTATAAAGGACATTACATTGGTTGTCAAAAACTGTGGAGCAGGGCCCAAAATGATTTTAAGGCTCCAACAAGAATACACACACACAAAAAGGTTAACCTATACTCTTTGTGATTTACAGTGTTACAAACCAATACAATATATTAAAAACTACATTGGCATTATTATGAAATTGGTTACTCAACAGTTCCTCAATAACAAAAATAAACCTAAAATAAAACTAAAAGACCTCAAAAGATCTCAAATGTCCCTTAATAGTGTTCCAGCTAATGAAAGACTGTTGTGGAATGGAGGGAGCTGCGCAGGAGGAAGAGGAAGGAGGAGGTGGAGCTGACCAGTGCAGGACGCCACACTCTGGAACAGGGACAAACCCAGGAGGCGCTGCACCGTTTCAGAGAATTAGAGGAGACTGAAGGCAGCCAGCCAGGTTACCTCCCTGTGCTACGGTTTCCCTGACCTCCGGGTCAGTCGGCCCCATAGACATATTATTAATAGACCGCCATGACTCACTCCTCCCCGTTTACCATAATGACCACGTTCGAGGGGGAAATCATGGCGGATTTACAGACTCCTCGTCCCCAGCTCTGACGAAGCATGTTCCTAAAAAGGGCATAAGGGCGGGATCTTCACTGTAGACTCGGCCCTTGCGTGACGTGTAGCTTGCGCAGCTCCAATGCTAACAGTCCGACCCTCGTTAAGTATGAGATTTCTAAAATGTATCCTATGATAACCAGCCCGGTGCCTCTGATTGTGTCTAACCCAGCGTAATCACAGGAGGAATATCTAGCTGTAGACAGTTCCAAAAAATTAGGCACCAGGCGTTAAAGTTGTTTTTAACGCGTCTAAAGTGCAGTGGATTCCAATGGGGGACTAGTGGCTATATGGCGGTACTACAGCCATGGCGGCCTCCAGTGTCGTCGTCGCAAAGCAGAGCAGCCAGCGGCCATTGGTCAGCCCACAATGGCACTGCGGCTCAGTCGCAGTGGTTCAGGACTAACACCTGAACACTATTTTGTTCTATAATGACAAATAAAGCACTCACTTTGACTGCAGTGTTCGATGGAGTATTAACAGTAACATTTGTTAAGGGGGCGATTGGGAAGTTCATTAGTGCGTCACCATTTTTTAGTCACTGTATATTTACAAGATACAAGGCAGGACATGTGTTTACAGCCAGAATATCCTATGTTTTCTTATACAGTGAGCGCTGAAGCCAAACCAAACAGATGTGGCATTTAAACAAGGCATATTCCAATGTGGTCATAATATCATTATGCCTGAGAGACTTGTATTTCCGTGTATTGTGTTGCTTTTGCGTATGAGCTTTTTAGTACATACTTGGGCACTGTTTGCACAGGATCTGAATCATAATACATGATTCATGGCAGAACAATGTTTCTAAACAATGACTTTGAGAGAGGTAGTAGTTTGTTATATATTTATGCATTTCAGCACCAATTATGCATTTCAAAGATATATCAGCGTTGTTTGACTTTTAATGCCATTATTAACCACAGTAAAAAAACATGTTTGTTTATTAATTTAATTTGTTATGTGTTGAACGAGCATTAAACCAGGCTTTAACTGTGATCCTAACCAGGACTAAATTATGGGACCAAACTACAATATAAGCAGGTCTAAATACTAAATCAGGACCAGTGTTCAAAAAGTAAGAAGCAAACTGGAATAAAAATGTATCTAATGTCACCGAAAGGGTGCACAGTTGATGAAAATCTGCATTTGAACAGTGGAGGTGCCACAGACTGGTTATCAAACAATCAATTGTGCCTTATGATTTAGTTTTGCCAAGCCCACACAGCTCGTCTGTCCAACAACAATCTGTTTTTGTCGAGGTTTCAATGATAGAAGATTTTAAGAGAGTACTAATGCATTTTGGCCATGCATCCATCCATCCATCCATCGATTCTTCCGCTTTATCCGGGGCTGAGATGCGGAGGCAGCAGCCTGAGCAGAGATGTTCAGACTTCCCAATCCACACACACCTCCTCCAGCTGTCCTGGGGGGACCCCGAGACGACACGAGGACAGTTTAGAGACTTAGTCCCTCCAGCGTGTCCTGGGTCCTCCGCGAGGGCCTCCTCCCTACAGGACATGCCTGGAACACCTGGGTGGCGTAGGAGGCATCCGAAACAGATGCCAGAGCCACCTCAGATGGCTCCTTTCAACGTGCAGGAGTAGCGACTCTACTCCGAGCTCCTCCCAGGTAACAGAACTCCTCACCCTATCCCAAAGGATGCGCCCAGCCACCCTGAGAAGGAAACTTCGCAATTTTGTCCCTTCAGTCATTACCCAAATCTCATGACCATAGGTGAGGGCGGAACGTAGATCGATCGGTATATCAAGCACTTTGCCCCCGACTCAGCTGCCTCTTCACCACAACAGTCCGATACAGCGACCGCATCACTGCTGACGCCGCACCGATCCGTCTATCGATCTCGTGCTCCATCTGTCCCTGACTATTGAACACGATCCCAAGATACTTGAACTCCTCATTTTGGCCAAACTCAGCAAAAAAGAATTGCGGCCAAAAAGGTCTTTCTGAAGGCCGTAGTTTGGATACGCTTAGTTTGGACGTATTGGAACCTCTCCATGTCATATTAAAGCGCTACTCATGTTTTATTACTGTAAGTATTTTTAACTTCTATCTGTCTAATAAAATGTTTGTGGAAATGCAACAAATGCTCGTCATTCTGACCTGTTTTACTGTAGATTACGAAAGAGAATGCTTGATGGAAACAGCAGGATACTTCTGCTTTCATAAAGAGTGGAAAGTAATGGCAGCATGCCCTCTCCTGTTTAGTCCACTTGTCCCACGCCCATGTCCCCCTCTCCCCTCTGATCTTTAAGCAACACCTTTTCCTCAAAATCAAAGGCTCAGGCCCTACTTCACCTCAGAATTGGATTAAGCTCTGTTGAAAGAAATAATTTGTTTTCTAAAGGTGTTACTTACTTAAATTTACATGTGGTCAACATGAAAACAGGCCAAATTATGTCTCTTGCATAAAAGCTAAACAACTGTCTATTTTAGGCCGTGCCAAAGATCAAACAGCCAAACTAGGCTTAACGTGCTACAATCTGGCTGACACAACTGTTACTCTGTTGGTAGGATTTCCCTGCGAGATGTTTTTTTCAAATGCACAAGAGGGCGAGTGTGAATTGGAGCTGTAAGTGGTGTCATTAAGTCAGTGACGCCCGGACACATGGCCCTTTCAGTGTGAGGTTCACGGCTGTGCACACATGTGGCTCAGATACACCTACACAACCGTCCCAGTGTTTTAGGCCCGCACCAATCCACAGCCACATGTCACCCCACAGGGTCACATGACTCAACTGGACATGGCAGTTTCAAATATTACATCACTACTTAACGGGCGCTTCTTTTTAACACCACACACTCTGCACATGTTGCCAAAATCATGAAGTGGATTTGGTTCAGTACCTGCAATAGGTGGTGGTTGTTTGAAACTTTGTGGCAGAAGTGAAGTTTGCGTTAAGGGAAATCTGATTGTATATGCACAAGATTCTTGCAGCATTTTGTGACTAGATGGTAAACAAGTCGTTGCAAAAACACAAGGAATGATTCATGCCTCATAAAGATTGCAATAATAGGAGATAACTGAGTTCCAATAAAAACGTGAACGCCTATTTTTGCAGTCACTTTTCCCAAGGCGATGGTTGATGCCAAATGTCTCGATTTGTAGTGTGTCGTATAGAGCTGGCAGTCCACCAGGAGGTCAACTATTATCTTTTGGTCGGCGTCCATGAACAACACTCCAACTCAAGACTTGAGACGTAAAGCAACAACACAAGTCTCCAACAGTTTATATTCGTTGTTCTTGACTTTGTCATGCACATATTTGGCAGTTTGACACAGCATGGAACAAACCTGCTGTATATTATCAACGTGACTGTATCTTAAAAATGCATGTTAGAGCTAGACATGGATAAGGCCCAGTACAGGTTGCCAGGTAAGATGTTAAAGATTATATATCCAGACCTGGCTTTTGCATAGCGGGTAAGTGACTTGTAAAGATGATGGATTGTTGGAGACATGTGTTCACCTTCCTGTGTTCGGGTTTGATTGTTTTGCTTGAGTCTCAGGAGACTACAACTCAAAGTCAAGGCAAGATTGCTGCAGTTACTGGAAACTTTCTGAGAGGAACTCTCTGCCTCAAGTTAAGGTTTTAACAGTGGAAAAGATGGACTATGTGTACAGCCGGTTCACCCGGTGTTTAGACAGAAGGCATACACTGTGGACAGAACTAACTTAACATTTCACACCTCATTCCCCTCATGTAATCTGTCTGCCTTTGTTCCCACTATATCAATAAACCAATCAGCACTATTTACAGAGACGTATGAGCCGAGAGACAGCGTGTGTCCACATTGTTGGGTTCTGGGCTGCAGTTGAAAGGGGCCACTGTCTTGTCCTCACATAAACACAGGTGGATACAATGGTACAGGCCTTGAATCACATCTGTTGATGGAGGGCACACATGTAAAGCACGGATCATAATGGACCTGATTTCTCCACTTGATAGAGCTCTCTGTTTAGTCAGAACACTAGTTATACAAAATTGTAGAACACAATTGTGTACACTTTGTAGTCCTATTTATGCCACTGGATGCCAACATACCCCATTGAAGAATAGTCCACACCAGCATGTATTGTGGGGCAATATAAAGTGCACGCGCCTTTAAACACTTTTCATTTCTATTCAAAGAGTCTTGTCTCATCCAACCGAGTTCCAATGAGCGTGCTTATCAATCAGAGAATCGCCCCAGTCTATATTAAAACAAACATGCCAACTTAGGTGAATACAAAGAAAAGAAAAGGTTGAAAGGACACATCTACATCTCTCAGAAACTGAGAAATGGTAACAGGTGAAGCAGTAAGCATTGTTAAACAAAAGTGAATGCATTTATAGTTTGTCACATGTCACATTTTGAAACAAAGGTTTATGTTTTCTTTATTCACTTCTTATTTTTTGTTAAGATTGGCTTCGTTGCCGTAGGCCATGAGATGCCGGATTCTCTCAGTGATGTGAGGCAACACCACTATTGTCCTAATCCCTCAATCACTTGTGGCCCTGTGAAATCAGATGTGAAATGTGTGTTTTAGCCTTTATTTCGCACCACTCACTTCTAGAGCCAGGAGCTTAGGCTGGTCCTGCCCTATGGCTGCTTTGTCCTGCTGTTGCTGGTTGAGTGCTCACCGTAGTAGTTTTTCCCGTGTATGCAGATTTCCACTAAGCCTCTCTTTGTGCACAGAGCACTGTCAGTTTGTGCTATCATCTATGTGACCGATTCTACACTCATTCACAACAAGCTTATTCTTAGGTGACTCTTTGGTCGAACCCTTGGATTTTACCTTTGTTCATATGACTTACATTTGTAGGACAGAAGGGGTCACCGAGGACATACATGGCAGACTTTTCTTAAAGTTTAAATTCAACACTTGAAGTTGCCCCCAAATCCCTGTTATGTTCATCCCAAATCCTGCCATTTTTAATATGCTGATGGCATTTTAAGTTGCATGTTCTTCCCGTGGTTAGGGCTTTCTCAGGCTTTTGCTCCCTGTGTTTGATTGGGCGCTGGCGTCATGGGGCTCAAACTGGGGGTTTTCAGCACTCAAGGGGATTGATACAGAGGTGGTGTCAGAGGTGGTGGATGATGTGTGTGTCAAATTAATTTCTTGAGGGAAGTAAACCCATGACCTGGACTCATAGAAGAGCAGGAAAAGTCCGGCCAAGAATAGTAAAGCTCTAAAATGGGAGGCGCTTATTCTATAGAGATGCATATGAGGACTTTGGCCTTGATATCTTGGCCTGAGAAAATATTGTTGGAACTGGTGTGAAGGATGCAGGCCATAGTGTGACAAAGATACCGATCACGGTCATAATCAAGTTTGCACACACTCATTTGTCTTACATTCAGACACACCAAACACACACGCATTCTTTCACAAGCTTTCCCAGACATCAAGAGCAAAGATTCTGAGAAAATGTCGGCCATGATTGTTTACATGACTGAGGTCCAAGTTATTTTGGTCCATTTAGGCTGGAATTGCCTCAGAGTTATTTAGAATTCAAGGTTCTGATCGTAAAGAAAATAAACAATATAATAGAACTACAAAAAGTTTATTTCTGAAATGGGGGACATTTACAATGTGGGAGATTAAATTATAACCATCAAAGTATCATATCAACAAAGCAAATATGTAGCTACGGTAATTTTAAACTCTCCGGTTTCCCTACCACGAAAAATATGTACAATAGGCAAGGATGAATGAGAGTGTGATTGAGAGTGCGCACGGTGTGTTTACATTCATGTTCATTAACATGCACTGTCTCGACAAAATAAACCAATGAAATAAATACATACATTTGGAAATTTAAGGTGAATCTTGAGCCACGGTCACATAGTTGTAATGGAAGACTTTTATTTTCAAATTTGCTGACTCGCTCACTGCCGAGGCACAATAATCTTCAAGTTGAACCAAGTCTTCCCTGCCACTTCCTTGTTGATAACCCAGGTCTTCCTCCTGTCAGTGTGTCTGATTGTATCCAGGATGAGGACCTTATCAGATCTAATCTTCTGACTAATGAAGAAGTCCAAAACACACCAAGGTGAACGTATAGGTCCAGACTGTTGCCTTTCACCTATGGATTTTACACCTCAGCTCAAAACAAAGAGAACATCATATATTTGGTTATTTTGGTATCCAGAAATGTTTAGGTTTTTTGAGCTGTCCTATTCAGGTTACAGGAACAGACTGTGATAAAGAGGTTATCAGGCAGGAGCAGTGACTCTGGTCTCAGACATACGGTCACCTTGCGGTCTCATATCTGAGAGTCGCTGATAAAGCCCAATCTATCAGGCACAATCGGGCTGGACCTCCTCCTGAGATGGTCCATGGCCCACGCAGACAAACCAGTGATGGATCGAGATATGAGGAGCATGTGACAAAATGCTGTGTGGTATGTACAGGAAACCGTCAAATAAATCATGTCATGATCTTCTGAAGTCGCAAAAAATTTCTGTGGGAAACCTTTGTTGTTGTACATGTTTTCTATTGGTTTAGACAGAATCTGGTGCTGTTTTATGATATGCACAATGTATGTACTGTATGTACATGTTGTTTTAAAGATGAAAATAAAATAAAGTTCAACTTAAGCATTTCAAAGGTATGGGAGGCAGTTGAGTTGCATGCTTTTATTAATACTGTTGGAATTATTGTTATTACTACAGTGACAAAAGCAAGCAGGATAAATTAGTTCCTGAGACCTTAGGATTTTTGTCTTGTCCTTGTCCTGTAGGACCTTAATGAGCTTCACAGAACTGGAAACTGGAAAAAATACGTTTAATTTCTTTAATCGTTGTTTTAGTGTGTCGTCATTCTTTATCACTGGACTATACGCAGTATCTGTGGGGAACTCCAGTGACTCATTACTCATCACCAGGGGGCCGCATATTAAGTATACACAGCGTAGAGGACCATAGATCAGCGGTCACTGCAGTGGAACATTCAGCTGGGTGCATTTAGCAGAGGTTTTAACCATGTAATCATACCTTTATTTGGGCATGGAAAGTTCTGTATTATCTTGAACTATTAGTTATATTAAGGTCATGATTGTATGTAATTATTTAACTTGCTTTAAATAGCATTATCCCCGGCAATGTGTGCCTCAGTGAGAGGCCTGAGGGGCCAGGCCAACACAAATTGACCTAAGGACAGCATTTGGTCCGCAGGCCACAGTTTGAGCATCCCTCCTCATCACTTAGCACCCAAAAACACAGATTTTAGCTTCCTTTCCTTAATGAAAATGGCAGTTAGTCTATTATTATGTGTTAATGACTGCATCTTTGCTTCAAACCTTTGAGTGCTTCCCACAATCCGGTAAACCATCTGAACTGGGCACACATGTGGAGTGACTGCCCTAGAGACCCTGCTTTTCCATTGGCGCAGCTCTTTCCCACTGTCTCTACATTCTTTAGAGTACAACTCAGATTCAGTCTGCGTCACTTTGTCCTCACCCACACACACATACACACACGATCATCACCAGCACACTTACAGGAGTGAGCTCCTAGGCAATTCCAGGCTATTTTATTTCATGATTTTTGACCTGCAGTTACATTTCCCGTCTCTAGCTCCGGCCAATACATCCAGGAAGTGTCCATCCAGTGAGCAATAACACATCCATGGCCTCTGGGTGATTTCAGAAGGTTATAAACGGCGTGTCCTGGTATTCCCGCAACGAAAGCAGCTCAGGGTAAAGTCAACAGCCCCCAAGATCATTTATTAATGTGTACTGGAAGCCCTGACACCAGCCACCACTGAGTCACTGATACCAAGGGAACTCTGAGCAGGAAGAGTTGTCAGGGAGAACATGTTTCTATCTCCATCTTTATCCACATTTGTGAGTTTGTCAGGAATCACAAAATATCCAGGGCGCCCTGTATAATATGCTGAGAGCAATGGTTCTCAACTGCTGGGGTCGAGACCCAAAAGTGAGTTCCAATTCTGATTTGATGAATGATTTTACATTTCTAAACTTTGTTGATTTTCTTTACTATCTTTGGTCCCCTACACTTGCAAAGATGAATCTAAAACAAAGGATAGATTAATATTTTGTTCCTACATAAGCTCATTGTAGTGCAGCACGTGATCAATTTCCTGATGGATTTGGCCTGCAGGGTATTTGTAAACATCAACTACTCCCTTTGCTGCTTTTTCTCATCAGTTTCTTTGTCCTAGCTAGCATCTCCACCTCTCTCGTCATTTCTCCCCGGGGCAGTTGTGGCACCTACAGTGAATCGTATGACGTGAAAAGAACAAAAAACAATGACACAATCCTCTATTCCACCTGCACAAGAATATCATGGAAATGTGGGGCTGGAGTTTCGGACACAATGCTGGGGTTGACGGAACAGAGGCCAGCGGAGATGCTGCTGTGGGATGGATTAGCTCCACAGAAGAGAAGGTGTTAGCAGTTCAGACACATGCCTCAGCAGTCTGCACTCAAATCACACAGTATAACGGTGCCTAAGGGGCTTCATATGGACAATCGACATCATAACACCTGCCTACAGGGAACACATTCATTTAGTAATAGTGGTTCCACTTATATACAGTATACGTACGTCTACCATAATGAGCGGCTGTGGCCATGGTGTGAATGAATAAGGGTTTAGGATTTGTAGTAAAAATCTCATAAACATTAGTCCAATTAGGTTCATTTTTTTTTATCTTATCAAATAGCCAAAAGGTAAACCACACTTTGGGTTGCCAGATCATATTATACCAGCTTGCAATAAAGCATAAAAGGACTTTTTCCCATTTCCCGTCTCTGTCGGTCTTTCTTGTTGCATAAGGGCATGCAAACCATTCTTTTAACGTTTTCACATGCTGGAGCTGCCAACCTCTTAAGTAGTGATATTAAAGATGGGGAACCTGATTTTTCCTGTTCAAACAGTGAAATGTTTTATTTCACACCCATATACACAGCCTTGACTGGTGACAAAGTGAAGCAGTGGCGGCCACTCCCAAGGTAAATTACAGTAATTTAGATTAGACTTCTATCATCCATTGCTCAATAAAACTTTAGGTGAAGACAATACAACAAGGTCTGTGTTTTGCTGGGTTTACAACACACTCTAAGGTGGCAAAAAGAAATGTATTCTACAACACCAAAAAATCAGGTACCTCTGCTTTAAATATTTGTAATTTTTTTCACAGAAGTCTCTGCACTTACACCAGGCTATAATACAAAGCAAGAAGTGAGGTTTTCTGCAGTATACAGCAGTGTATAATACTTGATCACATAACGTCAACAAGACTGTTTATCTGTTTGAGCAATATGAGGAAGTAAATATCAGCATGAAGCCTTGGGTGAAAAATGTGTCTAAACAAGTAATGGGTGTAATTATGACAAATTGTAAAGGCAAATTTGATGCGTTCAAGTCTGGACTGGCATTCATTTTCTTTTTTTCTTTTACAAAACAAGAAGTTACTATGACTCAAAAATACAAAACTTGTTGTCATTTGCTAATTTATTGGCCCACTCTGCCGTCCTCTTCACCATAATTAATGATCCAAGCTAAAGCCCGCCCATGTCTGGGAGGAGAGCGTTGGGACACGGAGCGAGTGGCACTGGCAGTGCGCAACAGACTGGAAGCAACAGGCAAAGGAAAGAGAAGAGAGGTTTTGACCATGAGACGAAATTCACTAAGATCTGAAAAGCGCATTTCTTTGGGCATCAAATGTTTGTAAATGCACTTTTCTTTTAAACTTGGCATCTTGACGCGTCACCGGGATGTTTAGATGAGGAAAAAAACTCCACAAGGTAAGTTGACCAAATGCGATTCAAATAAATAGCTAAATATTTAAGTTTAATATATTTCTGTTATACATCTACTTGTGTTTAAGCTCTAAAGGACTATTACTTATTTAATGTTGAACGTTAGCTTTAGGCCAACACGTTGAAAACAGCAGAGAAACGTGTTGGAACTTTACCATATATGCAAAAAATGAGTACTTTATCAGTTGTAGACTTGAGAAAAAACGTGGATAAAAACGTGAGCGAAAACTGATAGAGAATTACAATTTGGGATTTTATGTTTGCCACCAAATAAATATTTGTATTTATTCAAAGGAAAAGTTTGAGTGAAATGTACTCATTATTTTTTCCCTTAGGCTATTTATTAGGCTACGTATTATTAATAGGTTAGGCTACTTGTTGCTTTTTGCTTTATTCATCTGTACCCCTTTCGCCCCTTTATATTAATGTAGTTAAGTGTATCTCTTTAGTCAAATGAGCATTAATTAACGGTCCGCATTTGTTTCGACAGTGCTGTGGCGCCCTCTGCTGTTTGACTGAGATGGGACAGTCTAGTGCCGTGACCATGAGGCCAGTGTTGGAAAAGGGGATGAACCTCGTTATTGAAGCCCACTATAACCACTCGGGCAAGTTTTACCGGTCTCGTGAAAGTGGGGTGTGTAAGACTGCCCTACTGCTCTTCATCTGCATCCTCATCGTGCTGGAGAACGTCACGGTGCTGTTGGCGCTATGGAGGAACAAACGCTTCCACAGCCGAATGTACTTCCTGATAGGAAACCTGGCCCTGTCCGACCTGCTGGCTGGAGTGGTCTATGTGGTTAACATCTTCACCTCCGGACGTAACACTTATTTCCTGACTCCGGTGCAGTGGCTGGCCCGGGAGGGGAGTATGTTTGTGGCCTTGAGTGCATCAACCTTCAGCCTGTTGGCCATTGGGATAGAGAGACATATGACTATGGTGAGGCTACGCCCCTGTGAGACAGCAGGACGGGGGAGACTTCTGGGACTGCTCGCAGCCTGTTGGGTAGTTTCAGTTCTGCTCAGTGCCCTTCCCAGTCTGGGCTGGAACTGCCTCGATAAGTTATCATCTTGTTCCACTGTGCTGCCACTCTATGACAAGAGCTATGTGGCCTTCTGCATCAGTGTGTTTAGTGCCCTGTTAGTGGCAATAGTCATCCTGTACATCAGGATCTACCGCCTGGTGACCTCCAGTGGGCGCCGTGTGAGCAGCAGACCCTCAGAGCACTCCTTGGCTCTGCTCCGGACAGTTGTAATCGTACTGGGTGTGTTTATCATCTGCTGGTCTCCTCTGTTCCTCCTGTTGCTGCTGGATGTAGGGTGCAGTCCAGAGACGTGCCCAGTACTGTACCAGGTGGACTGGTTCATAGCTCTGGCCGTTCTTAACTCTGCCCTGAACCCTCTCATCTACACTTTGTCCAGCAGAGAGATGAGAGCAGCCTTTTTCAGACTTCTGTGCTGCAATCAGGCCAGTCTGGAGGCCAGCGGGACCACTGTGGTGGGAAAAACACACTTGAACACTATCATTCCCACTGCCGAGAACAGTAAGAGCAGTCTGGGGCCAACAGGGGGCACTCTCCCCAGAGGAAAGGGCCCCACACCAGTGAACTCAGAGAGCAAAGACCCCTCTGCTCCAGTACCCCACCCCTCTGGGCCAGCTGATCTGCTGTCTGCAGTCCTGGTGAAAGCAGGGGCTCTTTCACAGCTCAACAAGTTCTAACACACACACCCGACTGTTTCCCCGGACAAATGTATTCAATCACACTTATACTGAAAGACAAGACAATCGAGCCAAGAGGAGCTGTTTATAACAGACATAATGACACACATAGTTTTACACGTAAAAAACACATAGACAAAACAGACCAATGATAGCACATTTACACATTTTGTTTCCAGTTTCCAATTCAAGTGAATAGCAAAACTTTCACACAAGATTACATTCTCACAACCAATGACAATGAATGTATCAGACAAAGCACAAGCAGTGCTGATTTTCACAACTAAATGTGACACAGTCAAACTTGTTAAAAGCCACTACGTTCTGCCACAGTAACTTCACCTAAATCAAACCACAGCAGTCAGTATTTGAGTGAAGTCAAAGGTCTCTTTGAAAGAGTTTTTGTTACGTTTTTGTTTATGAAATGGTTTAGTTTTGTCATTATATCTAGAGAAGATAAAACTGTCTTGTGCACTTTCTGCATGTAATATGCATTATCTTTCATGTATAGTTTACTTTGTATGAAGAACTATTTATTTTACGTGAAAGAACGTAGCTTATTTTATGTGTAAAACAGAATGGTACTGTTTTTTATTATTGATTGTAATGCACTGTATAGGTTTAACAGATTAAATGGCCCATGGGCTGTAATATCACGTAACGTACTTATATTATATATATTGGTACAATTGATCAAATTTACCACTAGCAGTACAGTTGTGTGCGGTTTCTGTCCTCAAGGTGGCGCCAGAGGGAAAGCCATGTCAATATCTCCACAGCCAGTCTCAGCCCTAAAGCACAATATTATTGAACCACTCACACACAGTCAACCACTATAGTCATGTGTTGCATGTGAACTGTTTGAGGTTTCTTATGTAATCATTGTATAACAAATAAATGAATAAACTTCCATTACGTAAAGCGTGCTTCTGGGATTGGTGTCTTGTCCTTTCTCTGTATTGGAAACAATGTTATGTTTGATTTTGTTGCTATTTTGAAACACATTTGTTATTTTCCATCGTTATATTGTTGGACACATTTCCATATAATTTGCAATTAATCTGACTGGATATTAAAGGATATTTAAATCAGCACATAAGGCTGACTGCACACAGAAAAAAGGCCAATCTTGCCTGTCTGATGTGACAAAATTCATGTCACTCAAACAATATTTTTAATCTATTTCAAAAGGTTACTCATAAACGCTTAATCTCACACAGATTGCTGGAAAAGCAGACAGGAGCTGACAGACTGACAGACATGGCATTTCATACTCCTGCCTCGTGCTCCACAGTCCTCCTGAGAGGCAGTGGGCGCAGAGCCACAGCAGCCTAACATTTCCAGTGTAAAGGTCAGTGGCTGCTTCCTGTCGCAAACGTTTGAGCGCTCTCCTGTCTAAATGAAGCTAAGCTGCTGGTGCCTTCACACCATCTGGAACCCGGGGAGATGCCAAACATTTGGAAAGTGAGAATATGAAAATTATTAATTGAGGAGAAATCTGCATCCCTTTTAGGTTGATCAAAAGTACTGTCAAACATTCATATGAGCGTTACTTCAATAAATATACACCTAGTCTTGTGAAACATGCAAATGCTGTATGTTCTCATACCGGGTTTCTTGAAATGAATTGAGAAGTGAGAGAATTATATTTTCATTGGCTTGGTTTAACTACTTGGTTACAGATCATGCACTGTAGAAAAAGCAATGAATTGAGAAGTAATTATAGTTTTATGTCTCATTTAGACTATACATGTTCATATAAATATAGGTTTGATCTTTAATGAGACCATGAGTTTTGCTGAGGGAATGAAGTCCCTCTCTGAGTCTGCAGGGAGAGCTTTAGGCTCTATAGTGAGAAAGATGAAAATCGTACCTGACCTAACTTTTCGGTATTTAGAAAATTATTTAATTCTATGGTTGGTTCAGTTCTGTTTTATGTGGCGGGTGTGTGGGGCTTTAAGGAAAGTGTATGTATTAATGCTCTTGAGAATAGGGCAATTCGAATTTTCCTTGGTTTGCATAAGTTTACCACTAAACTAGCTCTTGAGGGGGATATGAGATGGGATCCATGCATTATAAAGCAGAGAGTTGAAATGATGCGTCTGTGGAACCGCCTTACTCAGCTGCCAGAGCACAGATTGACAAAAAAGGTCTTTACGTGGGACTGTTCAAATCAATATCCTTGGGCCAAAGAAATGGCAATAATATTTTCAAACTGTGATCTAAATTACATTTATAGAAATAAACTGCTTTGTAATCTAAAATCATTAAATGAAAAGCTGTTAACTGATTTTACAATGCAATGGAAATATGAGATGTGTAGAAAAACAAAATTAAGACATTATATTCAGTTTAAGGACAAATATGAAACTGAATCATACATTCTCTTAAATCTAAGTAGAAAACAAAGGTCCTTCTGTGCCCAACTGAGAACTGGCACTTTGCCTCTGGCAGTGGAGGTGGGCAGGTTCAAAGGTCTTCCTGAGGAGGAGAGGTTTTGTACTTTGTGTGATTTAAAAGTGGTGGAAGATGAGTTTCATTTTGTTTTGTATTGTCCACTTTATTCTGATTTGGGTGAAATTTTGTTCCGACAGGTGCAACATGACAACCCTGATGTGTTCTTGTTTCCGCATGATACAATTTTGAAGCATCTTTTTGAAAGGCACGTTTTTGCTTTAGGCCACTATATCTCCAAAGCTTGGGATCCAAGACAAATTAATTTGTATCCTCCTGTGTGATGTAGTTCTGTTATGATTGATTGTACAGTTTTTGTGAATTTATTCTGGCAGTCATCTGAATTCTGTTTTGAAATGTGTCTTATAAGCCCATGAGGGCTGGGCACTTATGTGCAAGACACAATAATAAATAAAAATCAAAAAAATCAAAACTTGGACATTTGTTTTGAATAAACTTGAATGAAAGGAATTACTAAGTTAATGTGACATAAGTTACATGAACCCTTACACCTGATTGCATGGATGAGCGTATATTTCTGTTTAATCTGATTCCGTTCAAATAGAATGTGATAATGACATTTGATTGTATAGATTCATACGGTATTACTAAATAGGGCCGCACAATATATCACCTAATGATCATTATGACAGTCTAATCTAACCCTTATCTAACTGCAAGAAGCCACAATATATCACAAAATCACTGAGGTCTTCCATTTGATTTAGACATTTGCTGAAGTTCAGTCTTAGTCATGGCTTTCCTCCTTTTGTTCCATTTAAGCCTTGCCTTGATCCGTATATAGATTTTTAAAAAGTCTTTATAAATCGCTTATGATTTTGTTGAATGGGACAAAATGAAATGTCCCAGGTGTTGAAATGGTTTAGAAAAATATCGCAATAATATCTTTATCCCAATAACAGTAATTGAACATCACATTTTTTTCTAATTCAATGCAACCTATTAAAGTGATAGTCGGTAAGGTTGCAAAGAGAAATTTCAAAGTAAACTATCAAATTCCCTCTGTCTTTAACCAGAAAAGCCCTTCTTAGTTTGCAAAATGTGGTGATTGCGCACATTTGATGTGTAACACATTTAGACTTCCAGAATATCACTTTAACTAACTTCTCACAATGCAATCTAAATGTCTTCATTCAAATTGTATCAACTGTACTGGGTTGATTGAGTGGAGCACATTTGAGTAGAGCAATCTCTTCTATAGGAAATCCCCGGACAACCAAGAGCCTACATAACAATTTGCATTTCTAATGAAATTTGGACCCCTATACACTTGTATTTTTTATACACTGCAACGTTTTATTCCTTGGAACATAAACCGCCAAATGTGTGTTTAACTGGGTCATACACCTTAATAAATCACGTTACCCAAATAGGCGTTACAAGTCCTCTTTGAGGGCTTAGACATGCTGGATTTGTGTCATTCTCTGAGCATAATACACATTTGCATATGACTAATGTTAACAAGAGGATAAGAGTATCGGCAGCCTCCCCCTGTCATCAAAATCCCTGGCTTTACACCGCGGTAAGAGAGGGTTATCCCTCTGTCCGGCTGTGGCTGGCTCGTTTAGGAGAATGACTTGAATGAGAGAGAAACCTCCATCTGGTATGAAGTCTGAATGAGCCAATATGAAACATTTCTGTCATCACAGAAAAGCACAGGGCAATGGGGTTGGGGCAACACAAAACTGAGTGAAATAATGGTGTCAAAATTGTAGTGTAGCATGGTTTTGTTTTACAGCTGATGACCACAGGAGGATAAGAAATAAACTACATGCAAGCCTGCATTTAGGACTCAATGAATAGAAACCGAAGAACGACAAATCAATGCTTCAAATGAAGGAGCACTCCAAGCAAACCTATGCAAACCATGAGAACATGCAAACTCCACACAAAAGGCCCATACAACCCAATAGTACCAGATTTTTGCGAGCACTAAACACACAATTACATATCCTCATGGAAAAGCCTTAAAAGAAAAAGAACTTTAAAGTTTCAGAAAATGTGTGAGTACAATACAATGCCATTCCTTCTAAAGCACCAAAGCCATGCTGCTCAAGCGCCGATCCCTTCTCCCCACTTCTACTCGGAGATCTGACACATTCAATACAATGTAATTACCTGCGGAACAAAGAAGGCACAGGCGACTCCGGAGATAAGCTCTGCAGGATCCAGGCTTCATTCAGGGCAGTAGCTGGACGAGGTGGTGGGCTCAGGGTCAGGGGTCAGACGAGAAGGGGATAACCGGAGAGGCTGCTTGGGCTTCAATTTGGTGGACAGTCCTTCGCTGCATCTCCCCTAGACATCCCACTGTCAGTAATTCTCAAGTTCCCTGCAGGCCTAGAGAAATCTATTACAAGTTTACACACTGAATATAAATAGAATACAACAGGCAAAGTTGAGCCTTCAGCTTGTTTACTTAGGTGCAATACTTTACTTTCAAGACCTTTTATTCAAGAGTGTTGAGGATGTCACTTGGTCTTTCTGTTCAATCCACCACAGGTACATTGCATAAATGTATCAAAAAAAGGGCAAAAATAATTACAATGAAAGGAAAATAATGCAATTAATTTAGTAAAAAAGAAAAGAAAAGAATGAATAGAGCTATTTAATTGGAAACTAAATTCCCATTATAAAACATAGGGACAATAAGCACACAATGTGACTTTGTCCTTGTACTGCATTTGAAGCAGACCTATTGCTCTTGCCGTACCCCTAAATAAATATCACTGGTTTCTTCCCCCCAGTCTCCCCAGAACAGCAGCTGCTCCTTCTCCAAACTCTCTCTGATTGCAGTGTGCAGCTCAAGGGGGCTCACACCTGCTCATTCTGACCGCTCATCTATCTCCTCAGTGCGGTGGCCCAGCCCAACTGCAGGGATTAGCATGTCTGGGGTGTAGGGTGTAAGTTAGCAAAGGGAGGAGTGGTGTTGCGGCGGCCTGTCTCTCACTTGTGGTGTTGAGCGAGTGCACACAGCTGGCTGGGCTTTCTGCCTTCAGGTTGTGGACTGTGAAATGGGCCAATCAGAGAAGGTGGAGCTGCATGAGGAGCCACAAATGTGAAATCTGAGGACAAGGCAACATGTGTTTCAACTCAAGGAAGATATAATCACAGAGGTGGTTCTGTCTGGGCAATAGACAGAATGTGCCACAATAAACAAATAACACAGAAACAGACATAGTTTACTATAAATAATGAAAGAGCATTACTCCCTAACAATAGATAAGAGTCTGTTTTTAACGTTCATTGAAGCAGCCTACAACATTTCTCCAAGGACTGGGGAAAAAGATTGTGAAATTATTAGGTTCAAGGATTGCAATGAAATCACTATTTGAATGGTCATGTTTAGCAAATTGCAAAGGCTGCATTTTTAAATGTAAAATAAACCATCTAAATTATTGGTCTCCATTGTACGGAAGCCATTAAAACAAGTTTATTTAAGAATTGGGACTTTCTGTCTGGTTTGTTCATTTTAAATAGGAGAGACAGGCTTCCATGCCATTGGGATTGATTTGTGAAGAACCTCTATACAAACATAATCTGAAATACATGGGATTGTTGTATTAGTTCATATCCTTATTGTCTCTTCAATGTTAGAGCATCTGACTGTGTGCAAAATGTTCACTGAATCTTAAATCTGAATAATGTTCAATGGCAACTATTGTCACAGTTACAATTGTACTTCTCACAGGAGAACTGCTAGAGATAGTGTACTGTGTACTGTAAGGCTGAGCCAGTTTGTTTTGCCAATCATCACTATGAAACACACATTTAAATTGAGGCCCAAAGTTGTTAACTTGAAAACCTTTCTACAGTGGAAACTCCTATACGCTACTGTAGGGTCCTATCCTGGTTGTCCTCCTCTCCCCCGCCCCTTCACACTGTGTGCATGTGTGTGTTTGGGTGGAGTTACCTGGGTGGAGTTACCTGGGCGGAGTCCTTCTCTCCCAGCTGCTGGCTGATCACCCCTCACCTGCAAGCCATCTACAATCCAACAGTCTTCATATACTCTGGTTCTTCTTCCACCCCTCGCCAGTCCATCACACTAGTGGTAACTAGACTACGGCTCCAGCGACTATTTGTAGTCAGTTTTGGTATTTTTTCCATTGTCCTGTTTTTTGATAGTTTCTTTTGTTTTTCAGAAGTTTTTAGCCAAGACTCCAGCCCAGCCAGACACCTCTGCTCCACTGGCCCCCAACCCTTACTTACCTGCTCCCCCCTGGACCTCCGGCCAGATACCTACCTGCTCCCCCTTCTTGCTATTTCAAATAAATATTCTTAAACCTTTGGCTTGGTTCTGCTCTTGAGTTCACCCTGGGTTTCGTAACATGTAGAGCTTATTCAGATTTAAAGACACATTATAATTACGCTTCCATAAACAGAGGTCTGTCAGGTTTTCAACCTATCAGCTCCATCAACAATATTAGGTCCACTGTCTTGTCTCTATCTGCTCATTAATTGCCACTCGTCTTTGTATTGACTGCAGTACTGCCTTCTGTGTGTACATGTTTTGTTGTCTCTGGCTGCAGTGGTCACAGGTGTTCATTCCACACAGTGGATCTGAGCACTAACAGCTGTCGTCACAGTCTAATTGTTCACACCCCCATCTGACACTGCGCACATAAATCTATTCTAAGCTGACAGCTGCACATGTATGTGTACATGTACCACATTTTGACATGAGAATACCCCAATTCTTGTAGAACAGATCACAGAATCCTGAAGGGGTCTCAGTTAAGTGTAAATGTAACAGAATTATTAAATTATACTTTGTATCTACATATCTTTTACAAACCTAACCATTAACCTTTTTCTCTCAGTGTCCCATATTATAACAGTGAAAACAGCATTCATTGTATGAAGTAGAAAACCCCATTTCCAAGACTTATAAAGACACCACTATTAATCACATGTTGCATAAATACAATTTTACTGGTCGTCTCAAAAAGCCCTTTTCCCCCACATCATCATATTGTACTCTAGAATAGACTATTACTGAAAATAATGTGCATCCATTACTTATTCAGCTAAAGATACACACTACCAATGAACACTAGCGAACATAACCTTTCTGTTCTGCTTCTAAAGGCCTAAAATAATTCTGTCAGAAGTGAAAGTGTTGCACAGCTGGAAACTGGCAAACTACAACTAAACCAGACACTTCCTACTGTGAGTCTCCAGGATTATATTTGTTTGATTTTTACATGCGACGCTGCTACTGTCATTATTATTCATATGACTCCCCGGGGAAAGCTGAAAGATGGGACTATACAGCAGCCCCTCTTACTGGCATGTCACCACGCACACGCCTGTTTGGTAGGATCTTGTCGGGAATGTTCAGCCAGGCACACCCCCCTTCACTCACACACACCCTTCGCCTCTTCACATGCCCACTTTTCCAAGTCCTTTTTTTCTGAAATATAAGTGATCCAGGCTGTCTCCTCCCTGTCAGCTGGGTAATCAGGCTCTGTTATTTCATTTGGCTCAGTAATGAAAGCAATCCCAGTGCTTTTCACTGTAGCCTAGCCCCAATAATGAGGGTTGCCGTTACCCCCCCCCCCCCCCCCCTCTTGATCACACCCCACCCCTCCCCGAGCTGACGTTATTGGAAGATGGGGATGTGCGAGCGTTTGCATATGGGAGACGCTCAATTTTGCCAAATCCTTTGTGCAGATTTTTCCTCCTTTTGTGTCTGAAGAGAAGTCTGTTTCCATGTTATTATCCATGTTATTAAGATTTTAGGCTGATTTTTATTCTAATCAAATAAAAATTGTCAAATAAAAAGCATCGACAGGTGATAAATTATGCAAAATGTAATTTTTAGTGTCAGAACAATAATCAATCAGGCAACACGCATGACATAAAAAAAGGAATAACACTTTTCCTCATCACAAATGCTTCAAAAATGGAGCAAGCATTTCCAACAATCAGGCATTGGAACTCAGTCCAGATGGCAAGCATGTACCTCAAATACAACTGCCCACTCCTGTTTATTCACATGGCCATGCTGCCTGTTAATTACAAACAGGATGCTTGGCCAATATTTAGAGAGTGGAAATCTGTGGGTGGGACTTCAGTGTAGACTTTCAAAGATTAAATTTCATCTGCGAAAAGACATTGAAAGTCATTGGCAAAATCAACATTTACAATGATTACCTAACAATCAAATACAGCAGCAAGACAGAACTGAAGAGATGGACTGAATATTAACAAGTTCATGGATTTCAGCAACAGTAGTAGAAAAGTACGATCTCTGCAGAAGGTAAAAATTGCGTCGTCTTCAAAAATAGCAGAAATCTGATGAGATGCCGTCGTATTGGCTAACAGCCTTTTGAATAATCAGCAAGTTGTGTTTTCCACTGGCAACAGTGTATCAATTGCTATTGTCAAATCAATGTGTATCAAGTATAATGTGAGAGTGAGAGACTCTCACACTGATATGAGGTCCAATCCAATATTGTTGCAAAAATGTGTTCATCAATCTACCTTTAAGGTAAACACTGGTTCTGATATAGTCTGGTCTCACTATACCCTCGTACTCATTTCGTACAGAGGGTCTGGATCTTCACAATTGAGGTCCTTTTTCAGGTGGGAGGGGTGAACTCCTTTTAAAGTTTGAAACAATTGGATCTGATTTTACCCAATCGCTAGCGTTTGGTCGTGAAGTACGTAATGCGCCAGAGTGAGTGAAGCAAGCTATCAAATACTTGACGTCACAGACAACCCTACTCGCTGAACGGTAGGTTGAAATTTAACCGATGTAACGCGGCTACTGAGATCAGACCCAGATGTAACATGTAGGGAAATGATAATTGACCGGAGTTTACGGATGGCTAAGACCAGGCTAGTTCTGATATGAAGTTGTCTACTTATTTCTTATATTACTTTATTGTCACAACAACAGTTTGAATGCCTAGGATCGTGTGGTTGTATTAAGCCATGCCAGATCACTGTGGACAGACTTCAGAGAGTAAGAGCCAACAGTTTTATTGATGCAAATTGACTGATTCTAAAAGGAATTTTACGTATTCTGCAAAGATAGAATAGAGTTATGGGAAAAGGTCCAAAGTTCATGTATTCCATTTCACATGAATCGATTTGCCATGTTGATGTCGGTAGCTTGGCACAAGGACAAGTCTTCAGAAGTTGTCCATCAGTCTGTCAGAAAGGGGCCCAGTGACACCCGTTTAACATTCAGCTGTCCTCATGTCCAGTGTCTGAACGCACACATCAGTCAGAGAGTCTGCACCAGCACCGGGAACAGCAGCGACAAGTGCTCGGCTCCACGGATCGGGAGCTTGTGCGTGGTGTAAAAATGGATGACCTCCGGGATGGTGTCAAACGGGGGGCTGTTCTGTCCCAGGATGTACTTTCCGTCTTTGCACTGAGTGAACTTCATGTGCATAAAGCCCTGGCAGCTCCTGCAAAACAGGGGAAAATTAAGATGTGTCATGAAATATAGGGCACATAAAAGTTCCCGTGGCCATCTTAAAAAAATTGACTCAGTGGAAATGACAGCCTTGATTCATTACAACACTCGTCTCCCGCACTTGGGTCCTGAATTTCCATATAAGATGTAACGCCGTGTCACAAATTAGGCAGCAGTAGACACAATGATGGATGGATGAGGGGTACAGGAGCACAGGAGAGGAGAGACAAAGAGGGAACGAGTGATGCGCTGAGCTGTGAAAACAGTCGCGAAAAAGACATTGGATCCTCCCCTTTAAAGTCACAGCCAGAGTTGGCAGATGGACTTTCCCTTTAAGAGGCAGCCAACCAGTCTAAATATAGGAGCAGAGGGAAGGACAAGTTGCAAGGGCCAAACTGGTCACCACAACTGTCATTGTTCTTGTAAACAAAACTCAACAAAACTTGAAAGTGCGCTAAAGCCACAGTCTGTCAGAGACGACAAAGATCCAAACGGGAGGTGGCGAGTGATCGTCCCACTGTGCTCTGGAGCTCTTCACTGGAGCTGACGGCACACTTTGATCCAGCGCTGTTTGTTTGGGAACTGCACATCTCCGGATACATTTCAAACTCCATCAGGGCTTTGTGTTGTCATAAATATTCATCTTGGTTTAATTCTGAATCACTTTCCTCATGCGGTGCTGACTCACAAAGTATTTCTGTATCTAAAGTGCCACTTGTCGTGCCAGTTTCACATGTTTAAAAGAGCAAAAGTCCAAAATGTCTGACTAAAGTGTGATTTAGTATGAGGTTACGACATTAAAGCGCAGCACAAGTACAAATACTGCCACTAATACACTGCACTTTTCTTTACAGCACAGTAATAACATGGTAATAGGATGGAAATAGCATAGTAACAAGGGATTATCCATTTTGCAGCCCTGTTTACATAGTAAATTTACAAAAAAGGACTAACAATGTTTCATGGTAATTGACAATATTTTATTGCTTGGGCCAGGGCTCATATTACCATAAATGATTATTGTTTTACGTCACTTTATCAACCACTTGCACTATGACTGTAAACCGGAACTGCTAACACTGACATTTATAATATAGTCTGTTTATTTTATTTTTTACCGTTTATACTTTTTGCCCCCTTTAAGTATTTGGTAATCATTGTATATAAGATACCTCTATTTACTATTTAATTGTTTGCACATTTCCTGTTTATTCTACACACCTTGAGTGTTTCTGAGAGCTGAATGTAACAAGTGAATTTTACCATTGTGAGATCAATAATATAAAGGCTTATCTTATCTTATCTTTAACTGCGCAATAGATGTAAAAACAAAATGACATAAGCTTTTGGTTAAGTTAAAATAGTTCATATATTATGAAAGTACTCAGAGCAAAAATATGTATTTGCTCCTCTACGACTAAAACTCATGAAAACAACTTCAAAATAAAACAAAACACAGGTTTTACAAAATGTTGTGAATCACAGCTTCTACTGATGTATTAATCGTAACATTAAGATAATGTTACTATTATCTTTATGCTAAGTGTGAAGAGCATCTAGGACATAGATAAAATATTGATTATGTGTATTGTGCAAGGCCAAAGTGAACCGATTTGAGACATTGAGATAGCTGTTTCGCTGTTAAGGACAATTTGCCACACAGAAAATGACATGTTGATACAATGCGTCCTCCAGCCATCACTGTTACTAAATGTGGATCCGGTGCCAACTGAGACCCGGTCGCTTGAGCATGGCGTGCTACATGTCAGAGTCGCTGTGCCCATGTACATGAGTAATGCATGAGCTTGTTTATATGTCAGCACAACACAGTGGCACCCCCTCCCTCCCCTCGCTCTCCCTCATCTCCTGCTTGTGTGGCCCACAGAAGGTAATTCATATTCATTAGTGATTATGGAAAGGATGATGCGCGCGCTGAAGTGTGCCCTACCTGCCTGATTACCACTTAGAGGGCCCGCTGGGAGCCATGACGGAAACAAGCCAAAGAGAAGGGGCCAAGGGTGGGGAGAGGAACGATGGAAAGAGCGGCGTGGGGCATGGACAAAGGCTGGAGTAGTAATTACGCTGGAGAGATTTGACCAGATAAGCAGTATTGTGTCCTGCAAATGCGTATTGGGAGATGAGTTGGGATGGCAGTGATCTAAAGCGAGAGCGATGGCGCCGGCAGATGGAGAGGAGTGTGTTATGAGATCAGTAGCTCGGGTGGCTTCGCGCACTTCAGTCTCACAGAAATAGAAGTGTGCAATTAAACTATGGAGCTGAATGAATATGGATATGATTAAAAGTAGGAGAGAGCGGTCGAGGGGTAATAATTTATGCATCTCCTACTCACCGTAAGGAGAGGGAGTAGTCAGTGCGGTTGGCTTGGCTGGTCCTCACCAGGTAGCTACATTCTTTGCACAGTGTTAGAAGTGCCTCAGCGTCCGATCGAGACAATGAACCATGGTACCATCTGGAAATAAAAACAAAACCAAAAACAGAACACTTTTACAAGAAGGACTCAACTTTTTAGCTCACTAGGCAATGTGGCTTGTTGTTGTTAATTGTTACATGCCAATTTACTAGCCACAAGTCACTTTTTGCTCACTTGCTGCAGTGGGCGGTCTGTTTCAAAGCCACATGTTTTTATTGGACATATATGAAATAGTTAAGAATTGCTTACAAATTGGTAATTCATTTAGTCAGATCGTGTGATTGAAATCCACAGCCACGAGAGCAGAAAAGACAATAGGCGTGAGGAGGAGTGATAGGACTTCCCCAGAGGACAGACTAGTGTCAGCGTCAAGTCGATAAGGCACCGCTTAGAAAAAAGTCACGCAACAAAAGAATGAGCCGGGGTGGAGGTCGGCTGATTGCACTTTCAAAAGAATAGATGAATCAGCTCCGAGATTGCAGCGAGAGACCGTTCACCAATGACAAAGAGGATTAATTCAAGTGGAGCTACAAGGGCTGGCTACACTCCAGCCGCTGACCGTGACACAATGTGCAGGGCACGGCTAACACGAGATGAAAAGTAAGTAGAAATTCAACATCTCTGTCCCGCCCAATCACTGTTCAGATGCCTAAGTTTGCCTCCATCGAAAGCTTTCTCTCAGTACTGTCTATAATAACAAAATATCAACAAGAAAAGAAGAAAAGATAATATACACGATGAACTGTTCTCTCTGTAACATCACCCAGTTCTTCACCTTGGCCCCCATCGTTTTCCATCCAACACCGGAACTTTCACTGATGTCACAGCTTCACCACATTGTTCAGAGCAGTGGTTCTCAACGTGTTAATGCTTCTGGTCCCGCCGTCAACCCATAGGCTGTCAAATTAAGAATGGACTGAGGGAGCGAGGCTTCCCCCATAGCGTTCAGCGCAGGCTAGCTGAAGCATGTTCATGCTAGCAATTTGACTGCGTTTTTGGAGCCAGCTCAATTATTCAGAATTCAGGACGAATGTTGCACATGTTAAGACAAACACGTGGTAAGAATAGAGTAAGAATGTCTTACAGAAGTGCGAAAAAAGTGTCAATGGAAAGTTCAAATGAAACTTTGGGAGTCAGCCGCCCTTTCCTTACTGTTTCAGAAAGGAGTAGGACACAATAAGTCCATTATTTTACAGCCTATGCTTCAACCTAACAACCCGTGCCCCAAATTAAAATATATTCTGACTTATAATAAAGACATTTTGCAATCTGACCCAGTAATAGTTTTTGAAATATCAAAATACCTAATTTTCTGTTGATTCAACCCCTGATCATAAAAGTGGATTTTATTATCAAAGCAATTTATCAGCTTTAATGCCCAGCTATGACCCATTGGAAATAGTCTTGCAAGGCCCCAAGCCACCTTTTGGGAACCACTGATTTGGACCACTTTCAATAAGTACGAGTAAAAAGGGTTCTGCCTTTGAATTTAAACTGCAAAAGCCCTTCAGTGATTACCAAAGACTAATGGAGCAGAATAATCCACAAGGTTCCTCAAGTGGATGCATAATTGTATTGGTATAATGTGTATTTGTGCTTAAGGGGTGCAACATGTCTGGATTCCATTAACAAAATACTCGTTTACATATAAACGTCCCCATTTATTTGACTAAATGCCAGTTTTTAATGCCGTGACTTGATTAGTTTGGAGTCTAACTTTTCTGTATCTCCAGACAGCTTCACTCTGTGTCCACTCACCTATACTTCAAAGCTACGGAAATAAAAAGAACATTTCAAGACACATTTTCTCACAAGGCACCACCGTAGAGCAATTCCTTAAATATTAATTCTCCATTTGTTGCAGTGATGATAAATTAGCAAACCAACGCTCCCCAGTTAGAGATCTGGAGAGATTCATAACATGCGCCAAGTGCATTTGTGTGCATTTAGAACGGCACGGCCCGCGGTTGTTTGTTTCACGATGCTCGAAATAACATCCCAGACAGAAGGCTAGGCTTAATCTAATACTTATAATCATATTCCCCATCGCTCACACTGGATCCCTAGTGAGAATACTCAATCTTCTCTGTGCATCACGAAATCTCTGTGGCTAACACGTGTTTTCATTTGGTTTGTATTATTGCTGATGAATAGAACTTGACAATGCAGGCTTTATGAGATTACAGCAGGCAAGTCACATCAAAACCTGAAGCGGGTCCTCTGTAGCATTGGATCCCAAATGGTGGGTTGGGAACCAGAAATGGGCGGCACGGCAGCACAGCGGTTAGCGCTCGTGCTTCACAGCTAGAAGGTCCGGGTTCGATTCCCACCTGGACGGGGCCTTTCTGTGTGGAGTGTGCATGTTCTCCCCGTGTCTGCGTAGGTTTCCTCCGGGTACTTCGGTTTCCCCTACCACTAAAAAACATGTACAATAGGCCCAGGGACTGCAGGTGGAAATTAGCACAAGTGCTATAACCTGGTACAATGCATCTCTCCTTTCTGAGGCTAATGTATATTGTACACTGTCCCTGCTAAAAAAATAAAGAAAGAAAAATGGGACATCGATTCACCGCAGAACATTTCTAAGTGGGCTTCTTTTTGATTGGTTTCTAAATTTTAGAATGAACCATTTAATTGTTTTAATATTGATTTGTTTTCTAATTAATTCTAATTAATTAATAACAGCGGCTAAATTCTAATATCGGCAAAATCCCCTTTTATTTTTTGAAATATTAAATCCGTATGACCTGCATGTCAATAGTAAGGGCTTTCCACTCTCTCATTTGCCAACCAGAGGCCAACAGTCTGTTCACGTCACATCAGTCACGGGTTAGCTCGCTTTGGCCACAGCCAGAGGTCGGTGCCAACACTTGTACCAGGTCAGACCAGTTTGGCCCTGGGCACCGCTATGGAAAGGCTTGCCAAACCCGGGTTGACCAGGCATTGGGCTGAGTCGCGCCTGCCTCTGGAAAGGCAGCTTTTGAGTGCCTCCACTGGGCGCCCTGTGCCAGTCCCTTGCGGCTGTGGGAAGTGTGCTGCTCCCGGTGTAGGCGGCTCCTCTGATGGTGTTTACCCACCTTGTCCATCTGTACTCCGCCTTATGTACATTATTTTTTGTTCGTGTGCGTGTCACTTCTAATACATTCGATTGAGATATATAATGTTCTGGAGATTACTATATACCAGAGCACAGATTACGTACACTTGCTGTTCAAGTGGCAGCGTAGGGTCCACTCTCTCCCCCACCATGGTGAGTCCTTCCTGGGGCATCCGGAACTTCAAGGGGCTTGACCTGGGCCCAGGGGGACGCAGGCGCTCAGTGGGAGATGAGGAGCGGTCCCATTCTGCCCCTTCAAACTGCACTGTTGGAGACATGGAGACCAAAAATTTGAGTTACACTATGTACACGGATCAAACCAGATTAAACAACAAAGCCAGACGTCTGCAAGCTTGTCACATCCAGCTATTGGAAAACAATCACTGCAATTGTGTAATAATATTCCCCTCGAGGCACATTTAGACATCCTAAAGCGTCCGGGAGCTTTTGCAACAATTGTTTTTTTTTTCATTATACGCCACCCACATAATGTGCCGGAGCCTTTTACAGATGCATGTGTTATTTACTCTTTAGTGTCTTTTCCAGCAAATTCAATTTACGTAAAGTGTGATTACAAAGAAAACATATTACTAATTCTTCCCATCAAACACATTTATAATTTGAGAATTAAGATATCATTTAATTCATGAACTTGAAATCTTAAAATACAACTTTCTAGAGGTAACTATAAATGAAAAGCTGACTTTTTAGTCAGCTACAGTATTTCGCTTGCAGCATTGAGGCATGAGTTAAGGATGCTTTAGTGCTTAAGTATTTTGTGACAGAGGAAGTTCAGGGAGTGGGGGCAGAAGATAGTCTTATTGAGCTCATGAGAGGGGAAGGTGCAGGGCAAACTTAAAATAGCTCATTATCTGGCCTAGCAGGCAGTCACCTATAGTAAAACAGTCATTAGGCAGCAAATGGACACACATTATGCAATTTTCCCAGTGTGCACCTCTCCTTCAGCCCCGTGTGCGCGGTAAAAAGGGACTATAAAACAAATAAAGGAAAGGAGGGTGATGTCTTAATGAGGCGACAAATCCAAAGACCCCCGAGGTCTGTGACTTCAAAGGCCGCTTGAATGGGCGTTTGGTGAGACCCGGCCTGTACATACATGGTTCTCTCCTTCCCTGGTTAATTATTTAGCAGGCAGACACACTCCGCCACTTTCTCTGGCTCCCTGTGAATTATTGATGTATGGTGCGGTACAATGGCCCCATCTGGAGCAGGCCGCACCTCCGCCAAAGACAGGATTAAAGCCTGTCCTGGCATGGCTCAATTGGGAAATGCACATGGGGTCCACATGTGTCCAATTTCATTCACCAAACGCCCACTATCGGCACCGCTGACAAACTCTACCACTCAAAAGCAATAGGTCTGGGAGGAAATTACTAAATAATATTAGTAAATTACATGAGGTCCGTGGACGCAACAAATACATCTTTCTGCAGACTGCACAATTGATGCACACAGTTCAATTACCCCTGTTAGCACATATGGGGTGTGTTGCTAAACACAGGCTGTAGACTTGACTGACGTATTTTAATCACGTTTCTGCGGCGTGGAGATTGCCCTGTGTTCTTCAATACCAGCGCCACAGCAGGACCGTCTGTATATTCTATTTCATTCGGGGCACGGACAGTGTTTAACTCACAGTGGGATAAATAAAGGTTATAGTTTGTCCTGTGAGAGTTGAAAAAAGATGGAGCCTAAGTGCTGAATGAAGTAGATGAAGCTTTTTTTCTAAGCGACGCCCTCAGGCCACTGGCCGTAAGCACTGACGCAGGACGCAAGACACCAGTCTCGTCTGGACCAACTCTTTCTAGAGTCATAATTGCATCACTAATTGTTACAACAATTCAGACAACAACTTTAAGGTAAATTTAATAAATCAAAGTATCCTTTGTTTGTCCTGCCACTTACATAAGATGACACAAATGACAACAATTCAGATTGATGCTTATATATAACACAAGAACACAGACTGAGACACAAAAGAACATCTGGCTCCCATTTACTTCAATAGAAACCTGTGAATGCGCCTCACTTAGCTTTGTTCTGCAGAGCTCCAACTGTATTTTGGACAACATGCCTTCTTTACCATATTTAAAGTACAATTATTCAGTAGATGAATAAATATTTGGTTAATAAAGTTTTTTTTGTGTGCTTTACGTTTTTTTAACACTGTTGACAAGAATGGACATCTGTCCAACAGTACCAATAATTGCTTGTATTTGTTGAAATAGCAGCATAGAGAGGTTTACTTATATTCAATATGTAAAATATCTATGGAACTTGAAATGCATGTGCCAGTTTTTTAATCATTTGTTGTCATTAATAATTATGTACTTACTATACATTATCTGGGCAGGAGGAGAATTGACAGCATGTTCCTTTATGCACAGCTCTCAGTGAGTGACATACAGGAGGTTTTCTGAGCTCACCAGCTGTTTCTGTGTCTATGAATAAAGAGGGCAGTCAAATACAATGACACAGCTTCATTAAGTCCATTAACAAAGACATCTGTTTTTTCTTCTTCTGCCACAACTGAACAGCCCTGACAAGAATACATTTTAGCCACAGGTAAAACCACTACTTTGTTCAGGTTTAACTGTGTTTCACAATTTCTAGGAATTATAGTCCTTAAAGTTGGATTTTAAGTTTTTCCTAAAAATTTTTTTTATTTCCCACACACAAAAATAACCAAAAAAAATACAGGAGTCAATGAATTTCAATGAGCCTGGGATGATCTGAAGATATCATTTCTGGATAAAAAACCATAAATAACCATTGCCAGTAAACCCATGCTGGGATTTCCAACATATGATCAGGAAATTGTTACTTGAGAGTCTTCCTTTTACAGACTGAGGATTTCATTTTTTTATTTTTATTTTTTTACTTTATTTAAAGGGACAATGCATATTAATGAACATATAAATGTAAATATGCCAGAATTAGCCAATGGCTACTTTCCATCTGTAGTCCCTGGCAGATCAAGAAAAAATACAAAGACCAGTATACAACATTAAAGACATAAGATCAATATAGACATATAGTTTGGTTAATCTTTTTTGCAAAACCTTTTCATTAGTACCACCTGTTACAACTGTAATTAATGTGTTCCAGTCAAGAAAAGTATATGAGCCTGACTGAGACTCTACACACTGGATTATGTTCTTTATTTACATTTTACACATTTGAATTGGGTTGTCTATGTATTTCCAGTTATATTTCATAATCGCTATATCGCCTATTGCCCTTTAAATGGGACATTACATCTTTCAATCTCACCCCTGCCCCTGAGAGTTAGGCTGCAGCTCTGCTCCATAAGCTCAGTCCGTGTGTCTCGGATTGCAGCTCAAGAGGGAATCATGAAGGACATGTCTTTTCATTACTGTCAGAGAGGGTTCGCAAAGAAGGTGACAGAAAAAAAAAAGCGGCAAAAGACAGGAGAGAGAAAGAATGAAAAGTAACATAAAGAAAAGAAGAGCAGGAGTGAGTGAGTGAGTGTGACGGAGTCTTCCCTCTGTATCAGCAAACTGATGAAGAAGCCGGTCTTCCCACATGGCCCAAGGGTGTGCTTACAGTCGCACAGAGCAAAAACACGCCACAAATGGAAATTTCTTTTCCTGTTTTTTATGCCTACATGCTCGTTCGTACACACACAAACACCGCTACATAGCCTTGTACTGCCCTTGCACATACTACACACGCCATCTGTCAAGGTGTCTCTTTGCAAGCGTTGCTAAAAAACTGCCTTTTGCTTCGGAATCCATTAGCACTTAGAACAGACTTCAGCATCCTGCTTACACTTCCATTAACACAAAAGGATAAATCAATGTGTGCTAATGACGAACATCTCGCTTCACCTTTCAATCACTGCTAATCTTACAATCTGCATATTACAGCACAACACACATTATGAGTTAAAATTACATCTTAAGTGACCAATGAATTCAGGGATGAATAGGCAATTAACCAGAAACAATAGAGCTGCTCGCCTGTCATGGCGTTCTGTAAAATGAAAATAACAACTGACCATAAAAAATCCAAGAAAGAAAATGAATTATTTGCTTCTGCGTATTCAGATCGGGGAAGCAGGTGGTTAGAGCCGATGTCATGAAGAGATGGGGTCACTGTGGCATAGGGAGTTGGTCACAATGTTGACACAGACGTTCCATCCAAAGCCCATTATAGGAGGAATTAACCTTAGTAAACATAAAATACAAGCCACCATTTTCATGCTAGCAAATCAATGGCTCAATTTATGGGTTTTGAAAATGCAGAGGACACCTCTCCAGCAGAGGCCGTCCCAGGCAATTGCCTGGTTGGCCAATGCCTACCAAATAACAAATGCCAAGAAATACAGGTTTGAGCTATCTGCAGTAGGACAAACAACAAAAGTAAACATTACTCAAAACTGTATGAATGTTAAAATACTGAATACTGCTCAAAACGTAAATATAGTATTCCATTTGAAACATCCCATTATTGTCAGTATCAGAATAATACATGTATAGATCGAAATCTCCCAGTGCCCATGACCAGCACTGACTCAAAGCTCGACTATATAGGTCAATAACACCTGGAGCGTTCATTCATCTGTTCATAAAGGAGACAGAGTCAAATGCAAATGACTATTGTCCCTCATTAACTCAATAATTGGTGGTGAATGGCTGCGGGTCATACTCTCACTGCTGGACCCGCTTTTGACTTCAGTAAATTAATAGCAGCAATAATTTAGATTGGAGGGTGGAGACTGGTGACATCTGTCTATGCTGTAATTAAAAGCTACCAGACTGAGAAGTGTCATGACTGAGGCCCTTCAGGTACCGTCACGAACCTTATATATCAGTATCTCTTTTCATACTGAAAAAGGCAATTGGGATCTGCAAAGATTGCACAAGGAAGGACATTTGGCTAAATACAAATTAACATGCAATTTACTTGGACAAGACGTTTTGCGATGTAAATTTAGAAAAGGAAAACCAAAGAAGGGATAAAAAGGATATATATTTCAAAAATAGATTTGACTAATATAGTAAAATCTATATTAATAAACAAAATAGATGAATTAAATAAAACCTGAGCTTAAACAACTTTAAACAACTGAGCTTTTTATGTTACTCCTCCAAACTTGACTGACTGGTTAAAAAGTCAATAGCTGAGATTGAACAAAGCTGAGATTGCCATACATGCTCAGTCCTCTTGTATAATGTATTATCTTATATCCCAATACTCTGATATATGATTCACATACAAATATGATGACATCTACACTAATAAGATGTCAGGTATCTGAACAGAGGCTCTCAAATCAATGCAAAACACATACATACAATATGCAGGAACTATCCTATAACTCCCCCGTAATAATAACGTGTGCCTTCATGAGAGTCCCCCCTCTCTTTAAATGTAGGCATGTGTGAAAAAAACACTTGGTGAATCCACATGTGTCATCTGTTGCGTGTGTGAAGGCGATGATGAGGCGAGGACAGAGGCAGTGCTGTTGGCAGATCACGATGCCCCCAAATGCCCCCTATAACGGGTTATCTGAGCGAGTGTGTCACATCCACAGGAGGGGAGGAGGGGAATTTGTGCTACACTCGTGGATGATCAAATTTGCACTCCTTAAAATGAATCGCAAATCTAATCGCACATTTTATTATATGACAGAAAAACTGCAACTACGCTCATTGTTTTTCCAAAATAGTGCCGCCCTGGTGGATGACTGATTGCATGCAACCACAATGTCCCTTGCTCCCCCTGCGCCAGCCTCACCTACATGCAGCCAACATCCATTAATTCTCCGCAAGCCCCTCCCCTCTGAACCGCTGGGCCTCTGCTAACATCCACCGAGCTGCCACTAAACCCCCACCATAACCTTGGACGCCCCTGTCTGTTCCGGAGCTTTCAGCACAGCCTTGCCTTCAATACATTGTCTCTCTTTTTCACACAACCATCCTCCCATCAGTTGGCCTTCCTCGAATGTGGGCTCGTGTGCCGGGCTAAAGCTCCGCTGGCCTGGGAATATGGATTAGATGCAAGAATGGAAAATATTAATGTTTGTGAGTTTACACTTCAGCGCTCTGGTCCGCACAGACGGGCAGCACGCCAAGCTCGTGGAGAGCTGCCTCCGAATAGAAAAAACAAGAGGTCGAACGACGGGAGATGCACAAGCGTTTCCCTCCACTGCATGTCCTGAATGTTCCCCGCATGAGGGCTAACAAGCTTGGGCACAAAAACAAAGATAATCAAGACATAATAGGCACTAAGTAGATTGTTAGGCAACAGATGTTTGCGTTGTACACTAAGACCTAAACATTTCTTGTTTGTTCTGAAGGAGAATTATCTTAACATGCTGCCACAAAGAAAAATAAACCCACATATCTACATCTAAATCTCCCATTGGAATTTTGCGTCTTCTGCTCTCTGGCTTAATAATGGGATTTGACAATGAATCGGGGCGACAAGATGAGTCACAATCGAACTGAAATTGCAATAAGAATGCAAAGGCTGCTATTTTGAAAAGGTTGATAATTTGCGACATGTCCACTCTCCACGGTGTCTTACACAGGGATGTTGACAGGAAGGGTCAACCGGGTAAGTTGCCCCATGCCCCAGGACCAGGGGGCCCATGAAGGTTGGATCATGCATTAACCCTGCTAACCATGTGCTTCAAACATATTCTGAAATGCATGTGTCGCTCACATTGGTTTCGCAGCTCATGATTCAGTTTTCTCTCAATTGTTGATGCTCTTGGACCTGTCTATGTACTGTATAATAAGCTTTGGGAACTGAATTTTGATTGTCAAAAGAAATCATTTTAATTTTAAATCGCAATTTCTGTAGGTTATATTAAAATAGCAATTAGAGGATACTCAAAACCGTAAGTGTATGTAAATGTATGATAATAGAGTGCTGATCATGATTCTATTAGCACTGGATCAGTCACACACTTGTTGGCTTATATACAGCAATTAAAGCAGACATGAGCAAATCATGTGAACCGCGGATGAGGCACGGCTGATTTATTACCCATCACCTTGACCTTGGTGACTTGAAGATGCAGCTCAATTATGTCGACTTGGCCGGGCACGGCTTACACTGATCTACTCCACACACAGCAATCACTCTGGCCCTGTCCAATGCTCCAACAGTTAAAAAGAATGTGAATTAAAATGTCATTACAGCCCATGTTGTCTGTGCTTTCATACGTTGACTGTCCATCCTTCACACGTGGGCAAACACAGGCAAAAGACATCTCTGTCCACACTAATGATCGTCTGGGTGATGTGTGTGAGCGCGGTCCAGCACGTGTGAGAGAGAAAGAAATCAATAGCTACCAAGTGGTGGTTAAATATAGCAAGGGGAGACAGATATATGTCATTTCAGAGATGAGACAGTGAAGGTCATCGGAGCCTTTGTGTAAAAGGAGGGTTTTAAAATGTATTAAAAAGAAAGAGGACAGAGTACATGAAAGGTCAGGAATCGGGATGGTTAGATGAGTATTTTATCGTGGCCAGTCAGCAGCAGGTATCCCTATGTGTATGGGAGATGTGACCTTTGAAAACAGTCTCCTTTATACTAGCTTTTACTTATTACAACAGGGGCTTATTCATATTCATATTCAAAGGCATTCAAATAGCATTTCAATATTTTGGTCATAGTGAGCTGTAGAGTTTAAACCCTTTTGTGACATGACCCTGATTGCAAAAATACATTTTCTATGTGGATGGATTAGGCTGTACACAACAGTTGCACTAAATTGTAAAGCTCCTTCTTGCAACTGACAGACAAGTCATGTCAGTACCTTGTTACAACATGATTAGACAGATAGACAGACAAGTTCACCTGCAAATGCTTTGGAGATGTGGTCTTTCTTCCACTCCCAGGGCTGGTCGTACTCATCCGCCGGCCTCTCGTCGTCTTGGGGCAGCCTGCTGTTCTCCTTGCTCTCCTCATAGTTATCCCCAAACATCAGGCCCAGTCGATGGCTTCGCTCGTCTTCGTAAGGCGTATCGTAGAGCTGCACCTCTCCGCGAGACCGCCCTGCACCTGGGCCACGCTGCAACTCTGCATATAACATATTCACAACAAGATCAGGCACTGAAATTTGGCAGTATAATTCCCCAAACAAAACACTGATGGATTTGTCTTGTAGAAATAGAACAAAGAGCCCCTGATGTTACTATAATTAGAAAAATAAAGAAACAAAGGATGTTTTCAGTGCTTGCCAGAGGCTCAGGATCTCATATGGGGGACTTAACAAGGCCTCGAGCAAGATGTTGAGAAGCAACACGGTGGAGGAGTCACCCCCTCCTCTCGTCCATTAGATTCTCAGCAGCAATCTAGTTCTGCTCATAACAGGATCCATGCTTTCTTGTTAACATTTTCATTACAATCACAGTGGGCTACGACTCCACACACTCCACACACTACAACCGAGATGTAGCGATCCATGTGGTGATGAGATAAACCTATTTTGGAAAGCAAGACATTCAGATTTAGTTTTTGAAATGCACTTCAAAATACGAGTGGTAAGTCATACATTCATCTTCTGTTTTTCACTATAGGTCAGTAAAGGCTGGAGTCTACACCAGCTATTGCTATGGGCCTTCAGCAGGTTCAACGATCAGTTATGTAAGACTGGAGAATGGAAATAGCCGACATATTATCCTTCATCAGCTGGAGAGGCGGCAGACCCGAGAAAACCTCCAAATGAACGAATCAGCACACCTTTACTACAGGTGACTTAAAAAATATGAATCACCTTGTGACGCTCTTAAAAAACAACTACGTACAATCATTCATTTTTGGTTTCTGCTGCAAACCACTGTGGTCTAGGAACAATGTACAGTCTTGTGCACAAATGGAGGGATTGACTCGCGAACGGTGGATGTGAGGAACTTTAACCTTCACAAGACAAGACGCCACCATTGGCCAGAGCGGTTATCACCATGGAGACTGAGTGGCGGCCCTGGGGAAAGACCCTCGGGCTATAAGGAACTGAGTGGAGGGGTAAATGGAGACAGTGGAGGGGTGAGAGAGGAGGAGATATAACAAAAAGAAGGGAGGCGGTGTGGAAGGAGGGGGGGCTGTCACTGTTTGATCTTAAGTCATTGAGACAAAAGCGCGGCGGGGCTCGATGCTGCTCTACCTGCAGTGGGAGCACACAGCGTCAGCGACAGCCAGGAGATGGAGAAGATGAAGGCAGAGAGATAAAAAACAGGCGCAAAGAGGAAATAAAATGAGGAATTCATAAGCAACAAGCAGCGGCGGGGGGAAATAAAATAGCAATTTGACAGAGGTGACAGCCATTGAAGACAAGGAGGAGTGGAAATGGCATACAGATTCATGCATCCATGGAGTATAAGGAGACATGTACAATTGCACTTGGGACAGACCAAAGCAGTGACAATATTTCAACCATAAGATCGCACTGGGGAAGCACACAGGTGCCTTCTCATTATCATTCTAATCTCGCATCTGCCCGTGCCACTCTCCTGTGTCTTTAATGAGCGAGAGCCAACGAAGAGTGGCAGACAAAAGGGAACAGAGAGACAGCCTCAGAGTGACAGCTTCAATTCAAAGTCAATGAAAGAGCACTGACAATGGTTCAGCAAAACGCTCCACCATCACCGCTGTGAGCCTAATCGCTCCTATGGCTCCATCCAGCTGAGGATAGAAAAGATTTCCTCGAAGGTTCCTGTGTGGATGCAGCTTTTGTGAGAAACCAGAAATTACACTATCAATACAAAAAGAACAAGGGAAAAGACAGATTAAAAGACAGTCAGACTCCTAAAGAGAGGTCTTGCTATGAGAGGAGAGATGTACAGGAGAACGTTTGACGTATATACATGTTTTTATTTTAATGGACATTTTGCATTTGTAGCCACTTCACCTTTGGCTTCATGAAGTCCTTACTGTAGAAAAAAAAGAGACTCGAACAACGTAGTAACAGAGAAATAGACAAAAGAAGACCCTGCCTGCAAGAGCTGCTGAAAGCTGATTATTCAAGTGGGATATTTTATTCAAGATTTAATGCGTTTACATGTGACGGTTATTGGTTTTCATGTCAGCTTTATTAAGATTTAAAAGCGCCTCGTCTTATAACGCCAATTGGGACTGATAATTTCTTTAGAGGTTAGATATTGTATGCTGTCAACGCAGCATGATTGTCCCAGCACTGACCTGTGATGACCCTCTGCGCTTCGTACGGCTCCATGTAGCCGTTGTTCTCACATGGCACCAGGCCCAGATCTGGGTCCACTCTATGGTCAAGACGTGCATCGAAGGGGTCTGAATAATCTGTGTCCCCCGCCAGCGGAGCAGACGGAACCACCTAATAAAGGGGAGTGAACAGTTACTCATGAGGAGGAATGAGAAGAGTCACACAACATTAACTTACACCCCTGAGGAAATAGATAATAATAGCTGCAATATAGACAGAGCACTTTTTGTTGCCGCGAGGTATATTTCTATTCAGCATTTTCGATCACTTCATTAGATGTTTAAAATGTCTAAATTAGGATAAACATACAATAGTACGATGGGTAGTGATGGTATAGTATCTGTAGTGGTAATAGTAGAATAGCATTAGTTACAATAGTTACAATATTAGCAACACTAATAGTAAAGCAGTATTACGAGCAGGTAAAAAGAAAAATTGAAAACCCTCCAGCTTCATGACATTAAAATGAGTTTTTCCTTATTCATTTTCTAATTGAGTTACACAGAACAATTGGCGACAGTTCGTATAGTGGATTATTATGAGCACTTGTTCCACCTTTGATAATCCCGTATCCATTTGAAAAGGCTGTTATGAAAAGAACTGTCTTTACAAGCCTAACCACATTTCTATTCAAAATCAGGTTAAGCATCTCCAGGTTCATGAAAGGACTGTGATCCTGTGATAATTTGCACCTTCACTGAGAGGTGCCACAATGCACAATTAGCAGCCAAACTATAAAGAGCGCCCCGGGGGCTATAGAATGTAATGGTTACCATGGTAAATCTGAATGCAGCGTACCATGAAATCACCCTGTCTGAAGGTGAGTTTGTTGGATGAAGTGAGGGGAGCACAGGGAGAACCGATCTTAAGCATGTGTTGGGTCATGCAAAGGGGAAACCGAGGTTGCCTGTCATTTTGACTGGTTTACAGAGACAGACAGCCAAATGGGCACGACATCATCATAAACACACGAGCACACATCTACCCTTTGGCAAAGTAATGTCTAATCTTCCTCTCACTGTGACAAAGGAAATCACTGTTGGAAAGAAGGCAGCCCCAAATTACGTTTTAACAGGCGCACGTCCTCTGAAAATTGCACCCTGATCCCAAGTTGCCGCTGTAACAGGTTATCGACGCAGGCAACGCACCCGGATCTGCAATGGTAATTAGTGTGAGGATGTTGTTCCCCCACATCCCGGGGAATTAATGAGCGGGATAAAGTACGGTGGGGAGAAGAAATAGCTTTGCAACTTTCAATCACAATTAAAACTCCAACACACAACTGGAAGAATTCTCATGTTGCCCCAGAAATATTACTCCCAAGAAAGCAAACAAATTAAATAAAAACAAATGAAATTCACATTTGACTATTTTTTACTGCACAGCACACTGGGTATTACTAATAAAGGTGGGGTGCTATATCCATCATTATTACCAATAAAGGGTTCAACCTGGCACCTGTTTGAAGGGGTCATTAGTTAATTCTCTATAAATGAACAATACCCTTAAATAGTTTAACATATTTAATTAATCCAATAATCATAAAAAAGAATTATCCACCTCTGCTTCACTTCAGTCAGGATAAAAAGTCTGCCTCCCTATTTGGGTGAAAGTGCTCTCATAACGGAGTGCGTCTATGTCAGGGTTCTCCAAGATTTTTTTTTTTACCCTGTGAGTGACTTCACGAAGCAGAAATGGCAGAGAGCTATTATGCTTCAGAGACGCTTGAGTAACTAAGCAGCTTAAGTCGAGTTCACCCTGGAGAGTTCGCGGCCACAGGAATCACTTCAACACAATGACACACTTTACTATATTTACCTAAAGATTTGCAAATTGTGTTCAATGTATTGAGAATAAAAGGGGATCAAGCGCATGCAGAAAATGTATAAAATTGGGGGGTGACGTGGAAAGGACTGGAGAGCTACTGGTACCTGCTGAGCGAGTGGTGGGAGACGCCAGAAGGGCTATATGTGTTTTCAGTGAACCAGACCGCTGTGCTCGGACTGTGATGGCTAAAACTAAAAGCTCAGTACTCAGCAGTATGAATCTCAGTTCTCTGTGGCACACGTCAGCCGTACAGCATTACTGTATATGGTCCCTAACATGTGATCATGCCGGGGCCTCACTCAGCTTGCAAAACCAAACCCAATGTATTATTTATGGACAAACATAAACCCATGAGACTGTGACCCTCTCTCATTCACCGGCCTGTGCGCACTATCAATAATACTTTCTTCCATCTGCTGTGGCAAATTTATGTGACGCATGGGATCTGGAGTGATTTATGTAAACACTGTGTATTTGTGACATGCTTTGCCAGTGCAGTTGCTTTGTGGATCAATAAAACTGTCACCGAGAGAGAGAAAGTAGGAGGGACTTCTTAACTCTGTGCCGCTGTCCTCGCCGAGTGATGTGACAGAATCAGATCTTTTGAGGAACGATTTCAATGGGTGTCATTTCTGAAAAAAGCTGGACCTTTTTTTCACTGCGGTGGCCCAATATTTTATACAAAAGCCAACACATTTCGAGGGTAAAACCAGTTCTGCTTTAAGTTTGGTTGTGTGCCTCTCAAATAGTGTTCTCAGACAACATGACTGGCTCCGCAAAGAAATCAATATGAAAACAATGTCTTCTGAATGGATCTTTTAAATGAATCGATTGCACAGTTGGTCTCCCATTAAGTAATGATAAAAGTCCATCACTATCGTCTCTTGCCATTAAAACTGCCCTCCACTCCTCCTGACTAAATGACGCTCTAGGGAAGAAGGGGAGTCTTACAGGTTCTTGTTGCTCCTCCAAAGAGATGGCGCTGAGAAGAATCTTGGTGCGGCCCAGCTCTTGAGAGTCCACTTTGATAAGTCTATGCTTTGGTGACTTGCTGTCCCCAACGCACTTCATGGGAGAGCCATACACAGGGGTGGCTGGCTCAGAAGCCGCAGACTCGCTCCTGCATCTGTTCTCCGAGTCCTCATAGGGGTCCTCAAAGTCCAGGTCCCTCTGAAGGCGGTATGCTTTGAGGATCTCACTCTCGGTGTAGTCCGGAGTGGGGGGCTGCGGGGGCACCTTCCGGCTTCCAAAGCTCAGATAGTCCTTGAGCCACTTGGCCATCACAGCTGTAAACTTCCAAACTGCCCTGTGTGTGGTAAAACGAGGCTGCAGAGGGAACAAAAGCAACGTGTTACTCACTCAGCGTGTTACTCTTCAGATTTCATGTCTGCATTTTTGTACAAGAGGAAAAACAAATCTTTGTTATTTTGTAAACAATAACCTAATAATCCGCTAAGACTGATTCTCCAGTGGCATCAGTGCTAAACAACTTTCCCTTGATCCTCAGCAGAAGCACAATGCGCTTTTAACACGAACTGCGCCAACAGCTGTCTCGAACGCACTCCTTTTGTTTTACGGAGCAATCACGCCTGGCATCTGGACTTTGCCCAAAGGCTGCAATTACAACTCAGACGAGCAATAAAGTACGGCGTTAAGATGGAAATGAGGAAGCAAAGACAATGTTTATGAACAAAGTGAAAATTTGGTTTAGCGTAACCTGGCCACAGATGCTCGCTGTGTGTTTTTTATTGCACAGAATCCTGGAGCTAATATCACAAAAATAATAGCCACTGAAATCAATTAGTAATTGATAAGTGTCCGCAATATCTCCCATATAATAATCTGAGAGTAGTAGCGCCGCGTTATGAATCCACATACCTCATTCAGTCCATCCGCCACTTCTTTCTTCTTTCTTCATGCCGATACAATAATCTTCGAGGTGAAACAACTGGAGTTACTTTTTTTATTCCATAAAGCATCAACAAAGAGCGTAGACGCGTCCGTGGCACAGGGAACGCGCGCAGTTCTCGGGGACTTGCTCTCGCTGCTGACAGCACGCGTGCGAGTGAGGCGAGCGACTCAACAGCTCCGAGACAAACTCAGCCAAGCGATTAAAGGGGAGGTGCTTAGGTCCCAGAGGAATATCCTATTCCCTGTTGCAGTCAGCAGACCGTTCATTCATTGAAAGTACCTCCACATGATAGGCAACAAGCTACAGCAACAGCTATCCAGGGCTTTCAGAATGCAATAAGTGGAAGTAGATGAAAAACAGACCAGGGAAGCTCTCACGGATCTCCCTTTATGAAGTAGGCTACATTATTTATTTGCATGACATCACTGGAGATATCCTGGAAAGCCTGACTTCATTTACAAGTGAAAGGGTTGGAGGGCAAATATCACTCCCACAAAATGTTTTTGTCTCTTCTAAAAAGTCTTGTTGGCAAAGACGAATCCTTCTATTTCCCAGCTACATTGTGAACAAAAATAAAATAAATTAAAAAACACAAAAACTTAGTCACAGAAAATGTAAATGATACCACTTCTGAGTGTTTGTTTGGCCAGTTTACAGTTCCCTAGTTGAGATTCAAGACACTTAGTTAATTTAGGTTGTACATATAATTTCTACAACTTTCTATGACCAAATACTTGCACAACCTGGTTTTAAGCATGGCTCATTGATAAGTTGATTTTAACCCCAGCTGTCAGCTATTTTAAACGACATGAACATGAATTATATTTATTGCTAAATAAATGCACTCTTTGTCAATTTATAAAGTCTCTAAGTCTTATTGTATTAAGCACTTGGTCACATTAGTATAATGCATATATTTATACAGATTAAAATTATTATTGTGGTAACACTATGGCAAGTCGTGCCATCTTCAAAGCTGTAGACAAAGCACTAGAAGCAGTAGTTCATAATTGAGCCAACTTTAATAGAATATTTTTTTCCTTCCACTTGAGTAATATTTGACAGTCTTTGAGTACTATAAGTGTCATGTATTATTAAAAGACCTACATTGTGGAGTACTGGAACTTTTCCAATGGACGTGATTCTTCTACTGAGAATGAAATGCCAGTCCCAGGTTATATGTGAAAATGTGCCAAAGTGAGAATGTCCTGACTCCTGAGTCTCTTAAAGGACCATAAAGGCCTCCCCCTTCTTTACGAAACTCATGAGCTCACTTTCTCCCAGGACCGGGATGGAGCTTGGATGAGGTCACCAGCCTGGAATCTAGACCCCCTCCCACTACCACTATCACCGCCACAACAACCATTAACATTATCCCATCAAGACCTTCACTGCTCCCTCCTGCAGACTACTCCATTATTCACTAAACACTTACGCTCTGTGCTGGGACTGGGAATAGGGTCATAAGAATCCAATATGAGGTGGGAAGGTGGGGGGAATCAACTGGTCCTGTCCAATCAACGTTGGAGTCAATGTCAGCACCTCTCATGGTCTTTGCAGCACCAGAATCAGTTTGCTGAAAAGAGAGAAAACAGATCACTACAAAGAAAAGATTCTACTTAGCACAACCAAGATATAAGACACTACTGTACAACTAAAATGATAGAATACAATACAATAACTATATTAAATAAATAAATAAATATGTTTCAGCAATATGTTGCTGTATTCAGCGACTGAAAAACAAAACAAACCCTGATGAGCATCAAAGTTGAAATTCATATCTGTAGCCTAAGGCTTATGCTGATCTTTCGTCATTACCTGGACCTGATTCTTAATGAAATACAAGGCAATCATACAAGTAAGATATTATTATATGAACAAAGAATAAACAGTACTTTGGTTGTAGAGGGTTAGCATCAGAGCATCTCCCTTACCTTGCATGTACTGCCCCCATTTGGATCGCTGTGTGTATTACAATCCCAATCAAATGTTTTAGTCTTGGGTGAATAAAGTTTGCAACAAACTGCAAAGTAATTCAAAAATAAAATGGTTAAGTAAGTTTACAAAATAGTGCCTTTACAGTCATGCACAAAATGGTTCCCTCCCTTATAGGGATATGGTGATATTCCACCATGTATAAAATTGACTCTTTGCTTTTGCATTGTCAATAAAGGTTTTATTGACTATGCAATAGTTTTGTTAAAAACTATTAAGCATTTTCTGCGTTTGTAAATACAGTCTGATCGACAGTCTTTATCATTGTCTTACCCAATCAAACGTGGATGCAGACGTTTGCGAGTATCTGATTGGTTAACTTTGGGAGGGGAGGGAGGGGTGCTGCACAGCCACAGGGCCATCCCAGATCAGTATTTCTGTGAGGGGCCAGAGGAGGAGGAAATATTCTTATGTTAAAACTTCTAAAGGTAAGTCATTTTACAGTTTTCACTAATGATGTTTCTCTACTATAAGGAATATAAGGAATCTGTTGATGTAAAAGTTGTTACATGTCACAACATGTGGATTTCTAGTATTAGCTCCAAATAGCTTTGATAATTGTTTTTAGCATACTCATGCTGACTAATGTTTGCTCTCCACTGTCAGCATTTCCTTTTGAAACGGAATCTAAACCATTATGAAGAGTTTGAAGGCAAAGTTTAAGAAGAATGAAGTAAGTGCACCTGTTGTGGCACATGCTGTGTATGAGTGAGTAGTTACACGTTGCTCTACAAAAGATCAGAGAATGTCTTTATTACCAATGTAAAGCAGCTCAACAACAGATAAAGATAAAGAAGTCATTCATAGTCCTTCATGATCCCACGTGTGAATGAGAGTAGGGGGATTCTGTGTCACTGAGCAGCAGCAGGAGAGCAGTGCTGTGTCCAGACTGCTGCTATAGCCACACATCTCAGGTGGCATTCAATTATTTAGGTTATCACACACAGACCCACGCTCAAAGAATTCATGCTTTCCTTCTCTCAATGCCACAAAGCAATACACAAAATAGATCGCTGACATATATGTTATTGTTTTATATAATCACACTTTTTATACTTCCATATACCAAACATGGGCTACATGTTGTTTCATCCCAGTAACCCATTCTAATATAAACTAACTGTTTGTTTTAGCTCGGCTGTTACTTGCCACACGACCCTGTAAAAAGAACAGGACCTCTGGCAGTGCATTCTCTTATTGTGCTGAGTCCTCAAATCAAACGGGTCCATCCTGTGACTGCAGAGAAACAGATCTGTACAGTGACAGGACCAGAAGAAGCTCCGCAGAATCTGGCAACGAAAATTAATGGGGAGGAATGGAGAGATCACTACAGAGAGCGAAGCTTCGGATACATATTAGGTCACGGAAAAGAGGACAGCAGTTTTTTTGTGAGAGAGAAGAGCCGGGCCCGAACTAGAGGCAGGATGTCCCAGCTAGCAGAAAGGATGCTGTGTTGGATGCGCGTGTGAGTTGCACAGTTAGACTCGAAATCTGGAGAAAAGTCATAATCAGTATGTATATAAGACTTGGTAGTGTTAAGTAGAACATTTGCTTAGTAGTTTTAGCTCTAAATAGCTTAGTGCGCTAGCAGTATGGATCCTCAGAAGCCTGTCTTTAGCCTGATGAAGCACTTGTGCCCATGTTTCAGCCTGCTGCCACTACATGTATGTATTTTTCTTCGTTTTGTTTTGTTTAGACATAAGACAAAAGCACATACATTCTGTTTAATCTGTATAAAAAAATACTTTCCATTTTCACACAGTCAATAATTTCTATAAGAAGTTGTGTGCATCGGTGTGAATTGACAGGTCATATATTATTTGCCTGTTATTAGATATGCTGTTTGGTATCACATTCCACTGTACAGGGTAACGACCTGTCCTCTGGCCTGTCTTTAGAGTCAGGACTGGAGTAAAAGTGATGACAGACTTCTGCAGGCTGTGGAGCAGAATGAACCTGACAAAGTCTCAGCTCTTATTGCTAAAAAAGGGCTGTGTCCCACCAAGCTGGATGCAGAGGGCAAGTCAGCGTAAGTGTCTTGTAATAAAAGCAGTTTTGCGTTTTGAAGATAAATACTATTATGAGACTTTTCTTGTGATTTTATTGTTCAGATACCACCTGTGTGTATCTCGAGGAAGAGTTGACTGTTTGGAAGTTATCATTGCAAATGGAGCTGATCTCAGTGTCACCGATGGGGCTGGTAAAGTCGCTTTTACTTAACACTATGACATTTTTTTATTCTCTTTAATTGAATGTATGATATACTTACACAGGCTTAAGCGCTGTTCATCTAGCAGCCAAAAATGGGCAACCCGAGTGTTTGAAAAGACTCCTACAGGTAAAGCACGAATAGTAAAGCTATTTAGGTGTAACATTTTCTAAAGTAATCAGAAAACTGTTTCAGGAAAGACTTCCTGTGGATTGCACAGACAGCATTGGCCGGACTCCCCTTCATCACGCAGGTTACTCTAGTGACAACAACAATGGTTAAAAGTCTTCTAGTAAGTGACTGAAATATTGTTTTTGATATTTCTTGCAGCAATCAGTGGCTGCTTATCCTGTACTGAGATTCTTTGGGATTTCAAAGCCAACATAGATGTTCAGGACGGGGTAAATGAAATGGTTTTCTTTAAATATATACAGCGGAAACCATATGTTTACATACACTTTATACACATTTGCATTTTTTTCCCTCACTGACATGAAACAAGAATTTACTTTTTTTTTTAGGTCAATTGGAATTTAAAAAAAATATTTCTATTTGTCAAATGGCAGAAGAATGAGAGATAGAATGTTTTACACAATTGTGTTACTTTTTACAAAACCAAACGTTTACATAAATGTCATTAATATTTGGTCAAATTGCCTTTAAACTTTATAACTTGGGTCAAACCCAAGTGGATAATCCCTCCCCAAGATTCTCACAATAGTTGACGGGAGATTTGGTCCATTCCTCCAAACAGAACTGGTGTAACTGAGCCAAATTTGTAGACCACCTTTTGTGCACGTGCCTTTTCAGCTCTGCCCATACATTTTTAACTGGATTGAGATCAGGATTTAGTGATGACCACTTCAAAACCTTAACTTTGTTATCCTTAGGCCACTTTGTAACCAGTTTGGCCATATGCTTTGGGAATTGTCGATTTGGAAGACCCATCTGCGCCCAAGCTTTACCTTCCTGGCTGATGTCTTGAGATGTTGCTCCAATATTTCCACATACTGTTCTTTCTTCATGATGTCATTTATGTTCGGAAGTGCAGTAATCCCTCCCGCTGCAAAACAAGCCCACAGCATGACGCTGCCACCCCCATATTTCACAGTTGGGATGGTGTTCTCAGGCTTGCAAGATTCCCCTTTTCCCTCCAAACGTGATAATGGTCATTATGGCTCAACATTTATTTTTTTTATTTTTTGGATATCAGGATAGGTCTCCAAAAATGGTTCCAAATTTCCCAAAGTGTTTAAAGGGATAGTAATCTTAGTGTATGTAAACTTCTGACTTTGTAAAATCTCTCATTCTTCTGGCTTTTGACAAATAGATTTTTTTTTTTAAATTCTAGTTGACCTTAATTCTGAAGTTAATTCTGGTTTCATGTCAGACAGTGAGAAAAAAGTGCAAATTCCCGCTGTATATATGTTAATTCATGATGTTAATTACTCTATCAGGAAGGAGCAACTCCACTGATCCTTGCAGCCCAGATGAGCAGAGTGGAGCTGTGTGTGTTTCTGTTAGGAAGAGGTGCCAACTGTAACGTTAAGGACAACCAGGGAAGGTAGTAGTGTTTTTTTATATTACAGACTTGAAATGACTCCTTTCATATTGATCATTTGTGTTGAACTATACCATGCACTTGTTTGTCTACGTTCATTTAGTGTATTTTCTGGGCTTTTACTATGTGCTTAAATTGCAGGTCTGCGCTGATGGTGGCCTGCGAAAGTGACAGTGTCGAGACTGTGAGTGCTCTCCTGAGAGCCGAGGCAAACACACAGCTCGTTGATGCCCTGGGACATAAAGCAAGTGACTACAGTGAAGTTACCGGGAACCAAACTATCTTGAAGATGCTGAAAGATGGCCCACCACCAGGTAATTTATCATCTGTAGCCAACAAAGTCTAACAAATGTAAATTAAAAGTTTGCATTTTCGAGTTTTTGTGGTTTGGCCTAGTAATTACAGAGTTAAAGAACTTGTCGTGCTGTTTTTTCCCCTTCATAATGCTTCAGAGGGTGCAGTCGAGGAGGTATTGTTGCATAGCTGTATTTTGAATCACTTCCTCCATAATGAAATCACTTTTTTTTTGGCTCAGGCATATCGTGCATGTTTTCCAAGATGAGCTCACTTCCCGCTGTTTACTTTTGTTTCCTTGTGTTGCTGACCCGGCTTGTCTGTGTAATTGTTCCCATAGCTTTACAAACTGAGCTTGTTTATGATCCCCCTCCTGCTTGTAGCCCCAGCAGCCTCCCTCAGTCACCTCATCAGTGCAAGGGGGGACCACTGCCCGCAAACGCAAAGCTCCTCCACCACCTCGTTCCCCTCTGCAGGTACTGCGCATGTGATAAATGGTGTGTTGCTTCTCATGCCCTAGATACAGGATCTGGCTTGGTTCTTATAAAAGCTCTGTTGCCACCCTCTTCCTCCCATTGCACATCTTTGGACAATTGTTATTAAAAGAAGGATTTGAACTCATTAAAACATCTACAAACAACTAGATGATTAATTCAATCGCAGGAACATTGCTTCAGAGATAATCCACTATAGCGTGTAATCCATGGTTTTAGCCAGAGCTATTTTATATTTAACAGGATTGGTCATATTTTTTGTGTTTTCTTTTCAGAATTTGGCTCCATCTCCACAGCCCAGATCGTCTGCTCTGGCGCCTCCTGCAGCCCATGTGGCCCCTGTGACCTCATCGCCTGAGCCGCCTCCCGGCTCCCCCTCTCCCTCTCCCCAACCGGCAGAGACGCAAAACACGGGACACTCAAACACAGTTAGCTTTCACTCGATCTTATTTCAAAGTTTATATGAAAGCTTCTGTTTCACATGCTTTTGTCTTTGAAGTCAGAGGATGAGGAGGTGTTCGAGGAAATCCGCCGCTTGCGTCTTGAGAGAGGACGATTGCTACAGAAGATTAAAACTTTGGAACAACAACAGCACAGCGCCTCCTCTGCGCTGGAGGAGGTATTTCATTGAGTGGAGCTTCTATTGAGCTGACTGTGTACCACACTTCCATTTTCTATGATTCAATAATGTTTTAGGTGGCACAGTTGAAGCAGCGATTGCAAGAAGCAGAAAAAGAAAGAGACAAACTGCTTGAGGAGCTGAAGGAGGTCCATGGTGTTGGTGCGAGTGACTCTGATGACACTGATGAAATGTTGGCCTTCCCAGGTGTGTGCATCTGTGACACCATAACATTGTAAGACAGAATACGTTGTGTATTTCGTACAGATGTGACTGTACATATGTCTGTGACTGCTGTGTGTGCCTTGTAGAAAAGCTGTTGTCAAAGCGCTCCAGAGCATCGCCTGCCCCGAATGATCCTGCACAAGAGAAATCCCATTCCTCTGCCGACTCCGACACTGAGGTCCAGCTACGCAAACAAATCGAAGAACTAGCGACGCAAAACTCCGAACTAGTTCTCAAAGTGCAGGTAATGTCTGCTTTATTAGCACAGGGATATTCTATAAGTAAATAAAGACCTTGAAACGGAGTCCTGGGATATAGTGTCAATGTTCTGTAAATTTGTAATCTAAGGAAATAGTAATGTGAAACTGGACTAGACTAAAATAGACATTATCAGAAGCCGAGGGTAACTGCGAATGTGTCTTGGTCTTAACACATTTACATATTATGTTTGCTTGTAGATGCTGGAGATGTTTGAGAAAGATGACACGGATATGCAGACCACCAGCCCAGACTCTGTGCCCCTGGTGCAGTATGAGACCCTCAGGAAGGAGTTTGAGTCCCTGCAGGAGCGCTTATCCCAGCTTCAGTCTGTAGACGAGGGCTCGAGTGTGAACGAGGAGAGGTAAGGCTCAATTCAGGTAAAGTGGTCATAAAGCGGATTGATCTCTTGACGCATCCAACCGGTCACGTCATAAACCCTCAAGCTACAGCTATCCATAAAGCGCCACTGAAGAAATTTTTTCTATGTATTTGTTTTGCAGGGAGGATAATAAGTTAGAAGTAGAAGAGGGAGAAAGTACAGATGCCCTAAAAGAGAAGCTGCGTGAGCATCAAGAGCAGTTGGCATCTGCACAAACTGAACTGGAGGAGTTGAAAGAGCAAATGCGTCTGGGCGTTCTGTCCGTGGATTGCAGTGAAGGGTATTCAGCTGTGACAGGTGCCAGGGCAGAGGGTGGGTCTGAAGAAGGTCTTAGCCACGAAGCACAACAGCTCAGGGCCAGGGTGAGCGAGCTGGAGGAGGAGCTTGTGTGCCTGCGAAAGGCTGAATCCGAGGGTAACAGCGGTCAGGACAGTGACACAGTCAAACAGCTGACAGAGAAAGTGAAGGAACTTCAGGCTGCATTGGAGAAGAAAGAGGCGAAAGCTGAGGGAGAGACAGACAAAGGAGAAGAACAATCCAGTCTTGTCAAGTCCCTCCAGGACAAAGTGGCAGAACTGGAGGCAGCACTGACCCAGAGCAAATCGGGGAGTCAAGGCCTTGGTGGTGGAGAGAATGACCAGGTCTGGCGCCTGCAGGAGAGACTGGGAGAGCTGGAGGCAGAGCTAAGGAAACGTGTGCCCCGATCAGAGCTGGAAGAGGTGCAAGTCACTCTGGGGCTGCAGTGTGAGCAGTTGGCCAGAGAGAGAGCAGAAGTTGCTCGCAGTCTCAACGATGCCCTCCTGGAGCTGGAAAGACTAAGGCCAGAGCAACAAGGGGATGAGGAAGAGGAGGAGGAAGAGGAAGAGCACTCCGAGAGCTCAGGACGCTCAGTTAGATCAGGTATTCTAGTGAAAATGTGAGCTATAGCAAAATTAAAAGCATTTTTATTTCCTCTGCAATAACATTTGTTCAAATAGTCAAGACATAACATTGTCTGTAGCTAAACTTATGTCTGTATAAAATACACACTTTAGTTTCTACTCCACATAATTATATACTATACCAAATAATAATATTGTGGTGTGTGTCTGTTATAGTAGACCACTCGAGGCGTAGCCTGGATGCTGTTCAGGAGGAACTTGAAGTTGCGAGACAGGAAGCAGCTCAGGCTTTGGACTGCTTGTGTGCTGAGCGAGAGGGGCGAGCTCAGGATGCTCTACAGTTGAAAAATGCAGTCCCACTCTCCAAACATAAGGAGGCGCTGTCTGCTGTATCAGAGCAGTTAGCACAGACCCTACAAGAGCTTCAAGAGGAGAAGACGCTGAGAAGCCAAGCTGAGGAATTGGCTGCACGGCTAGAGGCCAAACTTGAAGCTCTCCAAGACTCAGTGTCCAAAGAGGAGCATGAGAAAGTCAAGGTTGTTGAAAATTTACTGTTCCTAAACTGTATTATACATTTATTAGAATTGAAGAATAGCTGCACTGTATTTGGTAAAAAGGAACAAAAAAACATAATACATGTTGCCTTGAGCAAAGCTTAAGACATTTGTTTTTAAATACTAGTGTATGTACATGACAGGCAGAACTACAGCACGCCCTTCAGGCCAGCCAAGGTATGGCGGCAGCGGCTGAAGACGCTTTGACTGACAAAGAGATGGAGCTGAGAGAGCTGAAGTCTCATAAGGCTGCAGAGCAGGGACTCATTTCCAAGGAGGACCACGAAGCATTGCGCCTTTCTATGCAAGCAGAAATAAATGCCATTACAGCTCGTTTCAACGATCTCACTCGCAAACATGAGAAAACCTGCACAGAGGTAGGCACTGGTGTGTGCTGGTCGCTTATTGTTAAAAGTATATGTTACTGTGGTTGCAGCAAGGGGGGCTGTTTTCTATGAAGACCTCAAGTATCCCTTTACATTATTCATACATGTATTACTTTCTCTCATTCCTTTATGCTCTTTCACCGCCCCTATTGAGGCTGTTGTTATTGGCTACTGGGCCAAAACTGCTTTAGTGAAATGACATTTCCAATTCCTGTGCATTATATTTAGTGTTTGTAGTACTGCTTACCATTAAAAACATGAACATTGCACTGTACATAACAAAACAACACACATTTGTCACTACACACGTCATTTATATTCTAGAATTAATTATGTGTATGTGCTGTATCTCATAGAGTTCACTTCTTTGCCATAGGTTTTCCAGGTTCAAAGGGAAGCTCTTTTCAACAAAAGTGAGCGTCAGGCTGCTGAGACTCAAGTGGCATCTATGCAACAGAAATTGAATGAAATACAAGCTCAGTCCAGCCACATTCAGGAGCTCCATAAAGGGATCCAGGAATCTCAGAATCTAGTGAAGGAAAAGGATCGTAAGGTACTGTATTATAATAATAATAATAATAATAATAATAATTATTATTATTATTATTATTATTATTATTATTATTTACAAAAGTTTTAAACTTTTAAAACAGAGATTGCACTTCATTTCTATACACACTTCTAAATCAAACTTTATTCATAAGGCACTTTTCATACAAAGTACAATGCACAAACATTAAAGAACAGTAAACAAGACAATGTGAAGTTTAGGCAAATGAAGTATCCAATTATTTGATGTCCAAATAAGTGTCGGCAGCAGGTGGAGACAGGCCGCGTGGGTGTCCCCCATTCTTAGACTCTCCGGCACAGCAAGGAAAAACTCAAAACCCAGTGGGTGAAAAAAGAAACCTCAGAGAGAACCACTGAAAGAGTGATCCACTCCCATGGATGGACAGGCTATAGAGACCCAGGGCAGATGGGAGTCCCTCGGTAGACAGGCCAAGATCACAGAACGCCCAGTCCTTGTTGGGCCTTCAGTTCTTCTTGTCCAATCCCTGTAGGCGGGGTTAATAACAATAATTACACATTTTATCTATATAGCACTTTACAATTCAAGGAAATCTCAAAGTTTTACAGCAAATAAATCATATAAAACAGATGAACATTAGCAAAATAGCGTTTCTAGGCCTGTAAAGGTTCCAGACTCTGAGTCCTCAGGAATTTTGGGATGGCGTTCCAGGAGCTCAGTGAACAGGCCGGAGCTGTTCCATGAACACACTGATGTGTAAGGAAGCAGAGTTTATTGTGAAATCTGTAGTGGATGGGCAGCCAATGAAGGGACCAGAGGACGGGGATGCTATAGTTGTATTAGCGCCTCCTTGTCAGGATCTGAATGTGCATATCACAACCTGCAAAACTGCAGCTGTGATTTGTTTAACTCTCACTTGCTCACTTAAAATGATTGTCTTGTTGTAGATCACAGAGCTGTCAAAAGAAGTGTTCCGGCTAAAAGAGGCTCTTGGTGCTCTCTCACCTCCACTGGAGATATCCTCTTCCACTCATCATCATAACAACAACCCTGGGCAGCAAGTGGCCTTGCAGAACAGAGTCGCCATACTTACGCAGCAACTCCAGGTGATTGCTAATATCAAATTAATAGACAGTGTGTAGAAAAAAATATATTTAAGTGCATAAAAAATATTGGAGAAATGCTTTTAGGACTGGGAGAAGAAGCACAAGCAGGTCGTGGCAGTATATCGTTCCCATCTGCTGTCAGCTGTACAGGTTCATAACACACATTACTACAAAAGAAGGTCCTTTGTTTCCTCATGTTGTGAAGGTGAACTTTTTCCTTGCAGGGTCATATGGATGAAGATGTGCAGGGTCTTCTGTTCCAAATCCTGAGGATGTCACATCAAGGTCACTAATCTACCAGTGTTTTTGAATTATGTTAAAAAAAAATTAAGCTACATGACAAGAGTCACAATGAGCCAAAAAACATTTGAACAACTGTCTGCTTTTAGCACTTTGTAAGCTTTATGTTATCAAAGCTCCAGTTGAAAAGATACTAAGAATTAGAGTGCCTTTTTTTAAAGAAATAATAGAGCACTGCTGGAACACTAACAATAAGTGTGTATACAGGGTGGCTAGAAGAAATGTGTACTAAATGTGTTGCTGCTGTTTTGTATCATTTTGTAGTAATAAAAGGAAAGTCAATTGCTCTGCGTATTTTGTCTCACTAGTTATACGGGTAATGGTTAGACTGACAAACACATGTGGGTCTTTAAAAATCAATTTTATTGGCAAAGCTATTGTTTAAAAAAAGGAACCAATAAGACCATATCATATTTCTCTGTGCACATAACTCATCATATAGGGCTGATAAATAGTGTAATTAAAAATGACATGGCCACACATACCCAGCACAAAATAGATGCAGAAATACAGTATAAATATGTTGGTATTGAACAATAATCATTTATTTCCTGAGTTGCAATTGACAAAATGGAGGGACATGAGCATACACTAACAAAGTAGACTGTCTTAAACAGCATCCAGCATAAAAATAAGAGCAGCTTACATTACTGTTAAGAGCTATTGTTGTGTTTATGTTTGTGAGTCTTTAACCAGGTAATCAGTATCATAATTGCATATATAAGACAAAAGGCTGTAGTGATAAGGCACTGAAGTTGAAGATGACAGAAATGTTCAGGCTTAGATAAGTGCAGATAAATAAACTGTCGAGCCTCTGAGAATAGTTAAGTTTAGAACACATAAAAATACTACAAATGTACTGAAACAGCCCCTAAAACAGATACATGTTTTATAAGAACACAAATTATTGAAGTACGTACATACTGGAAAAAGACATTCAGCTTAATGTGGCCATAACACATTTCAAAAAGCAGGGCTTTACAAATAATTGATTCTCTGGTTAGTACATAATATACTGTATTTTATTTTCAAAATGCTAATTGTTCACTCTGTGAGTACATGACAGTCTTTGATTCCATTTGGAGATGATACTTCTGATTTGGACAAATCCTACGCCACTTTCAGTTTTCATTTCTCATGTGGCACTGATCGTCGACAGGCAATAAGCACATCAGTCTTTATCCCTCTGTCCTTTGACTAAATTGCTACCTTTGGTCATAACAACTTGGACATTTCCAGCTCCAACATTTTTTTTTTTTGCTCAGTAGCTACTGCTTTGTAATGTATTTTGAGTGAGATCAGTTCTTCAGAGCAGCAGGAGCGGGGTTTATATTCCAGTGTGTAGCTAAAACCGAATGGAATGCAAATTCCTTTTCATGCCAAAGAGCATCTGTAAAGAAATACAATCTTACATTGTCTGCTTAAAGTCAGAACATTGACAATCATTTCTAATTTACCATCACATGCAGAGATGCTCATGGTCTCCTCCGGACCACTTGTCTGAGATGAAGTTCACTTTCCGCTGCTACAATGGGCAGCTCATTCTTCAGGTGATATAAAATAAGGTGACTTATGCTTTCGAACAACATGTCTTTGGTCCGGACCTGAATAGGGCGCATTGAGAAATGTGGGGTTTTGTATACTCTGGAGTTTATATTATTCTTGCTTGAGAAAAAAATATTTAAAAAGATACGCACCACTCCTTCTGGATCAACCAGCAGTAGGTGCTTGGGCAGGCCACAGTGCATGCCTGTTAGCACATACTGTCCTGGGTTAGTCGTGCTCTCCCGAACCAGGAAGTCCCCATCTCTTATCAAGAGTTTCTCTGCATCCCTCCGGCTCATACGACTGTGGTACCAGGGCTCTCTGCGCATCTGCTCCTCATTGGGAGCCACTGGGGCACGGCGGCGAGGAGGACTGGGCCACTGGTCCTCCAACACACACACTGCGTCTCCTGAACCGGACACAAGGGGGACATTAGAGCCTAAAAGTCCCCCGCTGGCCTCGTGAAGCTTCAGAGCATCTTCAAATGGTCCTGTTGAAAGTAGAGACTATACAAGGATGAAAAGGAAAAAGGTGAACCATGTCAGTATGAAATACTAATTCTTACTCATATCAAAGAGGTCTTTCTTGGGGCTGTCCAGTGCCTTAGCTACACTGCGCCCGATTGGCTCATGTGTGAGAGACTCCAGGTTGTCCAGACTCTGTGTGTTGACGTACTGGTGTTCCTCATAGTCTTTGTTTGCTGAAGGATGCCCATCAGCACACAGGTATCCATCTGAGGTCAGTCCTGGGAAATAGAAATGCAAAATAAAGTATTTATAAGATTTTTTAAAATTATTATTGTTTTTCATATTGAACGTATTTTCTTTCTCTTTTTTTATCAAATGATTTGTGTTGTGAGTTTTAATCAGTGACACAGGCATGACATTTCTAAAATGTCAGTGTCAAATGTATTTGTAAAGCATATTTGCAATTCCTTACGGTCCAAAATGCTGTTCAATATTAAAAACAATACAAAAAAAAGGATAACCATATATTGAAAAAACCCTGTGCCTCGTTGCTCCAAATGTGCTTATATAGGGTGCTCTGGGAAAAGGGATAAAAATAGCAAAAAAGACTACACGCCAAGATAGAATATTTATTTTTAGGTCCTGGGTTTTTTGTCTATTTTTGAGAAAAATGAAACAATTGAAGTGCGAAGTAGCAGCAGCAAGATAATAAAGAAAATAAAAACATGAATTATTAAGAATACAAATTCACATTTAAAATTTCTATATGTGGGTCAGAAGTTGCATATTTTCTACCACATGTGGTCTCACCTGAGCTGTGGGTCACCTCCGTGTCCCAATGAAGTTCATAACACAGCTGTCCGGGAGGGTACGAGGTCGGCTCTCTCCGAGACGCTGCGCCCATCTGTTCAAACACACAGCACAGCACTTTTCAGTCATAATTATATCAAATCAGTAGAACACATGAACAATAATGAGAAACAATAGCTGCTACACTGTATTCTGTTTTATACAAATACAAAACCAAACCATACAAAACTGCAGATGAACTGTTTGTTGAATGATGCTGTGAGGTAGTGATGGGCGATACCACATTTTAAAGTTTTAAATTAATACTTTAATGACAAACAAACCTAAACTAGAATATATGGATGGCTCAGTTCAATCCTCTGCTACTGTGGAGTGTTGGTAGGTTGATAGCACAATGTGTATGATTTCTGATTTGTGATAATATAACTCTTACTGATGCTGTGTTCTTGCTTTGAGGCTGTGTGTGAATGTGACCGAGCAGGGCTCCACTGGACCGTAGTCTGGTGTCTACTACTCCACCAACAGGGGGCTCCTTCCCTGGGATGCTGTTGTAATAGTCATGATCTGAGAAGTCCTCCTCTTCCCCCCACATAGGCTCCTCTGGCCTCACTGACCTGGACAATGGCAAGATTGTGGTCATTACTATTTATAGAAGAAGAAAAGAAAACAAGTCAATTCTCAAAAGGATTAGGCCATATTGGGTTGCAAAATTAAGCAACATCAGTAAATAACTCATTGGATTTTTAACACAGATCACTAGGGATATAAACATACATCTATCTACTTAGAAAACGCATTACCTCTCAGCAGATGTCATGGTCTTTGGAGGGCTGTGCAGATATTGCTTGAACTGCAGCTCAAAAGCCTGACCAATGGTGCTAATGACGCTCTGAGCCAAACCATCTGAACACTCCAGGATATGGCAAGCTATAAAACAACAAAAGAGATAAAAAATAATAATGTACAATTTGAATTTTGTGGGGAAGAAAATGTACTTTTGATACAATTATATTTGATTATTTATGCATTCATTTTATGGTGCATCATTTCTCCTCACTTAAATCTATCAAGTATTCAACTGTTGCCAATCGCCTTAGCCACCCTGGGGTACTTACAGAATGATGGCTTCCAATCTTTGCCCCAGGATGAACAACAAACACTGGGGGCAACAATGGCTCAGATGGTAGATCGTTATCCAATAACCGAGAGGTTGAAGGATCGAATCTCAGCTCCCTCAATTGGTGGGAGCTTCCATAAGTCTGCCCCAGGGTAGCTATGGCTACAATAGTAGCTTACCACCACCAAGTATGGAGTGAATGATTAATGACTGCAGTGCAGCGCTTTGAGAAACTTGTTACATAAGCTTGTAAAGCACAATACAAGTGTTAGCCATTATTACTATTATTATTATTTTATTTCAATCATTACACAGTCACACTTGTCCTTTTCACAGATACACCCTCTTCTACCACACACAAGAAGATAATCGATTGTAATGATGATCAGGTCTGATCAGGTCTGATCATGTCTTTGTGCCTACCTCTTTGATTTACTGGGTCTTTTGCCACATACGCAACATAATCAGGTGTATCCTGGACCAGAAATAAAGAAAACAGAAAAATCCCATTAGGAAAATAACACACACTGTAACAAGATCAACGACTAGTCTTAGGCTATGATACTGGAAATCCATCATCCATCTTGTCACTGCCAAATGTCCATTTCAGCCATTTAAGGAAGAAGAGCTATACAAACTGCACTTACTGTGTCTCCACCAGAGGCAAATGAAATGGACTGCATGGGGTGGTGTGCGATCACCTGGATGCAGACAAGATATGATTTACATACAGATGTTGTACATATTCCATAGATGCTGTACATTTGATGACCTCACCTGGCGTGTGGTTGGGATAAGAAGGCTGAGACCATCTATAGAAATATTGACAGCGATGCTCATGCCTGCAAACCGGAGGTTGCTCTTTCCCATTATAGACTGCAGAGCTTTATTTTGTAACTACCAAAGACAAAATAACATTCTGAAATAAGTAACGGATATGTAAAGCAAGTAATCACTGTTGCTGACCTTCTTCCTCCATGCTCCTTTCCCACCGGGGACAGCGTCACACAGTCTGTTGATGGCTTCTCTAGTTAGGAGATTGAAAATGTTGCATAGGTCAAATTAATACAGTAGCCAATTCAATATAATATGCTTCTGATATATAAACCCTCAGAGCATCTCTTTACCTTCACAAAAAGTGGCCTGACTTTTAAACGGCCGTACAAATTTGAAATGCATTTATTGAGGTTGAGCAAGTATTTGTGATGTGAGGTTGTAAGGCTAATAAAAAAAAAAATGAAATAGCAAAGACTAAATAAAAAAAATCATAGATAATTATCCTAACACAAATTTGACCGAAACCTAGTAAATACATAATAATAATAATAATAATTTGGCCATAAGTCACAAAATGTTCCCAGGATATTACATTTTGCCAATACAAATACTTCTACACCCCACACACAGTGACTAAAGGTCAACCTCAAACCCATGTAATAGTTAAACATTTGTATCCTCTGCCTTGGGCAGTCAGAGACTAGAGGCCCAGCACTGGTAAAATATTGCAAAACCAGTTTCCAGACGTGTGTTAGGACTAGTAACTCATCTTTTCTTTCGGCTTTAATCCTTAGAGACCACTACAGCAGTCAATGCCCATGATATTATTCAGTAAATTGCAGGATAAGATAAGGGTAATAATTTTAAACCATCATTATTCTGCTAACACGTGTGCATATTGACAGATGATGCATTTAATGGGTACAGCAGTGAAGAGCTCTGCTACCCTATCAAATAGCTCATATACAAGACGCGTCCCAAACACATTTCATCTAGAGGTCCTCTCAGGGATGTTATAATGATTAATGCGGAAATGGATGGAGAGAGAGCGAGAAAGAGGGAGAGAGAGAGAGAGAGAGATGGAGCGCAAGAGAGAGAGAGAGAGAGAGCGAGACGGCGATGGAGAGAGAGAAAGAGAGAGAGAGAGAGAGAGCGAGACGGCGATGGAGAGAGAGAAAGAGAAAGAGAGAGAGGGCGAGAGAGAAAGAGAGAGAGATGGAGCGCAAGAGAGAGAGAGAGAGAGCGAGACGGCGATGGAGAGAGAGCGAGACGGCGAGGGAGAGAGAGAAAGAGAGAGAGAGAAAGGGCGAGTGAGAGAGCGAGGGAGAGAGAGAGGGAGAGCGAGAGAGCAAGGGAGAGAGAGAGAGAACGAGAGAGAGAGAGCAAGAGAGAGGGAGAGAGAGAGAGTGAGGGAGAGAGAGAGCAAGGGAAAGAGAGCGAAGGAGAGAGAGCGAGAGAGAGCAAGAGAGAGAGAGAGAGCGAGAGAGAGAGCGAGGGAGAGCGCAAGAGAGACAGAGAGAGAGAGGAGGAGGAGGAGGAGTTTTAAGCTGTTGTTGTTTTTTTCCTCCTGTCTGCACTATAACTGCTGATGCTGTTGTCAGAAAGATTTCACATTCCTCCGACATGCTTCAAATTGCAACACCATTCTTTTTCAACCTCATTCCGTTAATACAATGACAACATTATACAACCCATTATGAAGATCACTAACCATTTTAACATGCATGCATAGTCTTGTATTACAATTATTTCTGTAAGAGTTAAAGTCAAATGTCCTTTCATCTGAGCCACAGATACATGGTGTTCAAACACATTTAGTTGCAACCTTTTCTTTAAATTTTGCATCTGTAAATTAATTTAGAGATATAAATCATATTTTGCTACAGCAATTCTGCTTATCAGGTTTGCATACATATTTGGAATTAACTGGAATGGACAATACTTTTGCAGCGTGTTGGCATTGTTATGACCTAGAATGTTGCAGCTCGGGACATTACCCAGCAGGGCACGTTCTAAGGACCACTGCAGCTTTCCAGAGTCATTAGTGAGCATCATCAATAATACATCACTCTCTCTATCTCTCCATCTCTCCTCTTCTCCCTCTGCACTTACGCCCAGGACGCACTCTGGGCTCCGATTACCCACTATTGATTTTTTGGCGGGAGTGAGACAAGGAGGGTGAGAGACTAAAGAGCGCAACCCTCCCATTAGGTAATGGAGTGCAAGAAATCCGTTTTATAACAATAACATCACATGATAGGACACTGACTGAGAAGCAATGACCTTAAGATGCACCAGCAGCTGGCACACACTATTTTGGACCAATGTTTTTGTATGTCGATCTCTTGATTCTTGACTTTCGTTATCATTACAGCTCTCCAGTTCTCTTTACACATCTACAATGGAATTAATCAGGTCTAGGGTCGGAACAACATCTTAAGTCTGTTTTTAGTTTATTACCATTTGGATCCCTCCCAGCCTGGTTATCAAGAAAACTGATGCCATTCACATCATTACAATATAAAGACAATCTTACCTGGTCACCTGAGTGCGGGTGTTGAAGTCTAGAGAGCGCATCGACTTCTGTACTTCAATACAGCCCATGTACTGTAAAGCAAATTTATAATATTAGCTATCAGTTTGGGATTCCAACAATTCAAAAGCATTCAGGGAGAAATCAATTACGTAGTAGCATTATATACAGTTATGACCAGCGCAAACATGACTCAGTGCACTAATATAGCATTGTGTGATGGTTCATGTGGCTCAGGTGCAAATGGACACTCAACTAGATTAGAAGCCCTAAAAGCACCACACATCCCCTGTGACATTTGGGAGCAGGGATGGAAAGTACTTTTCATAACTGTGTGCGTTTCGATGCTGTGATTGTAACAAACTGCAACCCAAACCTACACCAAAACACACACAAAATCGCAACAAGTGGAATTTGCAATTTGTCTCAAGATGTTCAATTGTGTATTAGACCAGCTAAATTTGTAATCTGTACATTTTAATCTCAATAAACATATAAACAATGTGTTTTAATCTCAATAAACATAATGTTGTAATAGACATTTAAAAAAATAAAATAAAGAAAATATATGTACAGTGCCTCTCGAAAGTACTAATACACCTTGAATATTTGCATATTTTGTCATGTTTACAACCATAAACATAAACACTTTATTTTGATTTTTTTACTGAAATTTCACACACAAGTAACAGACAACTCTGAAGTGAAAGCAAAATGATACATGATTCTGTTATTTAAAAAAAAATAGAAAACCGAAAAGTGGTGCGTGCGTAAGTATTCATACAGCATGGATTAATACTTTGTGGAACCCCCTTTTGCTGCAATAACAGCATTGCCTCGACAAAGACCCAAAGGTCGAAACGCGTCGGCGTTTAATAAATAAGCTCCATCCATCTTCCCAACTATTCTTACAATCTTCCCAGTCCCCGCTGAGGAAAAGCAGCCCCATAGCATGATGCTCCCCCCACCATATTTGACACTGGGGATGGTGCACTCAGGACGATGAGCAGTGTTGGGTTTGCTCCATACACAACGTTTTGCATTTGGGCCAAAAAGTTCAATTTTTGTCTCATCTGACCAAAGCACCTTCTTCCACATGGTCGCTGTGTCCTCCATATGACTTCTAGCAAACTTCAAACTGGATTTCTTATGGCCTCCTTTCAATAATGGCTTTCTTCTCGCCACTCGTCCATGAAGGCCAGATTTGTGTAGAGTACGACTTATAGTTGTCCCATGTACAGATTCCCCCAGCTCAGCGGCAGTACGTCGCAGCTCCTCCAGAGTTATCTTGGGCACTTGGTTACATTTCTGACCAGTGCTCTCCTTGTTCGGTCTGTTAGTTTAGGTGGACGCCTGTGTCTTGGTAAGTTCGCAGTGGTGCTATACTCTTTCCATTTCTGAATGATGGATTGAACAGTGCTCTGTGAGATGTTCAAATCTTGGGAAATCTTTTTATAACTTAACGCTGCTTTAAACTTTTCCACAACTTTATCCCTGACCTCTCTGGTGAGCTCCTTGGCCTTCATGATGTTGTTTAGTGACCAATACACTCCGACCATAGCTCTGAGGCCCTCACAGAACAGCTGTCATTATACTGAGAGTAGATTACACACAGGTGGCCTCTATTTAATGGTTAGGGCAAGGTGCGACAATTCTGCAGTCATTAGGAATGCTATAAAGGCAATTTAATGCACTCAGAAAAATGCTGTATGAATACTTGTGCACGCGCCACTTTTAACTTTTCTATTTTTTGAAAAATAACAGAATCATGTTTCATTTTGCTTTCACTTCACAGTTGTCTGTAACTTGTGTGTGAACTTTCAGAAAAAAATTCTAAATAAAATGCTTATGGTTGTACACACGACTTAATGTGCAAAGTTTCAAGGTGTATTAGTACTTTCGAGAGGCACTGTATATACTTATTCTTTCTTTTTTTTAAATGTCTATTACAACACTACAAGAAAAGGACAGACATGCAGAGGTTAGTGAGCACTGAGTCTACAGCCCTACTGAGCTTTACCAAATTTAAAGGAAGAGGGAAGCCTTCCATCAGGAGAATTAAGATGGTCCTTTTCTCTTTTCTTTTGCTTCAACTGAGCAATAAACATGTGATGTTTTTGATTTATTTAATAATAGATTTTTTTGCATGTAAAAACAAAATAAATACAGTACAGAATACAGTTGAAAATGCTGTGTTCAGCAGGGTCTGGACAATTTCATCTTTAGAGAAATCCTAAATGTGACTTGCCAAACAAACAATAATGTTTGTAATGTTTATTTTTCCAGGCTGGTGTTGTTTTTGATTGTTATGTGTGAGAGGGTAAAGCAGAGAAGAAAACATACAGAGTAGGTGAATGGTTGTGTCCTATGGGAACAACGCTTATAGAAAATGGCACAGCGCAGCAGAAATTTAGTCAGAAATCTGTCACTCTGACACTGATACATGCACTGCGTATACCACACGGCTTGCATTAAACACCTGCATTAGCATGCCCTGCTGTACACAAAAATGACAAAGAAATACTCTATGCTTAGCTAGAGAATCATCATGGAGGATCCTTAACAGCTCCTCCAAAACATCCTTGTACTAACACAGATGGACCACTCCCACGAGCCGTCCTTTCCCACATCACATGATGCAAATGACTTTGATTAAATTCTAATTGAATATAGTCATGAATGGTGCCTGTATAATAGCATTAGAGAGCATGCTGGGCCCCAAACTGGACTAATCAACAGCCATGTCATTAAGGCAGAAAGATAAAAGCTACAGTATAGGGAAAAAGAAGCTGCAGTGAACGAGAAATACGAGGCAAAGAGGCGCAAGGGGTGGAGCCAAGCAGAAAGGCAACAAGCTTGCCTTGTAAACAAAATGCCTGTGTTATGCTTTCTTTTAGGAAAGGAGGAATGAGAACAACTGGTTTGACAAATGAAGTAATGAATATACACTCATACAGATTTAATATGTTATAAGCACTAGTCAAACTGTGGAATGACTATTGTTTATCTCTGCCCTTTGTTTTGTCAGATGCAGTCCTCCAGGCAGGAACACCAAGCCTAAATCTAGAATAAAATATGTATTCTTCAGCTTATGCGTTATGAGCTGCATCAAAGGGAATGGTGACACCGCGGTTAGCACTCGTGCTTCACAGCAAGAAGCTTCGATCCCCAGGCTGGACAGGGCCTTTCTGTGTGGAGATAACATGTTCTCCTCATCCCTGTAAAGGTTTATTGCGGGTGCTACTACTAAAAACATGTACAATAGGTTAATTGAGAGTGGAAGTGTGGGACAATTGGATGCAAATTTGTAGAAATAGTAATGGATGTAATAGTAACCGGGAGTACATGTAACACTTACTTACCCTGACAATATAAGAGGCCCCTGTTCCAGCAATCTTCTTGTCAGGATGGAGCCAGCCCTGGGTAGGTTTGTGGATGAAGCTTGTTTTCTGGTTGAACTCCTCGCTGCCCAGCCACACTGCTCCTTCCCCTCTGGTCCTTCGGTTTAGTCCTGATCTGGAGCTCAGAGTGCTCCCAGGACTTGCCATGGCTTCGGTTGCCCCAAAGCCGTGTCCCCCAGGGTTGGTTAAATTTGCTGAAGCAACTGCCCTTTGACCCCGGAATGCCTGTAAAGAACATGGGGTGATACACACAGGGTCACACGAGTTAAGCACCGCTGCCAGACTGGCAACTGGGCCACTAGCTGCAACATTGGGCCTGTGTGAAGAAGAGGGAGAGGCAAAAGTCTGTGAAGCTGGCCCTGCTGCTGCTCTGCCAGAGTCTTTGCTAGAGCTGGAACTGGAATTAGACGGGCTACGGCTGAGCAGCGAGTTGGAGAACTTCCACTGAGGCATTTTAGGAATGAGCATGCAGAAGGTAGTGGTGCCATCCTGCTCGCCATCCAAACAGGGTGAATCTGCCAGCGCTGCAGCACCACCAGCAGCAGACGAGGACCGGAGGCCAGTGTCCAGAGGAGGCATGGGAGGCAGAGGGAGGTTTGGTGTAGAAGAGGGGACTGGCGTGGCCACCACTTTGCCACTCATGGCGAGGCTCTGCATCAGGTCATCAGAGGAGGTCACAGACTCATTGCGAAAACGGTCATACTTTGGCTTAAGGAGCATGCCCGGAGGAGCCTTCTGTATCCAGAGCTGAAAAGGGGTGGGGGGTCTCTTCCATATGACAGATGAATAGAAAAAGGGGGAAAGGGGAAAGGGAAGGGGGCACGTAAAACAAAATGAAGGGCCAAAACTAAGATGACAGTCTCCAAAGGCTGTTGTATATTCCTGTCCGAGTGAAATGAAAGCAGTCAGGTCCTCTGCAGTCCACACACACACACTGTCCCACTCCCATGCCGCTTTCCTCTCTGCCGGCCTGCTGGCTTTTACTGCTTCAGGCAGCTCCAGCCTCTCTCACTCTCTCTCTTTGGATGATGTCATTCCGTCTATTAGCCCTGCCCTGCCCAGCTGCTTTCAGACAGTATTAGCAAAAACACATCTGCGGAGGCCATCCTATGAGGATATCATAATATCTTATGTCACATCACAAGGAAAAGAGTATTATTATACAACAAAAAATATCACTTGAATAACAACAATATTACAGACACATTTAATACAGAGGAGCTGTACAGAGACATACTGCCTTATGTTTGATAGATTAAAACAAAAATTCATAAAAGAACTACCCTTACGCTTGTATTCATCTGATAACTTTTATCAAATTAAATGGCATATGAATTTAGTTTAAAAAAAATAGTTCTGGCAGGGGTTACATCCAATTAGTTTAAGTGGTTTACTGTGTATTGCTGCAATTCAATATCACTAAGCAACAGACAAAAACAAAGGCGAGGGAAAGAGTCCTCCCTGTCCCATCTGCCTGCATTCTCTGTCACCCAAAGCCCCCCATTTCCCTTGAGAGCTATTGAGCTGATCTTTCTACAGCTGTGTCACAGCGCACACAAATAATCTAAAATCACCAACAAAATGTATTAACTACGCCAGAATGCAAGTACTAACAATATTGTTATACGCCTTGCAAAATTACTTACAACAGTTGAGCCTGGTTTGTATTGACATCGGATTGTTGTCTTTTATGGATTTATAGTAAAAAACGTACTTAAGTGCAGGGATCCGGTGATGAGAAGATTAATGTTTATACCTAAATCACGGTACAGATTGTGGCTAACTCTGAAAACCAAAAGCTTGATTAAGAAAAAAGAAAAAATGTGTTTAAAGAACAAATAAAGCCTTACTCCACCTTCTTCTAAGCCAATCACTTTGAACTACACAGTCAAGTTACTCATGAACTGATTGATATTGATCAACGCAACTGTGCCAGAAAATAAATATGCTTTATAGGCCTACAGTATGACAATAAACAAGGACAGTCAAGCAACTCATTTCAAAATAAAGCAGAAAATACATCAAGTCTATGTAATCAAGATCAAGTTTCTCCTATGGGAAGGCTTTTTGTCCATCAAACATTTTGGCTTTGTTTATTAACATCTTGAGTAAAATCACACCAATAAATAAAGCAAATACGTGTGGTCCTGACAGCAAAGCCAGAAACAAAACCTACAGGCCTAAGCCAAAAGGCAAACAATTTGTTTTTAACTTGCTGCAAAAGTCAACAGCTTTTCATCATTTACTGTGAAAAGTAGCTAGGTGTTCATACACAGAGGGCAAAATAATTATTCCTTCATGATGCACACCCACGGCGAGACAGAATGTTTGGGTCGCCTCAAACGTTACAGTCCACAAATAAATATTATGATTAAGGCCGGGCAATTCATCAAAATTTAATTGAAATAACTTTGTCGCATCTCAGTAATTGTTGTGAGACTTTAACTGTCAGGTTACAGTACATTTTTTTGCAGTAACAGCACCTAGTTTTGGAGTTTATAGAAGTACTGGAAGGTTTTTGTTTGTTAACAACAAACGTTTGAAATGAAAACGTTTTTTATGTTTGTTTTTTATTGGTTTATTTGGTCGGGACAGTGCATGTTAATGAAATACATGGGTCTCATGCATGTGAACACGCCACACCGGATCGTAGCCTTGGGGTAATTTCCATCCGTCGTCCCCCATGCGCACTCTCATACACTCTCATCCTGGCCTATTGTACATGTTTTTAGTGGTAGGGGAAACCAGATTACCCGGAGGAAACCTACGCAGACACGGGGAGAACATGCACAACGCAGAAAGAGCAGAGAAATTGAAAATCAAGATTGATTAAAGGCACTATACCTGAATTTTTTTTCTAGTTGTGGAACGATATTTGTGTCCTTCTTTAGTATATTGTAAACTCATACATTTGAGGGAAAACACATTGCGCATCTAATTATCAAGCATTTGTATCAATTACATAAACTTACAAGCTTGTTTTCTAACATTTTTGTTTTGTGACCCTGCAAGTTGTGAAACATGCGGATAAACTTGGATGCTTTGAAGTGGGATGCTACAAATATGTTAGGAAAGATAAGAATGAGTTTGGACCACAACAAACATTTTAATTTAATTGTTTATGCTTTCATTGTTTGTAATTAAAAATTAAAAATCAGGTATAGGGTATTTAATGATAAAAAAATAAAAAATAAATCTATATATTTTGTTTGCCATATCGTCCAGCCCTAGCCATTTAGTTATTTATTTTTTGTTTTTGGCATTTGCAAATTCATAAAATATACAACCATACCTAATGGCTGTTAGGATGTTTAATTAATTAATTTATTCATTGCAGGTATTGTAAAACTCAATAGGTCAACGTTGCTACTGAGAGTAAAAGATTTACAAGCCGAAATAAAAATCTATCAGAGTGTGTTAGCAAATAAAAAATAACTAAATAGCCAGCTTATGTCCCTTAGTAAACACATGCTATAATCTAAGAATACATGCAAAAGCGTCACAAAAGAGTACACGTGCATTATGACCACAAATCACCACTAAAGTAACATGCTGCTGTAACAGACAATGCATTATCCATTTGACAACATCATCAAAATAATAAACATTTGTTGACCTCATGGAGGCAGCTTCCGGTTATACTCCGCGTGTGAACGTCTGACCAATCAGAGCGTACTGGGGGTACGTTGAAGTTTTGAATAGTGCCCTCCCTGAAAACAGCGGCAGATGACAGCAGCAACTCCAGTGTTGTAGTTCCGTTTGCATCTTGACTTTTTGAGCGAAACAACGAACATATAATTTAAATTTGGCTCTATCATCGACTAATAATGTCGAAGAAGCAGATATACTATTCTGACAAATATACCGACGACGACTTTGAGTACAGGTAACGTTAAAGAATGAAAAAGGATGCTAGACGCGGCTAACAACTTGCTAATATAATAATAACGTCTTAGGTTACTAACGTTGGACCCTGATTTAGCGCGACACTTTTTCCACTACATTTGATGTGTTGTATGTGTCTTTATGTGGGGAGTGGCTGTCTTCAAGCTGCTTTGCTAAGTTAGCTGTAAAGTTGGAAACTGACAAACTGTCGTTTGCTTTCTAACGCCAGTAGCTAATCATGCCAAATACACCCATACTAGTGTCAGATGTTTGCTAGCTCACTCGGTTGGATAACTTGTTAAATCAGAATTGAGCTAGAACAAGTTGTATCATATTACAGTTACATAACATAATTTCCACATCCTGTTCGTACTTTTTTTTCCACAGGCATGTGGTACTTCCAAAGCAGTTGGCCAAACTGGTGCCCACATCCCACCTAATGACAGAAGATGAGTGGAGGGGACTAGGAGTGCAGCAGAGCCAGGGCTGGATACACTACATGGTACACAAACCAGGTACAATATTCAAAATCAAAATTCACATTCCATTTACTGTATCTATAAGGACAACATTACAGATTCCCAAAAGTTCTCCTAAAATATAGTGTTTGGGATAGGATGTTGTAAATTTACAGTTACGATAGAGATCCGCCATGTTTCTGGCACAAGGCAGCGTTGTTCATTGACTAAGTAGTTAAAAATGTATAAACATGGTGAATAAAGAGACTTAAGGTGTAGTCAGGTTGATTTGCCATGATTATATTTCAATACTGTGTATATTGTCTTTTTTCAGAGCCACATATACTGCTATTTAGAAGACCACTTCCAAAGGATTTAAAGGAATGAAGAACTTGCATTATACATCGTCCACCTGGATTTTATTGTATTTGGACCATACACACTACACGACCTAATTTATAGTGTAGCTATCCTCTTGTTTGCTTTCTTCCAGTCACCTCAATTTTTATGAGGACGAACTTTATTTACTATATTTCATTCCACTGTGTAATAAAAAAAAAAGTCGTGAGCTGTTTTTTAAAAACAGAAAACATTTTGTTATGGTTATAATGCAGTTTTATTTTCCTTAACCCCACAGATCTCAAGTTTGTGTTTATTGGTAAATGTTACATGCATTTGTTTATTTTTTTAAATATTTTTTTTCTTGAGTCAAGATTGATCCAATAAGTTCCTTTATTGAAAGGAATAAATATGCTTTATTGATTGAAATGACTCCTGTTGTTTTAATCAGGTAAATGGATGATGAGTGGTGTGACGAATTCGGAGTGTCTGATGCCTAAGGAATATGATGGGGCCCGGGCCTTGTGGATAGTCACAGTTTCAGGATTATATGTCCCAGGACCTGGTTTCCTGGTATGATCTTTTGGTAAAGTACTGCGGCCCAGAATTGAAAATGCTGGCTGACGATGCAGATAAATGTTTGGGTTTGTGCTGTTGTAACCACAGGGTCCTGGTGTTTTGGCTAGGTCCACAGCTGGCCCTCCTGTGGGGTAGCTCCCAGACATGGTAAAACCCGCACTGGCTGGTTTGTTTGGGATTTGAGGGCCCAAAAGTGGAGGTAGGCAGTACTTATTGGGGGAGGGTACTGCATCCACCGTGTGGTACAATGTGCGAGATCCTATAGTATAACGTGGAGTTCTGCGCTGAAGGTTACATGGTGGGGCCTTTTCAGGGCTATATGTGCCTGGGCCCGGGGTCTGCAGAAACTCCCCTAAACAAAACAAAGGACTGTTAGTGTTACCAGTTGTAACAGCAATAAAAAATATTAACGATAGTCCCTCTTACTTTGTGCTTTTATTCTGCCCAACATTGAATATGCCGGTGTCCCATCTCTCCCAAAACGAGTCATTTTGGCATTAATTTGGTACATGGGCCCGGGACTGGAGTCAACAGCGAACACTAGAGAGAAAAAATGTAATGTCTAAAACATTAACCAAACAAAGTATAATTGCTGCGCTCTTGAGATATCTTTGGCAGTACCTCCGCCTGCTGTTTAAAATGTGCCATTACAGAATGGGTTGCAGTGGCTTAGAATGATCAAGCACAAGCTGTAAAGAACATTACTTACTATTGCCACTCATTCGACCATGGAAGGAGTATGCTGGACTTGAGGGTTTTGTAAAATCATGGCCAATAAATCCAATTGTAGGAGGAAGCCCATAACGTCCAGGTCCTGGTCCTATTGATGAAATTACACAATAAAGACCAATTCTCCATGAAGTCCTCCAATTATTAACTCTAGCCACAGGCTGTTCAAAAGGAAAAAGAAACCCGTTACAAAACCTTTACCTTTTTCTTTTCCCGCTATTGGTGGATATTTCTTCTCCATCTTAAAATTTTGCACAAAAGTCACATTTCATTCCAGTCTGGAATTAAATGTGTTGTCTTGTGGGTCGTTTGTGGTCTGAGAGTATATCCTTAAATTCAGCAAAAACCCATCAAAGTTACATCTACCAACTCTGCAAGTTTTATGTGTCTTCTGAGCCTTTGTCCAGTCGTTCCGCTCACTGTCATTGATGGGTGAATGGCCTGTCCGCCACACAGCTGCATGTATAGGTGCACTCGGGTGCTCCCAAAGAACAATGTCATCACTCAGATTCACTCTCGTGTAATGCTAGCTCCCCCACAGTAAACCATGAAACCAAGATCCCCCTGTGCCGTCTTTCTCCTTTCACTCTTTCTGCCCATTGCAGTGTGGAAAAGCAATATCACTCTTCAATCATGCATGGAGTTACCAGGGAAACTGATGCAGAAAGTTTGTGGCAGGCATCCAAATATTTGTTTAAAGAACTAATCTCCAAAGGCTCTGCCCAAGAGAAACTGTTACTTTGAAATGTTGCTAGTAAAAGTACATAATCTATAAAGCTAGATTAATCCTGTAACACTCCTGAAAATCAAATGCTTATGTGTTTTAGTTTAGTTGACTTTATTAATGTTATTTTCCTCTACAGTGCATTCAAGTGTGTCTAAAAAGGAAAAGTAAAGTAAAGATTAATGTTTATTTTCCAGAATGTCTATCATTATCACATCCATACAGGGTCACTCTCAGTTCAGCACATGTGAAGCAACCACAGCCTGCTTTCATCTTGACCTGTTGATGTGTTTCATGAATTTCAGCTGGAACACACTTCTGGAAGTGAGAGCTGTGCATACACTCAGATTTAGCTACGCTGTCTTTGATCCACTCAATCCAAATGATGATTTGTGCTGGCAATTTAAGGGCCTGCTCAGCCTGAGGCCACAGTTGCTGCTGAGATGGATGACAAGTGACATGTGTCGAAAAACAATCATTAAACTTTAACTTCCAGCTGCAGCTTTGGTAACCAGTCTGTTGTTGAGAGCAACACAAACATAAAACCTTTGACTTGTATATCGTCATGCACACGCTTAAGTTTTATGTCACAAAAACATGCCAAGGGTTTATAGAAGAAACATGGATATTATACGAGCAGCTGCTGACAGGAAATTATCTCCAGACTTAACTAGCCTTTGAAAGGAAATAGAGCTGCACAGTGTTCATAAATACCACCAGTGCACCATCACTGGCTGCATGGCTCTGGTATGGCACCAAACCCGGACGAGAGTAACAAAAAACAACACAATTTTGTACTTGTGACTTTTTTTTATTGGTACTTGATTAAAGGCGCAGTAAAAGGGCTACAGTCAAGTAAATTTGGAACATTTACACAAATTGAAAACTTCATTCATCATTGATATCAATGGTTGCTTCTTAAATCGGAACAATAGCTTATATTCTGTGATGTAGATCCATACGTATGTAGGAGTAGATCCAGTCTAGAAAAGATTGCTTGTTAAGTTGCCCATTTTTAAGTTTGAGGCTGTGGGCTGCACACAATAGTCAATAGTCTTTGAAGTAGGACAAGAGTGACCTTAGTGCTTACTAAATTAAAATGTAATAGCAAAGACACTGGACTTTGCAGGTTTATCTAATGTCGTGCAGCCCTGTACACTGAGAGCAGCTTATGTTCCTGTAAAGCATAATGGTTAGCATATGTCCATGTCCAGCAGGATACCAGCACAGGAATTTTATCAACATTTCATCAACTGAATTAAAGCTTCTATGAACAAAAAATATCTTCTTGGACACACACAGGAAATGTGAAACAGCCATAAGGTATCAGAATATAAAAAGAATAGACGAGCCCTGACATAATGTAAACAAAGATTTATAACTACAAATAAATACCATAAAAAATATTACAAAATATTTTGCTTTATGTGTAATTACAAATATAAATACTTGATTCCTCTAGTGATTATAAGGCAGGACGGTGAAGAATACTTGTTGCCTAAAGATGACACTCGAGACTGGAGGAGTCTATTTTTACATACAAGTAAATTATACACGCCAATCACATACTCTTTCACACCAATAAACATCTCCAGACTTGGGCATGTCTTTTAGACTGAGACTGACTGCGTCCCTGGTCTTTTGGCCATTTGCATATTCACAAATATTATACAATTTTGAGGTAAGCTCACATTTGTTTCTGTGGAAAGAAGGAAACATGGGTTAAGTTTTCAATTAACAAATTGTACTGACGTTATTGTTGAAAACATAAAAAATAAATAAAGTACCATCGCTCTGGACTGTTCCTTCTGTCTGGTGTTGGTAGCGGAATATCTGTGGAAATCTTGGACTCAATCTTCGCACCAATAGGAAGGTAAAACTGATCGACGGTGTCCGTGTCCGCATCCGCAAGGAACGGCTCTGAGTCTGGATCATACTCATAAGAATAATAGGATACTGCTATAGATGCCTGGTCATTTTCGCCTGAACAGAAAAACAAAACATTAGACAACACAGTGAACTGGCTCACTGGACAACATGGAAATTACTGTTGCTCAACATGTTCTTCTCTAACCATGGTTAGTCCTGCCAACACGGGCATCTGCTGCTGACTGCTTATTTAGACATTATCTCTGTTGGACATTATGTTTGCCTTGACACTACATTGGCCTGAATATTACATGTTTTGTTTTTGTTCTGCGTCTTATTGTCTGTTAGCCTTGTGAGGCAACTCCTGTTGTGATATTGGGCTTTACGAAACAATTTATTGACAAAATACACTACAATTGCGTATGAAGCTGCATGATCCCTGGTCTGGTCTCTACTTCTTCCATAAACTGAGAGGTGCAGGCACCCATCCATCTGCAGAGGAAGGAACAATAGAGCATCCTGACCAGCTTCATCATTTTGTGGGACGGTGCCTGGACTGTAACCTGCCATAGAAGCCTCCAGCGCATAGTGAGAGAGAGCAGCTGAGAAGATCATCTGTGCCCCTTTTCCATCCATTCAGGACATTTAGTCCATTAAAAATGGGGGTGATTCCCAGCACACAGGAGCCTTACCCCATTCAATCTGCACCAAGGGGGTTAGAGCATTTAAATTAAAATTTCTCTGTGACTTGATAATAAATATCTTCATGACCCATCCATTAGATTAGTGCATTGGTTATTATGCACATGCACATACTAAACCTACAGATCTGCTGCAGTAGTACCTTAATAAAACAGCAGGGGGCCCTCTGTACCTAACAAAAATCTGAAATCTCATCACAACCTGATGCATAACTCTTCAGTATCAGCATCAGCCAGCATAGGTTAAGCAAACAGATTGAGTTATAGTACTCCAACTGCTAATCACCATAAGGTGTATGTTTCATAAACATGCAAAAATGTGAAACTCCATGTGTTGTGCTCTTTTACAAGTTCTGTAATAGACAAGTCAGTGCAAGGGGGCCAATTCCTGTGCTTTAGTCTATAGTGAAGAGTGACAGTTTTTTGGCTGATCCTGTGTTCAACTATTACACTCTCCATGCACTTTATCAGGTATGCTGTCCACATCTGCTCTGATGGTTTACAATGAACCTGAAAATAATTGAAAGCATTGACTTTTCTCACTGCAGCTTGGTACATGTGAGTACAGTTCTGCCTGTGTAAGCATGTATTGTGAGCAGGTGTCTGCATTAACGTCTATATATGTTTATGCACAAGTAAATGTGAGTGGATAACAGCATTCCTGTAGCGAGCGTGAAGCTTTTGTACTAAGAAGACCTTTGACTGAGCGCAGCTTTGTGAGGTGCAGCTACTAGGAGCTGCAGGCATGAGGCAAGTCAGTGCAGGCAGAACAACTTTACACACACATTAGTCATTAATAGGTCACACGTTGTCTTGCTTTACTCCCATGTCTATGACATTCACCCACCCACAAATTGTGAATGAGTGCTTCTAGTAGTTCTGTTTGACAAACTTGAAACTACAGATGTGTAGTTGGATAAATGTTTGACAGCTGATCATTGGCTAACAGACCTAGCCTAGCCAGCCATACTCACTTCTTTCGCTTTATATTTGAAATATGTTCAAAAGAGAGTCTCAAGTTTACAATAAACTCAGTTTAGAATAAACAGAAAATAACATGTCTGACCAGGCTATAACAGACCAGTGGTGTAAGGGGCTAGATAAAAGTTATAAAATGATTTATTTAATAACTTTAATATCAGACGGTAATAAAGTTTGAATTGTGTGGATTTTAGTATTGAGCACCTTCAGTTCTCCGTTAGTTTCCCAATATGCTACAGTAAGTATTTCCTTAAATCTTTTTGGCTTGACAGCACCTTCCTGATCTCTTTTACCGCTTGTGATGCAGATACATGCGAGTGCAGCTGGGCATCTTTCTCCCACTCCATTCTCTACTCCTGACGTCATGCGCTCTCCACCTGTCATTGGCTGATTTCTCAATAACCTCCACCTTTTAACAGCTCTCGCTCGCTTTTATCTGTCGCAGATTTTTTCTTTCTCAGCTCAATGATCTCACCCTTACCGCACCACAAACATGAATATTCCAACCATGCTTTACCATGTGTATCTCAGTTCACAACGGCACAATAGTATGTAGATAAAAAAGAGCATGAAAACCAGATTGAGAATCACTCAAAAACCATAGATAACAGGTTAAAAACTACCTGTTTGAACTAGTACGGAGGGCTGCTCTGTTTCCTGATTTGTCACTGGCTGAATGTCCTCAATTGCGGTCACCGCTGAAAACAAAACAAAACACAGACCGATATTATGACTAGGAAAGAAAATAAATCTTGCATCAACATTTGCATTAATAGTCCGAAATCTTCAGAGTATATTGGAGAAAATAACACTGCAGAACATTCAAAATTAAAGCCGCAAGCGGCGATGTAGGCCCTCGCCCCTGGCGCAGCCCCCCCTTGCGACCGCCTCCTTTGCAACCGCTCCCGCTCTCGCCTAAACCTGCTCTCCCCTCGGCCTCACACACAACCTGTGTGCTCTCTGTCTACTAACTCTTGCTCTTTGCAGCAGGGGGCGCTATAGCATGGATCATTGTTGTGTTCATGTAAAAAGATTCAGAGCCATTTGGTGTATAAGTGATTACATTTAAAACTCAAAGGGACAAAGAATGTGCCAGTTATCACGGGTAATAATGATGTTCTCAGGAACACGTTTACCCTGGCCACGCCCACATCTTACACAATATGATGTATATGTAATATCATTTTTTGTTTAGTTTATTGTGTAGAATATACCGCAAAGTGGGAGATAAATAATCCAGACTGCAATATTCAAGGTATAGATAGGGGGCGCTATAGTGGTGAGCACCGTGCAGTTATTGAGCTCTATGAATTCAGACCATAAGAGGCCTTATGTCAGCCAAATATGATTTAGATTGGATAGAGCGCATGCCTGCGAGGGGTTGTGAAATGTACTGCAATAAGGCTTTTTTTTTTGTGGGGGGGCCATTTTAATCTCTTAACCCCCACTTTAACCGAGCACATTTTCTCCAGTTCGTCTTGACCCATGTCTTAAAGCTTCTTGAAAAAAAGCGTCAAAAAAACAGTTACAGAAATGAGACGTAAGTGCAGGTGAAAACACAGCACACAAAGAAATGTACTTGGTTCAGTGGTTCAGGTGGGAGTTAAGAGGTTAAAAGTGAAAATGGCCGACTTCCTGTGCGTCATTGCCACGCCCACACCTTCGAAAATATCAAACACATGTAATATATTTTTGTGTTCGATTTAATGTGTAGAATATACCTGCAAAGTTTCATATAAATTGTACAAACTAAATGTTTCAAGGTATAGATAGGTGGCGCTATAGTGGTAAGCACCATGAAGTTATTGAGCTCTATGGATCCATACCATAAGAGGCCTCATGTCAGCCAAATATGATCCAGATTGGATAGAGCGCATGCCTGCGAGGGGTTGTCCAAGGTACGGGAAAAAAGCATGTTTTTTGTGGGGGCGCTATGTGAAAACTGTAAACGTTATCAAAAAAAGCTGGCTTGCATTTGTAGCTCAATTTCTCTAGATTCAATTGAGCCATGTTTGAGCTTATTCTGCAGAGAAACCAAGGAGTAGTACATTTAAACATCTGGTGAGAGATTTCTTCTCCAGGATTTCAATCCAAGATGGCCGACTTCCTGTTGGTCAGAGGGCGGAGCTATAATTATGTTTTGTGACTCTCTCCATGTGCTCTATCACTGTGCCAAAGGGGATTGGCCTACGCCAAAAATGCATGTCCCCAAAAGAATGGGGGTCAACTTTGAGGGGGCGCTGTGGAGCCATTTTGTTTTGGGCGTGTGCATGTCGCCCACTGACACGCAATTTTTGCCGACTCTGATCACTGTGCCAATTTGTGCGTGTACTTTTGCACGGGAAGGCACTGAAAAACAGGATCTTAGAGGCGTAACTATAATAATAATAATAATAACAAGAAACCGGGGGAGAACAATAGTCCCTCACCAGGACTAAGTCCTGGCTCGGGCCTAAAAAACAGGATCTTAGAGGCGTAACTATAATAATAATAATAATAACAAGAAACCGGGGGAGAACAATAGTCCCTCACCAGGACTAAGTCCTGGCTCGGGCCTAATAATATGTCAGCAGTAAACAAATATGGGCGCAAACCTAAACATGCTCCTAATGCTAAGCAATCTACTATGTTATCAAAAATGAGGATTTGGGAGAGGACCTAGTTTTTAAACCTAATATTTGGCTACTTGTAGTCAAAGCAATGCAGTAACATCTCCATGGAGGCGAGCTGGTGATGTCTCGTTCCATGCAAGATTATAAGTCACATTTTTTTCGTGAAACACCTAAAATAAATAAATGTGTGTACTTTATTTGATCTAATAGGGGAAATACGTTTCATGAAATAGATCATTTCAGATATACAAAAACAAATAAGACAAAGTAGCAAACAACCTTGCCAACTAACTACCTTTGCAAACACAAACAATCATGTTCATAATTCCAATGCATTTGGCACAGACCCAAGGCTAGTCCCACCAAAGTTTTGTCTATGTCTTTTCCCTATCTGTTCCACAACATGAAGGCTTCTTTGTTGTTGGGCTTTGCGTCGGAAAGGAATGTGACAAAGATTTCAAAGGACTGGACAAAAGCACTCTGTCATTTGGAAAGCCCTGTAATACAGCATAGAGCGAGCAAAGATGCAGGGGCCGCAGTGGGACAAGACCAAGGAGAACAAAAAGTCTAGTAATCAAAAGCACACCTGAACAGCTGTGCAAAGTCAGCCAATTGGGCCAAAACCAGCGACATTTAAAGTCACTCATCTTTGTGTAAGCACTTACTTGGAGAACATAAGGACAGTGGGATTTGTTTGATTCTGGTTCCATTTCGACAAGCAAATACATCCATTTGGCACTGATTCTGGTAGAGCTGCCCGTCTGACCCACAAACCGGCTCCCCGTCATAACCACAGTCTCTGTAGCAAGTGCAGCGCTCAAACTGTTCCTCCTCCATACATCCAAACACACTGTTGCAATGGTTCCCTTGCACAAAGCCTGTAACAATTTTGATAATTTGCTCAATTATGTCAAAAGTGATATGTACAGTACATTGAAAAATCAAGCTAGAAACCCACCTGTCCATTGGTTGGTTGAACTCTCCACCTCGTTGCAAGTTGGGCCATCACACAGCTCTCGAGTCAATGGGCTGCTCTCACTCACATTGTAAAAGCGTGTCGCTTCAAATGCTACACAGTGGCACAGAACATATCTTTAAATACATTAACACAGAAACCAAGCTACGTACTTAAACCCCCACAATCTGTATGGAAAGGTGGTACTTCATAAATCACAAAAATACCTTCCCTGCTCTGTAACTACGAGAAGAGAATATTATCAGAGGCACACCTGGTTCATAGTAGTCGTAGATCTTGACCGGAGCGGGTGCAGTCTTGCCCACAATGTATTCCCTGACAGCTTCAAAGCCCACACACGTCATGCACTGACTAGGGATCTGAAACACAACTTGTTTTTAATTTATCATCAGTTCAAGTACTTTTGAGAAATTGAAACTATAACATCTTACCTCATCAAAATAAAACAAGACTTTTCTCCCACTCAGCTCATACCGTTTTAGACCCACTCTCTTGTCCATCAGCAGCTGGAAACATCGTTTAGGAGATAAAGATGGTTTTATATAATGTTCATTATATATGAATGCACTTTAATGTATTAATAACTGAGAAATACAGCCAAAAAACATATTTTGAAAAATGTGTTAGATGTGTACAATTCACATTATTATATTCCACTTAATGTTCATACTACTCCAATTGTCTGAAAGCACAATGACTGCATTTTGATGCATGGTTCTTTCATATCATGAGTTACATGCAATAAATACACACTGTATGTCAACAATAGCATAAGCCAGTAGAAATGTTTTGTACAGATTTGAGCAGCAGTAGTAGCCAGTACGTAGTCCCTCTAACAGCAGGGGTTTATGTAAGGCTCAGTCAGAGCTGGCGCCACTGAGGCACACACACTTATATTCACACTCTTACACACCTATACTACTGTCTCAGAAACAGTGGTTGCTTCATGGGGCAACTAAAATTGCCACTGCCTTTATGTAAATCAAATGTTGATAACATTTGTTTAACAATGTTCATTTAACTGACAACAAACAAAATTAAAAGTAGATTCTAGTTGCCAAACTAATCATTCACAACTCATAACTCGAAAACACTGCAGAAGGCGGGTTTGCCACCATAAATTGAGGAATGTCAGTGTCAGTAGTAAAACTCCAAGGGAGGCCACAGGGGTGTAAGCTGAGCTTATTAGCCACAAGAACACAGGTCAGCTTCAACTGATACACCAACAACATGTGACATCTCCACAGGTACCCCCAGCTTTTTTACAGTGACGGGCCTGCAGACTGATGCCCTATATACGTGTCAAGTAATAAGGGCATTTGTCTGAGGGTTGTATTGGAAGAGTACCGAGATCTAGATAGAGCTTTTTACATGTGTACAGTATTATGTAATCTGAACATCAAAGTTATGGCGCATACCCTCTCCAGACTTTCCACATCTGCTCTGAAGCCAGACAGCATTGGAACCTCAATGACAGCCATATTGGAAGAACCTGAGTGGAGCCACCTGAGATCAAAGCCATTCTGTTATACTAAGTCTAGGAAGTCTTTAACATGTGCATCTTTTGTGAGGAGTATTACCTTGCACACACTTCCAAAGAGATGTGGAGGTCCATTTTATCCTGATGTGCTGCAGGGTCATCATCATCGACAGGAGCCCGGCGTTTACGATTGAGCTCAGAGCGGTTGTCAGCTCGACTGCGGACTCGAGGGTTGGTGTGACGGGATGATGAAGAGGGGGGCTGAAGATGTTTCTCCAGAGGCTCTTTCAAATCAACCTTGAGGTAGAAGGCTGGCTTTGATGCTGGATCTGGGACATTGTAAGACACATCTATCTGTGAAAACACAGAGCCCCCAAGTGAAAACAATATAATCTAAGTGAAGATGTTATAATAATATTCATTTTGTATCTACATGGAGGAGAATAATAGGCTAACATAATAATGCCGGCCTAGCTTTTTATTAAAATCATAGACAAATTATATTTATTATTATGCAACATGTTATAGAAGATGGATTGAAACAGCAAAGATGGTAAATGTACTGTTGCACTATTGGCATTAAACAGACAGATACCACTCAGACACCACTGATGTCCTCTCAAGTCGGCAGCTCTTATTGAACGTCATCAAAACTGACACTTTAAGCGTAATTCTCCCTTATCAGTGAAGTAATTCTAATTTTGATACAATACCTGCATAAGACAGCATCCTTCTCCTTTCGCACTAACAAAAAGACCTGTGGGGATGCTGGGGATCTATAACAAACAGGATAAGAAGTCAGGCACGTACGGTCGAGGTTAATGCTATAGGCTGTTTTGCCCCGTAAGCGACAGATATGATCCATGTTTAAATTTACCTTGGCAGTTTGAAGGAGTTTCTTGTTGTCCCTGTTTAATTCAAACGTCTCTTGGAAGTCAAGGTTGGTTGAGGCTAACGAGATGGTGAGATTGACCCCTCCTACATAGGAAAGTATTGCATACTCTGATAAAGCCTGTAGAGCCACACATGTGTCCTGCCAAATGATATTAGAATGAAAATATATAAAACTGTTAAAAGAGGAACTAATAATTATAAACATATAATCAATTATTGTATGTATACTCCACCTGAGTGGAGGAAAAGCCACCCAACCCATTTCTCTGTTTGGAAAGCCATTTGACAACAGGTAAAGCAGAGGCCACATCCCCCAGGAGTGTATAGGTAAGAAGACCATATGCTGTCATCTCCACCTCTGCTGACACCACTGTGGAAGAGGGACAGTTTGTTTACCTCTGACTGAAGCCAAAATCATAATTATGTTAACTACCTGATTGAGAAAGGCCATCATTAAAGCCCATGAATGTATCCTCATCTGTCATTGTGCTGCCAGTCAAACTCCAGTGGGTCAGTCCATCTGAAATTACCCGCCAAAACAAAACAACAAAGCATATAATTTTAATTAAACTACGTATAAATTTAGCTGGTCAAATTGGATATACAATAAACAACATTAGGTACAGTAACATTTTAGAAGAGAAAATCTAAAGCTGTGATTTAATGTTGAGTTAAATAAGATTTTAATGAATCTTATTGTTTTTTTATGATTTGGCTACACTGAGAGATTAAGAGTACCTTGCGTAATAGCCATGTGGTTGAGGCGGCGCAGAGCCAGCGGGGCATAGGGACTGCGTAACAGTGCCAGGGCGTAGGCAGAAAGTGCTGTGGTGTAGGGATCAACAGGGGAGTAAGTGTTACTCTCCAGGAAATCCTTGGCTTTAGCGACTGCAACCTTTTCTTCCTGGAAATATGGGTTCAGTGTCCATGAACGAGACTGTTTTGTATTAGTTCAGACAAAAGGTAGTATTTGCATGACTATTAATTCTTGTATACATAAACTAATTTGTAACATAACCTCCAGCTCATGTGCAAGAACAGAAATAATTTACTGGAAAATATAAAATAAAACCTTCTACATGAATGTTAGCAGAGACAGCTTTTTTAAGTTTGGCTGCACAAATAAATAAAATAAACCAAATCACACATTGATTTGTGTTTTTCCTACATGTTTGCAGCACACTCACCTCTGTATTTATTCCCGTTTCTAAGAGAGCTGAAACTACGTAGGCTGTGAGCGAAATTTTTCCATGGATGCCTCCCTATAGGAAATAACGTTAGGTTAAAAAAACGTTTTCAAACTTTAACCAAGTTGGTGTAGACAATTAGGATTTCAGTTTTGTCTTGCTTTGTAAACATAGCAACATGAACACCTGGAGGTCTTTGTTGAGAATGCGACCCATGGCAGGAAAGGAGCCGTCTTCACACTGGTGCTTAATGAGCCATGATTTGGCAACACGTAGCTCTTCGAGATCGATGAAAATGAAACTCTGGGACTGAGCAAATGACTTCAAAACAAAAGCTGTTAACCTGCAAAACAGTCAATATGTAAACCATTTTGTCACAAATGTTTCTATAATTACAGTAAATACAAAGACACGTGGCTACAGTTACAAATAAGTAATTCACAATGACAATTAAGTGTAACATAAATTCACACATTTTTTAAAACGGTTGCCTTTGAGGGGTCTTCGCACCAGAGCCTCCTCCAGAGGAGATGTGGACTTAAACATTATCTGAAAGTGAATAAGTCCTGTGCTCATTTTAACTCAAATGTAATTTGTATAGTTTTTATATCGTGTTTTGTATCCATTGTATTTCTTGTGTGACCTGCCTCGGAACAACAGATGTAAATTAGCAGTTTTCTGGCACATTGTCACATGGCTAGTGACAAAAAAATTCTAGTCTGCTACTTACTATAAAAAGTTACCCAAATAAAGAAAATAAACAAGCCATGTTCTACTTTTCCAATGCATTTGTGAGCACCAAGGGAGTTTAAAACAAAAAAAAGAAATGTAATTTATTTATTTATTGGTTTATTTGGTCAGGACAGTGCATGTTAATGAACATACATGGGTCTCATGCATGTAAACAAGCCACGCCGGATTATAGCCTTGGGCTAATTTGCATCCGTCGTCCCCCATGCGTACTCTTAAACACACACCCATTATCCTGGCCTATTGTACATGTTTTTAGTGGTAGGGGAAACCGGAGTACCGGGAGGAAACCTACGCAGACACGGGGAGAACATGCAAACTCCACACAGAAAGGCCCTGGCCAGGTGGGAATCGAACCCCGGACCTTCTAGCAGTGAAGCACGAGCGCTAACCGCTGTACACGGCAAGATTTAATCTTTTTTTTTTTTACATAATAAGTTGCATAGTGCAACTTTAAGTGATGGCTTTGAATTATTAGATTAGAGGTACTAATGGATTTATTGCTTTTCATTGACAATATTCACAACAATATTCACAATTGAGTCTCATCTATCCATCCATCCATTTGAGCCTCGAGGTGATTTGAGTGGAAAAGACTATTGTAAAATATCAGTGCACAGACTAATGATGTTAGAGCACTTGTTTTTCTGACTGACACAGGCATGACGCAAAGATTGCATCGTGTGTGTGTAAAAGCAGATGGTTGGATTTTTACAGGTGTTGGATATTACATGAAGTTGAAAGTTTTAGCACAGGGTAGATATCAGAGCTTTTGATCTCAGGTATTCAGCCCCAAAACCTTTAAAACTGTCAGATCAGTCACTTGGCAGGCTCAAATGCCATGCCAGCCTCAACATGTAGACACAAGAATGAAGAGTGTCTAAGAGAAAGAAGACCCCACTCCTGTTGTATATGCAGTATGAAGAGTTTTGATAAAGGTATTGCTAAATGTAAACTAAAATATTCATGCTCCCCAGTGTGAAGTGCTAAAACAAACTCAACTACTAAAACATTACATTACGTAGCTGAACAAATATTTTGACACACTGGGTGTTAACTGTCTTACAGACAGCAATAAAGGAGTAATTATTATTGGCCACTTTGTGTCAATTTCCACAGTACCTCATTTTATGAGCAGAAGAAAAACACTGAATGAGGTGCACTCTCCAAAACTTGGGATTGAACTCCTGAATATTGGAACTGGGACCTCAAGTTTCGTGTATTGACACAAAAAACAACTGACACCACAGCTTGTACATCTTCAGACATATCCATGGTTTAGTGTTACAAATTATGTCATTTTAAGAGGAGCAATAAAAACCATAACAAAAGTTAATAATATTGTTCAGACAATATTATTATACACTTTTATGTTACAATAGAACTTGTCTGATTGGCTCATGTTAAATAAAAATGGCACGCAGGTTTTGTCTGTGTCCTGATGCATACAATTAATAATTTCACAGGTACGGTCCAGTGACTTACCACATACTGCCAGAGGAATCCCTTTCTCCAAAGGCGCTGTATGATCCATCCAGACGTTTGTAGGTCAGCTGTCGCTGGTAGCCTGAAAAAGTAATATATGTCCAAAGTAGTGAAAACATTTGACAAATCCTATTGAGCAATCTTACGGAGTTATTTCAACTATTTCAGCTCACAGCATAGGAATATTCATTCAACACAAGAGTGAAGTCTGCAACAAGTTCAGAAGGATGTGGCTTTTCACATTAAGGCAGAAATAAAAGCATACACAAACAAGGCGTCTCCCTATTTGCTTGTGTGAAGGAAAAATACTTGAAAAGAAAATATTTTTTGGTTCTGCTTCAAGATTTCAAATCTTGTGATGTGTTCCAGGCATGGTTAATCAATCCAGTACCTTGCAGGAGGTAATCAGTTGCTTCATTCTCCACTTCCAAGCTGAGCTGCCGCGTCTTCTGTAGATACTTGAGGACAAAAACGTTGGGCGCAAAGTGGATCATGTTTTGTTCACCACATCCAAATGGCAACCGCAGCAGCTTATCCAGATTATTTAACGTTGGCCCCATAACATCCCCTAAACATTCATGGAAAAAAAAGGTCTCGATGTATTTCGTAAAGCAGGAGATGTTCAACTATAATAAACACGTACCAATCATAAAGGCTGCGGCTCGTTCAGATCCTGGGACAACATTGTGTGGTACACCAAGAGTGAAAGCTTCATTGTGATTTTCCTCAGAGTCTTCTTTTTTCCAGATCTTAAACTCTCCAACTGAACCCCAACCTGTTGAGAAGCCAATGTGACGCACCTAGAGACAACATTGAAGTTAGGCATAAATCTACAGAAAAATAATATCTAAAGAAAGAAAAATACAAACCTGTCCCACACCATAACCAGCCCAGTAGAGAATTAGTGATTCATTTGTTGGTTGCAAACCATGGCCAACCTAACAAAAAATAAAAATGGAAGACATGAAAATAAAAAAATGTCTTAGTATTGTTTTTTTATTTGATCTGTAGGATAAAGTTGACTAGTTAAATTAAAATCATACTGTTTTATTTAGAACCAAAAGTGGTTAAAGTTTTGCATGTAAGGAAAACCCAACAACACAACCCATATGAAGTATGCAAAAGTACTTTGTAGTTACCACAGTGGCCCTTAGGTCATGGATGCCAAAACACCCAGAACCCAGGATGATAAATTAATCCTATTAGAGTATAGTAGTGTACATTTGGAGCGCTTATACGTAATTGCTCCCTTTAGTGAATGGTGCGCAGCTAATGTTGAGGCCTGTAAGTGGAGTGCCATACATACACCAACCAGACCATTGATCAGAGAGTCCACAGTGACAGCAGCCGGTTGAGCGTGACGTGTGAGAGAGGCATGCAAGTAAAAGTGCTGCAATCTTTCTAATTCACATACACACCCTGTGGTCAATGCTGTTGATGTGACCGAGATGGTTAACAATATCATGATAAATGTTTACAGTTTAATTGTAGATTTAATCATGGTATAGGTTCTATGTGTGGATCAAAGCTGGCAGAGGTTTGAAAAGGCAAACTAACTGCTATTATAGACAAAAGTAACGTTACAAAACAACCACTGCCAAATAAACAAACATTATTTTATCTTACCTGTACCACACCACTTTTCCAGCTGATCCAAAAGCTGCGGAACTCATCCCAGGACAGAATGCTTGGAGTTGAGGCACTAATGAGAGGTTCACCCATTTTACTAATAGAGATCCAGGATCGAGTGTTTTGCCTGCCCCCAAGCACAATCTCTATCATCTCTGCGCTGTCATGAGGACTGGGGGACAGGGCAAAGTGTGCATCATTGTGCGTCTTCACAGCCACCTGGAAGTGGTTCATCCGGGCTGGTTTCCTCACATACTGATACTCATACTTATTTGGGGTTGAAATGTGGATTCTCTCTGTGAAAACAAAGGAGGTTCATAAAAATCGTGAAAATGCTAGTATGAACAGAAGAGTATTTGCACTGACCATTTGGGCAGAAGAAAACACTGTAGGTGTATTCCCTGGAGAGGCCCTCTGGCTGCATAAGTAAAAATAAAATTATATAAAAAAAAAGAACATATTTTTACTACACTGATCAACAATTACCTCCACCAAAATGGTTCTCCGAACAAAGTCCAAGCCGAATGGTGTTCTCTTGTCCTCCACATCATTACTTGTCCTGCTTGACAGGAATCCATCTGAACAGCAGCTTGCTTCACTGTATGCAATGGCGCGAGCTTTTGAGGAAAATATGCCTTTTATTTAATGTGTGGTCTGAACCTATTAAACATATTATGTATGTTCCTTATGTAGCATTTAGTTTCCCATGTAATGTATATGTTTACATATAGTTTGTGGGCAATTCATAGTCATCTGTTACAAGCTGTATGGAACAATGAGTCCATTAAAGTACTCCTAGTTCTGTTGGTAAGGAGCACATTGCAAATGTGGCCAAGTGCCAGCGGCAACTCTTTTTGCAAGAGGGAAATGCAGGGGGCCACTGGACGAGGAGAGGGGCCATGGGGGGCCCATTGACCGCCCATGACCTGATGCTCATCAACATGCCACTGAGTGCCACAGAAGAACTGCGGTCACTCCCTCACGGTCAACAGCTTTATTCTCATATGGACTCAGGAGTTGACTGTTGATTTATTTGCGACTGACTGTGACTCCTGGTGGGTCACTAAATGAGTGGAAACTATTTACCAGTGGCCCCCTGCTGATGTGTTTAACTGAATCTGTACCTGTGATGTTGGCAGTCCCCAGTTCAGAGAAAGATAATACGATGGATGTTAAGGCGGCCTCTCCTGGAGATACACACTTTTTTCTTGTCAGGTGGTGTTTTCCTGGATGACCCACAAACTTAATGCCTTTTGGAACTGAGATTTTAACATGAACCTGTAAAGAGTTAGATATATTGTCAGAAAATATACAAATAAGACCAACTGACAACATTCCCCAATTGGCAACAGGTCTGTGTATACACAGCGGATGTAACAAGCTCAACTGAAAACATAGTGTCGTCTCTAAGGAGCATAGGACAGACCAATTTGTAAACCACAGTACAGTTTAAAAGGTATTCCAGAGTTAATCCCTAACCCCCTTCTCACACTTTCTGGAGGCAAACACATTTCTTTCGTGGCTGTACACCGGCATCTTTGATCATGTGACAGTTGTTGAGATATTATGAAGCACATTAGATTATGAATTATGAGTATCACAACATAGAGCTTTCCAAATTTGTTATCACATTCACAATCTTACCTCACAGCAGGTTGGAAGGTAGTTGTAGACAGTAAGGGGAACTTTAGTCTGCTCTCCTCGAATGAGGCTATAGGGCAATGTAAAATCAACAAAAAAAGGTTTGAAGACGCGAAGTTCAGTGCTCTCTGCTAAGCCCAGGCCACTTCCTTCAGAGAGACCTATGGCGTCTGTTACCCATGTGGTGATGGAATCAGGCACTTCTAACTGGAGTTCAGTGTACCCACTCTCAGAGCTGACCAGAGACACATGTCGAAAATAAACAGTCTTTGTTAGGAAGTGATGTAAAAGGAATTAAACATCACTCAGTTATTTCATTTAACACAAGCAATAAAACGCTAGCACTCACAACTCTACATGCAAACTCATATTTATGTAATACTGCAGAGCAGCACCTGTGTCAAAATCAACACCTGTAACAGCTTCAAAAACACGTCATAACAACAGATACTGTTGCAGTCAAAAGCTGACCTCCAATTCCTTGAATTAAACACACTGAGATCATAGCTGGCAATGCATTTTCGTAGTTAGTGTTGGCAAAGCGTAACAGATAGTTCAAAAGGCAAATTTACACCCTTTCTTTTGATCAAACTTTCCCAAATCCATATTAAAAGACTTTGAAGGAAGCAGGAAGTTTTAGACTTTACAGGAAATTAGGCAGGGTGGAAATCATCCAAATATATGAGGCCAATGAAAGGCATAAGGCAGTTTATTTATTTTGGCTAATGAAGCATTATGGGACCTGCTTAGAAAGTCAGTCCAAAAGTATCCTTTTAAACTAAGGTACATGTACAGAAACAATAATATAGAAAATTATGAATACAATTGTTTAATCATTATTTCTAAATGATTGTTTTCTACACTGTGTTCATCTTTCATGCAAACATACCTAATATTGAAGCAATGCCACACCCATGTTTCAGGGAAAAATGTTCGTCTTCGCTTTTCTGCTCTGAAACACAGCAGAGATATCATGAAGCCTTCTCTATGCAGTGTTGTGATTTTTTTCATTAAGAATTGATTGTACTGGACACAACACATTGAATACAAGCACACATCAAAATATGCATATATGAATGTCTTTAGTTCCTTGAAGATCTTATCTCGGAATGCATTACCAAAACAAAACATAAGCCTAGCCATAAACCTGAAAGCCCACTGGTAAACTTATAAGTAGGTAATTTCCTATTTTTAACATATGCACCAAGACAGGATCATTCAAGGGGCATTTGATAAGTATAAGATATTCCCTTAACATTGTTTATGGTGTTGTATAATAACTCACACTCTTACATATTTTCATTATTACTGAGTCTTATCACAAAAAACACACCCAAGTTTCATACCAAAATGACTCCACCCAAAGATACTTCAGTAGTATTTGCAGAGCCTATAGAGCAGTCTCTTTACCTGGGTGGAGAGCGCGTGTGCGTTGCCGCAACATTTGCCGAGGTGTGCGGTTGAAATGCGGGCACGGCCTCATCGGTGTACATGCCTCCGCTTTGTCTGTGGTTTAAACTCACCATATCTGTCATCACTACCAGCCCCGTTTCCTGTGTTAAATATACACACACTAGGATTATTCTTTTTTATTGCTGTCCCATTAATAAGAGCTCAATAAGCAAGTCTTCTTACTGTAAAGGCAAAGCGTGCGTCTTTCGTAATGTCCCAGTGCCAGGGAAACACAGACGAGCGCCTACGTCTCTTTGAAGACAGTCCAGGCCACCAGAAGTGCCCGTCATCTTTAGGCACACCAAAGGCATCAGACACATCAAAGTCTGCCAGCTCCCGAAACACCTGGACAAACAAAAAAGTGTATTCAAGGGTGAAGGCAGATTGCTGTGAAGTAATATTTAGAATGAACTTCAGTCTTAATCTTAAGGATTTTCTGATATTGACATTGTATATCTTATATTTTGTAGTGCTGCAGATTATTTATTTTTACTATTATTATCATTTAAGTACTTTTGTACTACTAACTCTGTCTGGAGTCATCTGAAAGCCAGGCTTTAACAGATGCATGCTCTTGTCCACAGAGGCCACACAAACGCAGGAGCCCTTCTCTCCACGGACTCGCATGGTCACTGGTTCTCCTGGCATGGACTCATTTGTTGACAGAGAAAGAGACACCTGTATATATATATATAAAAAATAACACACATAAAATAAAAAAATTAAAATAAAAAATGTATATTCTTAATACATTTGTATATATGCCTGTCTTTCCTTTTGATGTTCGACCTATGTTTATTTAATTAATATTTATGATTCAAAGGAAGGCACAAGAATCCCAGTGTACTGGGCAGTAAATGGCAGTAAATTCTAATTTCTACTTATTAAATGTGTCATCCCTATCAATTAGATACAAGTAATTACTACTTCAGAATAGGTAACACTTTATTTTACACTACCTTGATACATTGTACCTAACAACATTTAGTACAATGTAATCCACTTTGTAACAATCTGTAATAACTTGTATCTAGGTTATTGTTTTTATTTTAGGGGTGGGCGCTTATAAGCCTTTTGCTTTGGCCCACTCCTTTTGAGCAGACTAACTTCTCAAATAAACTAAATTAAACTAAACTAAACTAAACTAAACATACACAATGGAATAATGTTTATTAGTTCTTTGCAGATACATAATGTAATAAGACATATGACTTTTAGAGTTAGGGTCTTATTACATTATGTACCTGCAAAGTACTACTACACATTATTCCATTGTGTATCTAACCCTTAGGTACAAGTTATTACATATTGTTAAAAAGCCCAGTACATTGTACTAAATTTGGCAAGTACAATGTACTTGCCAAATAAAGTGTTACCGGAGAAACCATAAACTTTCAAACCCTGAGTTGAAAAATGTTCTCCTTTCACCACTCTGTAACTTGTCATTGTGGTGTCAGTCTCTGTCATAGGGCCTCCAGCCCTCTGCTCGTCCTGCCCTCACCCCCTCCTCCAATTCACAAACACACATGCTCTAAAGACATACCAGAGCTGTAAATACTTCAGGGAGTTAACTCCACCTAATGCAGGCAGGAACTGGGGAGCGCTCCCAGGCCAACACAGCTGTGTGTTTACACGTATAACACTGAGGACAGAACTGGCGCTGGAGATATCTGGCAGTAATCCAACATTTATTTGGTTAGTACAAGCTCCTATGGCAGGATTGCAAAGTGGGTTAAGTAGAGGTCTGCAATCAAGTATCGTCCCTTTATTACTCACGGTACAAGTCAAGTGAGTGCACAGAAAAGTACTAATGTTGCTACTATCTCTCAGCCCAGAATAATTACTCTCAACTGAATAGTTTCCTGGTTTAATAAATGTCAAAGAAAAAAATAAATACTTGAAAATTCTATTACAAATGTATATTTGATCATAAGACTAACAGAACTCTGCATTGCATCATTACAAAATGTATATATGCACCAACCTGGTTCTCAAAGCTTGGCTGGATAGGGATCTGCAGGCTGTCAGTGACACCCTCCCCATTTTCCCTCACGTAATAGACCAGTAGACGGCTCAGAGGTGCCATGCTGTGTCTAATAGGGAACCGCAGATAAGACACACAGCTTTCCATCTCTGTGTGAGATACAGAACCTGTGTATCATATTTGGAAAAATGTCTTCAAATACAATACAGCAATGTAATAGAAAATAGGTGAATAAAATATAAAATGGAAACAAGTAAAATCATAGTCCAAAGAAACACCACTGACCAGAAGTAGAAGGGGTGGTATGGATGTTTTTGTCGAATGTGACTGTGGCTCTCTTTCCTCTATGAAGGGCAGTCAGGTTGGCCAACTGTTGTCCCGAAAGAACAATGTTTCCCCTTGAGGCCACCTCATAGTGAAGAGTGAAGTTGCAGGGGCACGTGGACTTAATTGAAAGTTCTACTTCCTGGCCCGTCTAAATGCACACAAATGAGCAATAATATTGCAGGCAATAAAATAATGAAATAATGATTGATTGACTTAATTATAATTAATGCAAGATCTGCGATGTAAATATGACATATGCTAGCTAGGAAATATGCTAGTTTCCATCTGTTGTCCTAAGAGCAGGTGACAGAAATAATCACCATAGGCGGGGCACTGGGGCTTTGGATCTGTATGTGACACCTGCTGGGTGAGTACCAGCTGCTGATGGAGAGGTAGCTGGGCAGGTACTGATCTCCTACCGTCTTCTCGCCAATGGAGGTCACCTTGGTCTGTACAAAGAAAACTCTTTAGATTAAGGTGGTTGTTGTACTCGTCACTGTTCAGAGTGACCACTGACCTCCAGCCACACGTACTGGGCTGCAGCAGGAATGGAAGGGATTTCGAAAGTGGCCAGGCCATTCTTTGAGATCAGCTCAGTCGCGTACACATTGTCTTTGGGTGTCAGTTCAGCCTTCACGCGAACTTTAACCCCATCAGCTGGACTACCATCAGGGTATGTCACCTCAAGCTGTAGAACAGATTATGAACGTAATCTAAACAAGACTATTACATCATAATAAACGCTGCTTACCTTTCCTTTGTAAGGAAGCCCAGGCTTGAACTGTTTGCGTGTGTCTTTTGAGTACTTGATGTCAATAAGCTGCTTGTGAACAGGTGTTGAATCATCAAACATGGTTTGTGTGCTCCCATCAACACTAGTTACAGTCGCCCAAATGCTGACAGTGCCTCTAAAGTGCTCTGCCACATCCAAGGGCATCATGTCCTTCACACAGAGGCTAAAATTGACCAACCCTTTAATCTGAAATAACAGTAAAGGTAAATGCATTAGTTACCAATGTTTTTCAAGTTGATATAGTGTACAGTTATGTATACGACCGATTAGTACATACATAACTACACAACTGTACACTGTGTCAACTTAAATTAAAATGAATATAAGCAAGATATTGTATAAGTTATTTCTGTTGGGATATTTCTAACCTCCATGGTTTTAATGACAGGATGACCCATTTCATGGCGGTAGTAGCCTACTCCATTGACAGTCATATTAACAGTTAACTTCCCAGTCACAGGCTTTCCAAATGTATACCTGCCAAAACATTGGCATTAAGATCCTTACGAGATTTCAGTAATCAAAACAAGAACATCTATAAAGGGGAAACAGCATTTTAAAAGGAAAAAAACATAGGACAGAAGATGTACCTGGCTCTTACAGTGGCCTGCTCACACAATTTTAGGTCACGAATGTAGGGAGGTGGATCAATCACCAATTCAAATTTGGGCATAACTGTTAAGAAGATAAATCATTACTTACTTGTTGAATTACTACCACTTAAAATACTGCACAGTGTACCAAGTTTGATCTAGCACTTTACTCTACTAGCAAACACTACTATAATAATGAATATAGGAACATGTCTCACCATATTTCTGCACCTCAAACGACTTGTTATAGGTGTGGCCCTGCACCTCCACTAAGATAAACCACTCTCCAAAAACAGGCTGGTCAGACAGAGGGAAGCTCATGTTTACCACTCCTTCGGAAAAAAGAGTCAACGAATTTTATTAAAAAAGCTGTGGCTGACAAAACCAGCAGTACAGCTAACAGCTTACCACAGCAAACAGACTTTAGACCTTTCCACTGGACCATTCGTGATCCTCTTGGATCCTGAAAAATGACACGTGTCAAAAATACAAATGTAACTCGATGGTTTGTACAAAATAAATTAATCTTTCATTTGTATGACAAATTTATGAGTATGCTAGTAATAATATAATAACAATAAAACAATATTTTGGTGGTAAAACAAACACTAGACAGATGGAAAGGAAGAGGCGGGAGCCTTTGATGTTGTTTATGCTGCACTGCTCCACAAAGCATCCTGTTATCTAAGTGCAGCACCATGACTTCTGCTCTATAATCTATATCTACATGAGGAATAAAATTGCTACTGTCCTATCCAAACCATTGGCTTTGCAAAGCATGGGTGGTCCCTTAACCTCCACTCACCAAAACATAGGCCTCAACCTGAAAAACAAGACAGACAGAGATACATGAAACACTTGGGTTGCTAGGATAAATTACCTTCTTGTCTTAACCCTACTTTATCCAACAATCATCCCTCTGTGAAGAGAACACTACCATTCAGCAGCAGCAGAGCTTTATAGATGTAACCATCCATAAAGCGACTGTCTGGACACTAAGTTCAGAGCTGCTGCTATCATTCCACAAAAAATGACTCCAGGCTGACTTCACTAGATAAATAATTGTCTATTTGTGCAGAAAAAATAACTTAAGAAAAAGTGTTTTTCTCACCTTCTCGTCAATAGGTCTCAGGTCAGGGGTGACTGTGTAAACATTGATGAACACTAAAGAAAAACAGAAATTAAATTAGATGCAAATTCATCCTCCGAGGATGGATTTAATTTATTAATATATTTAGAAGCCCATCTTTAAAGCCAATGTTTTATTTTTTTTAATCAACCTTCATTTAACCAGGAAAGTCTCACAAAGATTAAGAATTTCTTTTTCAGGGGGATCCTGGCCCCAGATGGGAACCTATTGTACATGTTTTAGTGGTCGGGGAAACCGGAGTACCCGGAGGAAACCTACACAGAAACGGGGAGAACATGCAAACTCCACACAGAAAGGCCCTGTCCAGGTGGGAATCGAACTCGGGACCTGCTAGCTGTGAACCACGAGCGCTATCTGCTGGGCCACTGTGCAACCCAATTCTTTTAAAAGCTTGTTAAAGTCAAAATACCATAAGTAATTAGAAACCTTTATGTCTGGGTTTGTAAATGGGTTTATCGGTCTGGATGAAGACAGCCGTTGTCTTGCTGTCGACGGTGACTGTGGTGTAGTTATGGAAGATGTAGCCTCCCTCTGTGAGGTGACGATTCCCCCACACTTTCAGGTGGGCCTGACCTCTCAGCCCAGAGGGAACCTATGGCATGTAAACATACATATCACATAAATAGAACAACATCTGGATCAGGTTAGTTTCAGTCTGCAACGTAACTGGATAAAGGAGCAAACATGCAGATGGACTTGAGTTGAACTACACCTGATAGTACTAGGTAAATAATTATTCTTAGAAATAAGTGACGCAATGTGTAACGGAGGAGAGACACAAATAACATAGCACTTTGCAGATGACAGTATTTTAAGAGAAAGGTGGTGTGGTTTACAGTAAGAGGCACACGTTGGAAATAAAGATACACAGAGGCAGAAAGACTCAACTCTAGGATTGATCTCTTTCTGCATGTGGAGGTGGTGAATCACACAAGCCACTGCTAAAGCAAGGTAAGGTGAGCTAAGACGGAAGTTTCATTGTAAACATTGGTATTGCGGACCAGAGGACACTCACTACTGCCCAGCTGTCACACCTAAATGTGTCGCTCCTATTGAGTAGTTTTATTATAGGACATTCAGATAAATTCACACTCACCTTCAGCTTGATGGTACCTTTGTCTATAAAAGCAAGAGAAAAAAATAAATATTACTACTATATAAGCTACACAGTGGATTTGAGGAATAACGTTTAAACTCTAGCACTGCTAATTCTGGCAAAGAAATTAGATACAATTCTCACCAAGTACTGAGGTGTGACCATGGGCGACCACCTGACCCTTTACTGACAACTGCACCTGGACCCGAGTCTCTGCTTTTGCATTGAAGATCGTCACACTTATGGACTCCTCCGTTCCTGCCCGAAACAAGGATGGGGCAGCAACCAAGTAACCCCTGAGAACAAGAGGGAAAGATAAATAAATGAATTCAACAATGTCAGTCAGATAGAAAAACAGTTTAATTCCCTCTGCCTGGAGCACACATCTAAGACGTTACAGGTTAAAGAGGTGAATTGAGATTTGTATGTAAACTTAATGCAGATCTATTTACATCACTACACCAATTATGTGATTATTTCTGGCTCCCTTTTTTCTGTTCTTCTCTTTAGGTGGTCTGACAACAAATTACAAGGGTAATTCTGCACAGTTACAAATGTAATTGTGTAAAAAAGTTTTAAATGAGTGCAAATTTCATATTTAGGGGCTTAAACATTTTCACTTTTATGCAGAACTGTCACAACTTTGTTTTCGCAACAGTGTTTTCACTGAGTAACACTGAGTCATCCATGAAGAAATGTGGCATGAGAGCTTTAATGATGAAAAATGAATTTATTTGGCTGGCTCAGTCACACTTCAGTGGTTCTTGATTTCTACGAAAAGCAAAAAGGGTTACTATGAACTTGAATGAAGATCAGGCAAATTAGAAGTGAGTAGAGCTTTGAGACGAAACCCTCCTTGCATGCCTGGGAAGGAGATCAGGTGGTTGGCATTACGGCAATACAGCATTACAGCCAGGGGCAACGCGCAAGATCCTGAGAGAGAAAGTCGTGAGAAACTCCCCTGCAAAATAAGGCTTGGGGAAAGCGAGATAATATGAGGAAATTGTGTGCGTTTGATCTACAGAGAGATCACTTGCACAGAGGCCATATTTAGCAGGCAGTCAAATGATTGGCTGCACTGATCAATGTTTTCCCCGAGGGCTAATCAAAGTCTGTATCATCAGTATTATGATAGAGATCAACGTAATGCCACTTATTACTATTATAACGACTGAATACATACGCATCTGCAATGTTATACTATTTCCCCCCATTTATTTTACATGTTATTTAAATAAAGACTAAGAAAAATAGCCTATTAATGGTATGCGTACAATAGATGTTGTGACTATGAGGACTAATAAAAAATGTTCAATATTGACATAGTGCACACAACATTAAAGTAACAAGCAGCTTTGGCTACTCACGGTCTTTCCTGTGCATAACTTCTGCAGCAGATGAACAAAGTCCATAAAACACTCATCAAAGACAACTGCAACATGTTGGCTACATTAACGGTGATTCTGCTGTGTACCCTCTGGATAGTGTCCCTCAGAAGTCTAGTTTATCTACAGTCCACTCAGCCTGTCCATTGGGCTTGGTTCGAGCACAATGTGCATAGCTTCTTCTCCTGGAAACAAACATCAGCTTTTTGTAACCAACCCACTTCGTCAAATCCTCTTCCAAGTAAATCGTTTCTGTTTGTTTTTTTTTCTTTTAGAGGAACCCACAGTACTCGGACAGTCCTTTCCCATGTGCCTTCACCCGCCCCGGTTCCGTTCGATCATATTTCACCAGGACAAATTGTAAGCGTCCACCCACTTCAGCGCCTATAAATGCAAAAGTGAAAAGAAAAAAAATCCTGAATTGAAAAGTCTCCGCAATCCAGGCTTGCTGTGTTACTTGTGGAGGCGCCTTTAAAGTGGCTCGGACTTCTTTCGGCTGAGGTGTGCGCTCCATTCACTTCAGAGCTGCTCTGTTCTGCCTTCTGGGCTGAGCAGAGTTACTAAAACTAGCACGAGCTGCACTAAGCCTGACCAACATTACACCTCATCTTCTGTAAGGTTTTCTTTATTTTCATAAAGCTTACATTACATTCACTCATTATTTCTTCATGCAAATGTTATTTTCCAAAAGTGCCACAAGTCAAATGTTTTGGAACTTCGGATTTTCCTCGTTTTACTGGTTTGTCACAGATCGTTGCTGCCACCAAGTGGCCAACCTTGTGTAATACAGAAAGTTTAATTCAAAAGACAAAAACAAATCAATTCCAACAGTCATCAGATGTTGGCGGTAGACGCTAACAAACAAGGCATGTCCATATATTGCAATAAACTTTTATTTGCTTTATTCCTCTCCCGATACATACATTTACCATTTCTCTCCAAAAGTACAGCTGTACACTGACACATAATAATAATAATAAAAAAAGAGTTGTCTAGATTGACTGAATGCAGGTATGAATAAACTTTGACCAAAGGGTGAAACGTTTTTTTGTGTGCACGAGGCAGGGCCAGCAATTTGGAGGTAACAAGTATAACTTTAATTGAATAAACTACATTAATGCCAATGTTTTATTGGCAGCGTTCACAGTTTTTAGCTGACGAACAAATGTTACTGGTGGTTGTTCTCAGAATGCATTTGACCCCGGACTTTAGTTTGCCCACCTCTGCAACTCGGTTGCAACTTGTAGAATAAAAATAGAATTTAAAAAAAGGCATCACACATCTAAATTCAGCATTATTCATCAGAAACAGAACCATGAACTCTGCATCCCATAGTGAGTAACTTCAGCTTTTCATTTGAAGTATTGTGATGCTGTAAACATTGTACTTTTCTCTGTTCAGGCTCAACAAAAGCACTTCTCACAAAGATCACTTTGTTTTCCTGGTTAATCTCAACTCCATACATTTGACAATATTGAGTTGTATAACATTTTTCCAAATCCATAAGTTCACTCAGCTTCTCCAGGGGAAAACGACAGTTGCGGCTACTGAATCCATGACTGTAAATTAGCAGAAGATCACTTCGACAGGTTGGCAGATGGCGGTGAAGAGCACAAGACTGTAAGAAGTTTAGCTTTTGAGACAATCGGAGAAGACGCACAGGGTTACGTTCAAGAAAAGCTTGATTGATAGATAGAGCCAATGAAATGCTAGGAGTACTACGAAGTCCCCTTGGAAGTTGTAGTACACGCTGTAGGACCTGAGTACAACCTAAAGAGAAGACTGTGTTACAACAGAATCGTGCTGGAGTTTATTGTTATCACAAAGATCTGTGGTATATAATGTATAATTCTGATTGTGTAATCATCAATACCAACCTAGATTGTACAGCAAATTGAGTGCTTCAAACTCCTCCTGGTTGTCATATGGGGTTGGAGCAGTGATGTAGCAGTCCAGAAGCCAGCTGAGATTTTCCTGTACATGCATGTCATTGATCTTTGGGTCATAGAACCCAAGGGGCTCACCGCAAAGACGGTATGAAGCATAGACAAGAAAACGTACTGTTCGCTCCAGAATTATTACACAGTCTTTTCCGGACAGTCGCTGAATGATCATATCTTGTTTCACTGCACGCAGGCGATCAAAGACAAAACAATACACCTAAGGACAAAAGGAAGAATTATCAATCAATATATCAATATAGCGCAATTCATATGCATTTAGAATATAGCAGTTTTAATTGAGATGGTAAAGATCCTTTAGACTTTAAATTGGTGATGAGTACAAAATCGACTAGCCTCGGTCCAAGGATGAAGTTCAGGAGATGTAGAAATGGCGTCAATAAGATGACACACAGTTTTGATCAATACGTAAGCTGGTCGGAGGTCACTTGGGTTTGTGGAGTCTTTTCCTGCGGCTGGTCTGGTGTACTCCTTCACTGTACGTAACGGGTCTGCTCTGGGCAATCGGTGTCTCCGCGTTCCTAAGACCATCTCATAATGATGCAGGCGGTGCTGAGATTCTCGCTGCCGCATCTCGCGAGTAGGGCACATAGTCTGGCATGATCCCTTGGGCACACTCTCCTCCACAGGCTTCTCCAATGTGTCTTCCTCCGGTCTGTAGTCTGTAGACTTATTTCTGAATTTCCTTTCAGATTCATCCCTCCTTTTAGACGTGGGACTGTCAAAATAACATTGAATATTGAGTTTGGTTTGATGGGAAATCAAAACAAGGCATTGTCTATAACAGGCCCGTGGAGTCTCAGTCGTACAGGAGTTGTCCATCTTTGATGAAGGTATTTGAGTCATCTTCTGTACTTGAAGTGTAGGACGTTTCGCCTCTCAACCAAAAGGCTTTATCAGCGACACTAAGGTTTCCAGCTGACATGCAGGCTGGATAAAAAATAAACTAGATTTAGTCACATATCGGTAGATAAAGATAAAACTAGATTTATACAAGTCCGCGTGTGAGCTGGAAACTTTGGTGTCGCTGACTAAAGGCTCATTCATACTTCACAAGATGCAAGAACTTCGTGTTCTTGCACCCTGAGCTGCAGAACAAAATTAAGTCACGTTTGCCTTGTAGCCATGGAAACGTTTTGTAACTGACGACAGTTCCATGTGGCTACAAGGCAAACGTGACTTAATTTTGTTCTGCAGCTCAGGGTGCAAGAACACGAAGTTCTTACGTCTTGTGAAGTATGAATGAGCCTTAAGCCTTTGGATGAGAGGCGAAACGTCCTAAACTTCGACTAAAAAGTACAGAAGACGACTCAAGAACCCTTAAGATGTTTATATAACCACCGCTAACTCGATTACGTTAAACTTGTTGGGTAGTGCTAGCGCCACGGCTTTCCATTTTAACTATTGTAGTTGTTCTGTTTTTTTATTTTTTTTTTTAAAGAAGGGATTATTATTTCTAAATAACTCACATGAAATGCTGCGCTCTCCTGCTGTTCATTTGTTTGGTTGAAAACGAAAATACGGAAGTATACGATGATTTGACGTCACTTCCGCAACTGTGCTACACTGAAAACGGACTGTTTTTTTATTTTTGTTTTAAAAATGCACGATACCCAAACAAATTCACCAAATAAATAAATAAAAATAGTATGGTTAAAAATAAACTTATAATAAAATAAAACAGTGTACTGTCATTGGCCTCTGAATATTGTTTTATTTTTTTGTTTATTTTTTTTGAAGCACTTTGTTACAGTTTATGTAAATGCATTTTACCATCTTAACACTTCAAACAAGTGTCAAGGGGCATTTGGTTTACCAACTTTGAACATATGGCTTTTTACACACACAGTAAGTTCTTTATTGTCATTGTACAACTGTACAACAAAACTTATTACATAAATACAATAGGTTCCCCTGGTCGCCTCCCTCGGGAGGTGCTCCAGGCATGTCCCACTGGGAGGAGGCCTTGTGGAAGGCCCAGGACACGCTGGTGGGACTATGTCTCCGAGCTGGCCTGGTGTCGTCTCGGGGTCCCCCCAGAGCAGCTGGAGGAGGTGTGCGTGGATCGGGAAGTCTGGGCATCTCTGCTGAGACTGCTGCCCCCGCAACCCGGCCCCGGATAAAGAGGAAGAAAATGGATGGATGGACAATAGGTTCCCTCTGGGGACAGGAGATTCCCAATCTCAGTGAGACTTTCCTGGTTGAATAAAGGTCAAATAAATAAATAAAAACATATGATAATTGCTTACCCGCCATACTATTTACTCACTGTTAAACTTATTGCACACATTTTTAGTTTTGATCGCCTTAAGATTTTCTATCGGGGGCCAACGATTGTAAGTATAGTGTCAGATTCTTATAAAACACGGTGAACATCGGCTTACTGCCAGAAATTTGGATTTATGAATATGATATTTTGCTAACAGTAGTAAAAGATTTACAACAAACTCTTTGTCTTTATCTTGTATTCTATAAAGGCATCCAAAGATAACATGCTCGTACAATAGATTTAAGTTTAGATGTAGTTTGGTGTGACCATCTGTTTTAAACAGCTGAATAACTAAATGTATATTTCTGTCCACGCAAATTTGTTAAAAACATGCCCCTTCTTTTATGCAATAGACCACCATTGTTCCAAATATAATATCTTTGAGGTGAGAAGTTGTGCTTGTATATCATTTTCCATGCAAGCAGAACTTGTTTATGAAAATCTGACAGTTTTATGGGTATCTTATTTATCTGATAATTACACACTAGCAAATAAGGGAGACCACCTATTTGGTTGAATACAAATTTGGGGATGAAGTTCCATAATTTAGAGTCATTTTTAAGGAAATACTTTAACCAATTAATCTTAAGTAAGTAAGTGCTTTATTGTCAAGTGTAAAACGAAATAGTGTTCAGGTGTTAGTCCTGAGCTGCTGCGGCTGAGCCGCACTGCCCCTGTGTGTCAACCTGACCCGCATGACCTTGGAGGTCGGGGAAACTAGCACTTGGAAGAAACCTGGCTGGCTGCCCTCTGTCTCCTCTGATCCTCTGAAATGGTGCTGCGCCTCCTGGGGTTGTCCCTGTTTCAGAGCGTGGTGTCCTGCACTGGTCAGTTCCACCTCCTCCTCCCTCCGGTTCACCATCTCTCTGGTCCTTTTTTGTTTTCTGTAGCTCCTCTTGTGACGCCACCACTGTGCTGCAGCTGTGGGGACCCTTGGTGCCTCTTCAGTGTCTCAGAAGAAGACATTTGTAGGTCTCAAATGGGTTTAGCTGATAAGCTAGCATTTTGTTTACCTTTAAAAAGCTGCTTTCTTAAGGACCATTTTAGACTCTCAAACAAATCCACCAAACCTTCACAAAAACACGGCAAAGACGTACAAAAGTATCCAGAAAAACAATGTGGAACACAGAAACCACAAATGCAGTTGCAGAAAAAGGCACAAAACTCAAGCTGCACAAGGAGAGAGTGAGATTGCTTCCAAATACACTCATACTTCTAAATACATTGTTTAAGGAAGAGAAGTCCAAAAAGTCAAGTCCTCTATCTTTACAAAGGTTCATTACCACAGACTTTCTAATATAATGAGTTTTTTTCCTCCATAAAAAAGTGGGTCGTCTCATGATTGGAAGGTCAGTGGTTCGAATCCCGCCTCCTGAAGATGCAAGACACTCCTTGGGCAAGACACTTCACCCACCTTGCCTCCAGTGTCTGCGTACATTGGTGTATGAATGGGTGAGAGTTTCTTTGCTGTAAAGCGCTTTGAGTGCCTAATGTAGGTGGAAAAGCGCTATATAAGTTGAGACCATTTACAATATACTAAAGGGGGGATTGATGGATATACTAAAGGAGGACAACTTAATTTCATTCCATTTCTAGAAGTAAAATCCGGTATAGCATCTGGCTTTCATCCGAGATTCATAGAAGTGTAGTTACATGCGTACCTTTTGTTCACACACAGATAGTGTTGCAATTTGGGGACGCTAAGCTTCTGTTGCAGCGCCAGCTCCGAATTCGAAGCCCTGTATTTCATATCCGCTAAAAAACATTTATTTAGAAAAGATACATGATTGTAGTAGTGTCCCTACGTTACTGTGAGTAATACAGAAAGGTTTTTAATTTTCAAAAGAGCTTTGTTTTGGAGCTATTGACCTCGGAAGTCCAAATCTGTGAATATCGTGCTTTAACTTTACCCGACTCACTTTAAGACCCTTCACTCCCGGTCCTTTCCTTTGACTGAGCTCCTCATAATACCTATTTTTTCCCGGATTGATATTTTTTTAAACTTTTTCATACATATCAAAATAATATTAATTTTTTCAAATTAACCATTTAATTGCCAACTTTCTGACCCAAAGTTACTTTAGAGCATTTTCCGAAAACACGGGAAAGAAATAAAGAAATATTTTTACACTTTAAAATGCAAAATGGGAAATATTTGGTCTGGCTGGTGTGGCCAGATGTATGACCCAAAGGATTTGTTTCTACTGTAAGTTCAAATTTGTTTATGTAATGGCAAAATTACACAAAAATATGTTTGCAAGCTAGAAAAAAAATGAAGGAACAACATTTAAATATATATATATATATATATATATATATATATATATATATATATATATTAAATATATATATATATTAAAGTCTAACTCTCCTCTTCTCATATATAAAAATAATATAACTTTTTAAATATTTAAACCTTTCTGACTTACATTGTAATCACAAGTGGAAGAAAATGGATGGATGGATAATGTAAATAGTATAGCAAATAACGAGATGCTAAAACATTAAAAGTGTTTTCAAACCTTTGAACGGTACTGTAAATCAAGAAAGGTCTAAGCCAGACTTGCCAGACGAGCTGTCCAGAATTTTTTTTTATTTTATTTTTTTTATATTTATTTGAGTAATCCCCATTCACATTAGCACCGTTATAGTGCCGATATAAATAAAGTAACCAAAAAAACTCAAAAGGAGTAGGCCGAAGCAAAAAAGCTTATAAGTGCCTACCCCATATTCAAAATTACTTTACATCCCGGTTACAGTGGTACAAGCAACATCTCGCGCCTTCATACAACACAACACTTTATATTACAAAATTTCCTGAGTTACATAATTTCACCCAAAATATAGACTTTTATTTTATTTACAGTTTGTACTTTTCTTTTTCCCTCTTTCCCTTTCACATATCCATATCCAATCATTACTTTAAACACCAGTCACCATTCTATTAATTGGCCATTGATTTCATTGCTTTAGTATAACATAATCAACACGACCCATTATTATTGTCATTCCCATTTCCACTGTAAAATATTGGTAGTGATTGTTTTACTATTTTTGTTTACCTTGTTTAGTGAGGTGCCTTAAAAAGCCGGGGTGTAAAATGGCCAGCTGGTGGAGGGCAGTAGTCCCCCAACAGCAAGCCCTCACCCTGCTGCCCTAACTAGATGTTGTAAGACTGTTCTGAGACCTATACTGGGTGGTGCATTAAAATGACAAGATTTATGAACCCGTTGAGAGGGGGGGGGGGGGGGGCCTCCACCAGGTCCATCTCTCGCCCGCCCTCCTTCTATTTTGTTTAATTGTGACCAGTGGAAACAGGCTGATACAGCATAGTTGTTGTTTTTTGCTTATTCATTTCTCTCAAGTTCCTCTAATTCATAACAATTAGAAACATTAGAAATTGGTGACGTTGGTTCTATCAGCAATGATATGGTTAAACAGATTCACAATAATACGACATTTCTTGTTGATAATAAGAACAAGGTCACATGTCTTTAGCATATTTCTCAAACACACTTTTCTTATACTGTTTTTTAAATTGCAGCAGATTATCAGCACATTTTAAGGGTTCCTCTAGATTATTCCACAGGTTTACACCTCTCCGGGTGATACAATGACTTTTTAGGGTTGAATGAATACATTGTACTTTCAGATTATGAGTACCCTTAGATCGTATCTTCCCTCTCTTTTACCAAACATTTGTTGTATATTTCTAGGGAGCTGATTGTTTACTGCTTTATATATCTGTGACAAAGTATTTTGTATTATAAGGTCATCAAGTTTCATGGTGGGGGGGGAGCGGCCGAAATGAGTTTCCTTCGCAGGGTGGCTGGGCGCACCCTCCGAGATCGGGTGAGGAGCTCAGTTACCCGGGAGGAGCTCGGACTCGAGCCGCTACTCCTCCAGGTCGAAAGGAGCCAGCTGAGGTGGCTAGGGCATCTGTTCGGATGCCTCCTGGTCGCCTCCCTCGGGAGGTGCTCCAGGCATGTCCCACTGGGAGGAGGCCTCGTGGAAGGCCCAGGACACGCTGGTGGGACTATGTCTCCGAGCTGGCCTAGTGTCGCCTCTGGGTCCCCCCAGAACAGCTGGAGGAGGTGTGCGTGGATCGGGAAGTCTGGGCATCTCTGCTGAGACTGCTGCCCCCGCGACCCGGCCCCGGATAAAGCGGAAGAAAATGGATGGATGGATGGAAGTTTCATGGTGTTAGATTTTAAAAACAGAATATTTGTATGGTCCCTATATCCGACATTGTGAACAATTCTAATAGCCTTCTTTTGGAGTCTATATAAAACCTGTAAATGACTATTGAAAGTGTTTCCCCAGACCTCTGAGCAATAGTTTATGTACGGTAGAATTAAGGAACAATACAGGGTGAAGAGAGCCTTGTGGTCCAAGAAAAATCTACACTTGCCCATAATGGCCACATTTTTCGCCATTTTCCCACGAATGTTATCTATTTGAGGTTTCCAGCTGACCTTTTGACTGAAGATCACACCCAGAAATTTATATTCCTTTACTTGTTCAATTCGAGTATTGTCAATATTAATTTCGATATGTTCAGCGATAGTTTATTTCTATTAACCCATTCTTTGAATTTGTATAATTCTGTTGTGACCTCTGTGACAAGCAGCTGTAGATCTTTGCCAGAATGCATCCAGAGTGCTTCTGCTAGCGTATTCCGTTACTTTGTTTAATCAGAGTATTGTATTCTGATTACTTTGAATACTTTTAGAATACTTTCATATTGATTGTCATTATGTGTTTGTAAATATGCAGTATCATTACAAAAATGAAAACTACGATTGTTGGAACACCTGCTATAAATTCACTTACCATTGGAGCAGATACAGCATCATGTGACGCACATGTGCAGTGTTTGTATGAACTGTGGCTTAAGGCCTTTTAAATCTATATTTTATTTTAGGATTAAAAGTAATTTCTTAATAATGTTTAGTTTAGTTTATTTGTTTATTTGAGCAGTACACATAGTGCTCAAAAGGAGTGGGCTGAAGCAAAAGCTTATGAGCGCCCCCACCCCCAAGTGCAATAAAATAAATAAAAAAAGAACATTACAAAACATTTCAAGCAGCTACATTTGTACAGACCAACTTACAAACTTACAAAAAAATATATGAACTGTTTATACAATTAATTGAAACAACGCACAACTACAACAACAATATTTTTTCATGTACGATGTCTAGTACAAAGCAGTAAAAAAAAAAAAAGTGATCCTTAATATATTTCTTTCAGATTTTTACCCTTGATAACCGAGAGTTACTTTTATGTTATGAAGGTACATTAATAGGTATTATACTCCGAGATCTTGATACTTCCCAGTTGTCATTACCATTCTCAGTATAATTTTAATTTGGGTGTAATTTTCATAATCATTATTATTATATATTTATTTAATTGAGTTATATGTGAAGTATGCTGTAGCCCTGCATAGTGTGGTGCATTAAAAAGCCAGAGTGTGGAGCGGGCCATTTGAAGAGAGCAGTAACTCCCAATCAACAAACCCCCACACGGCTGCCCTAACAGCTGATTTTGTAGAATATGTTCCTATGCTGAGTGGTGCATTAAAAGACAAGGTTTAGAGCCCGTTGGGAGGATCCCTCTCAACAGATCCATAACCTGCCAACCCTAATTCTCCATTTGTGAATTTGAGCAATAGAATGACCACCGTTCCAAGCAGCAACACTCTTCCAGATTATAGAGGAAACAATACACATAATTGATCCCACTGCTCCCCCTAGTGGCAACACATTTCTTCTTGTCTGTATATTTCAAAAGTCATTTGTTTGTATTTATATTTAAACAGGTTGATGTTTGGACATCGTTTCAAATCCATCTCCAGTTTATTCCACAATTGTACACCATTAACTGTTGGGCTAAAACTTTTCAAAGTTGTGCTATGTTTCTGAATCCTAAAGTTTAATTCATCACGTAAATCATAACGACCAGTACGTTCTTGGAACCTTCTTTGTAATTGGCTTGGTAACAATTTATGCCTTGCTTTGAATAACATCTGTACAGTTTGGAACTCAACAATGTCACAAAACTTCATGATCTTTGATTTTAAAAATAATGAGTTTGTGTGGTCCAAAAACCCAACTTTATGAATTACTCGGATAGCTCTTTTTTGCAACAATATTATTGGTTTAACTGTGTTTTTATAAGTACTACCCCAAACCACAGTACAATAATATAAGTAGGGCAAAATCAACAGTATAAGGTATGTAGAGCTTTGATGTTTAAAATGTGCTTTGCTTTTGCAATTACTGAAATGCTTCTAGAAATTTTCGTAGATATATATTTAATATGAGATTTCCAAGTAATTCTGTCATCAATAATCACACCAAGGAATTTGATTTCATGCACTTGCTCGATAACAACACCCTCTATCTGAATCGCTTCCTGAGCATTGGAATTACAGTTGCCAAATATCATCATTTTGCTTTTACTCAGGTTTAGAGATAATTTATTTTGTTTGAACCACTTGTTGACACTTTTGAGTTCCAAGTTAACAATCCGACACAGCTGCTGTAAGTCGTCTCCTGATGCAAAAATATTTGTATCGTCAGCAAACAAGATAAATTTAAGTACTTCAGACGTTTTACAAATGTCGTTAATATACATATTAAACCATTTTGGGCCCAGAATAGAACCTTGAGGTAAACCACAGACAATTTGTCGACAACTCGACTGATAATCACCGATTTTCACACATTGTTTTCTATTTTTTAAGTAACTGGTAACCCACTGTAGAGCTACCCCCCTAATTCCATAATGTTCTAGTTTATTAATTAATATATCATAGTTTATTGTATCAAACGCTTTACTCAGGTCTATAAATAACCCTATTGCATATTTCTTGTTATCTACAGCATTAGTTATTTCTTCAGTTATATCAAAGAGCGCGTGTGAGGTTGAGTGATTGTTCCTAAAACCAAACTGATTGTCCGAGAGTAAATTACACTTTTCAATAAAGCCGTCAAGTCTAGAGTTAAAAACCTTTTCTAAGATTTTAGAGAATTGCGGTAAAAGGGAAACAGGTCTGTAGTTTGTAAAGAGATGTTTATCTCCTGCTTTGAACAGAGGAATCACTTTTGCTACTTTCATACCATCAGGAAATTGTCCAGTTTGCAACGATAAGTTACAAATGTAAGTTAACGGCTTAGAGATACTTTCAATAACAGTTTTTAAAGTTTTCATGTCCATGTCATGGTAATCGGTTGAGGTCTTATTTTTACACCCTTTAACAATGTCCAGTATCTCCTTTTCCTCCACAGGTTTGAGGAACAGGGACATAGGATTTGTGTCTATCAGTTCACTCAACGTTTGCAATTTTTGCAGCAAGGTTCGGTCCAACATCTACAAAGAATTTATTAAATGTTTCGACTACTTCATTCATATTATTTAAAGTGTTATCCTCATCTTTGAAATATTTTGGATAATTAATCGTTCTTGGTTTATTTCTAATTATACTATTTAAGATGTTCCATAAACCTTTAATATTATTCTTATTAGTATGCAACAACTTATTATAATAATCCTGTTTACATTTTCTAATGATACCTGTCAGTTTATTTTTATATTTCTTATATTTATCCTCAGCTTCTTTTGTTATTTATAAAGTTTTTGTAAAGATTATTTTTTTTCTTGCAAGCATTTAGCAAACCTTTAGACATCCATGGTGTTTCTTTACACTTTCTGTTTTTACAGTATTTCTTCATTGGGCAGTTATTGTCGTATACCTTTTGAAATACTCGCGTAAACTCATCATAAGCCATATTCGTGTCATTCTCTCTGTACACAATACTCCAGTCTTGAGCTAAAAGCTCCTTTTTAAATGCATCAATAGTTTTCTCTGTTTTTACCCTTCTAAACCAATACTTGTTTTCCTCTTCATCTTTTACATATCCATTTTTATACATAACGAAAACTGGAAGGTGATCACTAATATAATTTATAATTAACCCGCTGGCTGTATCACTTTCAATTTCATTTGAGAAAATGTTATCAATCAAGGTAGCACTAATGTTGTGCAATATGGAGCTAAAATGTAATGATTGAGTACTGGGATGTATTCCTTTGATTTTAGGAAAGTAACTGTATTTTAAATTAAATGAAAGTGTAACTTTACCAGAATACAGTTACTCAAAATGAGTATTCTAAATATGTGTATTTAGTTACTACACAACACTCAATAAAGCACATTATAATCAACATACTCATAATCTGTTTATCCTGAAATGTAATGACTTTGTTGATATAAAATAGCCAATTCAATGTATACAATAAAAAATAATATAGTTCCTGATTGTGTCCAGATATCGTTTGAATATACTCCCCGTATGAAATTAGAGGATAATTTATGTTATGTGAACCTAGAGCGTAAACAGATGTTAAACTACAAAGTCTGTCGTTTCGAGGTAAGAATGTGTGGAACTCTTAGAGGATGAACTCAAGTCCTGTGTGTCATTATTTATGTTTAAAAGAAAGATTAAAGCTAAAACAATAAGAATTAGAAGCTGATCCCACCAAACAGAGGGATATAGTTATTGTGGGTGTGGAGTGATTAGTGACAGTAAATAGACCTGCATTTGGTGTAACCCTCTTCCAGAGTTATATCAACATATCAATGAGACGACCATAGATGGAAAGTTATGTTGATTACAGTTTTAATTCCTAAGATAGTTTTGGAAAATTAGATGCTGCCCCTTCCATATTTTATTTTAACATTGGATTAGGTATAGTCTATATTTTCCCAGAGAAATAAAACAAGACTGTGTGTAGCATTGCTTTTGTACAAAGGTCTGCATGCCTTATCTTGTCAATCTGGCCTCAACTAATCTTTATTAATGAAAAAGAACAACCAGTAAACCCACTGTGTACTCAATCTAAAATATAATTAGCATCTGAAAATATACTGTACATATCACAGTGTATTTTTTGCTAATGATTTACTTCTGTTGATATTTAAAAACGCAGTGGGAGCTGATATACAGGAGGTGAAAGACTGAGAAGTGCACGTTGAAAGACAGCGAGTGCCTCAATGCAGGCCCTTGTCTCTGCCTCTCTCCGAAACTCTGACGTCTGGAAAAGGATTCATCTTTGTCACAGTGACCTCACTGATACTCAACTGGACATGTCAAAATCAGGAACAAATTCTTAGCTCTTCAAAACAGCATGATATCCCACTGGCCACGCCCCCAATGTCCTGCTCATTTACCATATGCCCTTACTCATCAGGAGCTAGACGGCCGGTCTGGTCCACATAGCTGTTGAAGAATGCTATGAACACTAAGCTATACATTATTAGCAAAGCACTAATACTATTCTATTAAATCCACAATTTTGTATAAAAGTTACAATGCCAAAAATAAAATCTTTCCTTGGGCTTTTATAGAAGTGTGTGTGCATGTTTTGAGCCTGTCAAAGACGAATTTCTGTCACCTTCGTGGACAGACAACAAAGTTTGTCTATCTATTTTCTATCAATCTATTTAAGTATATTCAGAGCTGTAACTAAGTGTTTAAAGGCTGTCAATAAGGTACTGTGGTTAAATTGGCCTTTACATTCTGCAGTGAGGCTTAATTGTTGTCCTTTGGGATTTGTCAAAAGATTCAGTGTGTAGGACACAACTACACTTAAACAACCTAAAGCCAATATTTTTTTGGGGTCTGAAACCTGATTGTTATAGACATACTGTAGATATGAATCTGCAGCAATATCAGTAAAAACTAAAATCCTTGCAAACAAAAACTGCCCACATTAAGGTGCTTATCAACAGGATGTGATCTTTGATGTTCGCTCTTGTGGATAAAATCCTTGGTCTTATTGCTAGAGGCGAGAAAGGTTTTAGTGTGACCTGTAGGGACAGGCATGCTTTTGCAGATCTATATATATATATATACATATATATATATATATATATATATATATATATATATATATATATATATATATATATATATATATATATTATAGTGGGAAAAGCAGCAAATGCACTTTTCCTACTGATGTGCATTTGCTGGAGAGTTTTCATTTATTGACACCAACTTTCTTGTGTGTTGTGACCATTAGACTTTATGCTTGTGTTTAAAGTTATGTGAATGTCCAGCATCATCGAGGCATGAGTGACTTGCTGTGTGTGTGAGAACACTGTGGTGCTTTAGTGGGGCAGTGTAGCGTGTAGTGCGAAACGAGGCAGAGGCGGCCCGTCCTGTACAGTGGAGGGACCTAGTAATCCCTGCGTTTTCAGGAGCCCTGGCCCGTACTTGATGAGCTTGGGCAAGAAAAGGTCCACTCTCTCCTGCATGTTTTCCTCTCTCTCTGGCTGACACTCTTTACCCCGCTCTCATTCTCATGCCCCCTCCTCCGTGGCCCTGGAGCCACTTTGCGTATGGATGAATCACAAGTGTTTGCTCAGCAACTCCATCTGTCCTGTTAACTCTGGCCCAAAACCTACGCTACCACGTGCAGGCCTAGTTCTAATGATTTGCTATAGCAAAGAAAAAATAAATATTTACCAGATGAAAGTTAGTTTAAAATGAAGCATGATGCCAATTGTATTGTTATAAAACTATGATGCTTTAAAACCGTGCACATAAAAATAAAAATAGTAACTAACAATAACTTTTTTTGCAATGCACTGCACCGCCTATAAAATGTAAAACTAATGTTTATTATCAATGTATATGACAATGTCCCGTGATAGTTAGGTTTTGGAAGAATATTCCTATATATATAGGATATTCCTCATCAAATTATTTTTTCCTTTCTCGGGTCTGTCAGTGGAGACTATCCTTGCTGTTCAGATGAGACGTTTGTGTAAACTTCTACAGTGGAAAATAAAATGTAAAATATATCTTCTTTACAAAGCACATTTCATACCAGCATATAACACAGTGTGCTTTAAAAGCAGTAAGAGTACCGCTACAACTAGGCCTGCACAATATATTGCTAAAATATTAGGTGATGCAATTTCTGTATCACAAGAAGCCACAATATATCGTAAACTCACTGATGCCTTCTATCTGACTGGAAGGAACATATTTTTGGCTAATTCAGTCTAAAAAAATTGCATAGAAAATTAAAAAAATAAAATTATCCTAAGTTAGTTCCATTTTAGCCTTGTTTTGGTTCTGATGTAGCGTTTATTTTATTTTTTTTAAGTCTCATTTAGACTCAAATTGCTTAAAAAATAATTGAAATTTGTGTTTAAATTGGATGGAACATATTCAAATGGCTTAATAAAATATCACAATAATATGGCTATCGCACTATTACACACATATCACATGTTCCAAGATGTTTCAATATTGTGCAGCCCTATAAAACCATATTGCAATGCATACATGAACTGCCTCGCTTTGTCTCCCTGGTAAATGGTCATTCAGATAAAATAATAATTCAGATAAAATAAAGAAAATAAATAAAAGAATAATATTGTGAAGAGAAAAAGAGAAAAAAGTTTGACAATGTTGTACTTTTGCATACAACTGGAACTGGCGAGCTTAGCCCTTAGCTTGAGGAGGGGTTATGTGGACAGTCGGGCCTGGCAGAGGTGTGCAGAGGCAGACCCAGTGATGGGGCAGTGAGAGGGGATTAACAGGGGGCCACAGCCCTGAGGCGAAGGCCGTTTCCTGGCCTGAGCCCTGTTTGTCCTGCCTGACCTGGCAGCTCAGAGGGCAGATCCTCTCTGATACATCCGTGCTCCCACGCTTGTCTGAAGCTGTTAGATACTGGCTGTGAGTAGCTCCATGGGCTTAGTCTTGTCTGAGTTGTGGCCGACACTCATCTGTCTGTGCATGTGTCAGGGGACCAATATCAGCACTCTGTGCCACTTTGCTTAGACTCCACTGAAATATCGAAATTAAAAATGTAATAAATACGTTCACACAAACCCTTTAAGGACTCTACTTCTTGTACATTCAACAGCAAAGACACTTCATATTCTTACATTGAACAATCAGTTTGATAATGCATAGCTAGTTATCGCAATAAGAGTTAGGGCTAACAATTCAATATGATATATAGGGCGACGGTGGTGCAGAGCGGGTCGTCTCAAGGTCGGAGGTTCGAATCCTGCCTCTTGAAGGTGCATGCTGTCGTTGTGTCCTTGGGCAAGACACTTCTCCCACCTTGCCTGCAGTGTCTGCGTACATTGGTGTATGAATGGGTGAGAGGTTCCTTGCTGTAAAGCGCTTTGAGTGTCTACTGTAGGTGGAAAAGCGCTATATAAGTTGAGACCATTTACCATGATTCTCTTTTTAATAATAAAAAGAGAATCATGATATAATAATAATGCTTATATAGTGCATTTTCCAGACGCTCAGTTTGTTTTGATCATATCAACAGTACCTCTTGTTTTTATCGCCTTCCCCCATTTAAGTAAATAACCAATTATTCTACAACACTGCTGTTTTTAAAGGGTGTTGTCCTCAACCCACTTGTTTGCAGAGGTGTGTTTTGACTTGAAAATCCATAAGATAACAGCCCATGGATTGTTTGATTACTGGTATCCAAAAATGAAAATTAAATCAAGAGGATATTTACTTTTCCAACCCAAAAGCTTTTGTAGTTCAACTGGTTGTTTTGAGAGGTCTGTATAGTTTTCAATTGGTGGATTGGTTCAGATTTGCAGAGCAGCTCAAGGAGTGTTGTTTCTGTTGTGTACACAGTAACTGGACATGGAGGGAACAGGAGGGAGATTTCATCGGGAAAACGTACTGCTACAATAAACCACGAGAAAGAGGAGTTATTTACACATCTATGAATGTAGTGATAACAGATATGGCAGTTTGTTTAATAACAAAATGTGTTTGTCATAGTGTAAATGTTATCTTTTATCTCCCTTTTTGTATTTTATTTGTTTTGGGACACATGCAAATAGAGGAAACAAAGTAGAGGTTGATGTATATCCACCAAAACATTTATTGTTAGGTTGATTAAGAGTGAGAATAAAAGTGGTAACAGTGGTATAACTGTTACCCACATGAAATGCTTCAGACTGTGTAGGTTCACAGATCCACAGTGTGGGGATGCCTCTTCCTCGTCATCAGTGACTCAGTGGCGTCATATGTCCAGCCTTATAAAATGGCCCATGTCTCCCTCACCTGACTTGACACAGCCCCAGTCTCACAGTGGGATAGGGGTCGATGATAAATTACGTACTTGACATTTTCAGGTTTTACATGAGAGGACCTTGTCATTTTTTTCTTTTATGAATCTGGCAAACTATTCGTATTACTCCGGCATGTGCAACATGACTGCAGAGAGTCAGCACTCTCCAGCGGAGGCCAGTCCTGTTGTCATGTCTCCAAACGTGAGTTTAGACTCGCCTCTGCCTCCCGCAGCGTCTGCGCTCATGCTGCAGGCCCGCTCCAAAGATAACATTCTGATCAAATCTGAGCCAAGAGGCAACAGTCCCAATGTGGAAGATGCGTCTGCTCTGGGCCAGACCGAGGAGCACCTGCCCGCCGGGAGCCGACGGAGGAAGAGGCCAGTCCAGAGAGGAAAACCACCTTACAGCTATATCGCTCTCATTGCCATGGCAATTGCCAACTCTCCAGACAGGAAGCTCACGCTGGGAGGTATCTACAAGTTCATCATGGAGCGCTTTCCATTCTACAGAGAGAACTCTAAGAAGTGGCAGAACTCCATCCGTCACAACCTCACGCTCAATGACTGCTTTGTGAAGATCCCTAGGGAGCCGGGCAGACCGGGGAAAGGCAACTACTGGACCCTGGATCCGGCTGCTGAAGACATGTTTGACAACGGCAGTTTTTTGAGGAGAAGGAAGAGGTTCAAGCGCACAGACGTAAGCACCTATCCCGGCTACATACAGAGCTCAAGTGCCTTTACACCTACTCCAATGGGCAGAACTACTTATCCCAACTCGCTTTACGCTGGAATAGGCTCGGGCTATGCGCCTCAACATCCCACCATGCTGCACCATTACCAAACGTCCGCCGCTGGAGTGGCGCCCGGTCAAGCGCGCATGTTCAGCATTGATAACATCATCAGCCAGCAGCCGGGGCATGGCGCGGATCTGAACTCCCAGCTGGCTCTAGGAGGTGAACTTGCAACCATGAACACGGGTTGCTCTATCACTCCAGCGGACACATCCGCATGCTTTCAGAGTCAAAACCCCAACATGTTGGGCAGAAATAGCGGTAACATCTCGTACCCATACTCTGCTTCATCGTCACCGCCAAACCTCCCCACTATGACTCAGTCCAACTTCTCTCCCGGGGGCTCACAGGTGTACTGCACGGCCAACAGGGTCACATTACCCCCAATACGTACCAGCTCGTGCCTCGATCACACAGAACAGCTTCTGGGATTATCCAACATAAACTACAACAATTCCTACATGAGGCAAGCCAACTTTGCGTCGGGACTTGAAAGATACATGTGAGAAAAATGAGGACTTGATCTTGATCTGCTAATTACGCTATGTGAATAATGAGTGGATGTTTTTTTTATATACTAGTATCGATGTGAGATGTTAAAATGTTATTTAGGCTATTTGCCTATAAACTAAAAACTATAAACATTTACAAAAGCGTTAACATTTTGTATTTACTCTCTCTCCCTCACTCTATATCTTTCTTTCTTTCTCTCTCTCTTCTTTCTTTCTCTCTACCTCTCTCCCCCCCCTCCCCTCTCACACACACACACACACACACACACACACACACACACACACGCGCGCGCGCACACACACACACACACACACACACACAAGCTATGCACATTTAACGTTAGCTATATTATAAATTCCTAACCCTAAATTGCAACCTATAAGAGCAGATTGAGGACATAAGGTAGGCTATCATTTTATAATGAAAAAATAGCCAACAAATAATTCCCACACAGAGACGCTGGTAGGCGTTAATTGGGTCAAAAATAACATTATCTGAGATTTTCCAGACTTTATGACATAAAAAAAAAGGCGTGATTACTTTTTACAGTAAAATAAAGGTTTGGAAAATGCCCCAATGAGTAACAGAGGGTTAAGAAGGTCCCAGGTTCGATCCTTGGACAGGGCCTTTCTGTGATTCCGTGCATGGTTTCCTGTGGCCCTACAGGTTGCCCCAAAGGCATTGAGGGATGGATCAAATTTTGCAATGGGGACAAAACTATAACCTTGGACAAGATACTTCTCTCCATAGAAAGTGTTAAGATTGGGCCAGAAAAGTTTGAGGTTTTTGGTCATAACCAAAGATAGATGTTTGAGTTTCAGTGCATACATAACATGTAACCCTTTCAGTAAAATATATTGTGCAAACTCAGGCACTATTTTGTTTTTGGCACATTATTTCCATTGATGTATTTGATCTAATTGATTCCACGCCGTCACACTAAAGCCTGTGACGGGTAATATGGCAAAATTCTAAATGTTTACAAAGCTAACACATTTATTTGATTTAAAAAATCATAATTTACACAAATACATTTAGAAAATGTGGTTACAAAATTGTTTTCACTATGTTTTTGGTGTGACGGGGTGGAGGTTCTATGCTAGAAAGGAAATTTACCAAAAAATGTTCTAAAAGAAAAGAAGAAAAACAACAACACTGTTTAAATGTGTTTCCCTCCAAACATGAACTGATGTAATTTCCTGTTGGTGATATCACTCAAAGGAACATTACTGCATTTAGGTGCAGAAATAGGTCGGTGTGACGGGGTGGAACATGAAACTGATGGACATTGAGAAATCATGCTTTTTAATCAAACATTATATATTTTTTAAACAATAAATGCATTTCCTATGAAGAAGAAAGTATTGTTGCTCATAAGAATGACTACGTTCTGAGGTGTATGCAATATTTTAAAATGGCACCTTACTTGAATGTGAGAAGTGGTCAGAGCAGACATGAGACAAATGACTGTAGTTAAAGATAACATTTTAAACATATATTTATTATTTCATTATTTTTCACTTCGTGCCAACACAAACACTCGACTCAGTGGTGTCAGACACTGAACATTTTAAGTGATACTTTTATTACACTTCTTATTCCCCTTTGAATGTTGGGGACTCAATCTTAACACTTTCTACGACTTATTGGTCGGAGGAGCTTCCAGCAGTGTGACCCATGCTTCTTTTCTCCTTAAGTCGTGGCAAATAAATACATGAATAAATGAATAAATAGGCCCTAGACTAAATAAGTCAATCAATAAATGATGGTGAGACCGAATAAGTTGCGAGTGTCGTTGATCTAAACTGCCTGCATCGGTTATGCTTTATCCAGCAGGTGGCGCTTTAAGACTATAAGAGCCCAATCTGGCTGTGGGTGAAATCCAGTCTATGGTGAAATCCTGCAAAAGGGAAACGCAGCTTCGCCTAAATGGAGCTTAGTTAAAAATGCATTCTGGTCCCTGGCTGCTCCATGAGAAAAATGAAAAAGGTAAGAAATAGTAACCAAGGAACAAGTTTAACAAATGTGTCATTTACCCTTTGTAACGTGGCTCTTCCAAATAGGTGGCTGGAAGTTATTAACGTTTCCTTCAAGAATTATTATTTTTTGCCTAACGGTTAGTTATTTGTTTTTGCATGGCCTAATACTAAAAGACATTATTTAGTCAAAACATCCTTACTAACACAATAAAGTAGCTATAACTAATGACAAACAACCCGCTCATAAAATAAATAAATACATAATAATAGACTAATAATAATAATAATAATAATAATTATTATTATTATCATTATAATTATTATAATAATACAAGATTATTAATAATCATGAATACAATGCCCTAAAGAACATTAGCAACCTGACAATGGTGCGGGTCATTGCGCCGCTGCTACTGCGTAAGCTCTGGTCCTTTGGGTTGAAGGTTAAAAGAGACAGAGAAGTTCTTGTGAATGCATATTTTTTATTAGATTTATTATGCTAAAAAAAGTGTTCATTTTATTTAATCCTTGCGCAGTAAATATGTTGAATATGGCCCTGTGTGGCCCTATGACCACAAAACTCGACGACGATGATGATTATTATGAGTATTATTAATTAGGCCTACCATTGCGTAATTCAAAAAATGTTGGCTAAATTGTTTCATTGCTTTGTAATCCTACAGGTATAGGCTGTAAGGCTATATTAAAGAACATAATACAAAAAAAAATGGTTTCTGGTGACTCTGGTACCACGTGACCTCTTTGCTCCTATAAATACCTATGATGGGCTAAAGTGGACAGTGCGACAGAGCAACTGGATCCTCCAATCACGTGCGTCAGAAGACCCTGCAGGGACCGGTGCATGATACAGCAGTGAGAGACATCCAGCTCACAGTTGATCGACGTGAACTCGGCTCCAAAATTCCAGATCAAGAGCGTCAAAATCCAATGCTAAAGTTTTTTAGAACATTTATTTATTTTCTACTGAGAGCTTCCGTCACATCGCGGGTCAGAGACAGTGTTCATTCATGTGCCATGTGTGAGTCCAGCTGAAGGTGGTCTAAAGGCGCAGAGGGGGAGGTCCGGTCTCAGTAGCAGCTCGCTCCTGAGCAGAGCAGGGAGAAGTCTGGCAAGAGATACTAAGGATGACTTTAGGAACGGATATGTCCGACAGTTCTGCTTTGTCCGAGGACGTGGACATCGATGTGGTCGGGGGTGATGTATCCGGGAAGGACGGGAAGTACCTTCATCACGACTTCAACTTGGATAATGACTCGGACGACAACTACTCGCACAGCGCTGTGGATGGCGTGTCCTCCCCCGGACTTAGCGGCTCGGAGTGTCCTTCGGAGCAGATGGGCTCCGGCGCGGGCGCAGGCTCCGGCACTGGTGACAGCAAAGCACGGAAGAACGCGCTGGTGAAGCCGCCGTACTCCTACATAGCTCTCATCACCATGTCTATCCTGCAGAGTCCCAAGAAGAGGCTGACTCTGAGCGAGATCTGCGAGTTCATCAGCAACAGGTTCCCCTACTACAGAGAGAAGTTCCCCGCGTGGCAGAACTCTATCCGCCACAACCTCTCCCTGAACGACTGTTTCGTGAAGATCCCGAGGGAGCCTGGAAACCCCGGGAAAGGCAACTACTGGACTCTTGACCCAGACTCGGCCGATATGTTCGACAACGGGAGCTTCTTGCGCAGGAGAAAGCGCTTCAAGAGGCACCAGAGCAACGAGATCCTCAGGGATGCCGGCGGGTTTCTGCCTGGCTTTGGATACGGCCCTTATGGATACAACTATGGACTCCAGCTGCAAAACTTCCACCATAACCCCTACCACTCCCATCACACTTCGTTTTCGTTCCCCGGCGCCTCGCCCTGCACCTTGCCCTCCTCGCCCTCCCTATTCTCCGCACCGCATCCTCTGCCGTCTCTATTAGCCGCAAAGCCCTTCTACCCACAGTTAAGCCCGTCTTTACCCCCACTCAAGACGGACAGCAGCCCACCGAGACGGCCGTCCTTCTCTATAGACAATATCATCGGCGCCACCAATTCCAGCGCCTCCGCTTACGCCGCGCAGCCGGGCGGACAGGCGCACATCCTGGCTATGTTGACGCCCGCTCTGGCCTCAGCCTCCGGACACTTGAACCTAACGCAGGACAGTGTTTCTTTGCAGTCAGGAGCACAGACTCAGACTTTTACCAGCAAAAGCCCCAGCGTCAACACTTGCCATTTTTAAAACTTTTAATTAAAGAAAGTCGCATCGCGTGAAGGTAGGACAAGCACTCTGAAGACTTATTCCGTCCTCAAGGCGGAGCGAGGATTATTTATGCTTGTACATATGTGTATAATGATGAGAAGAAAGGCGAGGGTTTGGTCTTTGACATTTGTCTTGTCCTATTTAAAAGCTGACATCCAATAGGGTGCATTTACACCCCAATTGAATAATTACATGGTGATTTCTGTTTCCTTCATGCTGTGCGCAATGAGAAAATGGCACTGTTGTGGTTGACATAACGAGACAGCAAACTCAGGTTTTAATAAAAGCACAACACAAGGAAATCTTACGGATTCCGCGCACCAGAATATCAAACGAATCTCCCTTTCCAGTTTAGTGACATGTTGCCATCTGACGGGAGTGCTTGCGATTTATTTTGGTGGAAGACTTCTCTCCTTTCCTCAACCTTTGAATTGTTGTTTGTTTCTAATTCACGAGTTAATCTGTGAAAGTCATGTGCTGCCAATAGACAGAGGCGTCTAAATGTTTAGAGGTCGTTTTGTGTAATGAAGAATAATAAATGTTTGTTGAACCAAATAATGTTTATATTTTTCTGCAACAAGAAATCATGAGTATATATGAATATGAATACATCTCTGAATTTATAAGAAGAAATAACTTGGCACCTTAGTTTAATTACAATAAGCTAAATGACGCGTTTAAAGAAATATCTATTACGGTCGGATTGGGTTGTGTGTATAGCCGTATATCACGCAACATTGGGCAAGTATTCCTCTTGTGTGGCTCAAAAGACCGCCTTCTAATAAGTTACAAAAGGGCCAAATGAATGGGGTACAAGCCAGGCCTCGGAGGTCCATAATTGAAAGTGCACAAGGATCTAGACGCGGTCTTTGGGGCTTTCGTTGCTAATTTGTATCAGCATTTTTCATCGAGCCCCTAATCCGCCATAATGCGGCTTTCTGCTCGTTTGTTGATGTTGTCAGTTTGGACCCCTGGCCCACGGCAGTGAATGCGGGCGCAGCGAGCGGTCTGTGTAAGCTGTGCCACACGCATTTAAAAGTCTGAAAAGCAATCTTATCAAAAGGCCCGTGTTTTGGGCTCTGCTTTCATGTCATCTGTGCTGTCCCAGAAAGAGAAGCAGTGGGGCTCGCTCGGCTTCAGAAAACAGGCCCCATTGGTCTTTTTCAGAGTTGTTGGACCACATGTTTCCTAACAGAAGGCCGCGTAAAAGCGTCTTTTATTTACCAGATCTCTGCGCAAACGGTTCAACTCGTCTGTGGGTGTTTGACAGATGATGATTAGGGATGAAGGGTGGGAGGGCTGAGTCCAACTCTTTGAAACCAAAACCTGGACGTCTATTGTCTTTCCGGAATTTCTTTCTCCCCGTGTCGTTTGCTAAATATAATCAGAATAATTTTCTTCTCAGCGGTGTTAATTGATATCCTTCAATCAAGTAATTTGTGGAGTGAATGAGGCGGAAAAACATTAGCAGACTATTGAAGCTTTTCTGCGCTGGGAGTTATTACGCACAGCATCACCCCATTAAAATCCACATGGAGCGTTTGCAGAGGTGGTTAGACACCCATTTAAGCAACTACAGGAACGAAAACTAATAAAAGACAATATAATTGCACACACGCATGCTTTGCTTCGGCGCACGTTAGGGATTTGGCACGGTTTACGCACCACCGTGGATGAAAATTACGCAGACTTCAGAGAACCGACAGCTCTTCTTTAAACTGCAAACAGTACATTTTGACACACGCACGCACGCGCGCACACACACACGCACACACACACACACACACACACACACACACACACACACACACACACACACACACGCACACACACACACACGCACACAACTTAATCCTTTAATTTGAAATTTCAATGGCTGATACTGATTGCGCTGACACGTTAGAGACCGTGCCCTCTGCACTGCTGTCATTTGAAGACCACCCACAAGTCTGAGCGCGGGAGCAGCTTCTGATGCTGTCATTTTACTTCCAGGCAGCGCATCGACATTAAGAGGAACGAGTGAGGAGCAGGCGATGTGAAGTGACAGACAGATGACTCAACAAACGCAAAGGCACATTTTTTATTTTTGCAATTCTAAGGTTTTTTTTATAACCTCTTCCATACGTTACGGAATTTGGATTGGTGCCCATACGCCATGACGCGTCTTTGGGGGGAAATAAATTAATTAATAACTGTAGCAGGCCTAATAAAATACAACAATAACTTTCGTCGTCGGTACAGAATTAATAATAACCATAATAATAATCATCATCATCATCATCATAAAAATTCTTCAGCTGTCCGTCGGCTATAGATGAATTAGTCCCTTTGTGTCATAATGCTATACCTTCATTATAGCCTAATTCAAGGCAACTTAGAATAATTAAAAATAGGCTTGGATTCCTCCTCTGTTATAACCCTGTGCAATACAAAACAATATGGCCACTTGAATTGGATTAACCATTTTTTTTAAATATATTTCTGTATCGCTGTTTTGATTTAGCAATAAGCTTGAGTGTCATTGATAGGCTTATAGTGATATTATAAAACCAGCCCGTATATGAGCCTTCTGTCTGTTCGGGAGACGCATAGGACCTTTGCTTTAAATCCTATCCTTCTTTTGTCTGGTTCACATTGCCTCCTCGCTGTGTTTTTGCGCGCAGGAACCCCTCGCTTAATTAATATAGAATGTACAAATAAAGCCTAGACAGTGGACTCCCCATCTTCTCTCAAAGCACAATATTAACTTTGGAAGATCTGCGGCCCACCAGGCGCGCGCGCTCGTTTGAGCCACCTGCTGCAGTGCACATCCTGCTCACTTGGCTCTAAAGTGTGAAAACAGGGTAAGGGGGAGGTTATATGGTGGGGTCTAGCGCATTTTGTGAACTATAAGTGCTGATTTAAAACACCAACGCGATTGAAAACATATAAATGTATGGGATGTTTGTTTTGTTATGCGGGTCCCTTTCATCAAATAATCTCTTGCATAGCCGGCTATGACCTTAGAGTGAGCGCGAGCATAAATTGGGCTTTCTGAGAGGGAAAGGGGAAATAGCATAATGAATGAACACTAAAACAATTAGGCCTAACATGCACATCTCTTGGCAGGTTAATGTAAATATGATGATAATAAGAAAACATATATAACAGCCTATATGTTAGCCCAACGCGCCATCATGTTTGAATAAACTGAGCCAAACGTAGAACAGGCCTATGGAAGATGCTGTGGGTCCATGTCTTCAAAGTGAAAGTAAAGGTTCAGTCTGGAGCACTTTCCCTGTGCTTTGAATAGTCACATAATGCTACTGATCATGTCGTCCACTTTAAAGCAATACTAGCGAAGTTTTCAACCTGTAAATTATTAAGGAACCTGAACTTTATTTCAGATTTAGAATAGGGGGGAAAAAAAGATACGATAAAAAGGCTGTGCCAGGTTAGATTTAGGTCTATTTCTATTCATGAACATTCAACACGCGGGAGCAAATGAAAACCCAGCGTTGCTTTGGTCTGATAGGCGACTGTATGATCAGCAACCTATCGCCCTATTTAAATTAAAATTGAATTTCGGCGTCGCAACGTGCTTGTAGAGTAAGAAACTCGCGATAAAGGTGAGGGTTATCCACGCGGAAATGTAATCGCACTGGGGTCGAGGGGCCAAACTTTTTAAGACTAATGTTTATTTAGAGACGTGAGCGCTGTCTATGGGACTCCCCCGATCTCGCAAAAAAATGTTTTCACCAGGACCGCCAGCAACACATGTAGTCTTTATCAGAGGTGGCCCATTTGATTACAGCGCCACCTGTAATTAAATGGACCTACAGTGTGCATTATTATGGGACAATATGGCCAACATTCACATTTGGAGCTTTGGTTTCATAAGTATATCAATCTATGGAGTCAGTTCTAAACAGAAATACAATAGTGTACTGAAACCTCTACTTTGTTACTGACCTCTGCCTGGCCTATCCGTGCAATCGTGCATGGAGCAAGCTCTACATTAGACCTATGTAGGGGTCAGATGTGGCGTTTGATAAAAAAAAGTGTCTTTATGAACGTGGTATGGTGCCTGCAGTTATAAGTTCACGCATAAATCCTAAGATGAGCATTTCTGCAGTGCGAGTCCCCAGTGCCCGTGGAGCAGCAGCGTGTTTTCTTACAGTTTGTAAAATTGAATTAGATACGGTGGGGAATCTGACCTCTTGCCAGAGCCGCATATTTTTCACCCTCAGGTTTTAGTGTTCCTTGGGTATTTTTGTTTTCTCAGCTGGATCTGCCATTAGATCTTGTATCCACGCAGTCCAGTTCTATCTTTACCATCACTCCTTCTCTGCTCCGACCGCCCCTCCCTCCACGGGATCCTCCGACACGTACAAACTTTCTCCTCTGGCAACGCACCACCAACGTCGACGCGCGACTGTGGTTTTTGACATGCGCACTAGGGGCGCACGGGGTAGCAGAAGGTCGGTCTGCAAAATGTCCCACAAATATCAACTTATATAGAATAGATTTTAAGAGTTCTGTATAGGCAAATTTAGCACGTTCATTTGGGTTACATTTACAAAATAGCCCAATATTTGATAGAGTATGTTCACATACCATTACTAAAAAATACACTACTCTTTTTCATTCACTTTTGTAAGTGCAAAGTTTGATACTGGCTATGACTATACTTTTAGCAAATGCTAAGTGCTTAAATTGGGACAACAAACTGAATATTTCTAATGGTTAGCATCAGCCCATGTGTGCAACTTGCAGTGGTCTCGAAAAAAAAAAAAAAATAGTCACTAGATTACTTACATCCACAAATGAATAAATGTATTACCTTATGCTACCTCATTTACCTCATTTAAAACTGTAAGAGACACTGCTTTGTGAGACTGATGCAATTTCGTGTTAATATAGAAATAAATGTAACGAAAAGGGTACAAGCAGTGTATGATTTTTGATCCACGTAAAGATCAATGGGGACGATTGAAGATGTGGGCTACATGCAAATCAATACCAAATCAATATGCAAAATATACTGTACAATGCAAAAAGGAAACAAGAATTTGTTACAATAAGACAGACAGAGCCTTTTTTGTTGTTGCATGGATGCAATAAAATCAAAGGGAAAAAATTTTGAAAGCGGAGCAAAAATGAAAAGGCCAAAGATCATAGGGTTTTTAAATAAAGCCGCGTCATTAGGTAAAGAAAGAGCTGTCATCTCTAAGACACAACAGCCTCTGAGGGCCTGATGCAAGGAGGATTCAAAGATGCACGGGGGAAGTTGCCTTAGATTGCACCCTCGTGTTGTCAGAGTGTGTGCGTGTTTTAAAGGGGGTGGGGGTTAATGTTGTTCATAAGTAGTAGAGTCATTTGGCTAAGGCTGGACTGAAGAGCCAGGCAGATGGGTAAGTAGGGAAAGTGAGGTTAAGTGGCAGTTGGATGTTGCACATGTAAGTAGATCAAGAGAGGGGAAGAGAGTGAGAGTGTGTGCGGCACAGAGCCAACGCACAGTTTGACACTCCGGTAAGCACATGATATTTCACAAAGTGCCGCCCAGGCATAATTGTATAGGTATCTTACAATTTATTCCAACGTTTTCGACATAAAAGTCAGGCACAGGGTAAGTGTGTGTGGTTAGTTCTGGGGAAAATCGAAGTAAAAATAATTTAACACAGCGGACCGTGTTTCTGCCAGTGACAGTTTCCATCACGTTAACAATTCGAAACATACATTTGGATGAACAGCGTGGTAAGGTTCGATTTATTTTTGAGGCTTTAAATGCAACTGAACACTGTCAACATTAGACGTGTGTTTACATCAAAGCTGAGTTGTCTAACATGCAGACATATTCAGCTGTACAAAATGCCAACATTCTCATTTATTACTGCTACTACTTCTTAAAAAAAAACAAGAAAAGGCCAAACTGAACACTGTTTATAGCCAACATTTAATGCATATACCAAAACACACTTTTTACATGCAAAATCAACAGCTTTCCACTATATGTTATAATGTTCCTGGAGTAGTATTTCACTTTATTTGTGCAGTTTTTTCAAAGTTACGATCTGTTCTTCCTGGGTTATATTGTGTCATTGGTGAAACCTGAAACTGTCCTCCACATTTTTAAAGCCCATAATTTAACACCGGATCGGTTCAGAGCAGTTTTGCGCTCAAAGTTCAAAGTCACCATGAAACTGTTAACCATGCTGTTCAATGAAGCTTGTTTTTATTAATTTATTCCCACTGCTGTCCGCTGTGTTTCAGGGTTACCGTCTTATCTTTGCAGAGAGACATTATCTCAGATTAATAAAATGTAAATAATCAATACTGAGGGACCCAAAGTAATTTGTGTGTTAACGCACCATATGCATTTTGAAGTAAACATATCATTGAGGCTTATACATATTCTTTTGGGCATCATTAGCGTTATTTCGGGCATAGCCATCGACCTGCTAGCAAATGAATGTGCCTTTGATGAGCCATTGATTAAAAATGCAACATGTACGTTAAAAAAAAGAACACTTAGAGGGTCATTTATCGCGGGATTTACTAAGTAGCGAACGCGAGCTGGAAAATAGCATATGATCTGTGGACTTTGAACATTTGGAAGACAGTTTTGGGCACTATCTATGATGCAATAAAATGCAGGAAGTCCAAAAACGACGTGTGCCAAAGAAGAAACAGCCACGGTACAGGATAACTCAATTATAAATAAAGTGAAATGATATTCTCCAGGTATGGGGTTGATGAGTGAACAATGTTATAACACGGTTTAAAAGCTCGTAGAAGCTGACTTTGCATGATCCCCTTTAAACCTCATGTTTACAGTGATTTCTCTATTCAAATGTTTGCCATGAATTCCTGTTTTTTTTTTATTTCAGTAGGTTATAGTAAAAACATAAAGCAAAGGCAATGCAGAGATTACAACAGCGTGATAAATGGTGAGTTTAATGGAGTTTGATGTGCAGGATGTATCAGCGCTCCGGGCTGAACGGTCCTGTGTATTCCAGTGAATGGGCCACACAGCTTTGAGGCGCCAGCTGCGCTCAGTGCAAGTGCGTTTTGTGTCTGTCTTCTCTTATTGTACAGATTGGCCGGCTGTCCCGGTGGCAGGCCTGTCATGAGGCTGTCGCTGAGCTGTCATGGACCATTGTGACTGTGAGCGATTGATGGGGACCAGCAACAGGAAGAGCAAAGGCTGCTGGGAAACAGGAAATAGATGAGCTAAAAAGGAGGAAGGCGAGAGAGGAAAAGTTCATACGGATGTGTTTGTAAGAAGAAGAAAACAAGTTGTTAAAGTACATTAATGGTTTATTATTTTACCGATGGGAGCTCATTTCTAAAAATAAAGCATAACATCTGTATGTTGTATTATTACTGTCCTGATTCAACTTTCAAATCTTTTATTGAATTGTTCAAGGAATTTTCCAGAGATGAAAAGTACAACACGAATAGTATAACATTACAACAGAGCTTTGGAAGTACTTTTACAGATCTTTTAAGATCGTTCAACATGAGAATACTCTTTGGGTAAATGGGTTGTTGTTTATTGTTTATTTATTTATTTTTTCAATCATTCAAGACAGCCATGTGAGTAACTGAATAAGACATACACACAAAAAGTGAAGCATGTTTAATGAAGATAAGCTATATCAAGTTCAGGAGCAGGACCCCACCTCACGCATGCCCTTACCACCTGGTCCCCCTCCCACCACTCTTTCATCACTTTCTCCTTCTATCTTTCAGGTATGGAGGAGGAAAACTCATCGTCACATTTGAAGCCCCACAACAGCAACTTGCCACCACATTCGCCTAGATGATTGCCATCTTTGCTTGATTAATAATTGTGTATTTCACTCTATTTTGAGGTTGCGGTCCTTGTTAGTGAAAGAGCACTAGGATTGTCCAAGATCCCATTACATTTTATTATTTTCAAATAAAATTAAGGGAGTGTGGGAGGGGCTTATTTGAGCTCGTTTGGAGAATCAGGAAGTGTAACTACTGGATATTTTGTTTCAGCTATTTTCTATCAATAGTGCAATCTGACCATCAAAGTGTAGATAGTGATAAAGATGTCTTTAACATTATTACCAAATACCAGGAAAAAGCATAGTACTTCTTCTTTTAGAAACATACTCTTGTCATGCTTCTCAGAATTGTGTCACATTGCCTCAATTGTTTAAGAACACAATATGCTGTTATATTATTTTGCCTCCACGCTCTGCCTCCTATTCATTTCTTAAACAATCTTGAAATGCAGAGCTACTTCTTGAAAGCAGAGCTAAGCGCAATATAATGTTTACAGATAAGCCATCTTCAAACCATGACCAAATTCAGCTTCAGACATGATAAGTATACATTGGTTCATCGGTTTCTGGTCAGTTATTAGTATTAATTCAGGCTCCCCCTATCCTCCATCTCTCAGCACCACACACCTGCTACTTGGAAAAGTTAACACAAACAGTATTTGCAAATAGCGCCTCTTAACCTCTCCTTCCTCTGAATGTGCTGTGGTCTTGACTCCTCTCCAGTTTCTCTGTGAAGTTTCCTCCGCACTACTTCCAGAGCTGTAACGGTTGATATACAGAAAGTAATGGGCCACCTCTTCCTCCTCTCGCCCCTTCCTGCAATGCCTCTCAGTCGGCTGGTGGCTCTCACAGTCCTAATCCAATTCTACATGCTTTCCTTGGCTTGTTTTCATATAATCATTTTTTTTTTATCTTCTTCACTCAGGGTTAAATCTTTCTACTCTATATTTTCAATGTTGTTTACATCTTCTCCAGCTTTCTCCCATTGTCCTACTGTGTCTGATTTGCCGCTCATGGATGCTGGTTCCCCCCTTGCACAGATCGTCCGCCTGTCAATGGGAAGCAGCTCGCTGGAGCTGGGGGGTCAGACCCGGGTGAGTGGTATCACTACTCCGTACAGTATTTAGTTCTATCCACACCATACTGCCCGGTCCCACTCTTTTACCTCGCATGAGTTTCCACTTCAGAAGTCATCCCAGCAAGAGGAGCCAAACCCTTACACACTATAAAACGTCACTGCTCTATGAAAGGCATTTGGAAATAAAGTCTTATTTATGAGTTTATTCCATAATGAATACTTTATTGAAAAAGGGACACAGTCATGATTTAGTCCGGCAAAACCCAATAGATTTACTGGAACGTAAATCTGAGCTCTGCCTAAGTTAGCAGAAAAATACAAGTCTCCAGTGTACTTCATAACACATTTATTATAATTATTTTGCAAATGATTGACTGGGGGACACCACTTTTTAAGAATGGGCATCTTAGAAAAATCCTATTGGCCGAGTCACTTGTGCAACACTGCAAGAGATTTGTTGCGTCTCCTTATTTCAAAGTAGAATCGTTATGGTTTAGTCCTATTTCAGACCTGAGTTTGTTCTAATTTAGACCTGGTGTAGTCCTGGTACAGACCTGATTTAAAGCTGGCCTAAAAAAATTAAAGCGGTACATTGCATGAGTTTGAGAGCCACTGTATTCTTTTTACATATGTATAAAAATCACACATGTTAAAGGTTTGAAAAATTACAATATGGCTTGAAGACAACGCATGAGTTGTAAAGGAGTTCTGGTTGGGGGTATATCTAAAAGGATCATCTTCCCCTTCAGCCCCTTTCTGGCCTCAGTCCAGAGTCTCAGAGGGTCGCTGGGTCCTGAGGAAAAACACGTCGTCCCCTGAACACCCCTGAACCAGCGCTGGCCTGTTTACTTTGGCTTGAGCCTGACAGCTTTACTGATGTTACATACAGCCACACAGGGACCCCAGGAGGAGAGTGGGGGGACCAGGAGCTCAAGACGCTGGAATGATAGAGGTGGAAGTCTTTTCAGTCGGTACTTGAGTAAAAATATTTCTGCAAATATTCATGAGACAGAGAACAGTGTTGAGGGTACTGCCAATACTTTTCTTCTTTTTTGTTGCTCAATGAAGCGTGAATATACAAGGACATCTGTGAAGAAAAGTCAATATTTTAACAGGAGCTTATGTTACTCATCACAGCTTCCATGTTGGTCATAGAAAGAGAATGAGCAAAATGGAAATGCTCTGGCTATTTAAAGGTGAACATCACATGGTAAGCATTTCCCCCCATAATTAGGCAAACTCAAACACCTGACATTTTATAGCCACCTGGTACCCATAGGTGGCATCACGTCCTCTGGCTGTAGGGAATCAAGAACACATGTGTGTTTTGCGCCTTCTCACTTATGTAAATATGCACCTTATATCTAATATGTCCATCACGCAATGTCTGTGTAATGTCAATCACGTAAAAACAAACATTTCAAAATGTATCTTCTATAGAAGTGTAGAAACATCAGAATCTGTAAAAAAAAAAATACAGTTGTTTTGGTCATTACGTTTATTCACCAATGCTTGTGGAGAAAATATAGTATTTTATAGTATTTTATTTGGGTCGCGGCTTGGAACCCTAGGATTATGTTGGGTCCTGACATTATCCCAGTTGAGAACCAATGCTGTATAGTAGGAGGAATTACTCAGCACAAATCCTAAAATGAAATTAATGTTGTAGTCTGTTTTACTTTTCAGCTTAATTAATTTCTAACAGACCCACTTTCATGACCTCTTCTGTTCCAACATCTGGCGGTCTCGCTTTAGGCCTGATTACTGTTATTTGCTGCATCACTTCTCTAATGGTTCAGGCTACGGCTAGGGTATCTACAAAACGTACTCGTATGTCATTTTTTTTCCAAACTCCTCCTCAACACCTCTGTACAAAGACTTTGATATAAGATTCTAGACACAAAGCTTCAGACATAAACTCGTGTGCATCCTGTCTGCCTCATCTGTGCTACATTAGATCTTTCCAGTGCTTGTAGTTTGTCCACATGTAGGCGTGTGTTTGTGGAGGTTACCCCGCAGCAGGGTTGGGCCGGGCCACAGGGGTCGGTGCCTGGAGTGGAGGTCCATGTCCTGCCTCTAAGCTCTAAGCCTTGTTTGTCTGTCCAGAGCAGCTGGACGAGCTGTAATAATACAAACAGGCCTTTGAACAGGCTGCAGTGTTGTGCCGCCGCATCTTGAGTTACATCCCACACACATGCACAGGGCAAGGCACCATAACAATATCTCCATCAGAGACACACGTGTGAACAATGTGGAATGGCACAAAGGAATGCACAGATACACCTCACAGCTTTAATTCAGACCAGGAGAATGCAGGCTTCATGGTGATGACTACTAAATATGCCATCAGTGATTTTCTAATCGATTATCGAAATTCTGCGTCTGACACTGTTTGTCCGGCCCTCTCTTGTTTGTTTGTTTGTTTGTTTGTTTGTGTGGACCGAGGGGTGGCTTGCTTGTTGTTTATTTACTGCGGATCATTTGTCACAATAAATCATTAGGGAAAGACACACAGACCATTCACACTGATTGAGGCTTACACAAACATGTCACACGTAGGATGCCGTCACTGGGACGTCCCGCAAACGGCAGCAGCCACCTCTGAGAAAAGGGAGACACAGTTGACTGCCAACTCACTCCACTACAGTGACGGATGACTTCCTCCGTGTTATGTAATGTGCTGAGGGCATCGCCTGCCCTCTCTGTACACTCTGGGATACGAGGACGCAGGGATTTAAAGCCCAGGCTTTTGGGTCACCCCCCCGGGGAGCAGCACTAGACTCTGACACGGAGTGTGAGACAAGGAAAGTGTAGTTGCACAATAATGATGGGTTAAACTGCTGAGTATTGGGAAACGTCAAACAGTGTACTTTATAAAGGTAATGTCTTTAATTTCATATGTGAAGATGCCATTCAAATCAAAGAACCTCCATGCCTGACTGGCACATGCTGATCCCGCGAGTTCTGCTGGGCTCGAGCACCCACCCGAACCCTGGTGAATTTGCCCTGATTACAAAATGATTCAATAGATATAACCTGTAAATCACAAGAGCTCTCCCTTTTCTTCTCCTCACATACGAGCACGTCCATTAGATTAATATAGATGTGGCAGCAATGGGACGTTCCGCTTGTTTAGCTCTACAAGGGGAGCGCTCATCTCGTAAGCAGGAGTTTGTGAGATTGAGCCTTCGTCAATAAAAAAATAATAAAAAAAAGTGGTTTGGGCTCTTGTGTTTCCATCAACATGCCCTGTCCTAAAAATAAACCAATAAGAGGACAAACATTTATGATTATCAATACTTACTTTTGGCCCTAAAACAATTTGCTCGATCCAGGAAGAACATGTTTAGGCTTGCCAGATCAAGGGACAGACAAAATGGCTGGCTGAGAATACAATACATAAATATTTATAATATGTAGATAATTGGTAAATATTAAAAATGCACAACGAAAAAAATGAAGCCACTATGGACCATACATCAAAAAACAACATCGCACACTCATGAGCCGATGTCCACATTTTTAATATAGGTGATCACGTTTCGGCATTAGCCACTATGGACCAACCATGTGTTTGAAGATATATAGGAAACCAGAGGACACAGGGAGACTATGCAAACTCCACATAGAACGGTCTGGTTCAAAATTCCAGCCCTGGACGCTCTTGCTGTGAGAAGAAAAAGTCAAATGTTTTGATTTGGACTTACTTATCTTTGCCTTTACAAATTCTACAGTAGATATAATTTCAGTATCTTTGTAAATTCAAACTTTGGATTTGTAAGAAGAATCTGTGCGGATTTACCTGACTATGGGTTACACAGAGGTGAACATCTGGTCACTAAGACAGTGGAGATAGAGTTACTTATCCCTGTCAGCATGATGGGAGTATGAGACTGTGACAGACACTCAGAAAACAATCTCAGTATGTTGCTTAGGATTTATGGCACATCACTGGACAAGTTGCAACCCTAAAGCACTTGGCCAGACTCATTGTCAAATTGTCATGCATTTGCATTTGAATTTGCTCATATTTATTGGACCATTTAGTACAAATTTAGGATTAGATTTTCCCGTTTCCAATTGAAACAGCATAACAGCAAAAGAGAACAAGTTGTAAAAACAAGTCGCCTCTTCTCTTTCCACAGATGGGCTGATCTTTGACCTCTACCCCAGGCCTTGTGTGAGTTAGTAAACTGTTTCCAAATGACCTCAACATCTGACCACCCTGTTCTTAAGCTACAATAAAACAGCACTCGGCTTAAACCAACAAAAAGCCTGACATGGTCTTGTTTAACTCACATTGGAGCATGATTTCAAAATCCTCAACTTTACATTATTTATGCTGTATTTTACAAAGGTAACACAAACACTGCTCTCCATATATCAGCCGTATTGACTTTCTGCAAACTTTGTGGGAGTGCACAAGACTTGGTTCAGTGAGTTTTCGGTCTCCCTCTTCTTGTTTTCCCAGGGCATGCCGGGGTTTGTTGTTGTGTTTTTTCAGTGACTCCTCCGTCACAGTGTTCATTAGTTAATGAAGGGCGTAAAGTATTTGTGGTGGGAAGGTTAAGGTCACACATTGTTTGGATAAACATGCACATCATGCACATGCACTTTTAGGCCCATGAGTCAGCACTGTTGGTCCCTGTAGTGTAGAAGCTGCTGTAAAAAGGATCCATGTTTTATATCACTGACTGTGCCCTATCCCATTACAAAACGTACCCTTGATATTCTTATGCTAGGAAACCGTATATAGGGAAGCATCATTTTCTTTTGATATTGATATTTGATATTGTGATTTCAATCATATTTGCAATTATTAAAAAAAAACACGTAATACAAAACATTCAAAATGCACATTTTAAAGATTTTCTTGATGTTTAAGAAGCATCCAGATTTGAGAAACTGTTGAACTAACACAGGAATCACAAGACAAGAAATTGTTGTAAAGGTTTTCAGGACACTGAAATGTACAGATGATAAAACTGATACTGGTCAAAATCTCCCCCTCTTCAACCCCAATACAATATGTGTAGACAGTGTTTGATGCGGACGAGTAGCACCCAAACTTTATTACGACTGACGATACATTTGCATGCTGAGATTGTTCTGCACAGTGTGCAGTGACAAACACAACAACAAGAAAACAAAGCGGTTCAATATGGATTTCAATAGATTCGACAAAAACACATTTTCCTAAGCCTGTTTAGTTGGACCTTCACGGGAGAGTGATGGAGGAGACTGAGAAAGAAATGACACAAGAACAAGCCGAGAAGCTAAAAGAAATGTAACACAATGAATAAACACAGCAGAGTAGTGCCGGGGCGGGAGGGTGCGCAAAGGCGTCAAGAACCACAAAGCAATGGGTGCAATCATAATAATGCATCATATTTGGTTGTCTCTGTGCCTACAGCAGTGAGCAGGGTGTGGGATGGATGAGAAGTCTTGGAGGGGCTATCATGAGCACATCTGCAGAAAGCATTAAAAGGCTGTGTACACAGCGTGACGGTGTGTTTTTTCTGCCTGACCACGACTCGGGCCTGCGCCGCTAAACCGGGATCAGGTTTCAGCGCTGGTCGGTGGGGGGCCGTCTCCAGTAGACGCCTGATGATTTAGTCAGGTGTGAGCGTGCACTTTCCAATTTAGAGGGAAATAAATTAGAAGTGATTTTTTATGAGGCCTCTATCTCAGGCTGTCTCTGGGCTGCAGCTCCCTCCTGTTGTGCACTGTCAGCCCAACTGATGTGTTTATAAAGAGGGCTGCCGTGGGACATCCCGTATCAACACACATGTCCAGAAACACATGTGCTCATCCAAACTCAGGAATGAAAACAATGGTAACAAATGCACAGCATACTTATATTTTCTTCGGCAATTTCCGAGTTGATCAAATAAACAGCTTCCAGATGCAAAGAGTGAAAAGGTGATGTTTAAGCGAAGCAGGAAAACACAGGTGTGTTAGTGGAAGAGGAAGCAGAGCAGAACACCTCCAGATGATGTCGGGAGGTGAGCGAGATGTGTTTGAGCTCCGCCGGGGTCTAAAGACAGGAAATCCAAATCCCAGCTGACCTTTGACCTCTGTTTGCTTCCCTTTGCTACTGCTCCCACACAAGGCTCTGCTGCCAGCACTAAATTATGGATTTGTCTTGTCTGCCTCACTTGTCCTCATCATATTTAAATGCAATTATGCAACAGTTTCTGTTAGGTCTCATATCATTCAATGTTTTCTTTTAAAACGTCAAGCACTTAACAATACATGTAATGATTAAAAATAGGGTGAACTGCATTGATGTTAAATCACGTGTGCTATCAGGTATAACCAAGGGCGTAACGTTTTGTAAGATATTAGGAGGGTCGAGAGGCAATCCCTTTGAGGGGGTCTATATAGTTGGGGGGTTATAACGCCCCTATCCCCCCATATTTTTTGCCCATATGTATAACAATAAATGCCCCACACGACACCATGAGGTGGTTAGAACACAAAAGTAACTCTGCAAATATTGATAATACATGCATGTGTGGTTATCCACTGTAACATTGTTCTGGTTGTCAATCAATCAATCAAACTTTATTTATAAAGCGATTTTCATACTGAAAGGTATCACAAAGTGCTTTACAGATTACAACATTTAAAACAATACGCCTGGCGTACCCTCCCATCCCGTGTGTGTGTAACGTTTGCATATTATACAAACGTTACACACACACACTCACACACCGTCTACGCACACGGTGATGTTTGAATGTCGTTCTTGGAAGTACTGTAGTTCTGCCTCAAACTAAGGAGTGGATGACAGCACTTTGTGGGAAATTAATATATAATATTAATTTAATAATAAGTGGCAATATGTCGCTGGTAAAGTCTGTCGACTCCACACACACTGGATCAGTAACTCAATCAGATTGGGAACTTTTTACTGAGGAGGTCAAAGTCTCCTTCCTTTATGAGTTGTTGCAACATGAATGGGAGCAGTGAGGGAAGAAGGGAGGAAACGAGAAGCTAAATGAAGAGTGCGAGAGAGCGAAAGTGCGGGTGTAGTTTTTCTCAACTCTCGCCTATAGCGAGGTGAGGGGTAGAGGCCCAGGGGCACAGTCTGGGTGGTCACCTACGTGTGTTTATGTGTGTGTTAATGGGCGTGTATGTGTGCCCAACAGCTCCAAAGAGAAAGCCCTTTTTCTCTTTTCCTTTACAAAGGACTGTAAACACAAGTATTTCTTCATTTATGCAAAGCCTATGCATCTTCGATCCAATGCTCAAAACAAGTTGCAGAAATATTTAAAACATGTGGCAGCTATCTATGGGTGTCAGTCACATGACTTTTTCTTTAAGGGATAGCGTTTTGTTCAACATTTTTTTGAATGGTTAATTACTATATTCCTAAACTCTTAAAAAGCCAGAGAGATAGGCTTTATCAGAGCAAAACGACTCGTAAAAGCAACCTAGCGTCTGCACTCATAAAAAGTGCAGTTTCTCAGAGAATTCTCTTTCAAAAGGCTGTCAACAGATGCTAAACCTAAACATTTTTAGACAGTCAGCCTTCACCTTCTTCCAAAGCCCTATATCTATTTCTCCCTTAATATAAACAAGTGCACATGTCCCTGCCTTTGGTTCAATATGAAATATTTAATATCTCTGCACTGGCCTCTCGCGCACACCCACACCCACTTTGATGTACTGATCTGTTTCTGCTGCAGCACGTATATCTCCAGCACACAGTATGTACGGCCTATAAGTCCAAAGCACTGTGAAATTAAACAGCTTTGATCCACAGCTACATCTACGACAAAATGTGTTTGAGGAGGAGAAATTCAAACCTGGCAGGAACAAAAATGGATGGATCAACAAGATCAAGCGACATGAGGGTGAGAACATTCATTTCAGATGGCCCAGGCCCCGACTGAATTGGTCCTGCATGCCGTTTTTCGACCTGGTGTCATGTTCAGCAAAAGCTTTATGTGTTGTAAAGTTGGAGCGGTTTTGGCACAAGCATTGGCTCCTGTGCACAAGGAAGACCTGTCTGATTCCCATCATGCACTGAGGCTGCACATCTGACATGCCGGCAAAAAGTAACAGTCTTGACACCTTTAAAATAGAAACTTGACTCACTCTGATGCTAGAGTGCAGGGATGTCCACACTCTGTTGGCCCTCGTGCTTCTCTACAATTTAAAAGTACTTTGTCATTATAACCTCAATAGCAAACGTTTTGGTGTGAGACAGACCATTAAAGTTCAGAGGCTGAGCTAAATGCACCTGTGTGAATGCTTCACTGCATTCACCACTGGTCTAAGGCCCTTCACTTCAAGCAAATTTCAGTATAATTCATTTAATTGCTGCACTTTAGATAAAAAGTAACATCACTGTAATATTTTAAACACATGTAGCACAAAATTATTCAGATTAACCTTTTTCCAGAAGCGTCTCTTTCATCACATTTCACTATACATCCAATAACCCATTATTCACATGATGCTCAATTGTACGAATGAACTAAGTAAAAAATCTAATCACACACATCATTTAACACATATAGGCATCAATGTAATAGTTCTGTATCAGGCCTCTACAAACACATTTACTATGATTTGTTTAACTACACTTACCTTACATGAAAGAAAATGAAAGTTCTAAAGAAACCTTTCATTTGAGAGAATCCATTTGAATATGCTGAGTTAAACCTTACTTTACCTTACTTTACTGTTGGTACAGAGGAACAACAAGTCCCAAAAGGCAGTTGGAGTATTTCAGTCCATGACCTGCAGTGGGCGCTGTTCTGCCATTACTTGTGACACCTGCACAACGTATGTGTGCAACCAAATAATGAGAAGCTCCTACAGATGGATTGGGATTTACTGACACAGTAAACAGCTGATAATAGCCAGCCGGATTGGCATTACTTTTCACAGTAGCTCCAGACTGCTGTTTAAAATCTGATAAGGGCTGGCAAGGCAAGTTTATTTGTAGAGCACACAATTCATACACAAGGCAATTCAAAGTGCTTTCACAGTTGCATAAAATTACAAGAAAACAGATCAAATCAATCATTAAAACATCAACATAAAAATGTATCAATTACGGTAAAAGGCAAGAGTGCAGATAAAATACTTTCAGTTTAAGAAATATATTAATGATCATCATTTGTTACTTTCTCTGTACTAGACATTGTACAAGAAATGAAACAGCTGTTGTTGTGTTTTGTATCTACTCGTTTCTGTTTATTACTGGATGAGTTAAAATAGGGCTTTGTAAGTTTGGTCTGTGTCAAAATAGCCGATGTGGTGTGATGTATTGTAAATTGGATATAGATATTGTGAGTGTTGTAGTACATTCTTTTGCTGTTGTTTCTTTATTATTGTTCTTTATTATTTGTTGTTACCTTGCCCTATGTTCCCTTGTTTCTGATTTGTTTATGATTTATTACCTTGCACTACGTTCCTTGCTTTGATTGTTAAATGAAAATGTTATTGTTTTTATTTTGGCTAGACTAACTGCACAATTAAACAAATAAACTAAATGCATATTAAATGTAAAAAGCAATGAATGGGTCCAGCAGCGATCAATAACTATACAGAGATGTCTTCCCACCCCATTTACCAATCTTAGTCCAAAACATTACTGTTAGTGTAATCTATAAAAAGCCGGATAAACACTTGAGCCTGAGCTTTCAAAGGACAAGCACAGAAAACAGGCATCATTAATGTGGTGCATCCTGAACCATCAACATACTTCTGCTTTTTATTTCCGCGACACTTCAACCCTTACCCTTCCCCAGTAACCGAGTGCATGTCGCTTGTGTATTTTTGCAGACACAAAGATACGACATACCGTCCTGGAAGAGACTAGAGGTATTATGTTGAGGTCCAAACAAACATCAACATTATTTATGTCATTTTATCTTAATGGCAACATAGTACAACTACTGTAGTTATACTGTAACTACAGTAGTTGTACAGCAAGCACTGAGAACATGATAATGTCAAGGTTGATTAGCAAAGCACAACAGACAGGAGGTCTATTGTCAGGCAGAAGAGACTTTCAGTATTAATATATCTTTTAACATCAACATCAAATGCATTCACAAAACTGAAATTGTACACATTCAGAGCATGGGGTACTTATTTCAAATAAAAAACAAAAGTGAAACTGGATAGTATTTTGATAATATTTTGAAAAACGAATCTAAATATTTTGCAGTAAAAGGCAACCCTTCTCCTAAAAAGTAAACCGCTTAGTTGACCAGCTTCTAAACAATCAGAAGCTCCCCATAGAGGGTACATAAAATATAAGTGCAAGTTTTAAGGGATACCCAAGTCAATGAGGATTGGGAACCACTGTACTAGGATGTATGCAGTATATTATATGATAAATATATAAAATACATTGAATTTCCCTGCAGGAACCCAGAGAGATGTGAGGGAAGCCTGAGTGGAAGAAATGGCTGACACTTTCATTCAGGTCAATTGCCAAAATAGGTCGACTACGAAATGTACTGTGCTAGTAAGAAAACCACACATCTTTACGTAAAGCCACTTGCCCGCCTCTCTCTTCTGAAACAGCATCCCACACACTACAGCCAGGCGCATATTTACAAGAGAACAACAGCAGCGTACAGTGGAAGTGCGTTGGCAACGGGAAGAACAGGGTTTTATTGCTCAGACTAAAATAAAACATGAGGACTTTGTGGTTCACAGTGCAGTTGGAAAGACAAATATTTTTTTTACGAGCAAGAGAAGTCCAGGGACAGCAGGCTATATACAAGGCTGTAATGATTAAATGGATGAGGTATTAAAGCCTGTTAAGTTGTGGGCTGCGGGTTCCTGACCTGGAGAAGAGTTTGTCGGAGCAGCGTGATGAGGCGCGGCAGTACAAACACACATTTACAGAAGGCAAATATAGAGACGCAGCCCTTTTCTTTAATAACCTTGGCAAAGAACAAGCTTCAGTCAATCTTTGGGCTAGAGTGTGTATTGCAGTTTAATAATGACTTCTCAAGGAAAACTAATTGACAGGATTGTACGCAACTCAAGTTTGAAAGAAGAGAAAAAAATAAATCACATACGGGTCTGAGTAAAAATTTGTATGGAATTACATATTCAGTTTTAATTATAACATTGGATTCTGTCGCTATAATGCACCACCGACACACTTGATTCCAGCTGGGGTTTTCTTAAACATTCCCCCGGGCTGAGTGAAAGGATCAGAAGGCCAGAGGCACAACATTAGCAACAAATACAATAGACATTGATACTTGACCATTCTGATTTACTAATGAAATACTGACTTCAATAAAACATACCAGTCTTAATCTGTCTCTTCTAGTAGATCAGCTGAAGGGACACTAATGAAACCCACAAACAACACGTGTGTGACATGTTGGGAAAAGCAGGAAGAGCTCCGTTGTTCTTGGAGAGTGGACAGAGTGGCGGGTTTTCAAACGCTTCCTTTGCAGCGCCGAGTATCCCTCTGTCGCTGCGCTGCAACAGCTCTACAGCTGAGGTGTCCTCCTGGTTGTCATTATGCGTGTGTCTGGGTGGTCCGGTCCCATCTCGCTCTTTCTAATAGTTTTATACTGTGGTGTGTCCTGGCAGTGCCCGGAGCAATGAGTGGTGGAGGGTTTGGGGAGGGTGTGCAGAGCAGTGGCCCCCGTCCAGAGGAGCAGACGACAGGTCTAATAAAGCTTCACAGGGTCTAGGCCCATCGCTCTTAGCACTTCCTCCCTGCTGCCCTCTTTGGTCCCGGCTGCCCCCTCGGCCAGTCGCCCCCCTGGCAGCACATGTGGTCCCATCCAAATAGGACCCAGCTGGACTTCCACCTATCCCTATGTTTCCGACTTAGCCCCTGTTCGCACTCTATTCTCTTCTTTTTCCCCTTTCAAACCCAGATGGTTCTCCTTTAGACTCAGTCAATGATTAAGAATTATTTTTTTGATTTTTGTACAGTATATGGTGATTAGTAATCTGATTATCCCTGCATATGTGTTGAGAATTTTACATATATATTGAACAACTGGGCCACTTGTTGGCTTGATATAGAAAAGAATGATTTAAGTTTAGTCCAGAGATAACTTAAGATAACTCTTCCTCTCTCATGCTACAGTCCGACCACAGCCCCATAACACATTCACACTTCCGGGATGTAAACAGGGTGGTGCCAATCTCCACGTTTTTATGACACTGAGGCAGAGCAAACAAACAGACTGGAGAATTTTACACAAGATCGTGTGCTGCATTCGTAATGCCACACACACAAAAATACTTACTTCCCTCAGCAATGAACGCTAAAAAGTACACATGACATCTATTTCTAGTGAGTCTGTGTGGCTGTCCATAGTAGCCTAAAGATTATGAATAAGTGCCACGTTTTGTCGTAGGATTTAAATGCTGGCAATAAATTTCTCTAATTGGAACATGACAATATCTTTGACGGTCCTTACACTGAGGGCAGACAACCATTGGTGAACTCTTCACTCACATCTTCTCATTTCCAGCCGGTAAAGATATGTTCACTCAGATGAATGGTTGGCTCTGACTGTGTGGTCCTTTTGCACATGGTGTTTCTGTGGTTCCACTGCGTGTCTCACAAGAGAGACATGGGTGCGGCAAAACTGCGCGTGTGATCTTGAATTCATTATATCTGACCTGATCTGTCCCAGGGATTGAAGCGGAGAGACTGAAACTGGCACATTTAAAAACGCCAACAACCAAACTCCACCACTGGACCAATGAGGTCAAATGAATAGATGTGCCATGTCACTGCCGAAGACTGCCCCAACTACAAGACTGGCTGAAAAGTTCTTATAACAAAACAAACAACAACAACAACGTGAAGTGCTGCCACTGTCTGATTACTGATTTAAAATTACAACATAGTACTTCATTATTTGAACACATAAAGTACCTTAAAAAAGCTCACAAAAGTATGTGACTTTACATGGGTAAATGGTTTCAACTTACAGAGCGTTTTTAATCTGTTTTTAAATTAAAGGCACTATACCTGATTTTATTTCTAGAATTTATTTTTGTCCTCCTTTAGTATATTGTAAACGTTTGTGGGGGGAAAAACACGGTGTATCTAATTATAAAACATTTGTATTAATTTCATTAACTTTCAGGTTATTTTTGTAGCATTTTTGTGAACTGAGCTGACGTAATGCTTAAAACTTGAAATGTCACATCACATTTCAAGTAGTGAAATTTGCAGATAAACTTGTCCCTGTGACAAATTTGGATGTGAGGCAAAAGTGTTAGGAAAGTTAGGAATGAGTTTGGACCCTAACAATCAAAAAGTCAGGTATAGGGCCTTTAAGGAACCCACCCATTCCCACTCTCATTCATACACCAATGTACACACACATTGGAGGCAAGGTGGGTGAGGTGTCGTACCCAAGGACAAAACGACAGTGTGCACCAGCAGGAGCCATGATTCGAACCCCCAACCTTCCGATCATGAGACTCTATGAGCTCTACCATCTGGGTGTCTAAGAGACTGTGGCAGTTTACAAATCACAATGTGCAGTTTAATAACTTTAAGCTTGAGATATTGCCTAATGCGTCATGGTGCACTTACATCAGGTAAGATGTACTTACTGGTAAGACATAAAACAGATGGTGTTTTTGTAGCATAATTATTTGATGAGGTTGAGTGAAGGGGATCCCTGAAGTTCCCCTGTTATGTTACTTTGGCCCCTCCCGTCCCTGTGTCCACACGTCCTGGAGCTCAGGAAGTCCTGACATGTTTATGTGTGACAGACGTCCAGGCTAAACAGGAAGGGACAGGAGACCGTCACCTGGGACTGGCCTGGGACTACAAGAAATGCCCTTACTGTGGAGATTGGGATTCTCATTGCTCACTGCTCACGGACAATACTGACATTTTATTTATTTATATAAAATGCCATGGTCTCCATTTTGTATCACCTTAGCTGTAATTGAATTATTAATTGATAGTTAAGTTATAAAGTAATAAATAACATATTTTCTACAACACATGCTTAAACTGCCTACCAAAGCAAATATATAAAAAAAGTGCTGTAATTTGTGATTTACAGTACAGTATTTGAAATAGTCGCCTTGTCAGCTGTACCAGTTTGGCACACTGGAACTGAATTCCCAGTTCTATATTGATACTTGAGGCATAGACGTGCAAGTGCTGCGAAGGATACACTGTCCATGCAGAACTTAAAGTAAGGTGCTCAGACAGAAAAATAAATAGTTAGAGAGAAGAGGAGGAAAGCCAGTTTGTTTGAAGTCAGGAGCTGTGGACTCAGGCGCACACACAGATGAATCATCCTGTTTAGGAAACCTGAACACAGCCTTGCTATAAAGCAGCAATATGCAGCAATAACACGTCTCCAAGCCCTGGCTCTGCCTGAGTAACCCTACACACATGCTCATGATGTCAGATTAGCATTAAGCGTTAGCTCGCCTGTGTTTATACGTCTGCAAATGTGTGTGTACTCAATGTGGTGGACGAGATGTCTAGTATTGTTTTTTGGGCAGAAAGAGAAATGTAAACAGCGGAAGGCAGTGGCTGAGTCTGAGTGGAGAGATTGTGTGTTTGTGTGGAGTTGTGGAGATGATGACATCAGTGACTGGGCTGGTCTGAGCGCTGAGCTCTGGTCAGTGTGAGCCTGTCACACAGATGCTGAGCCACTGCACGCCACGCACCACCAGAGCACTCAGCCCGTGGCAGGAGCACGCTGCTGCCTGACGGGGCTCTGCCAAGAGTTGTCAACTCTATGACAGCTTAAATTGTTCAGTGCTACAAACTGCAGAGAGAAAAGTCCAAGTCACACTCAAAAGCAGCATTATTTCTATTATTGAAAGTTTCTTAAGGTTTATGACTAAACGTGAAAGTTAGTTATGTGTCAATTGAAAATGATTAAGATTAAGTTTTGTTACCGTGTCTCTTTTACATAAGATGTAAATGAGTTAGGCCTCCACTAATATATTTATTTCAAACTGATTTATGCACATGTAATTAATGTCACTTATGACCTGACCCTCTGAACAGCCAAAGCTTTGCCCCCAGGTTGGGAACCACTGAGTTAGGCCTATTGATGTTCATATGGGTTTTACAGAACCCAGGTCCTGGCCAGGGTCTAGGCCACTCTTTTCTCTGAGTTTCATTGCAAAAGATAATAACCACATGAAGTCGGATTGCAATGGGCTCAATCCTAAAATCGGATGCTGCTATTCATCATTCAGAAAAATGGTCAACAAGCTTGTGAGATAAGTTCTTAGAATACAGGGTGCACAGGAAGAGAGACCAAAGGAGATAGTGAGAGATCTATAAGCGCAGAGTTTCCATGCAGCAAAGACACACATTTAAACTTTGTCAACAGTGTAGAAGTTGAAAAAGAAATAGTCAAGTAATTTCCGGTTCAAATGATCTATAAATGTGAGTCTTTGAAGTTTAATTATTGTGAAGCAAACATTAAAAAAAATGAAGATAAATCCATATGTTGTGTGTTTGTCGTGTCATGATCATTGCATCTTGAAATCACGTCAACCTTGTGAGATGCATTTTCCTTTGTCATTTATTTAAAACCTTTTCACAATTCTCCAGCCTGCGGTTGGAATACAGTATGACTATGGCAATGTTGTTCTGCACTGGCCTTGACTGAGTTGAAACAGATTAAATAAAGTGCTGCTCTGCAGCTGAACCTACACACTGACCTGTCAGGGTGAGTGCATGAGTAAAGAATCCTGCCAACAGGGATTGATAGAGTATCACATTTACAGTAGTGTTTTATTAAGTATTTGGTTAAAGACCACCACCATTGGCCAGGCTCCACAAGCAGATTGAGAATGATAAGACTTCTCGGGCTGTACAGCTCATTGGTTCTTTTTCTGTCTCCATCAGAGAAGGTGGTCTGTGTTTGTCCTGCCGCTTGTCTTTGATCCCTCTCATTTTTGAGGATGTTTCATCCTCATGACCCGTACAAAGCATCTCTCCCCACAAACAGTGCCATTCAGGGCCAAGCGTCAGGCTGTTGAGCAGAGGACACAACGGCAGAGGAGCAAGAGAGGAGAGAAGATGAGAGAGGAGCATGTGGTTTCACCCACTCCGGAGGTCCCACAGCAGCCCCTCGCTCTCAGTGGCCTACCTCCAGAGGGCCTTATTCAGAGACCTACCTAATGAACACTCCTGGCCTCATTCACCTCCACAATGGAGCCCTCCACTGCCATTGAGCCTGCTCACAATGGACAACATCGCTCCAATTAAAGTGCAGAGACAATGCCCTGGGAAGGTGAGGGGTGAAGGAGGTGTGCGCGGAATATGTGCGGCCGTGAAGGATCGAACTGGGGGGTCAGCGAGGTATACAGGCCCGGCCCGACACAACTCTTCGAAGGTTCACTGAAGTGCCGCTGCCTCTGATGTGCTATTTGGATCAGTAAGAAGCAATTAGGTGCCCCTTCCCTGCACATCCCAAGCCTTTATCCTCCCCCAAGCAAATGCACTGTGTTTGAATTACACACACAGACAAAAAAGGCAATGACCGGGTGCGTCCAGGCTGCCATATCTGAGTGGACAGTGGAAGCAATGACATGATTACATGTGCTGATAATTAGAAAAAAATATTCTTTGATAAATAAAAATACGGAGGGATTAAATGATACTGAGAAAGTTAACATTGATGTTCTGAAAATGGCACTGGCACAAACCACTAAAGAGTTGCATAATGTCGAATGTATTATTGACACAGTGGTTCTAAATACAGAGCCTGTGGAGACGTGACATTTGATGAAGACGAGGATGGGCTCGACAGCAAACAGAGATGGGAACAAAGGCGGAGCGTTGGGCCATGGTAATGCTGCTCACTCATGAATGTGGCATCTGTGGCGTTAAAGACGCGTATACATCTGTCAGCATTTGGTTAAAACTCCTGCTTGGATGTCTCTATTGACACGAGGACCTGCGTTAAGGCATGTGTGCTCCCAGTGGGTCTGACGGGTCAATCAAGTGGTGCATCGGAGGAGCATAGGACACAGACTGCAGTGAGCCGTCAACGCTCCTCACCCCTGGGACCCCTGTGCTTAGCTGGTCCATAGGGATGCCCCGCGTAGCCACAAATCTGCCTAAATCCCTCTTACTGCTAAAACACATGACTGCAGGGTTTGACCTCTATATTGCGACTCAACATGCAGAAGTTAGTTAACGTTTAAGGGTGGACGATTTCCTTCCTTTTGTGGGTCTGCCTCATACTGTAGCTGGCGATTTTTTTTTAATCTATATCTTTTATCTTGAGTGCGATGGCCTCAAACCGAGCCAACCAAAATAAACAATAATATAATTAACCTTGTGAACAAATATTGCTACACAAAGAACTCAATTGATTTGGATTATTAATTCTTATTTCTATCACTGTGTTCATGGCTTTACAATTCAGACGTGATTGAACAAGGACATATTTTGTTGTTGCCAAATGCTTGACCCCCTTTCTTGTTATGTATTTAACTCAAGGCATTGACCCATTCTAGTGATTTTGTGTACAGCCGTAATCTCCGAGTGGTAAGGCTAATAGTATTATCTTTTGAGTGTCTGTCCGATTAGCTGTCCTACCCTCTTTCTTTCTGGAGACGTTTTTTTTTTTTGTCACAGCTTTGGCCATGTTTTGTTCGAGATCTCATCTGCCCTCAATTTACTCTTGCCGTGACCTCCCAACCCTGACCTGTCACTGCAGCGTTCCTTTCTTTATTGCTGAAAGCCATATTGTTTTCAAATGAAAAAGGACATAAATACTTGCTAATATTCAAGAGTCTCACTCGAGTGGAACTGAGAGGAGCAGTAAATCAGGGCCCGATGAGGGGAGTCCCACCACTATGGCCGATGTAGAGAGTGAGGACTTCTTTTTGTGTCTTTGGAGAGTGGTTTTGTTTGTGTGAGTGTGTCTATAGTGAATGTGGGGGGTTCGTTTTTAGAGTTTGTCTTATTTCTTGATGGCTAGTGTTGCCTCAGACCTCCTTGGCTCTTCCTCTGCAGTTCCTGTGGCCTCCCTGGGCTTCCTCTGGCCATGAGACCCAGGACTGCTCTGGGACCAGCGCTTCTGAGGAGGAGGAGGTGGTGGTGGAGGTGGTATCATGTTCTCCCTCTCTCCTGCTGTAGATTTATGGGGGCTCAGTCCTTCTCTAAATATTTGCCTTTCCCCCTGTACGGTGGGAGATTGATGGCCTTTGATGTGGGGGGGTGATGGAGAGTGGAGGCGCAGGGTGTTGGGATGGAGCAGGGGAGACCTGTTTGGAAAGGCAAAGACTATTTGTTGGGTTAATTTTTCTTACCATAAGTTTTAGGAACTTGCATGCTTCTGAAAGGCAACACAACAATCTATAAGGTGCGTATACTGGGTATTGATGTATGGAAGGCAGGAGAACTCTTCATTTGAGAGGGTTTATAAGCATGAAAGGTCGCTTTAATTTTGACTGTATAGTTCTAATTGTAAGATTTTTCATACTCCTTGTTTATTCTTTAGGCCTTCACAAATAGGGCAAATGACATGCACACACAGAAGAGAGGTTTGAGGCTATTGGGATTTTTTATGTAATGACACGTATTCCTCCAGTTATTCACATGGGTCAAATGCAGAGAACTAATTTCCCATACAGGGACAATAAAGTACACCTTAACCTTAACATCCACTGACATAACATGCCGGACTTCATCATGTACCATCTGTTAAGATAAACCATAATACCTCTGAGCATATAATAAAACAATAACGAAGCGATTTTCCAAACGCATTGCCACTAAACTCTCACTCACTCATTTGACTAAAGTTGCTAATAAAATGCTCTCCACAGTCAATCATCGGCTGCCAGAACATCTGTTGTGCAGCTTACTTTCAATCTTACAATCTCTTTTGTAAATAATTGGTTTCAGCTTCCAGGACAATTCCCAGATCCAGTTCGTGTTGCATCATACAGACTTAAATCTGTCTGTTTGTTCTACGAGCCTCCCTCTCACTCCCTGTGCAGCTAATTGCACGCAGCCCACAGCGACTTCATCCCAGACAATGATGTTTACTTTTATGTAATTGTTGTAAATGCTCAGTGTAGTGGGCCTTTAACGACTACAAGTTTAACTGGATCAAATAAACATAATTCAGAATCAAGAGGAAAGTCACGTGTGAAAGCAAATAAGTGGATGAGTTATTGCTGATTAGAGGAAGATAAACAAATCATTGAATTGTATTTTTGACACGACATTTGTTTTCTTTCTGTTATTTTCATTCACTTAAATTCGGCTTCCGGCTTAACCTTCTCCCAATCTGATGCTCCAAACATGATCAGCTCTGTGTCCGGGGTGGAAGTACTGGGGCCCAAGCTCTGCTCCCTGCTGAGTGGAGAGCTCCCACCTCTTCACACACAAGAATGCACGTTAAGGAGAGATACATCTACTTCTCCCACACTCTTCTCGCTTCACCTCTGCTTCCTATTCCCCATAACCCCCCAATCTCCGGGGCCCCCATCGCTCCAACTCACTACACTGTGTAAGTGACAAGGAAGGCAGAAGGGAGGAACTGAGCGGTCATTTGGATGACAAATGGTAGAATTTGCCGGAAACACCACGGACATTCTTCCCCAACTTATGCTATTAGGTTTTTGTGGAGTGAGGAAGGACAGAGAGAGGGAATTGGCTTAGTTAATGACAAGTAAAAGTACTTGTTACTTGTGAGTCTGAGCAATATTGTTCAATCAATCAATCTTTATTTACAGTATATAGCGCTTTTCATACAATTCATGTAACACAAAGTGCTTTACAGATTTAAAACATTCTCCTCCACCTTCCCAGAGACACACCACACACACTCAAGGTAAAACAATGGACGCAATGGACATAAGGCTGGGTACAGATAAACCAGGTAAGGAAACACTATCCAAGGAGCCGTCTGCATCGGAAGCAGCACCTCGGCCGTAGCCACAGGGCACCAACACAGGGCGCCCGGAGGAGGCGCGGTAGAAACACCACACCTCCATCCAGACACCCACAGGACAGCACCCCAGCAGCCACAGCCAATGACTGCTCCCGAGGCAGAGGGCTCCTCCAGAGGAAACTGGGAGAGCATAAAAATTGTTAAAATAAGTAAAAAGTAAAAGTAAAAGTAAGAATATTAGGACCACTAAAATAAGACCGAGAGTACATTTAAACAAACACACAAAAAAAAAAATATATATATATATATATATATATATATATACATACACACATACATTCATACATATTAACAACAATTACATAAATAGGCCTAGCAAGAAAAAATATCAGTTAAAAGCTAAACTAAAAAGGTGGGTCTCGAGCCTGCTCTTAAAAACATGAACGCTCTCTGCGGTCCTGAGTTCCTCCGGAGGGTCATTCCAGGTCGTTGGTTTGCTAATTTCTTCTTCTTCTACAACAGAAAGCGCTCTAATCCACATATTTCCCTGATGTTATTGTGTTTTAGATCAAATCTGGTGTCCTTAAACCAAAACCGTTCTGCACTCGATCATCTACGTTTGTTACAGTCCCATAATTTTGTGAGCATGCCATTAGCTAAAAATGGCGGCTAAAGTAACTGTCAAACTGTTTTGGAAGTAGACAATGCAAGAGCAGCCAACCTGACTGAAGGCGCTCTCTGGTTAGTAACAAGCTCTCGCCCTGGTATCTGATGAAGCAGCATCGTTTTTATCAGAAAGTCGCAGTAGTCTTACGCGTATAATGGTAGGTGCTGCCATTGTGCAGGCGCTGTGATTGAAGCCATACTAGTACAGCTACATCTGAACGTGGCACAATAAGAACATACACTTTGCCAATGATATGTTTATGGCCTACTTTGCGGTTTAAAATACTTTTTTTGCTGCAAACACTAATAATGCACAACAAAATATGAGCACTCCTTAACCCGAACCACCCAAACCTGCAGGACCTACTATGAATCCCCCAGTAGCAGGCAGGAGGCACTCTAAGCAACACATGAGAAGCTTCAAAGACCAGTGCTTACTCATCAAGTGTCTTTTCCGAACACATTCATTTCAGTTATAAAACGTGAAATATCAATTGCCCAAACGAGGGTTTATAAACCACAATTACTGTATGTATGGTATGTCCATGAGGAAAGCAATGGCAAGCCTTAAAACAACAGAAAGAGAAAGGATCTTGTAGTAATTTGGCCCCCTGTTCTTCAGGGGAATGTGGTGCACTGGCATCTGCACGTTTGCAGTGATTTATCGGTGCTGGCGTCCCTCCTCAGTCTCGGTCAATACAGGGCTCTCACGGCCAGGAAAAGGCCTTAAGCCCGAGGAGACAGAGGGCTGGAGCTCCCCCTGCACCTGTTCCTGCGGCAGGGAAACCAGAGCCTGTAATTATGTGTGAAAGGGCCTCAGCCGGACAGCCAGTGTGATAGTGTCAAGCCGCTAATGTTTTGTATGGCAGCAGTATGTGATCCCGTGAGTGTGCGAGTGGTGAACTGTTGCAGGCATGAAGTGTGTCTGCGCCTCTCAATGTTAATTATGAATCACAATGTGGCATGTCGTTGTGTGTTGTTGCACTGCATTTTATTGCAACTTCCTACATCACATTTGGGGGAGAATATGGAATCCTCATCCAGATAGTTTAGACAACACATTGTTTAGTGTGTGTGTAACAAGCCTTCTGATCGCCTGTGAAACCTATAAATATGTTTTCAAATTTTGTATATGCTTCTTTCCAGTGAGTTCCCATTCAACTTGACTGACAATTGATACGGGGGACACAAAGTAGATGGTCCATGATGCTTCAGGAAGTAGAGATAACTGGAGGCTTGGCTGTGCGACGCCAGCTCCTCTGCTGCATATTTACCCACTCATGAATGTGTTTGTGGCAGTGAAATAAATAGACGATTTTCAGTGTGAGCAAAGAGCAAAGGGCAATGGGCTTAAGTTCTGTATACGAGTCATGGTCATCTGCGTTTAATTGTCCAGAAGAGAAGGAAGTGGAGCGTAGTAGGCGTGAGCGGTAAAAGCCCGCCTTGCCCATGTGACAGCAGGAACTCCAGAGTGTTACCACAAAAACTACAAATGCCTGTGTGTTGACTCAGCCTATACAGGAAACCACCAAAAGCTAACATTTATCTCCATGAAATGACGGCTACCTTTATCTCCACCTGCCAAGTACCGAGAGAACGGTAGAGTGCAGTGGTCAGACCAAATAACCAGTGATTTCTACATCCACCTCTAACTCTAAAAGCTATCTGCGAGTGTGTATGTGCGTAAGAGGGGCAGTGTGAGTCATGACCAGGCTGCAGGTGATTGGCCAGGAAGTAGTCATGTTATTATCTCTAATTGAGGGGTAATTGTGGAGCCCAGAGTACTGTACGTGTTAGCGGCTATGTGTAAGTGTATCTTTCGATGTGTCTGTGTTTGTGTTTAGGTGTATGCAGAGTGGAAAATTACATCTACCGTTTAGGCTCGCTGTGATTAAAAACAAAACTGAGTAAACAGAAGACTTTGGGCAGCACTGAGAACCACTCTGATAGTATATGCTGATAGTGTGTGTGGTCGGTATTGTGGGTTGGAGAAAAATAACTTCCCATAAACGAGCACTTGTGGTCTTGGAGCAGATTGTGCTTTAAAAAGACCGTATGCACTTTATACCTGATAAAGACAACAGAGGACGGTTCATGTCTGATCAAAATAAAAATATATACTATAATCAAGAATACCAATCGAACCATCTTCACCTTCATCTAAAACCTCATAAAATGTCAAGATATGAGTTTGAAGGTTTTTTTTTGGTCATTGTTTATGTGTTTTATGCATATTTCTGTGTTGTATTTTTCATTTTAACTAATGGATCAATAACTTATGGAAGTTCAAATATAATTCTTGAATATGTTTGTATATTTCATTCTTCTATTCATAATTTTGTAGCTGAAACCACTTTAACCGCTGGATGCTATGCACCCTCCCAGGCGCCCCAGATCTCACCTACTGAGCAGGATCTAATTGGGGGCAAGCATCCTGATAAAAAGCATTCTACAATGACCCTGCTGTGTACATGCTTCAGCAGGTATCACATGTGTTGTACTCCGGGGCATGATGATGGACCCACATATCCAACCCACAACCACCTCCTCTTCCTCTCTCAATCGCTCCAGCACCATTAAAATGCCATGCGGCTCTCTCGACCCGTCTACCCGGCAGAGGCCTTTGTGTGCCACAGCTAAGAGCTGTGAGTGAGACAGGCTAAGTGAAGGGGGGGGCAAAAAGTAGCACAGATGAAAAAGAAGCGCACCAGCTCCCGTTGTTGACTGGTACCATTGTCTCAGACCTCTGCAAGCACCTCTTAACATCAGCCTATCCGGGGTGCTTCCAAAAGCGCTCCACTTTCCCCTCTTTCCTTGGCTCTTTTTAGCCCCAGCACCAGCTCCACCACCTGACCCCAGCCTGGGCCCAGCTGTCATAATTGAATGGGGGGCACTCACTGAGGTGTCCATCAGAATGTATTGCATGAGCTATATGTGAATGAGTAACTTAGACGCAATTCGGAATGATTTCGCATTAATGAAGAAAAATCCTATTTTTTGCCAATACAAATACAACAAATGACAAGTTTAATTGTGAGTTATAGTAAGGATAACACCATCTAGACTTTTTATATACTTCTGAATATATACATTTTTTTACTTCATATGCTGTAATTTGAAAACCACTCTAGACTGTGGGACTGTTGGACTTCATTCAGAGATCCAGCAGTGGTGCCATTGTAGTGTACTGGTAGTGCCAAGCCTCATGGTTTAGAGAGGAGGGAAAGGGAAGAATTTTTCAGGAAGTTTTCAAAAATGTTCAAGATCGTCTCATGGTAAGATAAACTTAAGAGAAAACCTAAGTTGTATAATGTACCTTAACCTTCAATAGACCCGCCTTTCAGTCAGGGGATGCAGGCTGTGATCCCTCAAAATCTGGACAGTTCCAGTTGCAGCTCACACGTAACATGTTTCTCCAGAGGCATTGAAGGATGCGTCAAGTGCAGAACCGATTTCTCTATGGGAACAAACATTCCTCAAATAGAAATATAGCAGATTTGAGACTATGGTGTCCAGCCTTGAGCAAGACTATTTCCCTCTGTGGTTCTCCATAGTTGTTATTAAGTACCTTCCAAGTACCACAAAGCCTTGTTAAATCAGGACCAAACCATGTCTACATGTCAACAAACTTAAACAAATTTAACGCATTACTAATCTAATCTTTGCATCTGCCTGAGTCTCTCAATGTTGATATTGGTTCAGCGTCAGACCAACTACCAGTAGCCTACATACTTCACTGCCCTGCATCTTTTGAACTAATAGCCAATATTTGCACCTGTTTCTTTAAAAATGCAAATATAAATATACCTGACTGTCTATAAGGCAATTATAATATCACACAGAAAATATGCTGCAATACTGATACTGCTGCTATCTGTTCTATCGTGTACTTTTACAGAGATTGTACAAAAAGAAAATCAAATGCCTTTTTCTTCAAATCGTACCAAGCTCTAAAATCTACATCTGTGGTCCCATTGCTTTTGCACATGTTAATTCCTGCCATCACTTTCCTCCCACACCTCACATTCAATGACTTCCTGCCGATGTTTAGTGTCTCTCCGAGGTATTGCGGTATTCTCCATTTTCGTGGCTCTTTAGACTTACAATATGGTAGACGGTTCAAAGTTCATGTTTTGAGCCTAGAACTTCAAACTTCTTCGTCTTCCGAGGCTCCATGCAATCTCATTTTAAAACACTGTGAAGTTACTCCCTGGTGACTTGTGCACATAGCTACAGTTATGTGAACATTAAAATGACTGACAGAGAAAAAAAGAATTTGCAATACAAGTCGAAGGGCAACTGAGGGAGCTCTATATTGTGCAGTAGCTTCAAATAACTGAAATTGGCGGCTCTACCAGCATAATAGAGTAATATGAGATTCCTGCTTTAGTCGTAATGTGATTTGGATCTCCAGCTCGTGAGTGCACTGTGTAGTTGGCTACTGTGCCCGATTCTTGTGGTTGTGAGATTGTGCCACAAACTGACTTTCTAGTTCACTTCCTGGTATCATGTAACCAGCTTTCCGCTCTGCCAACCAGTGCTCACTTCAAATATTATTGGGTAAAGCCACAATTGACTACTCTCATGTTCTCGCTGGCTTTTAGTTTTTTTTTTGCACATTTTCATTTTGGCTTTTTCTCTGTGCCACCTCTCACTTGTACCTTGTTCCTCTCCATGCTGCTGTGCCTGTCTCTCGAGCAGAAAAACATCATTGTGATGGAAAGAGGCCTGACAACAATGAGGCTGCTACGAATCCCACTGATTGTTTGTGGTGGACCCGGTGGATAGGAGAGGGCTAATGTAATTGTCCAGGCCCTTGTCACTGTTGATACAGGCTCTTCAGAAGGTGTGGTGATTTAGCTAAAAGGTATCTCTGGGCCAAGTAATTAGACACACCATTGAGTGTAGCATTAGCACGTGCTTCTGCTGCCAGTGTGTGTGCTAAAGAGATGGTAAGCGACACTCGCCGTTTTATTCAAACCATTAGTCGGGAGCAAGGTGTTCTGCAGTGAACAAGTGAGCGTGAATTTGTGAGACAAATACAGTGTGCATGCTGCCATGTGTGTGCACTTAACATCGAAGTATTTATGTTCATGTAGCATAACTATGCGCTGACACAACTGGCTAAGATTGGACTGAGGTACTGCGGCACACTTGACTGCGCTAAAGCATCCCGGTTCCTCGCCTCACACTATGACTTGATGCTCTCCCATTAAATCAATTAAACCATCCAACACTCGGCACAAAACAGACAGGCCAGAGTGTCGCAGGCAATATGCCCCTGCTCTGCATGTACTTCAGATGTGTCCTGACAGGCATGAGAATTAGGAGGAGTAACAATGTATGTCAGCTATGGGGCCTATTGTCTGCCTTCTGGATAATTACTTCAGATAATGTTGTCCCTGATATTGTTTTATTTGTCATTTTAACACTAGAATTGAACACTGCAGAAAGTACCTTGAGAAACATAATCACTTTCGCTGTTACCTGTTCCCCTCGTTCATTGTGATCCGCCTGTGTACATGCATGGAGAAAAAAACACTTTTCATTTGCTAAGTCAGCTAAATACTGCAGAAGCTCAAGATATTGTCCAAAGGTCAGCTGAATTCCTTAACCTCCGATACAGTTACTTTATGTAGTTACTGTCAATAACTGAATGAATTTAGATAAATGGTTAATGGCTCTCTTTCTTATTGGCAAAGTAGTGACTGTAGTGCAGAGAATATAGTGTTGGTGACTTAGGCTTACACAACCGTACGATCTCTCTATGACTTGGTTCTTGGTTCTCTACTTATTTCGGGGATCTGGGAGATTTTTACTCTGCCATCAGCTTGTTAAAACACCTACTTTTAGGGCATTCACATGTTTGGCTGTCTTGGATGTCAACAGACCGTAAAGCAGTGACAATCGCTTTGTAATTCTAACGGCTATAAAAGAAGACAGCATGGCCAGAGGAGTTAGCTTTACCCCACGAGCACCCGGATGGCCTCAGGGAGCTTGTGTTTAACTAAGAACCAAGTGGAAAGTACTAAAACTCCTTTAGAAAAATCATTGCCTTCTTGTCTCCCGCCACCTTCTTTTTCCACCACTGGACACCGCTCCCCCTCCTCTACTGTTTTTTTTTTTATGGGGACACTGGACTCCCTGACAGTTTGTTTTAAATTTGACCGTGCAGATGTTTCTCTGGGTGAGTGACTTTTATAGTTTTGAAAAGATTATATCAGCTTTCGCTAAGATTGTGTTACTGTATTTAAAACTGACTGGAGATCGGAGTGAGGGGGTCAGGGGTGAGCAAGACGTAGATGTGGAAAAGGGGATTTGTCAACCTCAAGACCCAGGGGCTGAACTCTGGTCCTTTGTCATAGTTTAGTCAACTCTAACTAATCTGAAGTTAAACATGTTGCAAAAATATAAAGTAAAACAATGTTATATATGATATATATGATTTAGCTACATCTTCTTATGGAGTATGACAAGCTAAGCAATGTGAAGATGCACTCACAGGTCTGACGATGTGGACTGTAGACTGGGAGGGCAGAGACAAAAGGGTGTGATCCAGGGATGGGCGGCTGGAGAGAGAGAGGGAAAAGAAGGTCAGAGTTCAAAGCAGAAAGGTTGGGCTTATTGTATTAGACACAGATTCTTTCTCATTTCAAAGAACAACACCACAGTCAGATTTGAGGATATTACTTTTTGATAGACAGCTGCTGCAAAGAAAACTGTGCTGAGCACTGCGCTTTAATGCTGATTTATATTGTACAACCGCCTGAAAGGACGACCAGATATACGAATGCAAAAAACGTTTGCAGTTTAGTTTCAGCTTAAAACACACATAATCACTACAGCTCCTGTATTAGCCCTGCCAAATGTTGTCACCTAAAAAGATAAAGGCCAATCAGGCCAAAAAACAGCACAACTTCTCTTGCAAGTTCAAAGAGTTAACAGCTTGCGAGCAGTTTTGACGTTTTAGTGCAAAGCTACAGACTTATTTTCATGCCTGGAAGGAACAGTCAGAACGGTTTAGTCAATGTCTTTTTGAGAGCTATTTTCAGTCCTTGTTATAGGTAAAATCAAGGATACATAGGAAACACATGAGGAAAAGAAGTATTGCAATTATCAATTCATTTATATACATGTTTCATTTAATAGCCATATCTGGTTTTCAAGTCTTGGAAAAAAGAAGATGAAGATGACATGTACGCAAACTTATCTTTCTATTAAAGTGAATCTACATTTAGATCAAATTAAAAAACTATAGAATAACTCAAATCAATAACAACAGCATCTGTTTTTGTAAATCAAAGTTAGTTTACCTTTCCTCCACCATCTTCTAATGGGCAACAACCATCAACAGCGACTTATGTTTCCTTGTGAAAATATGCACAACAGCAGCAGTGACTGTAACGAGAGATTAAAGAAAAGGAGGCGGCCATTAGGTCCGGTCCAGGCTGCAGGTCCAGAGGGTTTTAATGAGGGATAAAAAAAGATGTGGATTTGGTTCACAGGTTTGGTCTGTTTGTTTAACAGAAAGCTCTGGTTACATTCATAAACCACAGGCTGCTGCTGCTCAGTGATGCTGTAATGCACACATTATCAAACTGTATCAGTGATACTCTGCACCGAACGCCGTGTTTTGTCTGCCTTGTCGCTGAGCATTATTCTCTAAAACGGAAAGATCAAACGACAGAGTCTAAATGGCCTTTCAGTTCGAGATTTAAATACATCTAAAGCCACTATTCAAATAAATTAGACACAATATTGCAGCTATTCTTGGCAGGAGCTACTTTTGGTTAAGGTTAATCGTCCATCATCTCCTTGTTTGGTCACGGTGCATGAAGCAGCATCAAAACAGTTTTGTGCATGTGCCCTGTATTTAGGTGCTTATAAGAGGAAGTTGGTGATTTTCTTGTTGTGGCGGGCCACCGCTGCAGAGGGAATAATGAAGGACAGGACAGTGACAGCATCAGCTGTGGTGGACTGACTGGCTCCTGACTGGCCTGACGTCTCACTGACTGCTGTGTGGTCACGCCTAATTAGTGCTGCTGCTGAGTCACTTTTAGCTCCTTTCTTTCGTTGTCCTAAAGGTGCACTGCGAGTGGCATAGTATGAAATGATGAACAAAGTAGGCCAAAGAATTGTAAGAATTGTAAGGGAGTGGACGAGTGAGCATCAGAGGCTTTGAGTCAGAAGACCATGTCAAAAGGAGGGCACAATATCATTTCTTTGCAGTTTATATATGGCATACAGTCAAATTAGACACACTCTGATGGGAAATGCGTATTGTCAGACGCCTTTACGTTGCTCAAATTTGTAATCACCAATTAGTTTCAATCGATAGCACTGGGACTATTTGATAAACAGTATCGACATCAATGTCTGGTGCTGAACCATTTCCGTGTGACACATGGAGTCTCGAAAGTAAAAAGTCTAATTCAAAAGTTCCTTGCCTCGCCTCATTTTTATCGCCCCCTGCTTTTTGCTCCCACTCTAAAAGGACTGATAGCTATGATGTACTGTACACGTAAAAGCCAACATGATTGTCTTGGACTACATGAAAGGGCACGTCCACAATGAACTTTGAGTGGCTTCCATCTTTTTATCATCTGTTCTGTTTTGGCCCCTCAAAGCGGCGGAAGATGTGAGGACAGACAAAGAGCCTGCACCTCCAGCATCTCTCCCTGGCTTTGTAGCATTTTCCTCCATCACTGTTAGTCACACATGATTATGCCCTGTCGACTGACAAACAAGTGTTGCTATTTGCCTGTAATAGCATGACAATCAGGGTCAATCTGTGCCCCGATCCAAATGTTTTTCACGATGCTCACCCAGTGTTTTACATACGGCTTCGACGGAAAAGGCTTTTGACTTGCTGCTAGTTTGTTCAGTTGAGACATATATTCTTGTATTGTATAGTAGGCCCTACATAGGCGACGCGATTTGAAACAGTTCCCCGAGTAATGTCCTCTTGCAACAACTGCATCTGAAGCGTAAACAATTGACTGTGCTGTTGTCAATTCAGTTACTTTTCATAGGCAAGTGTCTAGTTTTGAATGGCTTTCTCCATCGACTGTGAAGATGAAAATGATGAAAAGGGGGTCTGGGGGAGGGGGGGTGCTGCGCAACGTAAAGCCCATACAAGTGTCTATGTGTCACCTTTAATCTATGGAGATGTATGGAGCGCGCGGAGGATAATTGCAAGGACTTGGAGCATTTAGGTCTTTCAACTGCAGAGACAGAGACGCAGCGGTAATCACTGCGGGTTCATTCGGGCTGATGACAGGGAGGGGATTAATTTACTCTGGGGAAACGTGTTGGATGTGCAGCTCCGTCACACAATAGCATATATAAATATTTTATCTTGGGCGTTCCAGGTTGGCAAAGGTTCAGTATCTCCATTTACGCGAGGGTTCGGTCTCTGGAGTGTGGCCTCGGCTCACCTCAGCCCTTCTCCTGATAGCGCCCTCACCTTTACCTCCTTCACAGCCCTCTCCCACTCTTCCCTCAGCGGCAGCACCTCTCCAGCGCGGCCCGGCCTCCCGCTCTCGTGCGCCAATGTATTTCCCCCCCCCCACCCCCCTCCACTTGAACTCCTGTCGTGTACTCCTCGTCAATCCCTCCTCAATCTGGCAGTTGTCGAGGACCGAAATCCACATATTCCCCTCTAAGACTAACTCGCATAGCTCGGATGTCTTAATCCCCCCTGACGCAGACGTATCGCCTGTTGACAGACAGTGTCGGATACACCGTGAAAAACAAGCTTCAGCTGACGGAGTTGAAAATGTCTCAGTGATTTATATGGCCACGTATAAATCAATTTTGAAGCAGCGGTGTGTATTAGACAGCTCATTTTTCCTGCTAGTAATCGAGAACCTCCTGTCCTGCTGGATTTGGGATTTCAATAAATTTACTGTGGATAAAAGTGCGGTATAGGCTTTTTGTTATTTTAGCATCGTTTCGCGTGCCTTCTATTCAAACAATAAAATAAGGCTCAAACTATTCGAAACCAAGAGAAAACACTGAGGTTAAAACGGCGTAAACAGCCCCTCAATCCTGATTAGATCAGAGAATAATTCAAAGCCTAGGCCGCTCACAAGTCCACATAAGGACAGTCTTTCCCCCTCCACATGGACTAACCTGAGGCCCCGTCACAGAGCAGAACAACACAGCAGTGCAGGCCTTTCCTCATCTCCCGTGTGCGTTTGTGGCTTCATCTTGATGTGACACGCGCTCATTTAGCGGCGCTGCTCCTCGGAGCTAACGGAGCGGCACGCGGCCAGGTTGAACCATAGACACGGCCGCAGCTCCGACACCCGCGCTCCTCCGCAGTCTGTCAGCCCCACGACTGGCTGCAAAAACTGTTCCAGACGACGCAAACCAAAAAGAACTGCGGACTCTCAGAGTGTTCCACTGTGTTGCCCCGGTAGGTATCTGTAGGCCCACAAGCCTTCCTGTAAATTGGATCGTGATGTCTTTAAATAAGAAAATGCTACTAAAATGGTATTTACATGCTGTTAAATATGTATAGAATTAATTGCAATATAAATGGTATTATTTATTAGTCTAGTGCAATAATATGCATTTATTAGCCTATAACTAATTTGGCTAAAATTAAGTAACTTCATTAATATTTATTTCAATGTTTGTTATTTTTATTTATTTCAGTTTTTATTATTCATCAATTTATTTGACTAATAATAATGAATTAAGAATAAATGTATCTCACTACAGGGCTGTAAATTGCAAGCTAATGTAATGTTTGGTGTCCCCGTGTTAGTAATTCCTCCTTCATCCAACCTTTTCAGAATATCCCAGCTGTCCCCGTCACCGTGTCCCGGCCCTGTTAATCCATAGGCCGATAGTCCGCTAATTTATGGCTGCGTCCATTGATCAAGTGTCCACAGGGAAAGCCATAGTTCAGCCATGTCACGTTTCTTGCCTTGTTAAGCTGTAATTAATAATGGCCGTGCTGCATGACGTTTCAAAATGTCATGATTTTATGAGGCACGTTTGGTAACGTAAACTATTACCGTGCTAAATGAACATCCTGCGTCCCTTTATGAATTAACAAGTTAATGCCTCTTCACTCCTGGTCACAGCCTCAAAAGAATTTCCGGACAAAAGAGCCGTTTAGTGTCCGCATGTTTATTCCCGAGCTGGCTCTGTATTTATTCACTCCTGTCACTCATCTTTCCCCCCCTCCCCCCCCCCCTCTGCGCCTCCCTCTCCCCTGCGGGCTTTCTCTCACACACAGGCGGTGTGACGGCGCGGCGGCACACACAGCGATCCGGGTGACCATCTGAAACCAATTATGGCCTCGCTACAGCCACCCAGAAACTCGGTGACGGATGGGGATGCTGTATTTATAGCGCGGGTAACTGGCAACACTCACACACAACACGAGGAAGTACAAAGCAAAAGACACTCTGGACGCACATGAGCCTCAGTTTGTGTTTACACCCGGCAACAGGCCCCTCACACACACACACGCACGAGCAAAAACACGTGCCCCACAAGCTGCGGAGGAGGTGGAGAGTGTGTTGTGAAATATCGAAAAGTTTTCACAGTGCACGTTTTGGAGACGACTGACAGAGTAACCAAAATATGTATTGTTATTTATTTAGTTTAGAGTCATGTACATTTTGTTATTTCCAAAAAAACACAACTATTTGATAAGATTAATATTCATTTCGCAGGACAATCCCTGACATGCCCTCGTTACGATTGCAAATGTGCGCGCATCAAAGTCCTTTGGTCACGGGAGGACAGCTCTTGCTCGGGGATGGACAGAGCGCCATGTTTGTGTTCGCCATGGTCTAATCAGGGCCGGTGTTTACAGCCCGCGTGCCCCCGTCCGCGTGGTTGTACATCTCGGCTATCTCTCAGGCTGTCAGCGCGTCAAAACCTGCATGTGAAAACATATACAAAACACATCTGCCTCCTGTTAGACGCCAGCAATGGCTGCCATGTGGTCTCCTGATAAAGAGGCCAGTCTATTTATTGGAGCGCAACAAATTGGCTACAAACACCGACAAGGAATTGAAGATCTATAAATATTGTGACGTGCTGAAATCTTTAAAGGGCGGCAGGTAGTTAATGAGGCTCCCTCTACCTTGCGTTTTATGTAGTCCGTGGTATTTCTTGTGACTACTTTTTTTTTCCTCTCGCGCGCGGTGGCTCGTTAAAACGACGGGGGCACAATGGCACCCGGGCTCTGAGCACGTCCAGCGCTGAGTGTGCAGTGTAAAGCGCCGCAGTTTGAAAAAGCTGTGCAGAACAATGAAGAGCACATTATACCCACGCTCTCCAAGAGACGTAACCAGAAATTCCTGAATGAATCGGCAACAGACAAGCCCTAAACCCCGTGTAATTACATATTTGGAGTTTATCAGGGTTTATGCGAAAATGCACAAGTTTCCCTTCCCTGGTGGTCCCTAAACACATCCATATGTCCAGCATGTTTCCATTTCTGCTCCTCCCTTCCCTCCCTTCTCTCTCCCCTCTCTCTCCTCTCTCTCTCCCCCCTCTTTCTCTCTCTCTCCTTCCCTCTCTCGCTCTCTCTGTGTCTCCCTCTCTCTCGCTCTCTCTCTCCTTCCTTCTATCTCCCCCTCTCTCCTCTCTCTCCCCCCCCTCTCTCTCTCTCCTTCCCTCTCTCTGTCTCTCCCTCTCTCTCTCTCTCCTTTCTTCTCTCTCTCCCCCCCTCTCTCTCCCCCCCCTCTCTCTCTCTCCTTCCTTCTCTCTCCCCCCTCTCTCCTCTCTCTCTCCCCCTCTCTCTCGCTCTCCTTCCCTCTCTCTCTCTCTCTCTCTCCCCCTCTCTCTCTCTCTCTGTCTCTCTCTCTCTCGCTCCTCTTCCTCACTGTACCTCTCTCACCCCTTTGCTAGTTCTCTTTATGATATGATCTATTGCATTGATGTTATCTTATTGCTAAGTTATTGTTGATTCTTGGACTCACAGTGTGACAGATCCAGTTTGGTGTTTTGGGCAGCACCGGGGCATGAGCCACTGTGGGCCAGAGCTTTGGTAGAGCTGTGTGCAAACAGAAGAAGCCGCAGCCGACCCGCGTTGCACAGACAGAGCTGGGGAAGCCTTCTATCGTGTGTGGCCCGCTTTTTTCTCTCCCGTCTGCCTCTGACTCTCCCTCTCCCGGCTTGAGAAAACTGATCTGTTTTAAAACACGTGCTAAATATTACCATATTTACATTTTCCTGTTTCATGAAGGCAGCAAAGGGGAGTGCGTCTGTGGATTCTTTTTTTTTTTACTCACTGAAAGGGATTCAGTGCAGGGTTAAGCTTTGTTTGAAACCTTAAACCTTTTTCATGCTTATTTGTTTTATGATTCTGCTGGGCACTGTGTTTACACTAAGAGTGCAACATCTGGATTAGATAATTTGTTGAGAATTAACTAAGCCTGGATGCTTATCAACCTCATCTGATTACATCTGTTTGAAGTTCTTCACTCGGTTCGTTGTGTGTTATTTCCAACTCACTCACTGTTCTTAAATTCCTGTGTCCACAGTTGTTTGATATTTTTGAAGACAAATGGCAGATTAACGTTGTGCAGCGCTAACCCTCACTTTAATCACGGGAAGCAGCTGCCGCCCTCAGTTCATGGTTAAATCTCTTAAATAACGATGGTCTTTCCATAATAGCTTATCCCCAATTAAACCACATCAAGACTTTCCAGTGATGCACGTGTTGATTCAAGTGGCTGAGAAAGAAATAATATGGTTGTGTTTGGCATCAAGAGGAGACATTAACATTCACACAAGGTTAAGTGCATAAATCATTAGCTCATAAATCTGTTTTGGACATCTACAAAATTCTTCCCTACCTTCTTTTTTTATTGCAGGATCTAATTACAGTAGTCCAGATGACATCACTTGTTCACTTGATACATATTTTTATTTTACTTTGACAAGTTAGGAAGTCTAATTAGCAAAAATATTGTTTCTTTGAAATATATACAGTATATATACATATATACTGTATATATTTCTCATTTCTCCTGGACCCTATTGTACATGTGTACAGTGGTAAGGAAAACCAGAGCACTCATGCAAACTCCATACATTATAGGGCTCGGCCTGGGGGATTGAACTTGGGATGTTCGTGCTGTGAGGCAAGAGCACTTACCACTGCACTACCACAAAGGTTTTTGTTATGGAAGAAATCCTGATTGATTAAAACAACAAAAAACATAATATTTAGTAAAATGATTTTTCTTACCTAGGAATAGCACTAAATGACTTGGGACCGATGGAGGCAGTCCTTTAATAAATATTTGAGAATTTGATTTAATATGGCAAAGGATAGACCTTTCAGTTTTGCCTCTACTGATGTTAGTGGTGGGGAGGCTAATACATTGCCCTCTGTCAGACCTTCCCCTACGATCTGCTACAACTCTCCCCATTGTCCCGTGGGTGATCAGCCCTGTCCTCTAATCGGACTGGGCTGCTGTTGTTCCAGCACTCAGGTCAAGCCACACAGAAAGATTAGTGCGACTCGACGTACAACAGATGTGTCCAGCGCTTGATTTGTTCGTGTTTTATTGACTCTGTCCATCTGTTAATACAGTTGCTGGTTCCTCCTCTTGTGTTTGTTGATACACAGACAGGGGAGCTGAGTGCCAGAAGAAACATTCTGCAGAGAGAGAAAAGGAGACAGTGAAAAAAATGAAGTGGGAGTTCAGAGGGTAATATTTCATAAAAGGCTGCTGGCTTAACTGTTAACCTGCGACCTGTCGTAATTCTGTATATGGAACATAAGTATTTCTCCTTGTTTTTAGAGTAGCATGGAGCTCTGCAGCCCCTGTTGATGAATGAGTCTCAGATGTTCATTGCTTTCACTGAACAGTAAGAACTTGGACTGTTGCTCGTTGGAGGAAAGTGACAGATAGCTGTAGATATCTGGAATTCCATATGGCACCATTCTTAAGATTCCCTCTCCACGCTGAAGGCTCACACTGAACAGTTGCTATCAGCACTGTGATTGTTCATTTGTGAGTATGGATCTGTACATATATGTCTGCACATACTGCTGTGCATTGCAGACATTTCTGTCAGTGCAAGGGATAATGGTGCTTAACAGTTGCAGTCACTTGTGTTAGCTTAGACATTCGTAAGGCTCCTTGTCAATCCTCCTCACCATCTTCTCTCCCAGGGTGTCTGATTCCCTCTGCACTTGGCTCATATAACACTTGTATGAATGCCTTGGACGCCACAGAGCTTATGAAAACTTCTGCCGCACATTAATTATCTCCTGTCTTGCTAAACTGCCCAAAAGGTGAGATAGAGTACATCTTAAGCTTAACCTACTCACTTAGAAAGAATTGCATCATTTAGTTACTGCAGCTCACATAATATTTTTATTCTGATCCATTTCATCTGTCCTCTCCACTTTGGCAGCCTCTGTCTCCGCATTCCTCCCCCTGTTTGCCGGTTGAATGGAAAGTTAAGAGCAGTTTGAAGTCAGTTCCCCTGCTTTACTCTGCTTGCTATTCGCCATGTCACGATGATTTCTTGACACAGAAGTCACTTGAGCAGTTCAAACCTAAGAACTCCATGTGAACCTGCTGAAAGGAGAGTGGCCCAGCGCCTGGATAAACACTGTGTAAGGGGGAGTTAGGGATACAGCCTGTTGGTCTTAAATGTGCAGGAAAAATGTCCAATAACCGGCCCATTGGGGAGCGAGCCGGGCCAAGCCTCACATGCTCTCTGAGAGCACACACGTAAAGACATACTCACTTTGGAGCGCACACTCAGGGAAATGTGTTTCCAGGGAATCTTTTGCGTTGACCTACCTAAAGGAATAGCTACTGTACCCTATCATTTATCATCATCATAAATGCTTATCCTTTACCCATCACTCACTTTTGCTTCCGCTTTGACCACCAGGTATGGGCACAAGAGAACAGACAATGGCATAAAGTTTGAAGGGTGAACTCCTCATATTGAGCTCAGATTCATAAAATAAATAAATGATCACTGCTTTCCCTTGTATCTTCTTTCAACATTCATTATCTTGTCACTGGTCTTTGTTGAGTCCTTTTTTTTGACATTTTTGTTGAGGCCCCTGGCCCTGCTGCTTGTCCTATCACCTTGGTTGTTGTCGATACTTTAATTGGCACTAAATGAGTTAATTGACCCCAGAGCTGCAGGAGATGGGCAGCACAGGCTGAGGCCACAGGTGAGGGTTTGAGGTGAAGAGGATTAGCCTGAGGTGCTTCCTCACTTTGAAGTGGGACACAAACACTGGAAACACTTTCATCGGCCGGTGTGTCATCACAGCCCGGACCCATGTATATGTATGTGCCTGTCTGAAAATATACAAAGTCCAATTTGCCCTGAACAGGCCTACCTCAGGATAATGAATCACATGTGATGTGTATCTGATATGCAGCCTGAGTCATCACCAGATGTTTCAGCAGGATTACTTCCAGTTTAGGAAAATAGCACTGAGTGTTCAAAGAGAAACCTAAAACAATCCACTCAGAAAAAAGGAAATCAACAAACCATCACTGCACTAATCACCAATATAAAATAAGAGTTTTAAAAAGTATTCTACTGAAATGCTCCAAGCATCTCTGGAGGCAGACCAAAGTGTTTCTTGTGTCTATAATTGGCGGTGTGCATGCCAAATGTTAGGAGATTTGAGGTCAAGTACAGAAGAGGAAGCAACTTGGGCACCAGGCCTTCAGATAACAGCTCACAGGTGGGACTAAGTAGAGTCTTACATATGTATGCAAGCTGCTCTGGTTGTTTGTTCTGATGTCTGTTTGCATGCTGAAAATGCAGCTCCCAGCGCATAATGTGTTTGCCCAGTCGAAGCATAGCATGTAGTCTGGATAATATTGGCTGTCTCTTTCGCTTGGCACAAACACGCGTAAACAAACCTGTGTGAATTAGTGAAGCTCTGTGAACGTCAGCACTGACACAGCCACATCTGCATGCAACCTATTACAAAGCGTTTTCACATCGTTCACTACTTCCTTTTTTGCTTTTTGTCATATAGCGGTGATATTTTTGGGAGCGAGTTGGATCGTCAGAGTATATATGGGCCTTTGCACTCATAATTGTGCATCAGAGAGGGCCTCACTGCAGGCCCTGTTGTTGTAGGTGAGAGCCAGCAGCCCCCTGACGGGCAGCTGTGGCAGAGAGGCCAGCTTTGATCAAAGGGCCAGCGAGAGCAGAGGGAGGGAGGAGCAGTCCGTCCACAGAAACAGCCTCTGAGAACAGTGGGCTTAGGTTGATGATGTCCTTAAACTTTTAAATATGACTAGAACACCTGCCTCTCTGCCACGGCGCAAATAACTTTTATATTTGGTTAATAATACCTATACTCGTAATTGTAATCCTCATTTAGGACAATTCTGTTTTCTTTCTACATTTGAATAATGTATGTATTCAACAGTCTTGCGGCAGCGTATTGATTGAGGACAGATTAAGTTACTAAGAGAATCTGTGGGAACAGAGGCGTCTTAACCAAGGGCATGTGTGCTAGAAGCTGTGTGGCCCGACAAATATATGCACGCCAAATCTGTGTCACTGAGGTCATTCTGGCTACACATTTGCCTTCAGGGAGGTGCCTTTAATTCAGCTCATCAACAAACGACACAGCAGTACGTTCACCGCAACACGAAAACGGTAATTGCCCAGAAAATGACCAAAGGAAACCGGATTAACATTATATCAGATATGCAATTGTGTTGCGTATTTGGTCGTTTTTAGAAGCACTATGAAATATGAAATTTATTCGATACATTAGACACTATTTTAATGGGATGCCTGTTAAGTAATACCACATTTATCACAATTTATGACTTGCACATATTATTTCAATACAGTGGATAGAAGTTTTTAAGAATATCAAAATATTCGTTAAGAATATTAAGAACATTCAGGCCTGCTGAGAGGGAGCAAAATGCCTAAACCGCCGAAAATAGAGGCGAAGCAACAGGCAGATTCGGCGGTGGAAGAGGAATACGTAAGCCTCAGTCGAGTCACGGAGCTCATGGAGCAGCAGAGGGTCATGTTCAGGGAATTAATTCAACAACAACAGGAGAACTTCAAAGGATTTATTAAACTCATAATGGAATCAACAAACACCCGCATGGATTTACAGACTAAGGACATTCAAGAACTAAAAACAAGCCTGCAGTTCACGCAAGGTGAGGTGGACACTTTAAAAGAACATAATCTGAAACTCACGGAGCGCACAAACACTTTACAAACGGACTTTTACAAAGTATGTGACAATTTACACATCATCACGGACAAATTGGAGTATTTGGAGGGACAGAGCCGCAGAAACAACCTGGTATTTGAGGGAGTGTTGGAGTCGCCTGGGGAGACCTGGGCCGACGCCGAGGTAAAAGTTAAGGAGATACTGAAGGAGAAGCTACAGCTAAATCACGCGGTGGAGGTGGAGAGGGCTCACCGCGTAGGGAAACACGACGGCGGGAGAGACTGGCCGAGACCCATCATCGCCAGACTACTGAGGTGGAAGGATCGCGAGGAAATCTTGCAGCGCGCCAAACGACTTAAAGGAACAAAAATCTTCATAAACGAGGACTACACCGAATCAATAAAAAGAAAACGCAAAGAACTGATGCCGGAGCTGAGAGCTGCACGAGAAAGGGGGGAGATCGCCTTCTTGAGATATGACAAACTCATTATACGTCCACGCAGCAGTACACCACATCCAGTATAAACACCGGGAAAAGCGTATGGATTTTGGTATGTAAAAGCACATAATTTCACATGTCTAGTAATACATATAGTTCTATAGGAAGCACCGACTTGGACTTTTCAATAAGGAGAATTGCTGAAGCAAACTCCCAGGATTTTACATTCTCTCAATACGACCTACAGAACACTGAGATCGACATCGACCCGGAAAATAACTTTTTTACTAGAGCTACCAATGACTGTCAATACTACACAGAGGATCTGTACAATAGTAAAATTAAGAACATTAAGGCATTCACTGTAATCCACTTCAATAGTCGAAGCCTCTATGCAAACTTTGACCACATCAAAAGCTTCTTAAAACAGTTTTCCACACCATTCAGTGTCATTTTAATCACAGAAACATGGATCAATAATGACAGAGAATTTGAGTTTTCTATTGATGGTTATGAATTTATAAGTATGAACAGAAAGAACAAGCATGGAGGGGGCGTAGCTATGTTTATAGACTCCAACTATAGTTACAAAGTAATGGAAAATAAGACAATGGTGGTGGATGATACACTTGAATGCCTTACTGTTGAAATTACAAGGCAAAAAAAGAAAAATATTATTGTGAGTTGTATTTATAGAACACCTGGCTCTGATGTAGATGTTTTTTCTAACTGGATGGAGGAGCACTTTTCAGGATTAAATCATAAAGTCATGTTTGTGGGGGGAGACCTCAACATCGATCTGTTAAACCCATATAAACATAAAAAGACGGACGAATTTATAAATACTTTATTCAGTATAGGTCTGTTTCCTCTAATCACTAAACCAAGTAGAATAACAACCCATAGTGCAACCTTGATTGATAACATTTTCTCAAATGAAATTGAAAGTGATACAGTCAGCGGGTTAATTATAAATGATATTAGTGATCACCTTCCAGTTTTCGTTATGTATAAAAATGGATATGTAAAAGATGAAGAGGAAAACAAGTATTGGTTTAGAAGGGTAAAAACAGAGAAAACTATTGATGCATTTAAAAAGGAGCTTTTAGCTCAAGACTGGAGTATTGTGTACAGAGAGAATGACACGAATATGGCGTATGATGAGTTTACGCGAGTATTTCAAAAGGTATACGACAAAAACTGCCCAATGAAGAAATACAGTAAAAACAGAAAGTGTAAAGAAACACCATGGATGTCTAAAGGTTTACTAAATGCTTGCAAGAAAAAAAAAAATCTTTACAAAAACTTTATAAGTAACCGAACAAAAGAAGCTGAGGATAAATATAAGAAATATAAAAATAAACTGACAGGTATCATTAGAAAATGTAAACAGGATTATTATAATAAGTTGTTGGATACTAATAAGAATAATATTAAAGGTTTATGGAACATCTTAAATAGTATAATTAGAAATAAACCAAGAACGATTAATTATCCAAAATATTTCAAAGATGAGGATAACACTTTAAATAATATGAATGAAGTAGTCGATACATTTAATAAATTCTTTGTAGATGTTGGACCGAACCTTGCTGCAAAAATTGTAAACGTTGAGAACTATAATTGTGATCTGATAGAAGCAAATCCTATGTCCCTGTTCCTCAAACCTGTGGAGGAAAAGGAGATACTGGACATTGTTAAAGGGTGTAAAAATAAAACTTCGACCGATTACCATGACATGGACATGAAAACTTTAAAAACTGTTATTGAAAGTATCTCTAAGCCGTTAACTTACATCTGTAACTTATCGTTGCAAACTGGACAATTTCCTGATAGTATGAAAGTAGCAAAAGTGATTCCTCTGTTCAAAGCAGGAGATAAACATCTCTTTACAAACTATAGGCCTGTTTCCCTTTTACCGCAATTCTCTAAAATCTTAGAAAAGGTTTTTAACTCTAGACTCGACAGCTTTATTGAAAAGTGTAATTTACTCTCGGACAATCAGTTTGGGTTTAGGAACAATCACTCAACCTCACACGCGCTCTTTGATATAACTGAAGAAATAACTAATGCTGTAGATAACAAGAAATGTGCAATAGGGTTATTTATTGACCTGAGTAAAGCGTTTGATACAATAAACTATGATATATTAATTAATAAACTAGAACATTATGGAATTAGGGGGGTAGCTCTACAGTGGGTTACCAGTTACTTAAAAAATAGAAAACAGTGTGTGAAAATCGGTGACTATCAGTCGAGTTGTCGACAAATTGTCTGTGGTTTACCTCAAGGTTCTATTCTGGGCCCAAAATTGTTTAATATGTATATTAACGACATTTGTAAAACGTCTGAAATACTTAAATTTATCTTGTTTGCTGACGATACAAATATTTTTGCATCAGGAGACGACTTACAGCAGCTGTGTCGGATTGTTAACTTGGAACTCAAAAGTGTCAACAAGTGGTTCAAACAAAATAAATTATCTTTAAATCTGAGTAAAAGCAAAATGATGATATTTGGCAACTGTAACTCCAATGCTCAGGAAGCAATTCAGATAGAAGGTGTTGTTATCGAGCGAGTGCATGAAATCAAATTCCTTGGTGTGATTATTGATGACAGAATTACTTGGAAATCTCATATTAAATATATATCTACGAAAATTTCTAGAAGCATTTCAGTAATTGCAAAAGCAAAGCACATTTTAAACATCAAAGCTCTACATACCTTATACTGTTCTCTGATTTTGCCCTACTTATATTATTGTACTGTGGTTTGGGGTAGTACTTACAAAAACACAGTTAAACCAATAATATTGTTGCAAAAAAGAGCTATCCGAGTAATTCATAAAGTTGGGTTTTTGGACCACACAAACTCATTATTTTTAAAATCAAAGATCATGAAGTTTTGTGACATTGTTGAGTTCCAAACTGTTCAAATGTTATTCAAAGCAAGGTATAAATTGTTACCAAACCAATTACAAAGAAGGTTCCAAGAACGTACTGGTCGTTATGAATTACGTGATGAATTAAACTTTAGGATTCAGAAACATAGCACAACTTTGAAAAGTTTTAGTCCAACAGTTAATGGTGTTCAATTGTGGAATAAACTGGAGATGGATTTGAAACGATGTCCAAACATCAACCTGTTCAAATTTAAATACAAACAAAAGACTTTTGAAATATACAGACAAGAAGAAATGTGTTGCCACTAGGGGGAGCAGTAGGATGGATTATGTGTATTGTTCTTCTATAATCTGGAAGAGTGTTGCTGCTTGGAACGGTTGTCATTCTATTGCTCAAATTCACAAACGGAGAATTAGGGTTGGCAGGTTATGGATCTGTTGAGAGGAATCCTCCCAACGGGCTCTAAACCTTGTCTTTTAATGCACCACTCAGCATAGGAACATATTCTACAAAATCAGCTGTTAGGGCAGCCATGTGGGGGTTTGTTGATTGGGAGTTACTGCCCTCTTCATCTGGCCCGCTCTACACTTTGGCTTTTTAATGCACCACACTATGCAGGGCTTGCAGCATACTTCACATATAACTCAATTAAATAAATATATAATAATAATGATTATGGAAATTACACCCAAATTAAAATTATACTGAGAATGGTAATGACAACTGGAAAGTATCAAGATCTCAGATTATAATATCTATTAATGTACCTTCATAACATAAAAGTAACTCTCGGTTATCAAGGGTAAAAATCTGGAAGAAATATATTAAGGATCACATTTTTTTTTTTTTTTTTTGACTGCTTTGTTCTAGACATCGTACATGAAACGGGATTGTTGTTGTAGCTGTGCGTTGCTTCAATTAATTGTATAAACAGTTCATATATTATTATTTTTTTTGGTAAGTTTGTAAGTTGGTCTGTATGAATGTAGCTGCTTGAAATGTTCTTTTTTTATTTATTTTATTGCACTTGGGGGTGGGCAATCATAAGCTTTTGCTTCAGCCCACTCCTTTTGAGCACTATGTGTACTGCTCAAATAAACAAATAAACAAATAAACAAACAAAGTGGATAAAACTCTGATGTGGTACTTTATTCATTGCATTCATACAACATTAAAATTTGGACATGCAACATTTAACATTTATTTTACACTTATGCGAGTTTGTGTATTTCTTATTTAACTAATACTGTATTGCTTAAAAAACTCAACATTTGTCAGTTGTGTGTGTTTCATTTGTGAAGGGCACTAGAGTTTTCTGAATTTATAACAAGCAATATTGGGAACTAAGGGCTACATAAATACTGTAGAATTGTGTTTTTTTGTGTGTGTGTTATTATGTGTTTTAATTGTAGTCCAAATTAAATGACTTGCGTGTTTTCAAACAAGAGAGAATAAAACACAATTTACTAGTGTTTTACCAACTTAAATGCATACCTCAGTTGCTTTGACATCTGCCCATATTTTATCTTGTTCAGAGATGCTAAAAGTGGACTTTCTAGTGGACTTCGGTTGTAATTACATTGACGGACGGAGGATGAATGACGGCGCTGGGTCGCCTCCTCCAGTGGTGCTCGTGCGATGGGAATGCGGGCCGTTTGGTGTGGTCCAGGAGCGGGACCAACGCCATATGCACTGTCTGTCCTGTGTGACGCATGTGCAACTTGTGGGGCGCGCTGAAAAAGAAAAACAACAATTAGAGATGAATGTGTGTGTCCAAACAAGTGAATCAAAGGGCCGTTGTGTTTGGCGGGATGGTGCTGGTGGGGGACCGTCCTGCCCCCGTCTCTCCTGACCCTGTGTTTGAGTCCTGCCGCGTGAGGCCCGGGACACACAGATGGGCTGCAGTCCGCCTCTTTCTCCCGTCTCCCTCCATTCGTCTCAATAGTTCAATTCAGCTCCTTTGTTTATCTACAACACAAGCGTGAATTATCAGTCTCCTCAATAAAACGGAGCAGGACGGAGAAAAGATTTCTCCCGATCCCCCCCCCCCCCACCCCGAGATCTCCTCCGACAACAAACAAACAGCAGTGAGCCTCTTCAGTCTAAGTCTGGCCCGGCCACATACACTGTTGTTATGGTTTGCCTGTAGACACGTGAGGATGTGGTTGCGCCCCATCAAATATAATAACAGGAGCCAGCAAGTGATGGGCCTAGGTCATCACGTCTAAAAACAATATGATGAGTGAGGGTTTACTCAAAATGTCGTGGAAGGGGTTTGAACAGGAAACAGCATTTGGATAGTCAACAATGATCTCAAAAATGTCTGTAATGGGTTGTTGGGTAAAATGCCATTTCGCAGGCTCTTTTTAAATCCATAATTTGTAATGTTTCTAATTTTCTAATTATTTAAAAAGGTTGTGCTTCATACCACATATATCCATAATTGTGCAGAATAATACTTCCAATTCATCAAAGTTATTTATTTGATTTGTTTTGTTCATTTTGGTTGAATTTGTTTTTAGGGTGCCACTGTTTTTGCCTGAGAATTTTGCACATTGACGTTGGTAATTCCAGAAAGTCTACAAGCAACAACGAACCGTTTTTTAATTGACGGTTGTGTGTTGCCAAAGTTACAGTGAGCCCTGTTTCTGCCGGAGTCCCCCTTCGGTGGTTGTTGCCCGACACAAGCTGCTGAGTCGCGGTACAAAGCTGCAGATGAATAGAGATGGATGGAGAGCGGCAGCCGTGGGGCCCCGGGCATGTCCTGCTCTGCGGCGGTGCATGTAAGGACCCTAGGGGGCTCCCACTGCATTAGGCTGTAATAGGTTTGGGATGACCTAAACGATTTGTTGACCGGGACAATAAATCTGTTGTGTGTTTCTTGGCATGCTGAGGGGTGGATTACAAGTTGCTGCACAAAGGAATGCAAATTGGAAGCCAAACTCTCCGAGAGGCCTGTGGAGTAGCCAGCTATTTAGGGCATTTGTGCTGAGCTATGCTTTTCTCTCACTATTTTATGTTTCTCTATTAGTGCTAATAACTGTGAAGAGCCCGAGAGTAGCCACTGTATTCATCCCAAATCAATGGCTTTACCGCACCAGGGCCTATAGACCCCTGCATTTGCATTCTATCGAGTGAGATGACCAGCTGGACAATTGGTGTGAAGTCTCTTTCAGCCAGACAAATAGAAATCTTGAATCCTAAATGAAAATCTCTGAGTGCATTGGTAATTGAAATTCCTTTTGACAAGCACAGATTTTTTCAGGTCACATATTTTAGATTTAAAAGTGCAGTGTGAAATGTATTTCCATTAATGGCACAGTTTAAAAAAGGATCTGATGAACTTGGAAATTCTTCAGTTATACACACTATTTGTACAATATTGTTGTCTTTTACTTCCATAATATCCTAGGCTATTTTATTCTAAATTATGTTTTATTATTGTAATTCAATGCATTCATTTTTCAAGTGCTCTTTGCATTGCGTAGTTGTTTGTGGTGTAGCTTTTCTACATGCTGCCTCCTCCTAGTGACCGCAGAGTAAAATGCAAGCAGAGCTGCAACATATCTTTAAAGTACTTATAAACTTTTGTTTTCAACATTGTACCCAGCATGAACCTTATATTTCTCTCCTTCCTTTTGGTCTCTTTGCAGAGCAGCCATGAACCATAATACGTGTTCTACAGTTCGGAGTGGGGCTTGTGCCATGTTATTGACCTTTGTGGCTAATTTCAGTAAATATGTAATAAAGCTATTGCTCTAGGTTGATTTCTCAGGGGCATTATCTCTCATTATTATTTCACCTCGCGGATGTTCCTTTAAATTGTATAAATGTTTTGTTGTGGTCAATTTTACATGAAGTTAAAATGTAGTTATTTATTTACTTACGTTGCTTGTTTTATTTGGCATTCATTGTGGACAGTGTAGACACGTGCGCACGCTGTTGCTACTGAATGTTTTTGTCTCATCCAATCACGTCGCCATATCTTTATCTGTGGACTTTTCTGGAGTTTAATTAAAGAACAACATTATCTTAGGGCAGATACACTCCTCCTGCAGAGGAATGCTGTGTCAGGAGCCACCGTTGGCCTCTTGCTTACCTTTCAGTGTAAGCCACACTATCTGAAACACTGTTAATGGTGCAATTCTAAAACATCTTCATATGCAGGATTTACGATTGTGCTTTTGGGGATGACACATCAAATCAAAATCAAAAATCAAATAAACGCACATAAAATTGGCCCCTTTAACATTTAAGATGGGTTTTACTGAAAGCACTAAAACATCTTATTTCCTAATGCAGACTTAAGACTGTGCATAATCAAATCCTGCTCACACTGTACAGAGCTCTTATAGGTCCAAAGGCTCTTTCATTGGTCTATTGGTTACAGTAATAAAGATATGAATTCTAATTTTTCTCCAGTAGAGTAAATACACAATACCTTTACCTGCCATTTATCCCTTCTAATCCAGGACTTGATGTCCAAGGCCAGACAAGAAGGCGGTCTGCTTAAACAAGATTGTTTTCCACCAATCAGCATGATCGTGGGCCGACACAGAACAAAAGCGTGAATATCCATTTCCAAGCAAAAGGGTGAGTGCCCTCTCATTGCCCCCCTCGGCCTCCTCGCCCTGGAGCGTACTGTACCTGTTTCCCTGGTAACCCCATGGGCAGAATGCAGATCAGCGGGACGAATGCAGCCGCTCCTTGTCTTCTCCTTATTTATACAGTCTATGGTCTTCTCACACAGTTCACTCTGATGGTGACAAATGCTTTTGTTCATGTAGAGGGCAGGTGGGAGTTACAATGTTCTCCCAAATCTTTGACCCCCCCCCCCCCCCCCCCCTCCCCGTATATCGCCCTGTCCTCTCGCTCAGCCGCGCTAATTTTTAGTCTGTCTTTTGAGCTATTTCTTTATTAATTTTCTTGTCCTTCCTCTTGAGATGGCGGCTCCCTCCCTCAGTAACAGCAGATGCAGCGGTGGTGGGGAGAGGTCAGTGTTATCTAAACAGACCCATTGGGCTATTTGCTATAGCACCCTCCATCAGCCGGGTGAGCCCTGAGGAGTCGGCCCGTCTCTCCAATCAGTGAGGACAGCATACAATGAATTTACAATAAGCCAGTGCGGGGCAAGGCATGAAATCAGATGAAAAGAAGGAGAATTTGAGAGGGACAGAGCTGGACAAGAGGAGTAACTGATGTGCCGCTGAAGGAGTTGACATCAACCACAGCGACCATTGTGCAGACATGTGTTGTTTGTGATGAGAAATAACAAGCTATACTGTACATATGAGCTAGTTTTTCATACAGTAGGTCCCTACGTGCAGCTGGGAACATGCGTTTATGTGTGTATTTTCAGGTGGTTGTGTTTATTGGCCTGTGAGCAAAGAGAGTATAGAGAGTTATCTTATCACTGTTTGGAGGCTAAGTACATGTGACAGTAGATATATACAAACTCCTGATTGATATCTTGATTTATTGCCAGATAATGCTTCTTCAAGTTGATATGGACAATTGCTTCAATCTGTATGTTTTTTCCGGCTTGTGTGCCGACTGCTTGGCTTAGGGCCAGCTTCTACAATTCATGGTCCAAAGCTGAGCACTGTCCAGCCTGGGCTCGGGCCCCTCACTCCCTGTCTGCGCCTCTGCCCTTTGACCACATTAACCAGTGCAGTCAGACTCAGCTGTGCGTCTTCTCTTATCACCTGAATCAAACATTAAAAGAGGGAGGGAGACAGCTCCTCGTAAAGCCAGAGAAATATTGGAGTATAGATAAAGCTGATGAGAGCCTGAGAAGTACACAACAACATGGGGAGGAAGCTAAAGCGGAAAGCACACACATTATTGAAATCAGAACAAAAGTAAATCAGGGGAGAATACAAAACCACGCTATGTTATCTTCCTCTTACTTTGAGTGTGTCATCGAAAATACCAGGGTGGAGTTTAGCACTATGTAAACAGGCTGTTTTACGAGGACCATTCTACAATTAGCCGTTACCTTGACTGTTGTGGTTTTAAGAGTGGCCTGGCCTTGGAGTTACCTGGATACACCTGGAGGAGGGCGGGCGATAAAAGCATCCAAGAGTGTTCAAAAGACAGCTTCTATCTGAGCGCGCACTATCTCTCCCAAAAATCCCATCTGTGTGGTGCGGCAGGACCGCCGGCGCCAAACTCACAAGTGATTATCTTCGTGTCTGTCTGTCCGTCCGCCGCTCTGTCTGTCTGACTCAATGAGTCCTGATGAAGCCCATTGTCCCGGTAATTTCATCACCTACATATATTGCACATCCACCTCCTCCACTGTGCAAACAGTCTCATTTGCACACAGTTAAAGATTTCAGACGACCGTTTGCTGATAGTGATGGATAGGAAAATATTTGATCTCCAGAGCTCGGCCATTTAATATTCTCACCCCACACTCTGACCTTAAAGACTGTGTATGCGAGTGGCGGTGTGCGTTTTGTGCACACTGCAGAGGCGTTTGTTCACTCAGCCTTAGCTTGTGTTAGCACATCGGCACCTGCATTTTTGATTCTCACACACTCAAATAGACATAGAGCAGGACCTATCACAGCCCATTTGACCTCCACCTTCTCCCTGACCTCCAGGTTCTTCCCTCGGGACACGAGTCAGAGGGTGGGGGCTACTGTGAGCGTGGTCAAACACTGATGGTCAATCACACGGCCAATTCCTGGTATCTGCCACGTTATCACTCTGTAGTGCCCAGTGATGAACAAATGAACCACTTCTTAACCACTACTGTCTTTAATTTGACATAGAAAAAACATATTTTTATGTAATGTAATAACATGATCATTATTTCTAAAAAATGCATGCCCTCAATAATACCCTTGAGAATACAGTTGGCTGGTGGTACTCGTTTTTTTGTGTTGATGCAGCACTATGGCCTGATTGCTCCTCCATCATATACAGTGGGGGGGGGAAAGTATTTAGTCAGCCAACAATTATGCAAGTTCTCCCACTTAAAAAGATGAGAGAGGCCTGTAATGTTCATCATAGGTATACCTCAACTATGAGAGACAAAATGAGAAGGAAAAAAAAAAACACAAAATCACATTGTCTGATTTTTAATTAATTCATTTGCAAATTATGGTGGAAAATAAGTATTTGGTCACCTACAAACAAGTAAGATTTCTGGCTCTCACAGACCTGTAACTTCTTCTTCAAGAGGCTCCTCTGTCCTCCACCCGTTACCTGTATTAATGGACTCTGTTTGAACTTGTTATCAGTATAAAAGACACCTGTCCACGACCTCAAACAGTCACACTCCAAACTCCACTATGGCCAAGACCAAAGAGCTGTCGAAAGACACCAGAAACAAAATTGTAGACCTGCACCAGGCTGGGAGGACTGAATCTGCAATTGGTAAGCAGCTCGGTGTGAAGAAATCAACTGTGGAAGCAATTATTAGAAAATGGAAGACATATAAAACCACTGATAATCTCCCTCAATCTGGGGCTCCACACAAGATCTCACCCCGTGTGGTCAAAATGATCAGCAAAAATCCCAGAACCACACGGGGGGACCTAGTGACTGACCTGCAGAGAGCTGGGACCAAAGTAACAAAGGCTACCATCAGTAACACACTTCGCCGCCAAGGACTCAATTCCTGCAGTGCCAGACGTGTCCCCCTGCTTAAGCCAGGACATGTCCCGGCCTGTCTGAAGTTTGCTAGAGAGCATCTGGATGATCCAGAAGAGGACTGGGAGAATGTCATATGGTCAGATGAAACCAAAGTGGAACTTTTGGGTAAAATCTCAACTCATTGTGTTTGGAGGAGAAAGAATGCTGAGTTACATCCAAAGAACACCATACCTACTGTGAAGCATGGGGGTGGAAACATCATACTTTGGGGCTGTTTTTCTGCAAAGGGACTCGGACGACTGATCCGTGTAAGGGAAAGAATGAATGGGGCCATGTATCGTGAGATTTTGAGTGAAAACCTCCTTCCATCAGCAGGGCATTGAAAATTAAACGTGGCTGGGTCTTTCAGCATGACAATGATCCCAAACACACCGCCCGGGCAACGAAGGACTGGCTTCGTAAGAAGCATTTCAAGGTCCTGGAGTGGCCTAGCCAGTCTCCAGATCTCAACCCCATAGAAAATCTTTGGAGGGAGTTGAAAGTCCGTGTTTCCCAGCGCCTGCCCCAAAACAACACCGCTCTAGAGTAGATCTGCATGGAGGAATGGGCCAAAACACCAGCAACAGTGTGTGAAAACCTTGTGAAGACTTACAGGAAACGTTTGACCTCTGTCATTGCCAACAAGGGGTATATAACAAAGTATTGAAATGAACTTTTGTTATTGACCAAATCCTTATTTTCTACCATCATTTGCAAATAAATTCATAAAAAATCAGACAATGTGATTTTCTGGATTTTTTTTCTCATTTTGTCTCTCATAGTTGACCTATGATGAAAATTACAGGCCTCTCTCATGTTTTTAAGTGGGAGAACTTGCACAATTGTTGGCGGACTAAATACTTTTTTTCCCCACTGTATACCGTGTATTACAATGTAAAACCTATAGCATTTGGAGACATACGGTAACCATGCATCATAGCGGACAGAAAATAGATTTGGAAGATATTGCGGCCTGCAGTTTGCTGGTGTTATTTTTCACAATCCTTTAGAGAGTTACTCACATGGTTTGATCAAATAGACCAGAAGTGGACTTTGGCTACTACTCCTAAAATTATATAACACTCAGTGGCTTCAAAACATTTCTACAGGCTTTTATTGTGTCTCTCCTCGTGAAAATACCTGATCTTATTTCATGCTGTGTTGACACAACTTGGCAAGAGATTATAACACGTACAGTAATCCATCATTTCCACTGAAAATAGCTATGACAAGATATACAGAAACAATTGGTTAAGAATAATCAACACTCAACTTTGGTTCATATCAACTTTTACTTTTCCCCTCTCCATCAAATGATCGGGGCCGTGTTTGCCTTGATTCAGAGCACAGGATTAGGGCCAGTTCATTGAAGAGTTGCTCAATTGTCCCAATAGTAACTCCAGATCTGTTTCCCACAATGGAGCGTCGCTGTTGTTGCTGGATGTCGAGGAGTTTCAGGAAGAAAAAAAAAAAAAACAGCTTTGTGCAAACTTAAGCAAATGTGAACTAAGAATCAATGTCAATGTGCAAAAAAGGAAATCGTGAAACCAAAGGAAAGCATGTATTATCATTTTGAGAACCAAAACGTTGACTTTAGAGATTTGAACATAAGAAACTTCATGTAAAATGTTTGTGCAATTAAAAAGCTAAATTATAAATGTTATCAGTAAAAAAACAATAGCTTATTTGATTTAATATGATACTTCCTATTTGGGGCCACAAGGAGGGCATGTTTAAAACTGTGCTGTACATACTTTCTGCAACTTTTTCATATTTCACTCAAAGTTTGTATTTCCTACTTTAGCAACAGCGAACGGAGTTAAGGATTCCAGGGCATTTTCTTTTGTGTTGAAACTGAGCCGCAGCTCCTTTATCAGTGGATTGTTCTCTCTTCTGCCTTGTTCCCGGGTTAACTGAAGGTCCGCGCTGCTTTGTGTCTGTAAAAAACGGCGTAAAATATATGTTTGTAGAAAGAAGAATTAATCACAGTGGGTATCGTTGGATAAAGTCATATTTGTTTTTTATACCCTTTCTCCAGCTCGGCCCGCGAGAGCTTTCATGTTTCTGTAATTACCATATTTCATTAGTGCGTGGAGTGTCACCGCTGGAGCATCAAAGCCGTTTGGCTCTTTTCGCATGTGCGGCGACCACTGCCAGGGAAGTACACACAACTATCTGTTTTTTCCCTCAAATAAATTCGCCGGGGCCTGTTTTTGAGTGCACTCTCTGCCTCAAGCTGCTGTCGATATCAAAGAGAACCCATTCCGCATGTGAAGTGCCCCTTGTGCGGAATAATAAAGCAGTGCATCATGGCAGAAAACTGTGAAACACAACACTCTCGCCAGGATGCACACACAAGGACACGCACACACCACTGGGCCGACATACAGGAGAGTGCACGCAGGATTCTTCCTTTTGAACAGACTTGAGCTCAGACGCATATTCACTACTTGCCTATGCACCAACACAAACTATTTTCTTTATACTGGGCATGCCACAACTATTGGCATTATGGGAGTATACCATACGGCTTCTGTCAACAAGGTATGTGAAAATCAAATATATACAGTGTATTCAGCACAAATGGCACACAAAATATCGCTCTAATTGCAATTGTAACCATAGTACACAACAACCATAATATGTTGTGCTGCATAAAACAATTAAAGTGCACATTACAGTTATTTATTATTCAGTTTGATGGCATGATGAGGTTTTACACTAGTCACTTGGCAATTCTATGCAGAAATGTGTAAACTGAGCGCCGGAGTCTGACATTGGTATAATGCACAGGTTGTTACAGGAATACCACCTGTCCTTTTGTGTGCCTAAAGGTCAGTAATAAACATCTCAAAATACGTTTTCTTTCATCTTAAATGTAATGTGAAATGCCCACCAAAAGTCCTTGGTAGTCATTGTATATAAGATACAACTATTTACTATTTAATTGTTGTTTTTCTTTTTTTTACATGTCCTGCCTATGTGCACACCCTGAGTGTTTCTAAGAGCTGAACAAGTAAATGTCTCCATTGTGAGATCAATAAAGGCCATCTTCCCTTATCTTAAAAAGCAGGTCAAATGAGCCCCCATTGAGCCTATACAGTTGCATCTTTATCTATTTAATATGTAATTTCAATCCAGGCAGATTTGATAAACAAATACTGCATATATTGCTTTTTTCTTGTCAATCTGTTTTCATTAAAGCATTACAGCACAGCAAATGAAGAACCAAAGTACGTCCAACTCCTCTAATCCTGAGGGAGTGTGTGCGTTTCGCTGCTGCGCTCCGGGACACTTGCACCTGACCTGAGCTCACACACTCCAAGGCCACAGTCTCAAAGCCACAGCGCGTTAAGACACAAAGGAACGGGAAAATAATGTCTGAACCAGCACAAACAAACACGAGCCGCGAGTTTAACGAAGCTCACCAAACGGCCCCGCTATCAGCAGATTATCTCTGGAGGAAGAGCTGTCTGCCCCGGGATCAACACACTTTTGTTTTCCCAAAGCTTTACGGCCGCCCTTAGCCGGACGGGGAAATCAAAGCCTTCCTCGCGCGCGGGACGTGGCGAGGGGTAGAGGGACGAGGGGAGATTTGTGTTTCCTCACAATGGCACAGAATAAACCAGCCGTATATCAATAGGGAATCTGTTCAAACTGAAATGTTTAATATGACAACAGATCAGTTGATTGAAATGGGGACTGATAACATGGTAATTATTTGAAAACAGGAAACACATCACACTCATTAATTCTATGGTAATGTGATAAGCCATGAGCTTAACCCCAACCGTAACCCAAAACCTGTAACTTAGTATTTTCTTATTACAATTCTTATTTTTATTTTGTTATCCTAGTTACCGTTTCTATCCTGTTAATATGTTCGGTAAAGCAAACTGCGATCAAAAGTTCTCGCAAGTGTCTTCGATTTTATTCTCTATAATACAGAAATTATATGTGGAAAGTCAGCCGTTGTCTGGCTTCGCCGCAGACCAACTCAGACTCGTGCTATTGCTGTGATCGGGTCGCGAGCTGCAATGAGAGCACACACACACGCGCACACGCACACGCACACACACGCACACGCACACTTGAGACGCTCTGGAGGCTGCAGCTGAGGGGGATCGATGCTCACCTTGGCTCCGGTCCCTTTCACTCGGTAATATTGATCAAGGCCAGAAATGTGCAAGCACGCGACAAGCTCCGGCACATATGAAGCTTTTGTGTGGCTCTTTTGAAACCCGTGGCTCTTTACCCCCGCTTGGTTTGTGCTCAGAAAGAACAGTGGCGCTATATGGCCTTGAGGAGCAGTTTGTTTAATCTCTCATCTTCAGCTATATAAAAGAGGCTGGACATAAAATAGCTCTGTTGTAAAAGTCTGAACTCTGTTGTTTTAGGAATTTGTGTTAAACTATGAGAAAACATTGTTGATTTTGAAATGTTGCGTGGTGTTTATTTCGATCTTATTTCACAAAGTACTTGTAACATCGTCCACCCTTTGTCAGTGCGCGTGGACGGTGATTGACCGCCGACTTTCTCGGGACGGCTCAGTCTTAACCTTGAGATCCATTGGGCTAAAGAGGAGCATGGTTTAGTGCAGGGGGGCCGTCCGGAGGCTGCCGGAGGTGTGTGAGGAAAGCAAAGGACCTGCCACATTATATGCTTTAACATGACTGGCAAATCCCGCACGGTTAAACAAACTTAACCTTCATTTGTGAAACGGTGCAAATCAAAGGGCAAAAAACGACTTGTGCAAGTAATTACCACCGGGGGGGAAAGCAACAGGGCGAGAGAGGAGACTGGAGGAGGGGGCAGGGGGGTGTCAGGGGCGGCCGTGGTAACAGGTTGAATGGAAGGAAATGGGAAACATTTAAGGTGAGGGGCATTTTTAATGAGTTTGCTCAGAAATTGATTTTTCCACTGTAATCTTTTATTTATATGCGACAGGCAGCGCGCCCCGGCAGAGTGAGGGTCAGCCCTCAGAGCGCCCTGTCAAAGCCCCCTCTCCCGCAAACAACAGCCCCAAGCCAAGGGAAAATGGTATTTTAGCAAAGGCAAATATTGTCCCGTCTCGGCTTAAGGGGCACACGAGCTGTTTGCTCTAAAAAACTTGCTCTGTCCATCCGTCACCCAGCGGACTGTGCAAGAAAAGTGTTCTATAGAGACAGAGTTTAGATAGAGATTCACATTGTGGCACTAATTTAAATTCAAAAGGCTCTCTTTTATGAACTATAGCCCTTATTGAATCATATATGGATTGTGAAATATTGATACATGCCATGGCTGAGTTTGAACCCTGTTTGCGGGATCGCCTATTTTCTCCGTCTTGAGGCAAAAAGGATCTGGGAAATATTTTTGAGGTTTCGACAAAGATTAGAGATGACAGGCTATAATATTATGTTCCCCCAATCAATCAAAAGTATTCCTGTAACTAGATTTACAAATATATATATATATATATATATATATATATATATATATATATATATATATATATTTGTAAGTAACAGGGCCATACAGCCTGTCCCACATCACTCTTTTTATTTCCGTGATATCAGTATAAATTAAAATACACATTTTTAATGATGTGTGTATTTTATTTTCATTTGCAAATAAAAATACACATTGTCTGCATGTCACTTTGATACATTTTCTCACTGACTCAAAATACAAAAAAAAAAACGATACAACCCAATTGGATAAAAATAAATAAAACTAATAATAAACAATTTGGTTTTGGGATTTTGCAAGATAGAAACATGTGCATCATAAACATTATTGCCCCATGTCGTGGGTGCAGACAATTAAAATATGAACAATACGTGCAAAAATATTACAAGTGAATTTAATAAACCTGTATGGCTGATTAATTGAGCTATATCGTGATTTTCTTTTATTGATTATATTTGTATTTCCCAAATGCCCCATTATCCCTGCAAAGCCTATGCATCAAATTGGTTCATTCTCTAAACTTCAATGTCTTTCTATCAGTGAAATTATCGAATTTTGTTTTTTAAACGGCATATTACTGGAGAGGACAGCGCTGTCGATTATATTCAAACTTTCGTTTCATTTGCGGCCTGCACGAGCGCAGCGCGGCTTCAGTCCGCGCGGTCGCAAAAAACATTGTGTGAATCTAGCCCCGTTTACTGGTCAAAATCTGTACTGCAGTGGAAAGCTCGAGTGAGGCTTTTACCTTCTTTTTGTTTTCGACAGGAAAGCTTATTTAACCTAATTTATAAAGATCATTTAATCTCTTAACCCCCGCCTTAACCAAGTGCATTTTCTCCAGTTCAGCTTTACCCAAATCTAAAAGGTGAGAGCCTATAGGCCTCATTTGAAACCTGACCTACACAACTCATCCAAACAAATCTCTTTTTCTGTGCGTTGTTGCCGTGTTTTCGTCCTTTTTTTGACATTTTTTCATCGTTCTTTTGTACGTCACACATTTTTGTTGCTCTTTTGGGGCTTTTTTGTTGTGTTTTGTGTCACGTTTTTGACGCTCTCCTGTCTTCGTTTTCGTCTCATTTTTGTCGCTATTTCTTTCTTTTTTTTCCATGAAGCTTTTAGATTTAGGTAAAGCCAAACTGGAGGAAATGTGCTCGGTTCAGGTTGGGGTTAAGAGGTTAAGAGAGAATATAATGATAATGAGGTATGTCAGCCCTGAAAGACTCTCATAGAAAGTCATTAGGAACAATACGTTACTCATTTGCATACAATAAAACAGCTGAATTTAATATTCCTATATGGCTGCTCTAATAATAATAATAATAATAATAATAATAATAATAATAATAATAATGCATCGGTTTTATATAGCGCTTTTTTGGACGCTTTACATTGCATTATTAATTCACTCTATACTTGGTGGTAGTAAGCTACTATTGTAGCCACAGCTGTCGTGGGGTAGACTGATGGAAACGAGTCAACCAATCTGCGCCATCGGCCCTTGCGACCACCACCAACCACTCACTCAATGTATTCGCTAGGCTTCCTGGTGTTACCAAACGGTCTCCCATCCAATACCGACTAGGCCCTTCCCTATAACTTCCAAGGTCACCATATATTGAGCTATATCGTGATTTTTATTAATTATATTTTTATTTCCCAATTGCCCCATCATCCCTGCAAAGCCGGTGCCCTAAATTGGTTCATTTTCAAAATTTCAATGTCTATCTAAATTGACATTGGGTAATCAAAAGATTGACATTGTTTTTTGATTACACTTTTTAGTTCCTTTAAGTGTAACAAAGCGCTGACCCTTTTGTCTCATGGCCTGTTGATTTGGATCGATTCAATGGCAGCACAGTGAGCACAGAACATCATAATGGAGCTCCAGGCCCGTTTGGTTTATTCCACTGGTGATTTCATGGGCAACAGTTATTGAATCTGCTGCCAACAACATTAGGATAGTAGAGACGATTTAATTGAAATGCCTTTATTTACTTTTGTTTGATCAAATTTCATAGATTAAGCCGACCGAAAGCTTTCGCACTAGAGCGGGACCGGAAACACGCGCAATGGTGAGCGCATGGCCAGCAGGGGGCAGCTTCAGGCTACATTTAGCACTCAAGTAACTATAGAATAACTCGCACGTCATCTTCATTGTAGTAGTAAAGGCACAGCGTGTGTTTTAAACGTTTTATTTCCATTTGTTTTTAAAGCAAGAAAATATATTCTTTCTTTAGGAACAATAAATATATACAATAGTTCTTTATTAACAAATACACAATTTACAAATCAGGGCAGAAACTCATTTCCCTACACAGTGCTATGCGGTGCGTATGCACTTAACACACACAACGAGCCATTATTATGTTCTATATAATTAATTAGAAAAGGCAGCTTGTCTATCCACTATTCCCCCCACATTAAATCATTGTGCTATGATTGTATCTCTTTAATACGTATGCTGAGGTTTGAAAACTCCCACAAAGCGTCTCTCTCTCGTCGGTTGAGTCTATAGCGTACATTCTTGTGTGTCTCTGTGTGATAGTGCTGTCTCTTGGTCAGCAGGTGAGCAGTACATGTGATAAGATCCAGGCCAGTAGACAGGCCAGGGTGAGGGGACAGTGGAGCAGAGGCTGTCCTGAGCTGGGACTGTCGGCCATGGGCTGTGGTGGCGCGGACTGTCTCCCCGTGTCCGGGACGTCGAGGCGCCGACGCTGTTCCTGCTGCGTCAGAGGGGGCTCCACCGTGATGTAGCCGTTGACGATTCTCACATTAGGAGGGGGGCTGGTGCTGCAACGAGGACATGTAGAAAGGGTTTAAGTATTCTTGTCAATTTAGTGTTGTAATGACCTTTGGCGCAGCTGTTGCCATTGGGTCAAATCATGTCTAAAATGCATAACTAAGGCCCACACCTGAAATGATCTCTATTATTACAGTTTGAAGATTGCATAGCTCCTCAATCCTCATAGCATAAGTAGCACTCGGTCATTTTAATTTAATTTGTTAAAGTCGCTGGAATACACTGACTAACACATGTTCTTTGTGTGACTTTGATCAAATTCTTATGATCACTATTCTATCTCCAAAGTCCAGTGTACCGTCTTTACCTGTCCCCGATGCGAACCCACAGGTCACTGAAGAGGCGAGGTCGGCCATGGCCCCGGTGGCTCTTGCGTGGCCGTTTGTGCCGTCCAAACTCCTCCAGCTGGCTCAGACTGTCGGGCAGCAGCATGTGGGGAATCTCCTCCTCCTCCTCCTCCTCCTCCTCCTCCTCCTCTTCCTCACCCAGTCCCGGGACGCTCTCCTGCTCCGCCAGCTCTGTGTCCGCTGAGGGGCTGGGCATCCAACTTCTGGGGGAGACAGTGCTGGTGTCTGGATCCTCCTGACTGGATTCCTCTTCCCTGGGTATGTTTCTGTGAAGATGAACGTGAACTCACATTACGACCGACATAGGTTCAGGAAGTAGTCATACCCCTCTATTTATTACTCTGTGGAAGTCTGGCACTGAAACTAATGATATTTTTGTTGTTGCATATAACACGCACACAAAACAAATCTACATTCTGGTGCATAAAGAGGTTGTACTGTTTTTTTTCTTCCATTTGATCCAGTTTGATCCATATAATTCAGAAGTAAAATTGTCCATTCGAGGATAAATGCCTCGATTTGTTCTTGGATGTAAGTTTTAATCACTGAACTATCAGCCTGGTTACACGATCTTCTCAAACACATAAAACCCCGGTGCAGCTGCCAGTGGCTGTTATTGTTTGCGGTTTCTGACCACTCAATTGCTTTCCACTTACAAATGTACTTCAATCAAGGACACGGACACCACAAAAGGCGGCTTTAGCCAATAAAAAGTGGGCAGAGTGGCAGAGCAGCGCTTGGGGAAGTTGTAACTCTTACGGCTTCTCGGCTACGTCAAAGCTAACAAGTGCCCAGTGCGGACCACCCATGATCCTCGACCAGTTCTCATCCCTTTGGACATGTGCACCTCTCCCTTCCACACATTACTCATACTTTCTCATGATTACTCCTGTCCTTACAGTAAACGTAACACGTGACTGCGTTTCAAGGTGGGACTGCAAAATGATCCAAACCAACTGCACATATTAACTGTATAAAGGCCACCATGGCTGAGCAGAGACAGATTTACCCCAGTTTTGAAAAAACATCTAGCTTTAGTGATATATGAAACAAATTCAGATGTTTCCATGTTTTTAATATGATGAAAATAGTGGCGTAGACTTTACATACGGCATACAAATCCAGCAAGCATTTTTATTTGCTGCTATTTTGAGAATGCAATAAAACTTAATTAATAAGTAATGATGTGGTGTGGGCAATGTTTGAGTGTGCATTATATCTTCTAGGGCCTGGGCCGTTTGTGATACATAGACACTTAAATCTGTTTTGTTAATGTGTCTATTTTATTTCACAATCCAATGTTTTTTTTTGTTTTTTTTTCTATAATTTGGATGTATTCATATTCTATAATTGTCCTGAAATGCATTTAGTATGTGAGCTTATGGGATGCATCTGGAAGCCAAGCACAGAGCCAAGCCTCTAGTTTTATTGAAAGCACACACGGAGCATGTTTAATGGCACAATGATCAAATGTACACATACACATCAAATAATCACAATGTTCTGGCTATTCTGTGGCTGTGTTTTGGTCAGTTACCCAAGATATTGTAGGAATGAACCCAAGTCGACATAATAATAGCCTTGCTGAATAATATTAGCCTCCAAAATGGGCCTGTTTCTGGTGGGTCTTTATGTCAACATTTCACAAGAAGTGGATTCAGTTAAAATAGTTATTAATCTTTCTGTAGACATAACACTGATGGTTCTGTAACGCCAGAGCCCTGTCCTCTGTCCATAATGTCGTGCCTGGTCAGCATGATGATAGCTTCTGGCTGCGGTCAGCTGTTGTGGAGCCAAATGCAGCTCCACTCGTCAGTCATATAATCGGTCAAAGGACCTTTTTCCATCTGGTGTGAGGAAGTCCAACGCTCTCCATAAACACCTACTATTTAGCCATGTCCTGTCACTACACATCAGCAGAGTTCAAAATGTGTGGTCAGAACTGGTCATGTGTGTGACCGCAGTATGTCAGGGCACTTGCTGAGCTTTGAAACCTCACAGTTTTGAACGCAATGAGCGTTGCAGTCGGAGGTGATGACTTAGATTTGAAAAGTAGAAAGTAATTTGTGCTTGTAAGAGTGCCTAAACAAATTGGCTTCTTCAACTTGAGAAACAGCCATTTGAAGTAACAATACCTCATTGGTTTCAAAATATTGCAGAGAGATTATTAGTGTCTAAATATTACATTTATTTTGAATGACTTATTATTTATATATTTTATTGTTGAAAATACAATAATTTGCACAGAGACAATAAAATATTGTCTACTAGACTAGGTTCAGGCCAATTCTATAGCTTCTCTAATCAGCACAACAGCGAGGGTTTTCTAATCATCAATTACCTTCTAACACGATTAGCTAACACAATGCACCATTAGAACACTGGAGCGATGCACCTCTGCACACCTATGTAGGTATTCCATTAAAAATCACCTTTTCCAGATTCACAACATTAACAATTTCCAGATTGTATTTCTGATTACTTTAATGTTATCTTCATTGAGAAAAGCAGTGCTTTTCTTTAAAAACTAAGGACATTTTAAGTGAGCAGTAGTGCATAATACAGGTGTACTATATGTATGTGACGTGGCAGGACAGGTCAAATGGATCATTCATCTTGGCCTATTGTGCATGTTTTTAATGGTAGGGGAAAGCGGAGTACTCAGAGGAAACCTACCCAGGCATGGGGAGAACATGCAAACCCCACGCAGACAGGCTCCATGTGGAGAGACAGTATTTTGACAAATGTATCACCTTTGTCAAACCCTGTTAGTAACGCTGTGTGTAGTTGCTGTGAATTGCTGTAGATCTAATATATTATCTGGACTGGGGTGAATGTAGTATTTAAGTTTTAAAAAAGCAATCCTTTTTGTGCCTTGTTTTTTCCATTTTCACCAAGTCAAGTGGCTTTTGTTACCATTGTATAGACCTATAGACCTATAGATCAAGTTGGTGAGGTGAGAGGGCAGATGAACCGTGCCAAGGAATGAGTGTGCACACGTGCATTAGGAGATATGTACGAGGAGGCATTGTGCGGAGACGTGGTATAGGATGCAAGCCAAACCACTGTACTAGGTGTCTATGTTGTGCATGTGTGCGTGAGAAGGGGCAGAACCTCCACTGGCAGATTTCCTTTGGCAAAGAGTGCAGCAAACATAAAACGGAGTGAGCTGATGAAGTATCAAAGGAATCCTACATAGCTGAAGTTTATTTGTTACAGGGTATAATGTGAAGAGTATCTATGTTACACTAGATAAATCCAATGAAGCAAAAGCCCTTGTAGAAGTAACACAGATGTTGACTGGATGCTGGCTTGGTTGTATCTGTCTGTTTGATAAGCTCCTTGATGTACGTTCACATAGATCTCAGTGTCTGCCAAGGACTAAAAGTTCACAAAAGCTCTGCTTCACAGTCCGTTCATGCAGCTTTTTATTGGGACAATGCTACACTTAACCACATGCTCCGGATCTGCCCACATTCATCATCTTGTCAAGGAAGTCGACTTGTGAGGTAGGGTTTCACAGCGCGTTTAGCCTTCAAAGTGCACTGCATATTTAAGATTTCCACATTTTCTGCGTAACAATGGAAAATGACACTTCATGTGTTACTTACTCGGGGTCCGGTTCTTGGTGGTCTGATGGAGTGTGGATTATCTCATAGCCTTCCTGTTGGAGGATATCCAGCACACTGTGGTTCCCCAAGAAGTGTCCTGAAAGAGCAAAGGTTTGAATATGTGTCAGATTGTGGGAGTGTAACCGAGATGAAGGCCCAATCTCAATTCTCTTTTCTACCCCTACCCCTTCCCCTAGCCCTAGCCCTTGCCCTTTCCCTATACCCTGAAACCAAGGGCTAAGGGCGAGGGTTGAAAAGGCCGCCCTAAGAAATGGGACAGCCTTCCGTTTGACTGCATTTACTATTAACACAGATTAATAAGGTTATGTAAATAAAAAGCAAGCCTACTTGTCTCTATAGCATGTTTCTACTAAACCAGTTCATCACTTGATTGATGCTGTTTTGTAACACCTAAACAACAGGACTCGTCTCAGCCCAAACCCTACAGATTGTCATCAAGAATTGAGATTGGGCCTGTGTATGTAGTACTTGTCCCTGTCCCAAATGAGAATCAAAATAAATGGTTGTAAGTAATCTTGCTTATGAAAGGAAAGATCTATTTATGAACTAAAGGACAATACATTATAATTACACTGTATCAAATAAATAAAATGTGGAATTGTTAACCTTTTTATTGTGCTTTACTCTCTAAAAATAAGATTTTCTCCCAACACTAAAAGATAGTTTGTTCTCATGTTTTATTTAGGGTTGTTATGTCAATACCACAGATTTTCCCCGATGTCAGTGAGTGAGTACCTAAACCCAAACCTATCTGATACCAATCTGTGTTTAGTCACAGCAGCATTAGTCACAGTGCACGGACTTTGTTTAATATACTGTACATAATGAGCCATATTTTTGGCATATTTTTTACATGCTTCGCCATTGTTTTAATCCCCTTGCTGTGGTATCGGAGTGGTACTACTCTGAATATCGGTATCTGATCGGAAAAACTGGTATAGGAAAAACACTAGTTTTATTGCAGTTCAGAGAAATCAAAGACAATTCCCAGCACCTTAGACCACGGTGTTCCAGTTTTCTGAGTTTGGATGGCTCACTGTTACAACGTTGTTAATTTGGAATTGAAGATATGCACCTAGAGAGTGAAAGTTCCCAAAACAGATCACAAACACTGCACTCAAATCTGGATCCAAAAGGATGTCTTTCTGTTTGCCACAAATCATCTGCCTGCACTCTGCGATGATTCCCATTTAGATTAGATTTACGCCAAATGGCCTCCGTGACCCATTCATCTCTATTTACACAAGCTTTGTCAGTCACAAAAAGTGTCTGACCTTATAGACATCATGACAATATCAACATCATCATGTTTTACAGAGCCTTTTTCAACAGTGATTCTCAAACCTTAATTCACACCCAGTACTAGTTCAAGATAATATTTTGTGTGTGTCTTTTACCAGATCTAAACCCGGTTCATAACACGACTATATCAGATCAAAAGAATCTGAATGACTGAATCAAGTCTAAACTAGGGCTCAGCCAGGACTAAAGCAAAAATAAACCATGACTTAAGTACTTCTAACCAACAACTATCCCAAAAGAGAACAAAATAATACAGTTCAATTGTTCCTATATTAAACAAAGTCTAGACTTGTCATAGTATCACAGGAAGCAGCCAAAGTACCAACAGAGTACCGCATTTTGAGAGCCACTGCTCAACAATAAGGTGACCAAAATACTTCCAAATTACAGAAAAAATAAACACAATACAATCTGAACGATACAAACGCTAATGGATTTTGAAACACATTGTATTTAGCTATCCAGCTATTGGCCCGTTAGCCTCATGTCCCTCACCCCTGGTACAACTTGACATGAATTGTAACGACAGTCAAGGCAAGTAGCCCAGTACAGCACTTTCTGAGCCTTGCGCAGCTACACCAGAGAAACATGTGTGCAACAATAGTGCTGCTCCACTTGCTGCTGTGTAATCACCCTGCATTATAGGCACTCGACCTCCTGCCTCCTCCGCCTCGCTCCCTTCACCTTGTCGTCAATCCTCCCCGACTTCAAACATGTCCACTGTGTCGATGAAAGCTTTTGTTAAATTTCTCCCATCAGCCGATAATCCAGCGCGTCACTCAACCCAGCAATAACCCGTAATGTACCCTGACATCACCCCCACGGCTCACAAGGAATCCACATTTCTGAAGGCAGGAATCCAAACACCTCGGCCCTCCGTCGCAGCTTATTAACGGCACGTTGACAATATTTGCAGGCTCTGTGCTCGGCTCCTCTTTGCCCCCCTGCCAATTTTATCATCAAAATGTTCCTGATCATTCCTGAAAGTCAAAAGAAAAAGGCACACGGTGTTACATTTTCTTGGCACAAAGTTCAAAGGCAGGAGGATAGGCCTCGTAGTCAAATGATATGGGATTACAGAGAGACTGATGCGCAGGAGTCATGTGTTGGTGTTGTAATCGGAAAAAATGAGAGAAAATACAATGAACTTCTTCTTCGCCTTTTGTCCCTCGGGGTTCAGTGGTGGCAACATGCAGACAGAGCATAGCACTGTTCATCTTTTGTTAAGCAGCAATTCCATTTCTTATCAAAGTGGCACAACACCTTTATGCGTTCTCTAAATGCGCGGTCAACATGATGGATGGATCTAAATACTTTTGCTATACCAGTCGGTTGTGTTCATGTGATATAATATTCTCATAATCCTATAGTTTAGTTTAATATTGAGTTGGAGGACAAGTCAGTTTTCTGTGGTTAGAATCTTCCCGTCAAAATGAAGATGGTTTGGTCAGGCTTACACATAATATCTCTGGGGGTAATATCCTTGGGCTCGCCACATAAAACTAAATTTCAATGTCTGTCAGCAAAAATTAACCAGTGCGATTTGTTTTCTCTCTAGTATGAAAAAGAGGGGGTTTTCTGTGTGGCATTTCTTAAACATACAGCCCATAGACGCCCATGTGCCTACATTATATCTGACATTATTACCGCATGAACGCCTCAATGTTGCCCTTTGTTAAATTTTAAAATAAACAATTATTTAATTATTTCAGAATTAAACAATGTTTAAATGCTTTTGACACAATTTCTCACAGCACTCTCCTTGACAGACTCATCTATCGGCATAACCCACACTCCCGTCGCTTGGTTTAGTTCCTATCTTTCTGGTCGCACACAATTAATTCAACTGATATCTCATCCAACACTTTCCCTGTCCCTGCTGGTGTTCCCCAGGGCACTGTCCTGGGGCCCCTCCTATTTGTCATCTACATTCTCCCTTTGGGTGGCACGGTAGCGCAGCTATTAGCGTGCTCGCTTCACAGCAAGAAGGTCCCGGGTTCGATTCCCACCAGGACGGGCCCTTTCTGTGTGGAGTTTGCATGTTCTCCCCTGCGTAGGTTTCCTCCGGGTACTCCGGTTTCCCCTAGCACCAGGGGAAACTGAAGCCACTGCTTACCACTGCCGAGTGTGGAGTGAATCTAAAATTGTCTGTGACCATGTCTGTGAAAGGTGCTATATAAATAAAGCTCTTCTTCTTCAGTCAAATCTTTCGCAAACACAACATTCATTTTCACGTGGATGACACCAGGCACGTGCACAGATAGAGCCCAGGTGGTGCTCCAGCACCTGCCCTTTGCCCTGTGCCCTTTAAGTGCCCTTCCCACCACCAGTTTTTTTTCTACCAAAAAATAATACTATTATTTGTTTTATTGTTCTTAGTTATTTGCCCTGCTAAGCCAACGTGTGCTGAAAATACAGTTTTAATGCTCAACAACTTTAAATTGCGCTTAATTCCTCCTCTGCCTCTCAAACCGCAGCAGCGCCATACCTGATCACAGAAGGGCAACTTCACTGTCCCCGTGTTTCCCCCGTGTGAGAAGATGGTACAGCCCGTCTAAGACGCGGGAGTAAAGTAAACTGAGTAAATTCGTTAACTTCTATGTACGAACCAGCGCGACATGAGTGGATTATTAAGGGGAATGACCGTCCGGACAAAGTCAGCGGTAAGAAGTCAGTCATGGCTGTGCGTAGACCAGGGCCAGAGCTGAGCTAAGGGAGACAGAAGGGTGAGGAGGACAGTTGCCTGGGTTCTGGACACAGTACCTCTGTGGGAGGAGCACGGGGATATGGACAGCCCAGTGGATTATTGTTATTTCAGATATTTTACATATGGACTAAGCAATGACTTGGACAAACTAGATTAGTGTTTAAGTGCAGAGCCTTGTGATAGACTTTAGAGGACGATGTAGGACAATCTAGTTTATTATTAGGTCCACATCATTGTAATGTTTTTATGTTGCTGTATTAATCAGTGGTCTGTTAGTGGTACTAGTTACAGAAAAAAACTGCCCTTTTATCTTGGTTGAGCACCTGCCCCTCAAAATGTCTGTGCACGCCACTCGATGACACCCAGCTCTACCTCTCCACAAAACCATCCTCATCTCTCCCTCCAACCTCCCTTACCCAAGAAATTCACTCTTGGTTCTCTTCCAACTTTCTAACATTTTAGTTTTTTTAGTTTATTTGTTTATTTGAGCAGTACACATAGTGCTCAAATAAACATTTAACAGTTCCAAAACAGATGTCCTTCTCATAGGCCCCTCCTCCACTCTCTCCAAATCTAACAGTTCCTCAATTTCCATTAACAACTCATCTGTCCTTCCTTCCCCTCAGGCTAAGAGTGTGGGTGTCATCCTCGACAGTACACTCTCTTACCAGTGTCACATCAATAGCATCACCCGGTCTGCATACTTCCACCTGCGCAACATCTCTTCTCGTTTCCGTCCCTCTCTCACCCCCCACACCACCGCCTTGTCCTCGTCTCCTCCCGGATTGACAACTGAACTCACTTCTCTTCGGTCTCCCCAACAAATCCCTCCAGAAACTGCAGCTCCTCCAAAACTCTGCAGCACTAATCGTAACACTCACCACATCACCCCTGTCCTACAACAACTCCACTGGCTTCCCTTAATACAGAGAATCAACTTCAAAATACTCATCATATTCAAAGCACTTCGTAACCTGGCCCCACCGTACATATCCGACCTCCTCCACATCGCCATTACTAATTATTTCAGAATTCTACAAAATAAATATGACAAAATACCGTGAATTAAGCGCAAACATGCAAGTTCACCTCAAGTGTTGAACGCCCTAAAGACAAATCGGCTGGCCCTGGTGCCACCCTAGCATATATAATGGCCCCCTGTGACCCATTTCAGTAGGAAAAAAAAGTCTGGACGCACCCTTGCTAACATTTAAATGACAAAAATGTCCCCTTCAGACGCTCCCTCATTGTACACTTTTTTGTTTGTTTGTGAACTGCGCTCTTTCCTATTGTCTGTTTCTCTGTCCAGATGCTTTCCACTGACCCACCTGCTTCAAATTGGGCATTCTTTAAACACTCATTCATCTTCCAGGCGCAGCACTTGAGTGTCCTGTAAACATGTACCTACCCCTTTTACTGCAGGGAAAACCAGTCTGCACGCTGGATGTCCCTACTATTTACGCACAACGCAAGACCACACACAAATAATCTGCGCCTCGAGGTGGAAGCTACTACTTCTTTTGTCAATAGAACATAGCAACAAGGGTCAAATTCCGTAAAAGATGCAATCAATAACCTGTACGCATTTGTTGTGGCTTGTTTAGTTCACAGATAATGACTTGCTCCGCTCAGAGGCTGCGCTGCACTGTGGGTTTGTGTTAAGTGCAGACAGTAAACAGTGGGCAGCTCCTGAAGCACAGTTCAGACCCGATGCACAGGGAGAGCACAGTTAAACATGTAAACTTAACAGTGAGACTCTGGTGACACGTCTGAATCACAGTTTTTACAATGTTTACAATCATTGAAGCTTTACACAAACATTGCTTCCTCTGCACTTTTTATTAAAGGTGACACAACCCAAATACTTACTTAATACCAGTTTATTCTTCAGCCCTGCCAAAACATTTGCGGTCTTGCGGTTTGTGTCAATGGCACTTGACAATGAAACTTGTGGTCGCAGCAGTTTAAACTTTGTACTATTTCACATGCTGACCAACCCTGCAGCCTGCTCCTGCCAGCAGTCTGTCATCACTCTAATAAAGCTATTATGGGATGAATATGTGTCTGCTTTAAGCTAGGTTTCAAATTGTAGCAAGCACATTTTACAGAGCGAGCCTCCCTTGGTTCTTGAGAGCAATGTTAATGACCCGCTTAGCCTATACTCTTTTCCAAGCTATTTTCTACTTACAGTAGCATCCTAAAGGACTTTGCAATGTTTACCGAGGCTAACTACACCTTATGCCTAATGCTTCATTTGTCTGCCATACCAGACTAAACCACTTTGGCCAAAATATATCTATCCTTCTCTGTTTGCTTGTTTGACAGACAGTGGACCGTGTGTGTCTGCATGTCTGAGCTCTCTTGTAGGCGTCATCTTCCATACCACCCACCCTTTAGTAGACCGAGTGCTTTGTGTGTTATTCAACTCTTTCCATTTTATTTTAAGAAATTGTCATAGAACATGAAGAGATATAGAACAAACATATAGTTTTATTTCGGCCTTTTTGGTAAATTCAGAAATACAGATTAGATCTTTTGAACCAGGACCACCAAACTTGACAAAATAATGCTAAATAACAGCGGAAACAGACAGTAATAGACAGATATAAGAGTGCATTGAGGGCAAGATGAATTACATCCACTCAAACTCAGGATGCATGCTGGGTACTGTTGCTAGATTGTAATCCAAACAAATACAAGCTGTTGCCTTCCAGCCATTGCAGCATATGAGAGAGGTGAGAGAGCAGATCGGAAAATCCACTGCTCTTCTCTGTGTTTGTTTAACGGAATCTTGTGTGAGAATAGAGGATCAAATACTCTTCAATTATAGGCTTCAAATTTGCTAAAAAATATGCATTATTCTGTATGGAAAAATCTGCTCGGAGAAATAGACATTTAGATGTTGGGACATGAGGAGCCATACACAGCTTTCTTCCAGATCATGGACCGATATTGTTTTTCCTCATATGTTGGAGCGCTACAGACAGGTATGTGCTATGTGCATCGCGACCAAACTCCTTGGTCACTGTCTTGTGTGCACCACATAAAATTGTCTGAAAATATTCTCTACTGATGCTTTCAAAACAGAACATCTCAATGTTCCAATGCAATACTGTCTATAGTTTTATGAGAATTTATGAGCAGCTATGTTGATGAGACAGTGAGTAGTAGGCTAGTTCCTAGCTGTTCCAATACTGTTTTATTTGCATTTGTTTGAGTTGTTTTTTGTCTTTTTGCTTTATTCCCTGTGTATTCACCTGGCATTTCTGAGGTACATTATGGCCACAGTGGTGTTCACAGACCCTGCTGCTCTGCGTTTCCTTTCTTCTGGCTTTGGTGTACACCTGGCACACCAGGTGAAGGTAATTACCTCCTCAGGAAACACAGCGTCCTATTGGCCTCACAGAGAAGTGTCCACAGTCTGCTGTCCACATACAGTGGTCAGGCCTAATCCTCCAGGATCAAAGCCAGACTGAGGCCCCATGTGTTTATGAAATGCAGTACTTTATTAAGTTGTTTTAAGAAAGACTTTGTGATGTTTGAGGTTAAATTAAGCGTGTAATCTACAAAGAAGCTAATGAGTTGCAGTCCACTGAGTCACAAGGTGACACATGTTATGAGAGTGACAAATCTTGTAAGAAATTAAAGAATGGAACTGAATTGAAATTTCTTACCAACTATTTTGCTATAAAGATTGAATGCCACAGTGTTTGAATCCGCACTAAATGATGAGATGAGAACGTGCTTAGTGAGTAAATAGTATAAAAGCCACAGAGACGCACTGACATGCTACCTCTCTCTGTCCATCATCACTTCAACACCACAGCACCACATGGCTTCACTCTGCTGCATAATGGACTATTATAGGCCCCAGCTCCTTACATACACACAAAAATCAACACTCGAGAGGCCCAGACATCAAAACAAACACATCTACATGTGTATTCTCAACAGTAACTACTTATGCTGGCAATAGATATCTCGGGAACATGTGAGCAGGGCAGTAAACCTCGTGTGTACGTATGGGTGCTGTCTAGGCGTTGGTATTGTCAGGAAATTCCATGGGATGTTTTGAATAAGGCCAGGCAGCAGCCGCCAAAAGCTCTGGCAAATGAAAACCTGCTGAAGCACATTGCTCATACCAGCCACAAACGCAATGCTCCTTTATGTAAAATGACAATGCATTATTTTGTTTGTTTTGTGCTTGAGCGAAGACGTGAGTGATGAGAGCGGGTATGTATCTGTTTACAATAGTTTAAGTCGAGTCTTACTGTGCTGTCATCTGGAGCAGTCATTTTGTCCACAGAAAGCACCGATGTGTTCACTTAACTGTGTGACGAATGCATTTGCATTTATACTTAAGTGAAATCATGTGATTGCTGATTATTAGGTCCATATTACATAACAGAAAACAGGCATGTCATTGGGCTGTAACAAAATGAAACATTGATTCTCCACGCAAATAAGTTATAAATCCATTAACTAAACCAAAAACAAAGACATTTCAATTAAATTTAAAGCTTTTTAAAGAATTACATAAAGCATACAATGAACTCTGCTGCCCTATTAGCGGCATAGTTAATCTGGATGCCTTCAGCAGTTCCAGCTCTTCCAGCTCTTCCCCAAAATACAGTGCCTTGTGAAGGTATTCGGCCCCCTTGAACTTTTCTACTTTTTGCCACATTTCAGGCTTCAAACATAAAGATATAAAACTGTAATTTTTTGTGAAGAACCAACAACAAGTGGGACACAATCATGAAGTGAAACAAAATTTATTGGATATTTAATTTTTAACAAATAAACAACTGAAAAATTGGGCGTGCAAAATTATTCAGCCCCCTTAAGTGAATACTTTGTAGCGCCACCCTTTGCTGCGATTACTGCTGTAAGTCCTTGGGGTTTGTCTCTATCAGTTTTGCACATTGAGAGACTGAAATATTTGCCCATTCCTCCTTGCAAAACAGCTCGAACTCAGTGAAGTTGGATGGACAGCGTTTGTGAACAGCAGTTTTCAGTTCTTTCCACAGATTCTCGATTGGATTCAGGTCTGGACTTTGACTTGGCCATTCTAACACCTGGATATGTTTATTTGTGAACCACTCTATTGTAGATTTTGCTTTATGTTTTGGATCATTGTCTTGTTGGAAGACAAATCTCCGTCCCAGTCTCAGGTCTTTTGCAGACTCCATCAGGTTTTCTTCCAGAATGGTCCTGTATTTGGCTCCATTCATCTTCCCATCAATTTTAACCATCTTCCCTGTCCCTGCTGAAGAAAAGCAGGCCCAAACCATGATGCTGCCACCACCATGTTTGACAGTGGGGATGGTGTGTTCAGTGTGATGAGCTGTGTTGCTTTTACGGCAAACATAACGTTTTGCATTTTTGCCAAAAAGTTCGATTTTGGTTTCATCTGACCAGAGCACCTTCTTCCACATGTTTGGTGTGTCTCCCAGGTGGCTTGTGGCAAACTTTAAACAACACTTTTTATGGATATCTTTAAGAAATGGCTTTCTTCTTGCCACTCTTCCATAAAGGCCAGAGTTGTGCAGTATACGACTGATTGTTGTCCTATGGACAGAGTCTCCCACCTCAGCTGTACATTTCTGCAGTTCATCCAGAGTGATCATGGGCCTCTTGGCAGCATCTCTGATCAGTTTTCTCCTTGTATGAGCTAAACGTTTCGAGGGACGGCCGGGTCTTTGTAGATTTGCAGTGGTCTGATACTCCTTCCATTTCAATATTATCGCTTGCACAGTGCTCCTTGGGATGTTTAAAGCTTGGGAAATCTTTTTGTATCCAAATCCAGCTTTAAACTTCTCCACAACAGTATCTCGGACCTGCCTGGTGTGTTCCTTGTTCTTCATGATGCTCTCTGCGCTTTAAACTGACCTCTGAGACTATCACAGAGCAGGTGCATTTATACGGAGACTTGTTTACACACAGGTGGATTCTATTTATCATCATTGGTCATTTAGGTCAACATTGGATCATTCAGAGATCCTCACTGAACTTCTGGAGAGAGTTTGCTGCACTAAAGGTAAGGGGGCTGAATAATTTTGCACGCCCAATTTTTCAGTTGTTTATTTGTTAAAAATCTTTGAAATATCCAATACATTTTGTTTCACTTCATGATTGCGTCCCACTTGTTGTTGGTTCTTCACAAAAAATTACAGTTTTATATCTTTATGTTTGAAGCCTGAAATGTGGCAAAAAGTCGAAAAGTTCCAGGGGCCGAATACTTTTGCAAGGCACTGTATCTACAGTACTACTGTTTCCTTGACTCTAGACAAAATTGGAAGAAAAAAAGTAGGAATGTAAAACCATTGTCTGCATTTATTGGTGTATGAATGACAGCAAGGAACCAGTCACCCAACTAAATGTCAAACGGAAATATAGGAATTTGCACTGTTGCACTGAACTTGTATTCTTTTATAATTGAATCCATGAATTTGGCATTATTTTTTACACTAATTGCTTTGTTTGTAGTCAGTTAATGAGTACACCATACTGCATACTAAAAACTGTACTAAAAAGTTATACTGACTGCAATCTGCTGCTGATGGTTTTCATTAAAATTTTCCCGAGATGACCCCGGAGGTTAACATGCTTCAAGTACAGGAAAAGTATGTTCATTACGCACAATCGTAGCATATGGTATGAATTGGCACAGCTTTTAATGTACATGTCAAGTCCTCGTTCTGATGTTGGCACGCCGGTAATTGTGAGCGCATGCAACTGTATGTCAATCGGGCATGAAGAAATATGGAGACATTTGATGCTCTACAGAAAGTATGCTGTTTACGTTTATTTGGGAAAATCACCTGTAAAATATCTGTCAATAATTGTATCCAGATGTTATTTAGGATTTGCAAGGGAGTTTAAGCGCATCACATGGAAGTCTGTGTCAAGTTTATATTACTTGTCAACTGGTAAATGCAATCAGAAGACATCAAGCTGGATACACCGACGTGACGCTCAGATATGTTTGATATTCACAGATGTGACGCAGCCTTAATTCCTTACAACTGCTCACAACATATATATTCAAAAGCTACGTGTTTTGTCATTAGCCTAGTCACTTGCACACGCTTTCGATTGTTGTCCTTGTAAGTGCACAGATGATGTGAACAGTGAACATTTAGCAGTCTACAGTAAAATGAGCAGTCCTAACCTCTGAATGTTGCTGACGGTAATGGTTCGTATCACTTCACACTCCTGTCAGTCTCTCTCTTAAACACACACACGGCACTGAAGCCTGTACGTGACCTGTTCCGCCTGCACACAGCTGCGTCGCTCGGATCCTATTGGGGGCAGCATACTTTATATAAAATCAGGCCGTTCTAATAAACCTCAAACTTAGCCTGCACCTCTCCTCCAGCTCTGACATTTTTCAGACATTCTTAAACGTATATTAGTGCAGAATGTGGGTTTTTACAAGACAGGGTCCTTTCTAGGTGTTGCCAGTTGAATGTGTAATGCGTTATCTTCTTATATGATCCCGTGCAGTCTGTTTAATGTGAGTCCATGGAGCGGCAGTCTGTGTTTATCCCCAGAGAGCTACTCCGTTGAGATGCCGACCTGTGTCCAGCTCCTGCCCATGTTAAGAACGAGGAGGTCAGGAAAATATAACCAGGCCATTGAGAACAACCATAAGTCTGTGTTTTAATAGGGAAATTATCTTGGTCTTTACTATATTTAGAAGAATTCTAATAGATGAAAGAATACCTTTCCTAAGTAGTTATTGTGTCTGGGAAATATGATCTAAGAAACATTTTTGTATTATTCCATCATATTTAAAGCCACACTGCATAACACTTCACCCAATGGGAGCGGGGGAGGGAGCTCGTTTCCATGGCGATGCTGACCAATGCTGCCAAATATGAGATTTAAATAGTCATTCAAATCCATTTTTTGATTACCCACTGCAACAATCACATTATCTGTGTTGAGCAACAGTCCCATCCAAAATGTTAGGCAGTGTCCGTTCAATAAAAATTCACAACTTTTTTTAACCGGCATATTTATTTGAGCTAATCTTAGTTTAAATGTGTTAATAGGGGGAGGAATTTTATCAGATGTTTTCTGTCTTCATTAGTTTATTCAGAAAAACAAAAATATCCAAAGACTAACAAACAATAGGATACGATACAACAGAATTTAATACTTGGTTGTATCCCAATTTTTTGCTTTTGTCTCTCAGAAAGATATCTTTACATGTAGTCTTTTTCCTATTCACCTGCAGTGGCACGTCTCAGATTCTGAATTCATAATAAAACAGCTTCCATATGTACCTGAAGTCACTGCTCACACGCACAGCTGGATAGTGCTACAGTGACCATTACGAGCCACACACTTCTCAGAGGAAGGAAACCAAGGGCTTTAGCTCTTTCTAATCATGAACTGCTGCACGCCCCCGCACTCCCCAAGAGGCAGCACCACCCAGCTTCACCCAAATACATAAACACAGACACACAGTGGTACAGTAAACAGGCCCACATCTCCCTCCCACCACCTGCTTTAACACCCTCCCTCCGGACACACCGCTCTATTCAGGAAACATTAGCCAGGAATGCTAATTGAAACAAACAGCTCATGGTTTCTTCATTTCGGAGGTGGGAGCTCCGGGTAACTGAGACTCTCTGCATGGACACATACATATGCCAAATATCTGGGAATCATTGTATACTATTATTCTGTTCCTAGTTTTTCTCAAGCCTCACCTTAAAAAGACAGACTGAAAAGAAAATTATAGCACATTAGCGCTGACAGGCTCACTGTTTCGGACCAAAGCAAACATGATCTTGCATTTACTGCACAACTACAGGCAAACAGACTCACGTCCCATCGGCGTAATTGGACAGACTTCATTTAAGGCAGAATGGAGATGCCGGCTGATGAAGGGCTCTCTGCCAATGGGAAAACTCACTCAGATTAGAGTTTAGAGCTTGTACTTGATGATCACAATGCCATATGTTAGCGTGGCAATACAAAGAGTTTGGGATCCTTTCAATAAACATAAACTACTGTCAGACATCAGAAGCTGAGTAGGGCCTGATTAGTACCTGGATGGGAGACCCAAAGGTAGCCTGTGTGTGAGTCGTTTGTGGTGGTCGGAGGGTCAGTTGGTGCTGATGTGTGCAGTCGCGCTTCTGTCAGTCTAACCCAGGGCAACTGTGGCTGTAAACATAGCTTACCACCGAGTATGGAGTGAATGAAAAATCACCTTTCCTTGAGTGTGAAGCACTTTGGGTGACTAGTGTCAGGAGAAATGTTCTATACAGGGCTGGACGATATGGCAAAAAACAAACAAAAAAAACACGATTTTCTTTCTCATATTGATAGATCTCGATTTTATGATTTCATAATAAGAATAAATACATGTAGCTGAACGCTGTGCTGCAGCGTGTCATCAGGTATGGGATGGCAGCCTGGTTTGGGTTTCTCACTGCTCAGAGCAAAGGCTTGTGAAGACTTGTGAAAAACGCATTGAAAGTGATTGAGAAAACAACATTTGTGACAGATTAGCTCTCAAAGAAAATCATTAGAAACCCTGACCACTTACTGGACAGGGAATATGAGGTTCTCCCCTCTGGCAGGCGGTTCAGGGCGCTTTAACCACTTTAAGCCATCTTTCGTCCATACAGTCTTTTGAGCTAATGTCTTTTTATACGTTTTTTTTTTTTAAACTTTCTTTATATGAGTGTTTTTTTTAATTTTTGGCTGTACTTTTTACAATGTAATGCCGGACCTTAAATCAACAAGCAGCTGTGAACCCAAGACAAATTTCCTGCAAGGGACACAAATCTTCCATTGTCTCATCCAAACCCCAAAACTAGTTTCCGTTTCTGCCACAGAAATGGTTATAAACCTGACGATTATAAAGTGCCATGATGATTATTGAGACTGACCAAAACAGAGAATGCGATTTTGACAAAATTTCAATTAATTGCCAAGCCCTAGTAATTTGACAAATGTTTTCCCCATAAGTAAAGGACTATTGCATATGGCCAATGATTTGACTTTCCAGAGGTGAGAGTGAGCAAAGGTATCTCTATTAAATGTACTGTATGTGGTGCGTACAGACCTGCTCCAAAGGCAAAGAAGAAGGCCTGGTTGGGGTTCCTCTGCAGCAGAGCGGACACTCTGCGGGCCATTCTTTCATTCCGTTTGTAGATGAGCTCCTGACGAAAGTAACTGTCGATCTCCAGAGCCATCAGACGCTCATGAGCCGGCAGAGAGCTGTTGATGAAGTGAGGCAGCTGAGAAAGACACAGGACATATAAGATTATAGATGACAGTTTAGTTTATAAATTGTTTGGCTCCTCTCCTTTTTCGTAATATCATACTGAGTGGCCTTAATAAACGAGGTGTAACAGTGGCTTCATGCTGTTTTTTTGAGTTTACCAACCATGACACTACCACTCGCTGAAAGAAACTGTTGATAGGGGTAAAAACAGAGAAACATGTGGCATCTTCAGCATATTTTCAGCAGCCTAATATGGAGCCTAATATTGTAAACACTCATTCAGTGAAAAACTGCAATATTAAGAAAACATTAGAATAGTTAGAAATAGGTTTTGGCCACAACTAACAATTAAAATGAACAAATCAATGTCATGTGGAAGTAGTCTTTAATTTGTTAGTTTAAAAAAGTCATTTGGAAATAAAATGGGAGGAGGCTTTCACTTGAGCGAAATGCTTTTGTTTTTGCATTGGTTTATGCATGTGCTTCTGTAATCATGGACTACGGATGGAGATTATATCTTTACCTATAATCTGGTGCAGTCCATATTTACCTACAGTATATAAAGTAAGTTTCCAAGAAATCAAGCTGTCCAGTAGCGGAAATAACTTGATGACAGGTGAAGTCATTAACCTTAAATTACATCTGTCACTCACGTCATCGTCCAGCGCAGCTCCATATAGAGCCATATGGAAATATATAATTGGTGTTTGATTTATCAGCAGTCAGTGGTGAGTCGTGTTGAGCTCTTGGCTGCACCAGTGCATTCTGCTGGCTGTTAATCTGTGAGGATAAGGGCAATGACACGGTCCTCTCAGATTTACATGTAGGTCTATACTCGGCTTCTATTTATAGTAGTTATATTTTGACGCACAGAGCTGTTGCTGTGTCCAGTCAACACAGTGTTAAGTTCTTTTATAAACGACACAATGCAGATGTTGGTGGCCTATAATGCAACAGAAATACAGCTTTAGTTACAATACTTAAGGGCAAAATCAACTTTGGGTACGGCACGGGACCATAGGCTCAGGGCAGCAATTGTTTTGAAGGGGATCGCGGGGAGGAGAGACAGTGCTCATGTCTATCCCGGATTTATAGGCCAAGGGAAACTTTGTCAAAGGCGTTTTACCATATAGCATGTTCAAACCATGGTTTATGATAGTGGTGATATCTTGTAGGTTATTACCAATCACAAAAATGTAATATTCCTGCTTTAAGCATTTTTCTGCTTCTGCTCCTGACCCGGAGAACTATTTGTAAACTTGGTGCCACTTTTACCCTATTTTTGCCCTTAAAATTTGGGTCAAAAGAAGTTGTTACTCACAGAGTGATTGATGGCTGCTGCATTGAGTGAAGAAAGTCCAAGTGTTCATGACTAAGTAAAGGGTGTTTGGTGGAGGGAAGTGGGGTGATAGACGAGTGTGGGGGAGATAAGGTATCACAGAGAGGACCTGTTTCTCTGAGTCTGAGCCAGAGCAGGAAATGTAGAGTGACAGTGATAGGCCCTCCTTCCTCAGCACTGGCACGTCTCATATCTGTTTATGTAACACTTAATACTTCACTCTAATCAGCCAAATATACACAAATTCCACCAATCTTTAGCTGAGTCTTTGCAAAGCTGCTTGAACAAATTGTCCTTTAATGCTTTTTATACAACTACATAAGAATTGCCAATAAGGATTCACAAACTGAGGATTTTTTTCTTAGATGGAATGATGTATGAAACATAGATTAATAGTAACATAATAATAACGACATGCAATCAAAGACAACTTAAATGTGTGTGAGATTATTTACTATGTTAAGTAATGTGTTTTTCCTTTCAAAAAATATCCAAAAGTTACCATAATACATATGGCTGTATTGTCTTAATTCTATCCATGTTCAACAACACTTTTTATTTTAATACGGTTATACGGTCCACAGCTCTGCACTCCTATCATCAGTCTCTCTCCAATATGGCCAAATATTAACCACTGGTGGTTAAAGACCTCGACATCAGCTCAAATCACTCTCCACACACCTGCTTTTTACAGCTATGTCCCCTTCCTCGCTCTGCTCATTCGTGCGCTACTATAGATCACACAGACTGCAGCAGGCACCTGATTGCTCTAACACATGCAGAGGAATGTTAATACTTGTTATTTTGGCAGGAGTGGGACACGGGTAACATGTGGCGGGGGTGAATTAGTATGATTTAATGCCCTTACATAAAGAACAAAACTGTAACCCGCTGGGGCAGGTGAAAATGTGGAGCACGGAGGGGAGCACCTTTCCATTGTCGTTTATTTTGAAAATGTATAGTGTTTTATGACAGCCAAAAAATACATGTTCCCACTGACTTATTTGGCTGTTTTTCCACTGACATAAAGATTATATGTAGGACCATTTAAACATTTAAAACAATCAAAAGGATCTTCAATTGAATTCTGTAATTGACAGGAAGCAAATGCAGTCGGGTCTTAGTCCCTGTCAGAAGACGGGCAGCTGCAGCCTGTTTAAGGAGGCAATACAAAGAATGACAGTAGTCCAGGCGCCTAAAACGCCTCAAAGCATGAATCGTTTTTGTTTGTTTTGTCAAACTCATCGAAAAGCAGATGCGACTTGACTTTCTTAAATCCATCTGCAACACCAAACATCTGAAGACAGCTTATAAAACGATGCCACACGTCTGTTTGGAGAAGGGTTATTTATGGTGTTAAAGTGTCAGGCACTATCAAGTGACTGGTGCAGAGGATTAAGACAGAGATGTGCTAAAGCTGAGGAGCTGATACTCGGGTGATGAAGGATAAATGGCAGAAGAGCAAAGAGAGGTCTGACCATTTGGAAAGGAAAGCGGACATATTCTACACGTTTCTATTTGGTTTGATTCCTGAATTAATGTTAGGTCGCCCAAGCTGAGTGATGTGCCACTGCCAAGAACCTAGATTCTGGGATGATCCTGCTGTTCAACTATCTGTAACAGAAACAGGGGAATATGACTTTAGGATCAATTGGTTTCACTGCTTTACACACATTATGTATGACTGTATATCCAAACACTTGCACTTAGTACTCTCGTTGCTTTCAGGCAGTGTTTCTCGACTCCTCCTGAGTTCTTGTCCTTGTTTGATTTTGAGGCAACTGTTAGTCTAGTTCTAGTTGTTTGCTGCTTGTTTACTACTTTAGGTGCGGTTTAGTCCTATTTTAGTCCTGGTTTTAGGCGATGTTCAGACCTTATGTGTGTACAGATACATGGTGGCTGTGTACAGACCTGTGAGGTGTCGTGGTTGAAGATGATGGAGCTGAGGTCTCCACAGTTGTAGTGGGTGATGAGGTCCTCAGTGGTGTAGGAGCCCTGCAGACTGCCCGCTCGGACGCCCTCATGCTGCAGCAGTGTCTGGTTCAAGGCAAACAGCACCTGCAAACAACAACAAAACTGACTCACCAAGAAATAACTCTCTCCACATAGAGCTGTTTTATGCTCATCCTGGATCAGAGCCAATAAATCTGGGAGGGATTCGTTTAGTCACTATACTATGTTTTTGTAGGCTCTTAGTCATCCAGGAACTATCTTTGACACCAAGTTGAGGATGTTTTGCTCATCAGACAGTCAGTCTTACATTTTGACTACAAGAGCAAGATGAAGCTTCTGAATACACTTGAGACATGGGGAGAACATGCAAACGCCACACATAGGCCTTACAGGGTCTGGAATCCATCCGGGACCTGCAAGGCAAGAGAGCTAACAACATTTCACCCATAAAAGCAAAACGTCCTCAACATAATCAGCCTAATCGACTGTATTTTAACACAATATTCTTCTTGCAATGGGAAAAAACATGTCTTTAACCTCTTAACCCCCACCTGAACCGAGCACATTTTCTCCAGTTCAGCATAACCCAAATCTAAAAGCTTAAAAAAGCAACTAAAACAAGGATGAAAATGAAACAAAAAAGTGACCAAACAGCGTCAAAAAAACTAAAATAATACAATAAAAATGCAACACTGAAGGGTGACAAAATCGCAACAAACAAGCCACAAAAAATTGATGAAAAATGAAAAACTGACAAAAAGGGCTTAAGAGAGAGACGAAAACATGAAAAAACATTTAAAAAACGTTATTAAAACGCAGGACGTTTTGCAGGTCTCAGCTTTCAAATGAGGCGTTACACTGGCCAAGGTCTCCAGTCAAATTGGAGAAAATGCGCTCAGTTAAAGTGGGGGTTACGTGGTTAATTAAAATATATACGATTGCTTAACGCTTTGGGAGAACAAAACTAAAAGTCTAAGATGCTTTATTATCATATGTGACACACACTAATACTGTAAATACGTCTAAAGCCCAAAGCTTACCCCAGCACATGTTCATAAAACTTTCCTTCGCTCCACAAGAATCTCACCTAAGCGTTGCCAATGTTCCTTTAAAAAAAAAAACATACATGTGACTTTATTGTACTGTATGCTGACTGTGTGAAATCCAAGGCATTTTTAAACATTTGAAGGTATTTTTACACTTTTTCTAGACATGCAGGTACGAGTGGAACGCAACAGGCAACTCAAAAGTCAAAATCCCCACGTAGAACAACGAGCTAGAAATGTAGACTTGGGACGAAAGAAAAAACTGCTTCGACATGCCATACATTTACAGCACCCATTAAAATCCAAAGTAAACCCTCTTTAGACTTGATTTATAGTGTGCAGCCTCTAGCCCAACAGTCCCACAGCTGTCCGGGACGTCCTAGACATAAGGGTTCAGCTTTCTCTCCACTATCCCACGCCACCTCAGGGCAGCCCATTGTCGTGCACTGTAGGTCTCACTCGGCTGTGCATTGACTTGATTAGACTGTCATCTGAAACACTTCTTAAAAACACCAATTATTTTTTCTAGCTGCTTTTGTGACACTGGGGTCAAAATCAGCATCCAGTTCAGGTTTGATTTGTGGAGAGAATGGAGTCCCGTTCGGCTGCACCGAGGAACGACCGAGCCCCGAGTCAAGAGTCACACTCGTAATTCTAGTTTTGAAGTTATGTTTTCACAATCATAAACGTCTACACACTGGGTATTGGATGTTTCAACTCCATGTAACCTCTGGACTAATCACACGCTGGCTCTAAACTCAACCTCGTGACTCTTTCTGTGAGGTCAGCGAGTGAGAGCTGCTTTACAGGGAGACATGCGGTTAGTCTATACAGCCTCATTACGTAAAAAGGCCGCTGATGAGCCCTATTATCTAACTTTAATGTTTTCCTTTTCATTCCTCCTTTTTGAAGCATTTCATTGTACTTTTGTTTGATAGTTGAACAACAATGAACCCAGAATACAACAGTTTGTGTCAAATGGTTCCAGCTGCAAAATGGGAAGGATTGAAGCTGAAGAAGAAAAGGCTGTGCACAGGCATAAAAACATAAGAGAAACAGAAGGTGTGACACAACATTTTTGTCACATTTTTCTAATGGTTTCGGTTTCAAAGTGACCTTTCTACGATGAACTGGTTTAGTCCCAGATTAGACTTGGTTTATTGGTTTACTCCTTTAGACCTTGTTTAGATCTTGTTTAGACCTGGTTTAGTTCCTGTTTTTTTACCTGAGTCAGTGATTTACTCATTTAGACCTGGTTTGATTCAAAGGATTTAAAAAATCCTGCACATTAAAAATATTATCAGATACTTTTACTTTTTTGTTGCTCTCTTGTGGCTTTTGTTGCTTTTTCATCCTCACTGTCGTCGCTATTTTGATGCTTTTTTTTAAAGAAGTTTTTTAGATGTGGGTAAAGCCATACTGGAGAAAATGTGCTCGGCTCAGGTGGGGGTTAAGAGGTTAAATGTTGCATAACTGTTGTGGCAAATAAAAACATGGAGGAGCTGTGGAAGTGTCTAAAGCCTTTCTAGATGAGCTCTAACAGAAAACTTTTGTGTCTTGGAATGTGAAATTCAACAAAATAATGCTGTTGCATGACCACATAAACACGGAGGGATATAACGTGGAACAATAAAACCTAAAAACTCTGTGGCCAAAAGGTAAAAAACGTCACTAAACTTTAGGAGCGCACACCTGCCAGAAACCTTGTTGTTGCAGAGTTGGGCTTTTTCATTATTGTCTCTCTCCGCTCTGAAGCACATCTCTGCCGCTGTAACCATGGCTCCAGAATTTTCCCTTTTTGAATGAGGCTGAGTGTGTCAGTCACTGCACAGAAGGCCGGCTAAAATGCAAACAGAACTATGTAAATCTGCTCTGTGACTGGCACCGGTGTTCTCATGCTCAAGTGGCCCTCTCAAATTGACTGGCGCTTTTTACTGTCCACATCATACATGAGACCAAAGCGTTTGGGTCTCAGGCATGCGTGAGAAACTCTTGTAATCAAATAAAAGCTTTGAGAAGAACAAAACCGAGACTGCAGCTTTTGGTTTTGGAACCTGCCATCCAAAAATTCATTACAGAGCGCTGGAAGGAAAACACAAAGACGGGGGTTAAGCCAGTGTGGGAGCAACATGAAAAGAGAAAAACAGGAGATTTGATGTTTTATTGTGCATTGACATTTATTGTGCTGTTTGCTGCAATCGCATGAGCTTTTTACACATTTTTCACAGATAAAGAATAATATTAGGTCACTAAAACATAAGTTACCAATTGTATTATTCGTTTGGGACCCAGACAAGGGGCAATACATTTCTCCAACTTAATTTTAAAGTTTTTTTTATTGTGAGCTAAAATCAGGGCATCTCCAAGTACAGGTCTTGCAGGATTTTCTCTCTCTTTAGTGATCAGTGCAAATCTTCTGTCATGAATGAGCGGCGATGACAGTGTGCAGGAACCTAGGACTAAATTAGCTCACACTTTTACTACTTTACATCCTAAATCTAACAGCATGTGTGATGGTAAGAGAGCGGAAGCGTCGCGCTCCCAGGACCAGGCAAGACTCTGGCAAGACGTGAAAGGATAACAGGCGGATTAGCCTTTTATTCGACAGTAAAATCAAGTTAAAAGTGGTTTTAGAAAAATACAACATGGTTCAAGTCCACCACGCTGCCAGCTTTAATTGTCAGCTCCATTAGTCGCTTTTCTCACTCGAATGTAGCCAGCATGAAAAGCCGGATGAAGAGAGAAAATCAGACAAATGCCAGGAAAAAAAGGAGGATGCCGACACTGAGGCTGTTGAACATGTGTTGGGCAGACAGAGGGGTGGAGTGTTTGGGTCAGTGGGCTCTGTGTAAAGCCTGGCACACAGTGGGTACTGTCTATGAGCAGTCAGGTGCAAAAGGGCCGCCACAGCTGCCAGCGCCAGGCAGCACATCTGAGAGAGAGATTCGCTTCTCCTTCAAGTGTTAACCTCTGCAAGTTTTAGAGTTCACCAATTTATCGACTGAAGTCATACCCAGACTTTTATGCTCCGAGTTCCTCCAGATTGCTGCTAAACAAAGATAAACAACTTGTCAAAAGATAAATCTTAAATACTCATAAGTCATCTTTTACAAAACGCTGAGATTCTGAGTATCATGGAACAATCTTATTACTTTTGATCGTTCTTTTGGCAGCATACTGGTATAGCCGCCAGCTTTTTAGATTGGCATTTGCTTTATGCCAGTTGTCCTTCCTAATGGAGCCCTCTCATTTTAATCTACACTCAGTTGCCGAGTAGTTTGGACCATTCACCCCCCTATCCTGTGAGATTTAAACGTCTATCAATGCTTGCTTGTTGTGTGAAGTAGTATCAGCACTGCTACAGCCTTTGAAAATAAAGTTGATAATCTTCCAGATGCACAAGCTCAAGTGTCCACCACATTAACAGGCTTAAGCACTGATGATGGTGATGTCCTTAGACTTTATCTGTGAGCATTTAATTTGGCCTATAGAGTAATTTGGCCACAGTTTGAGAGGGGCGCGTTCCTGACCAGTGCCCTCCTCTCCCTCAGAGCGGTTTGTGTTTCATCTCCTGAGAAAGAGAAGAGCCAGACCCCTGACCCACGACACGCACTGCTGGGCTCCTCTCGGCTCTTCTGGGCTTATGAGAGGGGATTGAGTTCTCAGCACCCCGGGGTGACTGCAGTGAACGAGGTAAGCAGTTGAAATAACATCCAGGGCAGTCCCAGAACAGGAGAAGTGCAATATCTCATGAACACTCCCCACTGTGCAGGTCCTGAAGAGGGCGGATACCACTTTGAGTGGGTTTATTTTCCCATTGCAGCCCTCTGTGGAACGCCATAAAAGAGATCATTACCTTGGTATTCACTTTCCTTCGGCCCTGAACCATGTGACTGTGGCTTAAGCTGTTTGAAAGGATGGTGTTGTGTGATCCTTAAGTGTCCACTTGTCCTGTGAAGCACCTTGAAAACATTAGGAAGTGTCACCCAAACCCACATCAAAGGGCTCTGGACAGTGTCGCATGAGAGCCATCTCCTGCGGGCTTATCAACAGCATACATGTCCTTCTTAAAAGGATTGTGTAACCTGTCAAGATCTTTAAACCGCAGAGCAACCTCAGCTCTGAGCCAAAAACAGTTTGCGCCTTTGAGAGACAGCAGATCCTCAGCTGATCATGTCTGGCAGGATCAAGCCTCCTATTTGCTTTCCCCTGTTATTCGCGCACAAATAGGTGCACTGAGCAGTCTGTAACTATCCCATTGGTAATAAGGATTAACATTGTTTTGTTATTATCCAAGCTTCAGTTGTCTCCTTACATTAAGTTTTGATTTTCTCTCAGGCAGGAGTGCAACTGTTTCTCTCTTGTACCGGCCTCCTGCCTCCGTTGAGGAAATCCAGGGATTACACTGGGACAATCCAAGTGGCAGCGGCCTGCTGCTACGGGATCTTACAGAAAAACCTCCATTATTCCCTCCACTAGCACCTTCTGCTCACTCCATCATACTGTGAAGCTCTGTATCTGACTCCAGTTGTTTTGTTCAGACTTTCAGTATCATAACGTTTATTCAAAACTGTCCTTTCCACAAAAATAGGATTACTTTTGTAGTACTTCACTTTGTGTATTAGAGATAAATAAGCTCTGTAAGCCTCTGGTTAAGGCCCCATGAGATCTGTTTTTAAATTCTGAACCTTTACAAAAAGATAACAGTCTTTCCTTCAGCCATACGGTGATGATTATCTACTATGGCACAAGATTTTGGGGCCAGGAAATCCTCTGGGATCTCCATGCCTTGCAGAAGAGACTGAACTTTAATAAACAGTCTGGGGTTGGTGTTGTTGAAGCCCTTTACATTTATCCACAAATAAAGCCCACTGTTTCACTTGGCACTGTGTCTGTGAAAACTAAACATAATACATCGAAAGAGGTGGTCCTCAGTGAAAGAAGTGCAGAGATGTAAAGTCTGTTTACAATGGTATTGCTATGTTAGCCGCGTGTTTGTGTTCAACTCCAAGAGATTTCCGGGCTCGCAATTGGGACATGGTTTGATATGGTTTCTTATTTCTCTACTATCTGCCTGAGACTCATCAGGTCATGTTAACTTCAGACTAACATCCCATCCACTAATACACTTCATATCTCTCTTTCTTAGATAAACTCTGGGTAAATTCCTTTTGGCTCTAACATAACGACGTGTGACGCTATCCAAACCAGAGGAAGTGCGCATCTCGTCTGCCACATGAGAAAAAGAGCAAGACGAAACATCCGCGCTCTCCAAACTTTGGTCTTTAGCACTCTCCTTATCTCCTCTGCTCAGATTCATTGACTAACATTTTCCAAGAGTGATGTTCTTTTTACAAAGTCCACATCCTAAATCCTGGAGCACGAGAACAGCACACACACAAGACAAGAGTATTGTATTATGGTCGGTTAACTGTTTACCTTCTTTCTGTTGGGATAGTCTCTTTCTATTTTGGTTTTTGGTTCACATCAAGGCAGACTTTAGTTGATGTATAGATGATGTAAAAGCCAAGTTACAGCAGGAGAACATATCTGCGGCAGTACTGCTTCTAGTGTGCCGCTTTTAACAGGCAGATTTCCACTTCACATGAGGACACTGGTATCAGAATAATGCGGGGCAGCTCTGTAACACAACATTTACATATGAAAGAAACGTGATTGAGCGGCTTGTGCCTGTCCCTTTCTGTCGCTGTGTTTTGCATTGATGTCTGGGTTTGTACCAAAGTGGAAGTGACATGCAAATGACTGACAGGAAAACAGAATAAATTGGACTTCTGGGCCACAAAAATACAGGTCAATCAGTGTAAAAATCATGTGCAGTAATGGGAATAAGATTTGAAAGTTCTCCCACTTTCGCCATTCATGAATAGATATGGGAAACAATTTTATAACATTGCGTCTCTGTGTGTTTTGGTTGTCCTTCCCAAGTCTGTTTAGGGTAACCTTTGATTTTTTTTATATTTTGTGGCTAAAACCTTAGAACAAGACTGAATCGAACGCATGAATAAATTATAATCCCAGACTTGTTTTGCACATAGGTCGACGGGACTGGGTTGACCTATGTGTTGACGACATTTCACGTCTCTTCTCAGAGACATTGTCACAAGGTGTCTTTCCACAGGCAGGCGCGTATCAGCCCAATGCCTGGTCAACCCGTTTTGGCGAGCTTTTCCATAGGGTCAAACCGGTCTGACCAGGTATTGGGACCGGCCTCTGGCTTTGGGCGAGCTAACCCGTGACTAATGTGACATGAACAGACTGCCGGCCTCTGATCAGAGAGTGGACCGCCCACACTATTGACACGCAAGTCGTTTAATATTTCACAACATCATACTGCTGTGCTATAAGGGGATTTTGACGATATTCACATTTAGCTGGTGTTAGCGCAACTTTAGCTGGTGTTAGCATAACATTTGCAAGTCGCTTATCTTCATAGTTCGCAGTTTCACGGTTTCTTTTTTGTTTTAATACAGCTTGCTACCGCTGAATGATTCCATAGCCCCCACCAGAAGACACAGAGGCGGAACAAGAGTTAAAATACCATCTTGGTTACCAGCTCTGATCAAAACTTGCACAAACATTTCGTACAAGAGATTTGTAATCATTATCACTATACATTTCGAGTTCATGTCACAATGCTTATTATATACTATACTCCAAACCTTAGTCCTGCCCAATCTGTTTTTACTACATCATTCTCTTCCTTTTTGAAATCTCCTCATCTTCAGCCTTGTCACAAACCTTATGGTTACTCTAGCCTTCATCTCTCCCATTCTTTTTCTCTCCCTCCTGTCGTTGATCTGTGTTTATTTAGCTTCTATCTCCCTCCTCCTGCCTGTTACTCCAAACTGCACACAGACTCCCTCCAGGACCTAAATGCCCCATAGAGGTTGGTGTTTGTAGTGAAGAGGGATGCACGGGGAAACTCAAAGTCTACAGAGGTCCGACTGTGTGATGTACTAGGGCAGTAAGTGGAACTTTCGTCTCCTCTCCTCCTCCTGGCTTTGGTCACGGTCAGACGCTGAATCTAAGGCACAGTAATCCCACACAAGTGCACTATTTCACGGCACATCAGCACAAGAAATGTCCAATTTCATGCAAACAGATTGTGCTGGCAGAAAAACACAGCAACTCAGAGGGAGAGAGAAGTTATTGTAGCACACCTAAAATACAGACGCAGTAGTGTTTAATGCACAAAGAAGGGATTCAATGCGTTTTTGCAGAGTAAGACCAAATCTGGAAATGGTCAAAAGGAAATGGTATGGAAGTGTTCACTGCTGCTAATCAGATCTATTACAACAGAGTGGTGTTTAAATGTCATGGGCCACACTCCAAAACCAATTATTTCAATGTAAGACAGGATTTTTCAACACTTCCATGTCTATTTTACAAAAGACAGTGCTGATCCTGTTTAAAACTAAATAACATGAGTGAGCACTGTTTATAATATAGCATATACGAAAACTAAGACAATAAATTCCAGCATCATCATTTTCTATGTGAATTCTTTGCTTCCTTTAGATTTAATATAAACATTTACATTGCACATAAGATGCTGCTAAAGTGCTGCTTTTATATCTTTATAATCACTCCAGTGTTGCTTTGGAGCTGGTCGTGGTTGGTATTTTACTTTCATTTCATTTGTCGGGTTAGAAAGACCTGATGAGCTCAAGTGATATCACAAACATCGTCATGACATTTCATTATTGCTCCTTTTAGTTTTCAGATTCGGCATTCAACTAATCATTCATATATTATATTTTTCAAACTTATAACATTCAGTTTCTCTTCTGAATCATTCTCCACAAATCCAAGAAAGAGGAAAGAAGCTTGAATGTAAATAATGTAAAAAAATGCCCTCACTACACATTCAGATCCATAAACTCAAGAAAAGTGCAGGGTATGAAGAAATCCAATATGATTAAGACAATAATTACTAGCTCTAAAGGTTTTAGCACCAGTACTCTGCATTAAGGAAAACATTGGGTTTGGCTCAGTCCTGTGACAGAGATCCGGCATAGCTTAGAGTAGAGAGATGGATATCTGTTGTATTTGCGTAAGTCTTCAGTTTGTGTGTGTGTGTACGGCAGATCCAGTGAGGAGCCCAGAGCGTCAGGAGGCTGTGCGCCTGTGGTCTCCCTGACCGACACATCGCACACTGTGGCTTCAAATGAGCCACAAATCTCCACCAGGCCACGCCAATGGAGAGGAATGCAGCAGTTGGGCTGAATACATCGAGTGGAGTTTAAGAGTAAAGGCAAACAGGATAAAGCAACATCCACAACATCACTGTGAAAGTCTCAAACACAATGGCTCCATCACAACCCATCGCAGTCCATATTATTACCATCAAAATAACAGCAATGTCTCCAGACTGTCTTTATACTGGGTTACGGCTAAGGATAGGATTTGTCATATATGACCATGACATAATTATGCGTGTCCTGTTTTTAGTTTAGTTTTTAGTTTATTTGAGCAGTATACATTGTGCTCAAAAGGAGTGGGCTGAAGCAAAAAGCTTATGAGCCCCACCCCCAAGTGCAATAAATTTAAAAAGTACATTTCACACAATGGTACCGAAGGAACAAAACATCAAAGAGACCTCATCCAAAGAGAATTTGAAACATTTCAGCAGCTACATTAGCACAGACCAACTTACAAACTTACATACGTACTTTCATGTATGATGTCTAGTACAAAGCAAGTAAAAAAATGCGATCCTTAATATATTTCTTTCAGATTTTTTCCCGTGATAACCGAGAGTTACCTTTATGTTATAAAGGTACATCAATAGATATTATACTCCGAGATCTTGCTACATCCCAGTTGTCATTACCATCCTCAGTATAATTTTAATTTGGGTGTAATTATCATCATCATTATCATTATTATTATATATTTATTTAATTGAGTTATATGTGAAGTATGATGTAGCCTTGCATACTGTGGTGCATTAAAAAGCCATAGTGTGGAGTGGGCCAGTTGAAGAGGGCAGTAACATACCCCCACACAGCTGCCCTAACAGCTGATTTTGTAGATTATGTTCCTATGCTGAGTGGTGCATTAAAGGACAAGATTTTGAGCCCGTTGGGAGGATTCCTCTGAACAGATCCATAACCTGCCAACCCTAATTCTCAGTTTGTAAATTTGAGAAATAGAATGACAACCGTTCCAAGCAGCAACACTCTTCCTTGATTATAGAGGATCATATAATGACCATGTTCTTATACTTTTAGGTACCATGCCATCCTAATACCATACATCACTGTGCTGCAAAGTGAAGTTCTACCAAATGGAAAGCTGAATCCACAACAGAACTCGCACCAATTACCTAATCTTTGCATTAGACAAAACTATGTGAGAAAGAAATTATCCAAAATCCTGGAATGGACGCAGCATGCGACAAAGAACCAGGGACAATAGTTTCCCTAAGTCCACAAACTAGACCAGACTAACTGTGATGAAGTGTACAATATGATATAGATACTGCCTGATCAAATTTGCTCGAGTCGGGAAATCTCACTATTGGTTCATAGGATCACGTAAAGTACATCAGAGCTATTTATCTAGAAGTGGCAACACGTAAAAGCCTTTATCACACCACATTCCCCACTGGGATAAAGCCTCTCAATTAACACAAGACTTTTACTGGATTTCCTTTGGGTTAGTACTACCTTTAACGTGCTGATTTAAGGGTTAGCCTGAAAACTACCAATAAAGATTCTTTAAAATGTAACATGAGATTGCCCAAAGGTCACGAAAAACTATGTCTGGCAGAGCAGGATGGAGCCACATCAAGCAGAGCCACAGTCGGTTAATCTGAGTGTTTATGTCTTCTACTTCATGCATGAGTGTGAGCCAATGACCCAATGGTAATGGTGTGGTTATGGGTGAGTGGTTATGGGTGAGTAGCAGTGGTTTTCAATGGCCTAAAGAGAAGTCCATATTGGCTTGCTAAAAGATTTTTTGCTTCAATAACAATAGCTAAAGTAAAAATAATAATAATAAAAAAGATTCCAGGTATCTGGGGATTAGCATTATTGATTATTATACAAGTTTGGTGATGTTATTAATGGACATTTTAAGTTTGTTAATGTAAAAGAAAAAAAAATCTGTAGTAATAAGGGTCAATGGTAAGATTTCTGTTGCGTGTCGAGTTAATAGTCTCTCCCCATCTCACTTAAACATTTGCACCAGGAGCAGACATTTGTGCGCACACTCTTTGTTCAAAGGCATATCTTTGACTGTTTACTCCACAGCCCTGTTTCTCCCTCTCATCAGGTCATCATCCTCATTTCCTCTGTGTCCGCAACCACCCCCCCCCCCCCCCACCATCAGACCACCCCCGTCCCATCAAGCAGCATCCCCACTTGGTTCATTTCAGGCCAGGCTTGCTGTGGCCATGGCAACGCTCCAGGAAGGTCGTGAGTCAACAGAGAACCGCAGAAGGGCCCGGTCCTCACAACACAGGCCACTGTTTCCCAGAGGTTAGGCAAAGTAATAAAGCTTTTAAAGGAGAGATGCCGATGTAATACTGGCGAGAGTAATTCATTTATATTCAGAAATCTAGATGTTGATCTGTATTTAATCTGAAAATGAGCAACTTGGATTTCCTATATAAGATCGTTCTGCACATGATGCAGTTGCATATTTTTTGTTTTACATAGTTGTACATTTTAGAAAGCAAACAAGAATGATTCGACCACAAACCAACAAAGTGCATTCAAGGCGAGATGGCATGGCTCAATGAACTCTTACTGGTATTATATAACTAAAACAGATTTAGAAAGAGTCCTTGGCAGCATTTAATAATGGCTCACGCAGTGGCATGGTTTTGACAGTGGTGCTTTGCAAAAGTCATTCAAATTAGTAAAACTTTCCCTCTATGGATTTACTCAACATAAAAACAACTTGTGACGATTGTCAACTCAGAAAGACATGACTCATCAGGGAGCTGAGGCTGAGCAAGCTTTTATAGATTTGTCTACACTCTATTAATCACAGCCAGTGATAATTTTTCAACAATTCGAATTGATTTTGTGTTTCTAAATGCAGACTGTAGACTAGAAGGACAGTCTATGATTCGCTCTGTGAATCTTCAGCTTCATATCTGGTTAGTGGTTGGACAGACACCCATGGCGATGTACAGCGGTGGTCCCTTCCCAAGCTATTCCTGATATACAGAATGGAAACATATTTCCGCTACTGTAAGTGGTGGTGGGTGGCGTTTTGATCACACTTCTGCAACGTGGAGTTTGCCCCGCGCTCTTTAATACTATAGCACAAGAGCAGAATCGTCGATATATTCTCTCTCTCTCAGGACATGGACAGTGTTTAACTCACAGTGGGAGACATATAGTTTGTAATTTGTTGCACGCCGCACCTCAGCCGACCCCTTTTTTCTCTGACACCCTCAGGCTACTGGCAAAAGCACTGGGGCACCGTTATTTGTACACAAGACACCAATTTCATCTTGAGCAACGCTGTTGTTGCGACAGGCAGATATCGGGGCCTAAATGTTTTTTGGACAATGAGCTTTTGTTTAGATATTGTGGACTTTCTGCTAACGAGTGCATAGTGGTACGCATACTGGGAGTTGGGTGCGTTCATGAAGATGCAAATACGCCCTGGGATGATGACACAGACACATGTTTATCATTGAGCGGATTGGCTGGGTTCCTTTCATGTAAAGCATTCCCTTGCTCCTCACATGACCTTTCACAAGCTCTTATCTCACACCCTGTCTGCCTTTTTAAAACCCTTATCTATATTTTGCTTGTTTGAATTCTCATCCTTTTCTTATTAGCGGCCCCACCTCCCTATCCATCTGCTTTTTATCTGAGCTTAGACAGACAGAAAATTTATGCTGATTGACTAGACGCCGAAACCTACTGCCCTATCAGATTTTACGAGTATTATTACTGACTGCATTCATCTGTGCGTTTACTATATGCGGGTATACATTCCTGCATGCACCAGTGTAAAAAAAAAAGGTGTATTATAATGAATGCAAGGAGATATTTGGCACGTTCCTGAGCGCACACACACACACACACAGAGCTGTCAGGATCTGTTAGCTTTGGCATTCTCGTTAGCATGCGGGTTGGATATATTTTCAGAGACCCTGAACTAAAGACCTTTCCCCCTCCCGCACTTTTGTAATGTGACAGAAGCTGATGCAGAAAGCACAAATCTTGCACATCACAAACAAACTGATAGTATGCAAATGTAAAAAATATTAGAGGAAGTATTTGTAAAAATAGAATCTAATTTCCTGTATCCAAAAATGTATGGATTGCATTTGATTTAGCAGGTTTCTACAAACGATGCCCCTCCTGAATCCTGACTCAATCTTCTTCATTAAATAATAACCCATTAGTGGTTAAAAGTATGTTTCTTACTATGCAGAGATGCTTATGTTACAAAGAAACATACCTGCCATTCTTGCCCAGAAGTTCTGTTTGATTAAGAGGGATATTAGTCTTAGAATGAGAAAGGAGTCTAAGATAAGACTTGAAGGTTCATTGGAGTGGCTCAGGGGTGGCAGTGTTTCCCATCCGGGGGTACGGGGCCCTCGAGGGGCACCCGAGGACTTAGCAAGGGGTACTTGGAACTACACTTCATGTTAAACTGAACATTATTTTTTAAAAGGAAGTGCTATATTTTGCAGTAAAATGTATAGTTTTGGAAGAATTGTAGGTTTATTTTGAACACAACATTGTCTTTTTACTTACAAGTAGTGCTTTTAAAGTGACTGCTTTCCAAACAAACGGCAAAACCCTTGAGGTAGGGGGTGCACTTACAACCACTGAAAGGTCCAAGGGGTCCACAAGACAAAACATTTTGGGAACCACTGGTCTAAGGTCGCACTCAGAATGTTCATTGATGAACTTAAAGTTAATCTTTCTGTGTGGAGTTTGCATGTTCTCCACGGATCTGCGTAGGTTTCTTCCAGGTAATTTAATTAATTCAACTTTGTATCTGATTTGCCACCCCAAATTCCACCCAGAGACATAAACATACATTGTAATTTTTACATAAAGTATATACCCGGAAGGGATGCACCGATACCAATACCAGTATCTGGTATTGGGCCGATACTCGTACTCATTCATGAGGTCCCGATACCAGACACCGATACCACTTGTGACGTGTGGCGGGCGCTCCTACAGGACGCAGCTCTCCGCTGAGGAGAGAAACCAGGCGAAAAACTGGAAAATTCTTTAGTTGAAATACAATATTCCACATAGAGCTGACTTTATCACACACTACACTCCCTAAATCATAGTCTGTGCTGGATTTAACCAGAGCTAAATGTTGTTAGTGCTGCAGCGTGGCGTGTTTTCAAGATACAGGCTGTTGCTAACTAGCCGCTAGCGGCTAACACCTCTGGCGATTCTTAAGCCACTTTATGCACAGGGGCTTAATTCATCTGTAAAACTAACCCAGCAACTAAAAGGTCCTCAGAAATCACAAAATTAAGAGATACAGCATGTCCATATCCATCCTATGATGGACAGTGCAATGAAAATGTAAAATGATATTGAATGAAAAATAAAAAAATAAATGGCCTATGTTAAATTCTGATACAACTTCTCTTAAAAGTGTAGCCTACTTTACTCAAGGAAATGTAAATTAGTAAATTAACTGATTACTAACCAATCTGCAGTGAAAAAGTCAGTATTCGGTATCGGCAAGTACTTAAATCAAAGTACTCATACTTGTATCAGTTGTAGAAAAAGTGGTATCGGTGCATTCCTAATACCCGGCATCCATACACATTCAAGACTAGTTTGTAAGTGTCCCTAATATCTCACCTGTTCTGCCATCTTCACCGGTCATCATTTTCACCATAAAAAATATGAAGCAAGAAGTTGTACAATTTCCTTTTCCACATGTCCACTTTTACGCATGTTATTTATGTTTCAAATGAAATAAAAACAGGGTTAAAATAATGGGGTCGAATGAGTGCATGCGAGGGAGGAGTATTTTATGAGCGAGCTTTAATCATCTCCTCCAAACTTTATTGTTTCTAAATGCACCGAGAAATTACAATGTCTACCTTCATCAAATAAATGCCTCTGCATCAGAACGTGCTTTGAGAGAGCTCTTACAAATATCAAAGGCCAGATGCTTGGAAACACAAACCCACGTTTTCTCTATGAATGATGTTACCTTTAGTTTCAGTCACATTCTTTCCAAATGTGCCCCTGAAGAATCCACTGCTGATTAAAAGATATTTATTTGTGTTTCTGCGCAGAGAGAAAGCAGACTACAATAAGACCAACACCGTCTCATACCACGCCAGTTCAATCCAACATATGGTACTTCATTCACAATGACCAATGCATGATGATATGTTTATCTTCCTTAAATAACTATGAGAATACCCAACTCCCTGAAATCATCATTCATTGGGTTTGTCTTGAATTGAACATATTGGCATAGTACTTAGCTCTTTTTTCTGGAGAATGGATTGGACACCAAAGCGCTCACATTGTGGTTGGTTATATGTTCATGTTTGACTCAAGTGTTAAAACAATAGAGACACACAATTTGGTCAGCGCCTGCTTAACAAATCTTTAAAATGTTACCTGGACACAATGTACTTTCTCAACAGCAGATAAATCTTCATTGTACTGAGCCTATAATCTGTCTCGAGTTGGACATTTATCTATAGATTCTCCTATAATAATATAATAATAAATCAACATTGGATTTCCACATAATTGAGATTTCGTTTTGTGTCAAATCTCCAAATTGCCAGACCTCAAGGAAAACACAGAGACACAACCAAGATGAATGAACTGGGTTTGAAAAGTTAACCGCGACTTTCAAAATGTATTTCTTTGTGGCGGTGAAGCCGGTTGTTGGTTCGGTTGCGGTGGTCAGCCAGGAAGGTCAGCTACAAGCGCTGTCGTTACTCACTTCGTGAAGCAGGGGATTAAAAAGCCATTCTCACTGCTCTCAAGTGCTTGCATTGGCTTCTAGATCTCGTGTCTACTTTCGAGGCTTATTTGCATTTGGGGACTGAAAAATCCCTTGGTTTCCATTCCAATAGTAGTTCACCAACTCTTTGAAATCTAATGTAGCTTTTGGCTGTTAATGTTCACGCACAATCGCACAGCGGTATATGCCAGATGCCCCAGATGTTGACATTATCCCTTCAGAGAATCAACAACAAAAACAAAAGGTTTGTTGTAAAGTTGATCCAGAGGCCCTTGGCTCGCTCTGAATTCCCAACACATTTTTTACATTAGAGGATCGTGTTTCATCATGACACCAGTAACTATTTTAATCCATTTATATCACATAAACTCACAAGATTTCTCAATTCCATACCATTAAGCAAATTGTAGAGGGATGAGAGAAAATGTACCTGTTTCTTGCCTAGGGTTAGGGTTAGGAATGGCAAATGTAAGTTGTGTTTCACTCACATACTGTAGATCTCACTCAGAAACAAAACGGTCTTGACTTTCAAATGAGGTATCACATTGGCATATAGGCTGTAAGCTCTATGCATTGCTAACCCTAACGCTAACCCTAAACCTAACCCTAAGATGGCAGGTAACAGTTAAAAAAAAAAAATAATTACTGGACCATCTCAGATACTTTAGGTCAAGATAATATGATTCAGGTGTTTAGTGACTAGAGTTGTTTTTATTCAACTTGTACAGGGGCATTGGCCCTATCTGTCTAACTCATGTATAAATCAGTAATATTAGTGCAGTTCTTAGAGGCAACTCTAATGTGGTATACAAAAAAAATTATCAGATTAGATTTTGTCTTAACATTAGTCACTGGTTAAAGTTAATGGCATTTAACAGTGGAACTGAAGTTTCCGAATAATGACTGCAACATATTTTTTAGCATAAAAATTAGTATTTTCATTCACATACTGTCAAGCCAAGCACCTGCAAACCATAAATATTTCACATGTTTAGAGTTTAGCTTCATGATTTTATAATAGATGTTCACAGCGGCTGGTACATTATGGGACGTTCGATGGAGGCAGGTGGTCTGGCATGTTTCGTGGGGGCATCAGAAACCAATAAGGCTGTCTGCGTTCATGGCCGCCTCTCGGGCCAAGTTAAACTCATATCTGTAACGGCCAGTAGAACATAGTCATAGGATTCCTTTTCTTTTGTTCCTGCTTTTCCCGAAACTTTCTGAATCCATCTCCAGAGCTCAGACCAGGAATGCCGACTGTCTGCACACACAGCTTTCTCCAGCTGACAAAGACGCTGTAAATTAACCTACTGAGACAATTTCGCCTGGATAAAGCGAAAAGTTAGCATGTTTATAGTTCACATTAGAGTAATGGAATTTGATCGTTTTAAAATATTAATAGCAAAACCAGAAGCTTGTCCAGAATATTTGGAGGCTGATCACACGGTGTGCTTGTACTGGCACCAACTTATGGAACATTTTTAGCACCAACTGTGTAACCACTGAATCTGTGGAATATATGAGTTGAGTGCAAACATGATTTAATTTGCTCAAATGCAAACAAAGCATTATGTACAAATGAATGTGTGTCTATCTGCGTCCCATATGCACAGCTGCATAAGAGCCTCAGACTTTCTGTACTCGCTGGCGACGGCAAATTTGTCTGCGACACTCAGCGGCCCCACCTGTTCAACATTAATAAAGGTTTTAGTCCATTAAGCCGTTCCCACACAATCCCACATCTGTGATCACACACACGCTCACCTCAGGATTGCTCAGAGCTGACATGCTTCTCCGCTAAACTGTTTGCACAACTCTACCACCACAGACCAATTACACAGGGTCACATGATGCGGAGCGGAAGAGAAAATGGACCGAGCAAGTGAGAAGGAGCTCCCCATAAGGATTCACATCTGTCACTGAGTCAGAAGTGCAGTCAGCATCACATCGTCAATTTAAGACCTTGTCCTTTTTGGAAAATATACACTACAACTCAATCGTTGCAGAAACTACAATATTACTGCCACTTAATAAACCTGTGCCAAATGATACGACATTACTTCATTTGTTATTGCATTATGCCTTGTACGCATAGACTAGGCACACAAAAACATCAGCATTTTGCATTCATCGTGGAGGCTCAGCTCCTTTTTCAGATGTGGGCTGACTCCTGGCTCTTGGACAGTGTGCTAGTGCACCGGGGCAAAATGCTGCACACTGTCCCAACTGGAACATAAATCCAAACCAGGTCTGATCCACGACATTCACATTGCAGCCAAGTGCTTTGCGTAACTCATATGGTAAATTGACAAACTGAGATTCCATGCCATTTGGCTGTAATTAACTGCACACGTCCTTTGGCCTCCATCTAAACAACACTCCCTTTTGAGACTGCTCAGCCTCACGGCTTCACAGTCGAGGATAAATCAGATTTATCTCCTTGTTTATGTCTTTTATATCCTGCCATATGATTGATCTGATATTAAATTATAACAGAACGACTCAAAGCCGGCCCGATGTATCCTTTGGGGAAAATGAAGGAACGGCAATGTAAAAAGCTGTTCACTGACTGACAGGAGAAATTGAGCGTGAGAGAGAGAGAGAGAAGAATAATCAAAGGCACCCAGAGTTTTTACTTCTATTGTTGTCTTTTGACTTTGGCCCTCGGTTAACTGTTGAGGGAGGGAAAAGTGTCCAGGTCATGTTATTGTTTATTTTGCACGGTCCATATCGAGTTACTTGCCAAACCCTTCCATTTCCCGCTTGTCAAATTGAGTGATGTGTCTATTCTACATTTAATAATTTAAAATCCTACCCTTATTATTATTTTGTTTTGACGACCATTTGGTTCTAGTTGCAACACCACAATTTATTCTCTGTGCTCAAAATAGCCTTTTATGGGTGATCTGTTTCATGTTTCAACGATTAGATATATCGACAAAAGAGCAGTAAACGTTGCTGTTGGTATTACTAGGGAATAAGATTTAAAATGAAATTATTTTGATCAGAGAAATAATAAAGGTCTCAGTTGACTGTTTGGAGGAGCAAAATAACTTAGCACCGCGTCTGCTCATCCACATTGACTAATCATCTTATCTTGTTAAAATTTGCAAAGTTCAATCTACTTATAGTCCCGTGTCATTACAAGGAAGTGGAAAATGTCCAATAACTAGGGATGTAACGATTCACTCAAGCCCGATTCGATTCAATTTCCGATTTGAAGTTCCCGATTTCGATTTTTCACGATTTTTTTATAACCTTTTTTTTTTTAGAAAAGAATGACTCCTTCATACCAATTACCAGTTTCTTTTGTTTTAACATCTGTAGTTTTGTCCTTGTAACAAATTGCAACTGTCTCAGTAAGAGAACTTTACATTACAAAAAATTACATGACATGAAAATGAACTATAATAATTTTGACAGATTGCTTGTAAATTTACATGTTTTCAGCATAAATAAAGTATGTAGCAAAGCAAACATTTTGAGATTATATTTATTTTACCAAACCTTTATTTTTTATTTTTTGCAGTTTGAACATAATAGGCAAGGCAAGGCAAGGCAACTTTATTTATACCGTGCATTTCGTACACAAGGCAACTGCAGTTTTTTCCACCCTCGAACGCCTCACTGCCTCCGGTGCAGCCTTTGTAAACATAAGGAGGACAAAGACATGACAGCTCCTGTAGGTATTGGATTATTTGAGAAACGGACATTTGATGAGGATTTCAGCAGAATCAGAGCAGGTTGGTCAGATGTTTGTCAGTTTACGATCTTTGGTAAACTTCTGTCACAATGCTAAACTCTGCGTTAGCCGCTAACGCTAATCTCGTAGCTGCTAATTTTTGCTGCGTCTGTTGCCTCGTTGCCTACACCTGTATGTGTTTACATGGTGTGGCGTGTGTTGGGGGTGAGGCGGGGAAGGTGTGGAGCTTGTCTTGAGAAAAGGTTAACGTTGTTAGAAACAACGAGCTATGTTCCGGTCTATTTCGGTCGCGCAAAATGGGGTAGCTGAGGGTGGCTTTAAAATTGATTATTTTATTTTTTACATCGATTCACATTTTACGCATATTAAATCGATTTTAAAATCGATTTTCGATGAGTCGTTACCAATAACATAATTTGACAGAGGGCTATACCGTCATCTGGAGGTTACAGACCAGGGCAACCTGCTCCTGACTCAATCCAGCTCAACACTGTTCTGGGAAGTCTAACTAGAGAGGTGAATCAAAGGCCTCAAATCCACCCAGTGTTTCAGGGCACACAGCAGTAAAGCAACTTTATTGACCCGGGGCTACAGGTTTATGTCTCCAGCGGGTGATCAGATGTTCTGAAATCTGACTGTAAATGTCAGTCTTACACTTTTATTGATTAATACTTTTTCAAAAGGATGGTTGGAACATATCCCAGAAGTTACGGTTAATGCTGTTGCGACATTAACCGTTCATTATTGCATTCCTTGACATCTGCTATGGGCAAAATATATTCACCGCTTTGTTTTATAGAAATGCTTGTCAATTTGTTGCATTGAGATTTGAACACACAACTTTGGTGCAGCTCCTAGCACCTCGACTGTCCTGTTCCCAGACCTTATTATATTATTAGATGGGTTTTCTCTGGTTGTGTGACTAACCCACAGTAAATTATGCAGAATATGCTCCAGCTAGGTACCTCCTGACCAAAATCCTTGCAGACGTTCACTGCTCCTGACAAATGTGAAGTGCCTATGCATTTATTTTCTTTCTATAGCAATTAAATTACAACTGTTAACATATTTTGGAGCTCTTTGATTATGTTATGATAAAAACTGTAAGTGGATTGCTAACAACAATTTAAATTACATTGCAGCTGGGCAAGATGTGGAATTCTTGACCAGGATAAGATGGATCCACGTGTTCGGTAGACGTATTGACGACCCACCCAAGTCCCCGACCTTTGCTGCAATACGTGGAAAACGTAAAAGTCTAAATCACCTCTGCGGATGGTGGAGTGGTTGACGTTTGACTGACGGGATTTATGTGATTTTTAAAACCTTTACGAGCCGAGTCAGTGCAGAGACATTTTCATATCATCCGAAAGGCCTGGGGGTTTGCGTAGGAGAAGAAAAAACATACCACTGAGTTCTGTTTGAACATGGATTTCATCTTGTAAAACAAGAGTAAAGTCTTTATCGGACAGAGATCCATGCAACATTCTCCCAGCCTCTTAGGTCCTGCCATGTGCGGAGTCTCGATCTGGGCTAGGTCCAACTGACTGCAGACTGAAAGGAAGCTGAACTCTTCCCTCCCTCGACTCTCTCTATATGTGTACATTTTAGACACTATATGGTGTTTATTATTGTTTTTTGCTCTAAAGGATTTGAGATTCAATTTTAAATCTCAGCATTTGCGTTACATGTGGTGGAATTGAGAGTAAAGATTAAAAACTTAACTGCAGTAAGTAGATTTAACTCTGTCGATCTCTTGACTGTTTCTCCAGCCAGGTTGTTAAATGGATGAATGGCACTTTTAATGACCATCTGTAATGTTAAGTCAGTGTTTAAAGTCAATGCCATACAGTGCTCTTTATACTTTATGTCTATTGTGCCATTTTCTCACGTACTTGGTACCCCATAAAACACTGAATTGACCACTGAGCACATAGTAATGATAAAGCCACGAGAATGTCAGATGTGAACCAGTTTTGGGGAAAGTATACCTTCATATCAAATCATAAAAAAATGACTTTACTCATTTTCATCAACTCTCACGGGAGAACTGTCTGGGAAATCTGTTCAGGAAAATGAAGCAGAAATCTGAAGTGTGAGCGTGAATGAGAATGTGTTTTATAAGAGAAATGTTCCGTGGAGTTGTGCTTTTTCAGACTTAAAACAACTGGGCTGGAGTGGGACAAGGGGTGAGGGCGCACGGGGTGGGTCACATTAAAACTGGGTTCAGAGAGAGGCCTCCACTAATGCTGCCCTAATCCCTGTCAAGCCAGCGTCACAAGCGCATACACATGCTTAGATACGTGCACATGACACACACACCGGGGGCACTGCTTTACGACTGCTGTGTGCAAGTTGAGGCTGATGTCACCTACTGAGAGAGTTAATTACCTAGTGTTCTGCAAAGAAAAGTACAATGCTTTCCTGTAAATCTATATTCTATATGCTATTGTCTCCTTGTGCGAGACACTTGCTGTGAATGACTCATTTGATTAACGGTCAGTGGTTTAACACGTCAATGGGTGTTTATAATCTGCCCCAAGCCGTGCCTACAGAAGTACTTGGTCCCTGCTTCTGCATTAAAAAAATAAAAAATAAAACTTTTAGGACATTTCTGTGGTAATGATGGGTTGCAGTCATTTATCCACTCCCCACTTTATTTAAATACGAATAGTCTGTGACCAGTTGAGGGTAACAAAAAAATAACTACTATAGTCAAAGAAAAACAAACCACGACATGGGTTCAAGTTTTCACTAATCCCCAAAGGTTGTTACACTCTTTGATTTTGTTACTGCCTCTGTCTCGACCGCAGAGGAGCACACATGACCCTGGGTTTAAGTGGGCCTAACCTGGTCAAACTGAGGTTATTAAAGAACAATGTCCCAAAAGACAACAACATTCCAGTGGGGCTGAGAAGCTCTCCGGGGCATTCCTGTCTGTGATCAATCAGCCCTGGGCCCAGACAACCCCAGAGTAACCTTACTGGAAAAACCTACCCACCCCATCCAAAACAACCTCTAGTTATGCATGATATACTGCCTTTTTCCTTTTGTTGTGATGAGCAAATACAATGTAACCCGTGTGTGTGCGTCTTTAGGAATACCTGCCTCGAGGAGTGCTCAATCACCATTTATTTTGCTGCAATTTCCATGGTAAAAAATGACAAAATAATTACACAGTCGGTGCAGTCTGCAGTGAGGATGTAACAGTATGTGATGTGAAAGTTTAAAAATGGGAAGGAATGCTCATTTTCGGCACCAAAGGGAGACTGTGGGCGAGGGATTGGAGAGAGGGTTTTGGCACAAATCGGACAGTAAAATATGGAGGAGCACTCGGACCTGCCACACTTGTACCTCCCTGACAATGTGCTGGAGTCATTATCACAGGTATGGGATGTGCATTTTGTTAAGGCATCTGGAAATATTTAGCTTTTAAATTAATGGTGTATTTGCAGTAAAACAACGGACTATTCTCACCCATCACTTTGTACGCTCAAAATGGGGTTAGGGGTTAAGGTTAGTACAGCATTTTCATCACAGCGTTTTAATGTAATACTTATGCCATGTACAGTAGATCAACAGAATGAAGTTGCATAGGCCGGTGTTCCTGTCAAATAGTGTCCTCCCACTCCACTGTGCTCTGGCCAGCCATAATTGTGTAAGTGCTTCTGGATGGCAGTGGGCCGTTGGGTCATTAAGGGGCCTATTAAGTGATTAGAGAAACAGTGGGCCTGCCGTCTGCTGCTGATCGGCCTGATACGAGTTACTGCGCACTTTTCCACATATTTGCTCAGGTAATTACAGCTCAGATGTGAAACACCCTCGGATGTCATGCTTAAACAGAGAATCCACGGTCGCCAGCTCACTTAAAAGGTAATCTGCTCCACCCCCTCCGTTTTCCACTCAGTGTTTATGTGCGTGTGCCAGTAATGAATAGCAAGAGCTGGAGGGGACAGGGTGCACTGCTGCTCAGGCCTTCTGCCAACTGCTCTAGTGGTCGAGTTCTGTATTGCTACAAAAAGTTCATTGATGAAAGACAACTCAATGCTGTGCAATGGACATGTAAACAAAATCCTTGCACAGTTTAAATGTAAGTATAGACCAGGATCCTGGCTCAAGATCTGGAGATGAGTCCTCGTGCTCTGCAGCGGTCGCCCACTGCTTCCGACATGTGTGAAGGGCAGAAAAAGATCAAAAAAATTATCATTTGTTTAGCATGATTTCACTAAACCAGACGAGTCATTGTATTTTCCTGTGTGAATACAGTAGAAAGATAACATAACATAACATAACTTCATGAAGGACGTTCTTTAAAATGTATTTCTTTTGCCAATGTTTCTGCAACTCACTGTTGCTTGTCGGCAGATGATTGCTTTCTTTGAACAAAATATTCTTTGATTAGACTCACACAACCACATTGTTCCATTGCTTCATAGTCTCATCTAAGGCATACGGCCTTGACTGTGCATAATAATCTTCTCTTCCAAAAGTATAAATACCACAAAGAAAACCGTTTGACCCGAGATCTCTTCTTTCTTTATAAGACAATACAAATTACAGTGTAAAACTCAAGACAAGAGTGAAATGAGCAGAGCTCGTTCTGCAAATGCCAGAAAACAGAAAGAAGCAAAGAGTAAGATCGTTTTTTCAGTCATCAGCCCATCACCGCGGCCAACGCATTGCTTCAAATCTAAAATGGTATGTAAATATTTGACTGTGGTTAAGGTTAGGTGTTACCTAATTCCAGCACTAAAAATATGCTGTTTAGGTGGACGAGCCAAGAAACACACAGAATTATTTGGTAAGATTTGATACAATTGAGAGTCAACTGTGATTGAATTTGTGCTATCACTTTTCCCAAACGCTGCCCAGTCTTTGAGGAATTTAGTGCTGCAGGCCCACGTTATTACATTAACTGTGCACTGTAAACGCACATCATGGATGTGTAAAGAGAAAAAACAAATTACTGATTCAAATCTTTGTGCCGTTTTCAACATAATGTATAACACAAACATGATATTCAATATTCTGTAAAGTAATGAAGACTGAAGATTACAGGGGTCTAAATTGAGAATTTGGCAAATCCGATTGGCCAAAATGCTCTGTTTAACCACTGGCAATGCAGCGGTGCCCTAGTGCTATGTATTTTAATATTTTAATGCTCTTTTTGGACAACTTTAATGCAATGTCATCACAGACTGTTCATTATACAATTTTAGAAGTAAATTTAGACTTGGTAAACAGAGATTGAGTCACTTCAACCACAATATGTACAAGACTGCGACGACATATATGTTGCCCATATGCCATGCAAGTGAACCTAGATAACTACAAATTCAAACATTTATACTGACTATTCGGCTATGATGGTTATAATAAAACTATTCAAACTAAAAACAATGTCAATTAGAATAGCATTATGTACTTTCCACTTTGACCAGTGGATTTACAATAACAAATAATAAACCATTTCCAGATTCAGGACAAGTTGCTGGCCCATTTAAATTAAAGCCATTAATCATCTATCTTTAATTCACTATATTTCAGCAACACAAAACAATATATGTATATGTATAAATAAATATCCTTTTCACATTATCTGATTCTGTCACTTATGAAAGGGTGGATGTGGCTTTTAAAAGAATAAATCACTCTCGACAAAGGTATGTTCACAATGTCATGGGAGTCATTGCAGGGCCACAGGTCAGGTCTGGTCAGTGGTGCCCAGTCTGACCCAGACTGGCAGACTCTGAATAGCTCTGCTGCTCCACAGCAGCACTGCCACTTCCCATCGAGCACTTTGACCCCTGCCCAGGAGACAGGCGCCATCATCATGATGTCATTTCTCTGTGACATGGACCAGTGGTTCAGACCGCGTAGCACTCAAGCAGAATAAATATGTGCGTTTATTTGCAAAGAATTATCCCAGTTTTCTCTTTTGGTTTCCAATAATACACATCAGTCTCCGTTTGCTGTATTAAATAATACAGACACACACATACTTATCTCTGCAAATACAAAGTGTTGTTTTATAAACAAAATTCCAGGTTTACATTTATTTATATCAAGTGTTGAATGATTACATCCCATGAGCCTTGAGCTTCCATTAACAATTCCCACTTGCAGTTGAAAGGATTTAGACTCATTTGGCTAATTTGTCTTTGGAAAATAAAACAATACCCGGACTTCTTTGTTTGTTGAGTGAGAGAAACGCACACCTTCCTCCGATAAGAGAACACTGACGTTTGAGACCCTATGTGCAGCTCTGGATTAACGACATAGAGGAATAACTGACTTTTGAAAATGTCTGAATCATGCTGCGAAAATTTAGATTTTTGTTGTTGTTACAAAATATTATGAAGGACTACAAAAATGTCTCTTTCTGTAAGATTACTAAAATGTTTGACCGATTTTCACCGTGATCTTTTTCCGCTCCCCTGAAGTAATTTTAAAGCTCTGACTGAACGCTTTCCAGTACAAAAAAACCCCAAAGTCTCAATCAATCAATTTCGATGCCTGAGATATCGGCTGATATTGAAAATACCCTAATATCGGCGCCGATATATATCAGTCGGGCCCTACTCTAAATCTATTACACCCTAGTCTTACAACTAGACCAAATTGAACCTTCATCTGTTTTAATCTTGTGCTGCTTTTTGTTGTTTGCTTGTTGCCACAGTCCAACAATGAATGTACAGTATAACGCAGATTAAACACCTGTACACTCTGAGTGTATTGCATATCATTACAATGTGTTTTTAATGAATGTGCAGCACAGCACTCTCATGGCTTGGGTCCACTGCTGTTCCAATGATTTATTGGCTATACCTTGTCCAAAAAGCCACTTCCTCTGGGGTCACAGTCCCTGAGGCGACGTCTAACCTGTACCCCTTGCACTCTGGACAATCCAATACTTGGGTTCAAACCCTGTTGCATTTGCACCACAGGGACCTATTTAAAACTTCTGATGTGACAAATGATGAATCACTGGCTTTCTCATTTCCATTTGGCTCTAAGACTGAGAGTGGTGAGGTTACAGGATATTGTAAGCAACAACTTTTATAGGGAACAACTAAACATGTGGGCTGATTGGACTTTGCCAGCTTTTTGAATTTTCATGTTTTGAATTAGCTTTTACTGTGAGATGATGTGTACTAAAACCTCGACTCTGTCTCTGCTTGATCTACCGATTCCCAATTCAGCCTAAATCTTCCCCTTCCTCTGCCGTTTCCTTTCTTCATGCTCCCACCTACACACTCTCTTTGTCTAACATCCTCCTGACCTCATCACTATAGCAGTCGAGCACAGAGCTGTCCAATCATCTACGGTGTTCAGATTAAATCACAGATTATTATAATTGAGAATAATGACTTCCATGTCAATTTCAGCTCAGTATCTGGAAAGACTGAGGCAGCGAGCTCATGGTCCAGCGTGAAGTGAATCTTATATAATGTAGTTCTGACAGATTTTGATGTTAAAAACAGTGGTATAAAAAGGTAAACGTTCTCAATTCATACAGCGCTCTTCCACCTACATTAGGCACTCAAAGCGCTTTACATCAACGAACCACTCAACCATTCGCACTCTCATTCATACACCAGTGTGTGCAGACACTGGAGGCAAGGTGGGTGAAGTGTCTTGCCCAAGGACACAATTGTTGTTGTTTATGAAGCATTCAGAAATGCAAACACAGTGACACTTTGATCCTTTCATACAGTTAAGCGTCCCAAATCCAGTCATTGTGCCTGGAATTATTTAATATATTTCATGTAACTTCACTTGTTTGTTGTTAATTTCAAGTATTTCAAGTCCTTGGGTAAGGCGTGCCACCTACTTGCCTGCAGTCTCTATGCAGCACTGGAGACTATCGACAATAACTGTGTGTTTTGAGAGTGTGAATGAATCAAGACGACTGATGGGAATTTGCCAAAACCTTGTCTGTCTTCTTACAGACCATTGTATGTGTCGGGCAAACAAACGTGCCTTCAGTGTTCAGTCCACATAATTTGTCAAATGGTCAACTTAAATAACATTGGTTTCTCTCTGCATAATGACTCAGAGACCAGTATAGTGTAACTTTCCCAAACATGAAAACTGAAGAACCAAAACTAACTGGCAAAACAAACATCGTGGCTGTAGTGGTATATTATGCATGATAAAATGTCCACTGGTATCACTAGATCAGTATCACAAACAATTATTCCATGACAGAAAAACAACATGGCTGCTGGACATGGCGCTTAAACAAATTGCAAAGCGGTGCTAATGTCAGCGGCTTGTCCTCTTCATTACTGGAAAGACCATCTGCCTTTGCCAGGATTATTTCTAGTTGCAGTAAAGCAACCAGGCATGTACAGTGTGATTTTGACAGAGTAGTTAGGAGGAGCTGATGAAAGAGGAGAGCCTGGGAGCCTCCCGCATCTCAAATTAGCCCAGCGGACCTCTGCACTGTCACATAGAGGTTGAGTCCTGCAGATTTGGTTGCAGTAATGTGTGTGTATGGGACATAGATGCGATATAACCAGTATGGTGTCCAATGCAACATGCAGTATGTCTAATGAGATCTACATTAAGCATGATCTTTTAAAAGTAGATTAAGTTTGCTCATGAGCAAAACGAGTAGCAAGTGGATTTGCGCCTTTTTTCACACATGCAGCACTCCCACGTTTACATATCAGATTTGGGGACCTCATACTGTATCAACGGCAGTTCCCAATGGTTAAATTAGGTGCAACATGTCCACAAAATAGCTATGTGCTTTAACCCAGCTTGCACTTGCTATTTAGCACTTGTCTTGATAAATGATCTCCAACGTATAATATTGTGCATGAATGTTAATAATTTTACTGAAATTCAACATCTTATGATGGCCTTCTGTAGTTAACGTACAGCTAGCATTCAAATGTAGTAGTTATAGCATTGGGGCAATTTTCTCAATAGTAGGCCTAGCTGTAATTTTAATATTGAGAGTAGTTAGTAGTGTATAAGTGGATTTAGAAATCTAAAAATATTTACAAAACAGAAAGAATTGAGGGTGTTAAATGTAATTGTTTGTAATTGCTATGTATTCTATGTCTGAGACTCATACAGTATAAAAATCCTCTAACGCTTGATCTCCCAACACAGATTGTATTTATAGACTCTCCCTTTAAAGTCCACCTAAACTTTTATCCAATTTTGACAGACACATTCCCCACATTTCATTTCACATATTTTTCATACCCATAAGTTTCTAGTTACGGTAAGTTCATATCCACTGTGTATTAATGTATGAATCCCTGTGTGGTTTTCTCACCTCCTCTAATCCATTCTGTGCATACATCGCTCACACAGACACACTCAGTGAGATTCAGCTGTGGGCCTGTTTGTCTTGTGAGGTGGGGAGACATTTGTAACCATAAAACTGTCTCCACTAGACAAGTTTTAATCACTTTTCTTCCCTTTATATTGACTTCTCCCACATTCTGCAACTGTAAAACCAAAATCACTCTTGGTGCACACGGTGGGAGACTTTTTGTTTTATTTTGATAAAGCTGAAACTGCTTTTCTGGAGAAGTACTTTACAGAGAAATATTGGTAGCACAGAGGTCAGTCACATTTAGACCAGCTTTGTTGGCATCACAAGTGTAGAACTTATATCAAATACTATATGGAGGTATCGCTTTTGATGTGTTTTGGTGCTGTCTTCTCTTCTGTTATGAATAAAAAGATGTAAATTGCACATTTAGGAAGGCTATTTAGAGAAGAAGGATTCATCAATGCAAAAGTATTCACATTTCAAAAGACTTAGGCACTGTCTCTACCTTGATGAAATCTTAATGAAGATGGGCTTAATTGTAAAGCCAGTGGCGTGTTTCATCCCGGGCGCTTACGGTTTGGGACCAGCCCACATTTAGTCAGCACACCAAATTGATAGTGTCAGACAGACAGTCGGTGGTGTAGCTCACCTGGAAAATCAATGAACTGCAGAACGAATGAAGCAGGCAGCGTGTGGGTACATATTTCTCTTCACAAATCAGGCCGGCTGACAGATCCAGCAGTCAGCAGACCACGTTATACAAATATCTTATTATCCAGATTTTACACCTGGGTTACAAATGCCTTTATTTTCCCCAACCTCTTAACCCCCGCCTTAACCGAGCACATTTTCCAGGCATTACCCAAAAAGCTTCTTGAAAAAAAGTGTCAAAACAAGTCATAAACGAAGATGAAAAGGCAACTGAAATAAAGCGACTAAAAAGACCACAAAAAAGTTACCAAAAAAAATGTATAAAAAAATCGCACGGAGGAAATCCCCTAGATGAGTTTTGTAGGTCTTAGTTTTCAAATGAGGCGTTACACTGGCCTGCAGGCTGTAAGAAGTTTTAGATTGGGATAAAGCCGAACTGGAGAAATTACACTCTAAAGTGGGGGTTAGCCTCCCATGGCCTTTTTCTACCCATATTTTCACTCACACTCATGTATGTAGCGCATGGAGCAGCTTGAACACACGTGGAGGGGAGTTCAACGTCAAATGATTTCTCCCTGTTCAGATGTGCAATGTCAGAGTAGTATTTTTTCTGCTTTCTTTTTAATTTCAATACCTCACTCTTTATTTGGTACATTTACACAGAACACATTTGCATAACCGCACTCCCCTGATTGCCCGGCAGTGCCACTGAGTAAAGCAAAGTAAATGCTTTGTGTATTAACTCATGAAACCATGCGCGGTCCTACCTGAGAGAAGTTAAGCCCATTCAGCGGATGACATTGCTCCTCCACTCTTTCCACCGCGCCCGTCGTCTTGCCTATCCTCTCGGACTCCTGCGCCAAAAACAGGTCCAGTACGGGCGTCCCCCTCGACCTCACGTCCCACTCTGTCAGCGAGTTCACCATGAGCATCACCCACACCGGCCGCTTCCTCTCCCAGTTTCCCGCTATCGCATTGAAAAGGTAATCCGCGTACAGTCCGCGTCCGCGCTGGTCCGCCGTCATCCAGTGCGGCATCATGTGCTTGACATATTCCAGGTGGCGTTTGAGGCGGCGGTACAAGTCTCGAGGTAGGAGTTTCTGCAGGTTCTCTCCGTGGGGCAGGAGTTGGCAGCTGGTGAGTTTGGAGATAGTCAGGGGGTCAGTTAGGTCCAGCTCAAAGAAGACGTTAGAGCTTTTATAGAAGGCCCGCTTGGAGTTGTCCGGTATGAAGTCCCAAACCCGAGTGTAAGGAACGTGGATGGTACCGAACAGGTAAGACGCGGGGTGCGGCGGTGCTCTTTTTATCGTCCACAAGAAGGAGTTCATTTCGCTTTGCTGGAAAAGAACAATTTAGACAAAACTGTGAGTACAATTGTTAGAAAGTATGGATTTTGATTCTGTTTTGAAGTTCTTGGTGCTCTAGAGGTTGGATATACAGTATAGCATGCACACCTACAGTTTTAGAAGATCACTGTAAAAATAAAGATGAGCTGAGTTGCCTCCCTCGGTATATTTAGATTTAATGCCTACTTAATTTAGCCATAGGATCTGGCAACCTAAGGCCTGCATGGGGATCGGAAGAGTTTCTGATTGGACACTGGTCGTCGGTGGGTTCATGAAGATAGAAAGCAAAACATTTTCACAAAAGCATATATTTAAAAAATCCTACGTATATAACTATTTTTCAGTCTAACTATAGAAATCTCTTGCATGTAACTGTGAGAGTGTCCCTTATTGGTGTGTACCAGAAGATTAAAATCCTTAATATCTATAAAGCCGAAGTATGTTTTTGCATATTTTTCACTTGAGATTTAAAAGTTCAAATCCTACGTGGGTCCAATACTGTTCATGTACCATACATAAAACATTTGTCATGCCAAACTACTATATGGAGTCGCCCCAAAATGGACACGTACAATTATAAAAAAAATGAAAAAACACATTATATTAATCATTGATATAAGGGATTTCCAAAGGAAAAATATGTTGGCCCATACATCTTCTGTTGCAGGTTGTTGCCTTATAAACAATAAGTTATGCATAGACTGACGTTCCCATGACAGCGAGTTAGTATGAAGTACATCGCCAATGGAAAGACTTTATGGGGCGGCTTCTGGAGTCGTAAACATACCCTGGTGTATTGTTGAGAGCCATACCTTGGTTGCCAAAGCCTCATCAAACCTGGGATCGCAGATCGTTGAAGGCTACAGCGTAAATATACCGCGCTGTACCTCATAAAAACGGCTGACCTCTCCGTGATACTATTGTTGTTAAAAAATCTTGCACCAGTCACTCCTGTGCCTCAGACAGATGAACGCTTAGAGCTGATTTAATGCACAGCTACTTTCATTTCAGGAAGTCTTTTGTGGTTGTCGTTATAGAACAATGTTACAATGGAAATGAAATAATCACAGCAATCCGAGAAGTATTAAACAGTGTGTGCTAAAGCTAAATCAAAATGCCATGTCTTTGATGCAAATGCCTCCAAGTATGATGAAGGAATTAGTTTTCATAAACAATATCAAAGTTATGGCCTCGGAGGCATGGTCTAATCAGCCGTCTGAGGGAGGAAACAGATTATGGCAAAATAAAGTTATTTTAAGTAAATCGTGATAGGTCTAATCATGATCTCCTGCAGTTGTCTGTCTTCCAATGATATCTGCACACTGCCAGAACTGTCTTTGTCATGTAAAAGTCTAAATATGCCTGCCAAAATCTGTCTGTGGGCCTTATCCGAATGTACTCGGGGTATTACTCCTGGCAGTGGATTTTACAAGGCAAATGAATACAAATAAAACCGTCACAGCCTCTGTACCTTGAACAAAACTGCAACCATTTTAGGATACTCTTTTACAACTATATTGGTGTTTGGTGTTTTTATTTAATTTTAATTTTTTAATTTTTTCATCGATTATTATGCAAACACGTAGCCATGGAAAATGAGACACTGCGATCGTTTGAAGAATAGATTCACGCCTCTCAACTATGTAGCTACTGGAGCTTTTCATTTTATGGGGTAAAAAGCCCACGAGCATGAGGCCTCATTGACCTTTAGCGATACAACGAGGCAACATTTACATATTAACACTAATAAAAAAGACCTGTGATTCACAGCTGATCCTTGTGGTTCTCTGTATCGGCCTATTCTGTGCAAGGGTGATATGTATAATATTTTTCTAATTAGGCCATTATTTTTATTTGTTTTTATCCATTCATTTATTTTCTTTGCGCTGAAGCAAAACTCTCAGGAAATAGCCTGTTAACGTTTCCATTAGTATTTTGGGCTGTCCATGCGCCTGCCATCACACAATTAGCCATTTCTATATTTTTACATTGTCAGTTAACCTTTGCTAGAAATTAAGTGCGATCTCTGTTTTTATAAGTTTAAAATAATGGTGTTTCAGACTTACCGACTTTGGAAGATCGCACTGTCTCGGTCTGTCTGGTCGCTTTGCGCCCCATGGTGCCCCTGGACTCAGGACCGCGCTGAGGACGAGCCAGCACAAGGTCCGCGCGCACATCATGGCCACAACGTGACAGTGCGCTCTTGCCCTACCACCCCCGTAGGATTTATGGACACTGCACTGTCCTGTTGTTAACTTTTCGTGGTGGCCTCACTTGCGCCTCTCCGCTGGAGGACCATGCCGACCAGTCGCCATGTCCCGGCAAACCTCTCTTGAGTCGAACTTTCCCTAGTCTTTCCTCACACACAATGCTCGCGCTACACCAGAACAAACTCTTGTGAGAGGTAGAGCCGTGCGCTCCACAACTTTGGAAGGAGGTGGGACAACTTGTGCATTCCCCCCGCGCCCCCACTCCAAGTACACACACGGAGATTAGGCAGGTTTAGAGGGGGATGACAGGCTCGCGTGAGCTTCAACAACTTCAGCTGAGCCAGAGTAATAGATGTCAATTCGTTGTACATAACATTTTAAAGTTACAGAGGATGGCTAAAGGTAATAATGTAATTAAGCTATAATAACATTTTGATGAATGTTACTAAAATCAATACATTTTGCCTCTCGGTTTTATTTTCAAAAATGTCATTCCAATTTTAAAGGCGTTACTGACACAACACAAGCACTGCAGCACTGTGATTCATTACATCAGATTTAGTTGTTTATGTTATTCTCCACAACAAAGCACATTCAGCGCATGTGGTTAGTCTCTGCTTTACATGGATTTCAACACAGTCATTTAACAGAAGTAAATGAACTATAATTCATATTTTGTCATATGCTTCCTCCCCAGAAGGATCACATTCATCTGTCTGACATCTCTCCACCAATATGAGGGTCAGACTCAAGTGCTGTGTGCCAGGCCCATACTGTATGATTAATGCCCACAAACACAACTGCTCCGAATGAAGACATTACAAGTGCTGCGTCCTGTTGGTTAGGATTTGCAGCATCGGAATACCCACACTCAGCTTGGGACAGCCACTGCGGAGGGCGCCTGATGTCAACACTCCACTACTCAACCATGACCAGAGTTATTGTCCCAGTGGCAGACAGTGTGACAGAGTCAAGTAGTGGGAAATTTGTCATGGAGACCCCTCAAAGAAGTGGCACCGGCCCCCTCCCTGCGCAGGCCAGCGGCAGACGAGACCCTGGACAAGCAGCTCTTTGTCCTGGGACATGTTCTCCCCTCCTCTGTAGTCCTCGTCTCCACACTCCACGCTCGCTCACTCACACAGCAGCTCTAGAGGCTCTGACAGTTCATATGCACTCATTGTTTTGGCTTCCAGTGTTTGACTGGGCTTTCCTGCTGAATGTCTTTGATCACTTTACACAGTTCTGGGTTGTAAAACGACGGCATTTTGGCCTCTCACCCTTGACTCTGCCATTATCTCAGAGGGAATAACCTAAAATACAGCTCCCATGGACAACATTTAATCAGTTCTGGAAGGCTTTGTTTATGATGTGGTGATGACCAAACTGTTTTCAATCTCAATGTGGTACATGTTTTATGAGTAGCTTTATGAAATCCTGAATGTGAAGCTTGGCACATTGGGCATTAGTTCACCTGCATGCTATTACCAGAAAAACAAGTCCTTTAGCTATAGTTGATATGTGTTTAACAATCAAATCCGTACAGTACTATTTGGGGTTGTAAAATACTCCGATACTACACTGATCAGTATTAAACTTATATCTAAACTATAGGTACTCATTTGAGGAGGAATTGATACTTTTTATGGCCATGCATATTGCAGCTTGTTCCAACTGGAAAGGCTGGCAAAAATGGCAGATTTTTCATGTTTATTGTAGAATGGTCTTGTTCTTAATCGTAAGAAGTATTTTCTATACAGTTTCATGAGTAAATGTTATGGAGATGGTAAAAGCACAGACACTGAATCCAATGTCCATTTAGAAATTGGTATTGAGTTTTTCCCATATCAAATAGATATTTTTTGTTTTGTGGCAAAACGGGACATAAAAAAAGGCTTACGTTGTAACTTCAGTGCATGAAAACATCACTTTGAGACAGGTGCAGATTTGCTATATCCACCTGTGTGCGATGTGCTACCTGCAGCAGCCACACCTCACCGAAGCCTCTCTTTGAACAGGTTTTCACATTCTTGGCTGCTCTGGAGGGGCTTACGAGCGGCTAACTGTGGGAGATTCCTGGACCGGCTCCAACTCTTACAGTCTAGTCAAGTGCACGTATAGCTATGTCGACCAAAGAGGATTTGAAAGTTTATGTACTGTAAGCAGACTGCAGAAAAATTGACTCACCGGTCACACACAAAGCAGTAGCGAGTTTTAAGAATATTATGTATTTATAATGCCCTGAACATTGGTGTTTGGTAGAAAGGGGGATCTGCAATGTTGATGTAATTACACTTTAAACTAAGATTCAACTTTTCCAGATGACACATATTGCTGTAGCCTACAAATTGTCCATAGTCTGTTAATTGTACATTTTCCAGACAAATAATACACAGTTCAGTCAGAGATTTCAAGAGTTTTCTGAAATCTCATGAAACTGACAAGCAACCTTGAAAATACAATACTGCGTGTTAATCCTGATGCAGCATTTAATCTTTAATCCCCATGATCTAATAAAAGCAATGAAATATTTCCACAATGGCCTTTAATGTATTTTGCTTAATGGTAAAGAAAGACATTTGCTTCAGCTACACATACTTCACTGTGGTTCTGCAGCCATGGCTCCAGTGACTACTTGTCCTTGTGTCTCTTCATCATGTGAATCTGACATTGAACAGATACCAACAAAACCCCAACACATTAACTCCACGCCTCAGTAGCTTCGCTTAAAGCCTACGGTTTGTGTGTAATGGAAGAAGCGCTGCTTGTATTACATCTATTACCTCTGTTTTTACGCCAAAAAGTCATGTGCAGTTTCACAGGCCGTTGCTTGATTGTGTGCAGTTTATTACGCACACAGGGACCCCTAGTGGTGAAATGAATAACTAAACGCAGTTGGGTCGAGGTTGAGAGGCACCGAAGGCCAGGGGCATGGACAAACAAAGGCGTGATGGATATGCAGGAGTGGTTCATATAGCTCAAGGCGGCCATATCTGAGGGAGGACATCATAAACGTCAGTCAGTCTTTTAACGTCTTTGTGAGGATCCAATATCCTCTGTCTTCCTTTGAAGATGTTGTGAAATAATATTTGCAGAGTCTCTGGAGATGTTGCTTTGGTATCCTTTTTCCGACTGAACACATAGATAATGTGCTTATAGAAGAAGAGGCTGAGGTTGTTCAAACAGTGGTCCGAGTAATTTGTTCATACGAGGGTTAAAGTGATTTGGGGATAGATTGGCTATGGGCTATTTATCAGATACGTTTAGCTATGGTCTAAATTGTCAGTCCCCAGCGAGTCCATGCATGCTTTGTGGACTCCCTCATTCTTTATCTTAAGTGTGTAGAAAAGGTCAAACAGAGGCAAAGATGCATAAGACAGATACATTCAGTGTAGGTCCCTTCAGTGTGCTTTGTGCGCTAAAACAACAAAGACAAGTTTTTATACAAGTCTGCACCCACAAAACAATAATCTTGTCATAATGTTACTGTTTACTTAAAAGAAAGTAAAAACATTAAACTGATCACTCTGCACATAAAACATACCCAATGTGTGCATAAGGCATATGTGCTATAATGCAATGCAATGCTTTTGTTGTCTGTCCATGTGTGCATCATAAACATACCATCTATGGAGACGGCCCTGACTCAGCTGACCCGTCTGAAGCAACATGTTTTGATCTTGTTTATTTTTGTACAAATGTACACCCACTCCCTGATTATCCTCAGTGTAACCCACGTGTTGCATTTGTGAAAACCATAATGCTCTCACATCAAAGACAGAGGCGCCAAAGTCACCCCATGATTCTGGTATTATCCATATCGGCTGTTCTCCCTCTCTCTGTGCCCCATTTACCCCTGAGAGCTGGGGTGGGATGGGGGGATACTGAAGAGGCCCCTCCTGCTGATAAGCACATTTACTATGGGCCTATTCCAATGGTAAAGGAGTAAGATATATGGAGATATAATGATGTAATTTGGACAACTATGGTGAGCCTGTGGCCGTGAACAAAAGCAGCCTCTGATATCATAATGTTATGGAAATGCATTACCTATAAGTCCATAGATTATGTCTTATTAGCGGTCATTGTCAATGTTCTGGCTATTATTCATTCATAACTACATTCAAAGGAGACCACTAGAGCCAAAATAAGGATTTTACATTCACACAAAGAAAATAACATATTAACACAGATCCAAGCCCATTCAAGACACACTACAAGACTCACTTGCTCTATTCTGAATTCACCCTCTGTGAAAATAAGGACAAACAGTTTATTCTGAGATTATATATGACAGAAGAAAAGGCGTCAGTCATGTTGTCAACGGCTGCCCAGCATCAAGCCTATTGCAGATGGAACTTTATCTGTTTATAGATCTTAACAGGGGTTAAATAACTGGTTGCAAACAGCAATGTTAATGTTTTAGAGTTAAGTATTAATGTAATGCCCTCAGTTTTAGTTGCATTCAGTGTTAAATCTCTAATGTTACAATGTCATCTCTCTGACGCTCCCTCAAAATGGGAAATTATTTTAGTCCTGTACCGGGTGCACCCGAGTTATTCTCCAGTAGACGCAGTGGAAATCAGACAGAATTCTGATAGGGTTCACTCATTTTTGTTCTTATACATTAAGATATACGTTAAACTTAATGCACATACAGTATATTCAAGCAGATTCCAGCCTTGTGTGAGCCACTGCTGAAGAGTCTTTGTGTCCAGGTGTCCCGAATACGACACAAGTTTGTACTGTATCTGCACATTTACATTGAAGAAACACAGGCATTGGGTTTGTATTCTTAAAAGACCATGTGTTTTCGAGAGTACATGTCACAATCATTAATATTTAATAGCATCAAATTCTTGACCTGCGCCTGGCTTTCTTTAGATCACTCCTCAGTCCAACCAGAGATGTGTAGATGGAAGCTACAAGGAGAAGACCAACATCTTGATTTGGCTACTGCATCAAAAGAACCACATGACCTCTGGAGATAAAAAGCTCCTCAATCTGTGTCTAATAATACTGGACTTACTCCATAGGGTCAACAGTAAGGCATCAGGCTATAGAAGAGGCATGCACATTTTCCAGCATATTATTATACCATTATTTCGCTATAATGCAACCTGACATTTTATGCTTAGGCTCCATCATTTCGCCTTTTAGTGTCTCTGGATGTCTTTCCTCACATCGTCCTTGGTCTCGGATCTGTTTATTTTAAGATTGGCCGGTGGTTTGGTAACACTTGGCTGGACTGTAGTGTGAAACCCAAAGAACAAGCAACAAAAAACGGATTTCGGGAAGGATGAAATAGTGATGGGAAACTATCAATGTGAGTGGACACAGAAGACGGCGATTAGGTGTGATTGATGACTGTATAATTTATAGTTAAAAGGCCCTTTTCTAAAAAAGTGGTGAGACGAAGGTTTGAGCACAGCCTCTATAATAATAACTGAAGCATGTATAAACAATGGTATTCCAGCCAGGATTCCTCTAAACTCTTCACTCACACATATAGTTGCTCTGATGCTTGACAAGGAGCAGAGGAGCTGTCAACAAGCGAGGAGCAGGCGGCATGCTACTATAGTGCGCACACATATGGGCAGAAAAATACTGGGATATAAACACAGGTGCCAATGGGCCCACTGTGTTGAAATATGTCATACAGGCTGAGATCCCGTGTTAAACAGACACAGAACATTAGCACGTGAGCTTCAGCGAGACCGGGGTTGTGACGTTAAAAGCAGATCGAGCACAATAGATTGATAGACAGGATAAAGATAAAATAGTCAGTGCAATTGGCTATCAAGAATTCTGTTTGATTGTTAAAGATATGTTTTCTGCATTTTTTAGAGGAAGAGAGAAAAAGGCTTTTTATTCCCACATTAACTACTCGCCTACGTTAAACACCACAGAAACCTTTTTTTTTGTTGCTGTTAATGTGAATAAGGTTGTACGTATTAAACATTTTTCCATTCATCACTAGTACACAAATGCAAGTAGTTAGGCCAACACATTCATCATTCGCTATGAATCATAGACAGTTGAAAATGTTGTGGGTTATAAAAAAGTATTAGGACATTATACACAATTTCTGCTCCTTCCCAGACTGTGTTTGAGTGTTTTCCTCAGCACGTCTTTGCTCATGTCCCATTTCCATCCTTTTATGTCTTTATATGTTATAACATCAAACGTTACACATAAAAGAGCCTCTGCTGCTCTGGAGAGGATTTTACACTTAAAATGTGGTTCTCATTTCATACCATTATCATATCACTGGACATGTCCACATGGAACTGTTGTTTGGAAGACCAAGGATTGGGAGGGTAAATGAGCCACAGAGTCGGCAATTTGTGCTCTAATCCTGCTGTAAACCCGACGGAGACTCAAATGTTTAGTGGAAACATTGCCGAAGTCAGACATCACAGGGAGGGAGAGTGAAGAAGAGGCTGATAAAATGACAGAATGGTCACGGAGTTCCTGTTTGCCTTGGCCGGTTGGACGGTTGCTATGTGACTTCTGGTGGCATGTGGGAAAGTAAAATAGAGCTTAAGCACTAGGCAAAAGTAAATGATGGCAAATGATGAGCAAAATGATGCTTTGTTAATGTTTTATAAATGATGATTTACTTACCAAAGTGGTTAGTTAAAATAAAGTGTTAATCAATATTATACATTTTATAATTCTATAAGCATTAAGGCACTTGAAGACTTTTCATTTTCCCTTTTCTTGATACATTTATTTGGAACTCAAATGCTGAGTTTACGTACATTTGGGCATAAAGACAACAAAGAATGAACAACCAAATAAAGCGTGGAGTAAATAGTGGTAGATGAATCCAGTTGGGACAATGGCATAACTCTAATTCCGGCACCTCTATAGAGTTTTAGTGCACATCATTATAAGATTTGTTTAAGGAGTGATGGTTAACCGCAGTCTGGCCCTGAGTGAGCGCTAAGCGGCCTCCTGAGGTTAGATTATGCTTTGTTGGAACGAGCTGTTTGATAAAACACAGCCGCTGCAGGGGAGTCTAAGGGGCAATCTTAAACAGGAAATCACATGGACTAATATTCTGTCAAGTAACTGGTTTTGGTCATTGGTTGGAGATCCTCTCCCGGATTTCACACTGTTTTTACATAGCAGTACTTTGTACATTTCTGATTCAGAAACATCTTTATCTGAATTTTATGTTGAACAACAAGGCACTTATATGGCCAGACAAATCAGAAAGTTGGAGTAATCAGATAATTCAATAACATGTTTATGTTCAAAACGGAAATCTATAATCACCACTTTTATATAGGCCTATGCCAGATCATTTGCAGATTTTTGGTTTAGTGGAACTGCCTGCACACCTGTAGCAGGTCAAAATGATTCATGGTGATCGCAACCACCAGCTAACACAGACCTTTTCGTCTCCTTCCACCTCAGCGGAGTGTAGCTGCAATTGCAACCATAAGTCAATTAAGTAAATAACATCCATCCAAGCTGACCCTTGTACTATATGTGCAAGAAATTAAACTTGTTTTTGTCCTGCCTGTAATAATTACTGTTTTGAGTCACTCACCGCCTTATACACAGAGTATACTCTGTAGGACTCTGACACAGTGAAGTCATCAATATGATTTTAATAATATGGCCTTCTATCTTCCTGACACAAAAGGTTTGCATACAGGAGGAACTCACTGTCTAATGAATCTTTCTCATAACCTCAGCATATTTGCCCGATGCCATTTTGGGATCTAGATCAAGTGTCCTGCTTCTCCATGTTGAACAGCAGTGTTCTTCCCTCAGAGTTGGCAGGAGATGTGAGGAAGACGAGAGACAAAGCCAAAGAATTGGAAATGAAGTGTTTTGAAGTTGAGAATCTCCCATGGTGCCCCTCAGAAGCACACTCCGTTTAACCCTATAAAGGCAGATCACAGTGAGGGTTAAGACTGAGAGGACACAGAGGAGCCACTGAGTTATTTGTGAACCAGTGAAACAGACTCCGACGGCACTTCCATGGTTTTAGTTTATTGTCTAACACAGTAGCAGCTTTGTGGGTATGAACAAGACACTGCAACAATTGTACCTATACGTACGAAATATGATTTTTATTCTTTTCAATAACAAGGTCTTTTGAAGTGCCCTCTAAAAATGCCTGCACTCTGAATGTTTTGCAGTAAGAAAGTGTGAGATAATACGTAACATTCAGTGTTTGTCCAACAACAACAAGAGTCCCACCTTTGGATAGAGAGCACACTGTGGTCATGAATCAGGTGTGATACCAGCTCTCAGCATCGGCAGTGCCAGCACAAACATTCACCAGGAGTGGCTCAGCTAAAGCTGAAAACTCGCTGTAGAGATGCCATTAGTGAGGTGTTGAAAATGTCACTTTCTATGGCTTTCTTTTAAAGTCTCACCCAAAACACGTGTATATACCTTCAACTTAATTCTGTTGGCATTAGTGCAACTGTATGTGGTGCAATGACATTTCCATATGATGTGGTCATGATCACATACACTGCTTTTCTGTTTTAAAGGTGGGGGACTACAGAACTCAAGATTACACTGTGAATAGTCTCAGTGCTGTATGAGCAATATGGATTTAAAGGTGCAAAGTATATTTAAGGTACACCATTTACTTTACGGACCAGGCTGAAGACCAAGTTCCAATTATTTACCGCAGAACATTTAAGTTTACAACTACTTGATCCATCTTAGACTACCCTGCACTGCATACATTTGGACTACTATGTCAGCCACATTGGGCACAATCAAGTTAGGTAACTCTTGTGCCATGCAAAGAAATTGAGCCGTTTGGAAGGGCATATGCTTTGTTAGAAATGCACATTGTACAGAAAATGGCATATTCTATGTACAGATTAAGAGAAATATACCATATGTGGACAATGAAGATGAAGCTGAATGGTTCACTCGTTCATCGCCATAATTATGTTACAGTAATGTGATCTACTTGTGTTTTATAGCACCGACTGGAGCATTTAACATGGCCCGGACTCATTACTGTTTTCACTTCTTTCTCGTACTTCCATGTGTGCACGTATCCTTAAGTAAATACCCCCTGATTAACGAGTCAGTCCATACCCCAGGCTCTTTTGACAGTTATAGGCCTGATACTGACCCATGCTACTTGATTTACAGAGTTGACTCGGGTCGAAATGCTGTGACCCGCTGTAGGGGGGTTTGGGCCGACATAGCTACCCGACTGTCCCATCAGGGTGGCCTCGCTCATGGCCATTTTTACTGGACAGGGGGTGAGTGTTGGGTTACAGAGTCATACAGGGGTGACTCCAGCATCCCCTCGCTTCATCATCAGTATACAGCTCCTCCGTCTCCCCACCGCACCCGCGCACTCAGGTCACGCAGCTTTTCACTGGTCCATGCTGTAAATGTCAACCAAGTTACACTCTCTCTCCTTCCCTCAGCTGACTCTTTATTGAGTACGCTGTTAAGACTCACAGTCACAATTCATGTTTTCTGATTTATTTGTGCCATATGAGCCCTTTTCCTCAGTATTCAATCAACTCACACACATTACTATTATTATTCCTCCCTATATAGCTAATGCATGCAGCTGTATGCGTGTGTCATGTAACTTTCATGTCATTTTCATAGTGTAGAGGCCGTGTGGCCCTGTGCCACACGAACCCACTAGGATGCAAAGTTTGAAGGGTTTCAGACGCGTGTTCCAAAAGAATAAGCCCAGTAATCTTCAAAATAGTACTTTATATACTTGAGCTCAGCACGGTCAAAAGACTGTTCCTCCTCACTTTGCAACACCTGGCACCACTAATTGCCAGGCTTAAATAGGGCCAGGGCAGGTAGCATGAGGAGGAATCAGCCACAGTGACACCTAGAGGCCAGGCAGGCATTCTGGCCGCTACACACCGGCCCCTTAATTGTCTGCTCAAGCCAGAACAATTACAAACAATAATAAATCATTAAAACATTTCAGATTTTTTCTTTTTTTTTAACTATCGAGAACAACAATTTCAAACATGTTAGTGCTTCCGACCAGTGATAGCAATGTAAAATTCAGTCACTTATACATACATTCAAAAAGGTAAAAACATTATGCTTTCCAACGTTTCCTCTTGAATGCCTTTGGTTGTTTTAAATAGAAAAGGCCTTCCACTTTGTCCAGACCTTGCAACAACCAAAAAGTGTCATCCGTGTCAGATAACTCACAAGCAGCTCTCATCATGTCCATGTACAATGGCCCTCCATCAGCCATCGCCAGTCTCTTCCTCTTCCCTCTGTCCACCAAAACTAACACAGGGAGACTTATCCTTCCCTGCTCTTTCCCCAGAGGGCCTCCTAAACCCTTTTCCAATAGGGTGTTAACTGCATTCGGCCCTGTGCCTGCGCTGTTGACCACATCTGGGGAATCCAACAAATCAGAGGATTCAGCTTCGCTGGAGATTGAGATGGTCATTTGTTCCTCTTGACATGACGTTACATGAAATGTCTGCTCAGATGTAATTGATGTGTGTAGCATTGTCTCTGCAACAGTAGAGGGGTCACCTGTCCCGGCCCCTGTATCTTCACATACCACAGGGGCGTGTTGATCAGGTAGTTCCACAGTTGGTTTCTTTAATTCCTTTGAACTGGACTTGGGCCTCTTACTCTTTTTTGTAGCATTTAATAAGGCAAGTTTAGCATCTGCTATCTTTATTTCAAGATCCAGTTGTTCCTTTCTTCTTCTGATTTTTGCCAATTGTTCTTCCAATGCATATTTCTCTTCAAACGCAGACTTTCGGACCAAAAGTGCTGCTATTTCACTTTCAACTTGTAATTGAGCAGCGATAGTTGATTTTAAACCACTTTCCCTTTGGAAATTGTTCATCGCAGACATTTGTACATTTAAACTGAAATATACAGCACGCTTTGTGTTTGCAAGAGTTCCTTTGAAAGTCCAACAGTTTTAACATGAACACATTTGCACTTCCTTGCATTTAACCGTGCAATAACAGCTTACAGCAATCAGTGTCCAAATCCAGCGGAGAATGACTCGAAATGGCAATCCTCGTCCCAACCTTCTGCACGGCTTGTCCACTGCAGCAAATCAAAAGATCCAGCGCCGCGCGTGGTCCAAATCAAGGCCACTTTCAAGGCAACCCAAACACGGCGGCGATGGACAGCTCCAGCTCCCCACCTTGTTGTCTGTTGTAACCTAACGAGGAGTCTTTTGACTAATGTAGAGGCCGTGTGGCCCTGTGCCACACGAACCCACTAGGATGCAAAGTTTGAAGGGTTTCAGACGCGTGTTCCAAAAGAATAAGCCCAGTAATCTTCAAAATAGTACTTTATTTACTTGAGCTCAGCACGGTCAAAAGACTGTTCCTCCTCACTTTGCAACACCTGGCACCACTAATTGCCAGGCTTAAATAGGGCCAGGGCAGGTAGCATGAGGAGGAATCAGCCACAGTGACACCTAGAGGCCAGGCAGGCATTCTGGCCGCTACACATAGTACTCTATCATAATTATCTGATTTGGATGGTGATTTCAGTCTGTCAGCGTGTCTCTGTGTGTCCATGAAAAAACTCTCAAAGATGTAAACCCTATAAATTATGTGAGGCTTAAGATCTAGGGATGTAGGGGCTCAATATCCATACAGATATCCTCCTTCTAAGTACCAGCCCTATGCGCGGATAAATGATGACTGCTGTGTCAGGAAGTTAATGGTATCATTGCGCACAGCGTTCAATGAAATGAAAACATCCTTTACAACATTCAAGGTGATCAAAAGTGAAATAAGAATACTCCCAGTAATAGTGAAAACAAATACAGGTGCAGTTGTAGATTTATTTTGGGCGGCATGGCAGCTGAATGGTTATAGCTTTCACTTCACAGCGAGACGGTCCCAGAATATCTGCTGATGCACTGCTCAGGCTGCCCCACTGGCATTGAAGGATGGGTCAAAAGGGCAGAGGACAATACAGTACACCTTATAATGATTATAATTTGTCTTATATAGTGCTGTTCCAGAGGCTCAAAGTCGCTTTACAATTCCGTGCATTATTCATTCACTTCATACTCAGTGGTGGTAATATGTTTGTAGCTCCAGCTGCCCTGGGGCAGATTGAAGGTCAGTCTGCACTCACACACTACATTCTCCCAGACTCCAGATAAGCACGGTGGCGCTCGGGCTTCACAGCCAGAAGGTCCTGGTGGGAATTGTGTGTGGAGTTTGTATGTTCTCCCCGTGTCTGCATAGGTTTCCTCTGGGTACTCCGGTTTCCCCTACCACTAAAAACATGTACAATAGTGTGACGGCCCCTGGCCTGTGTTTGTGTGTGGGGGAGGGAATATTGCTGCTGCTGCTGCTCCTCCCTCTCCTTTGTTTACAGGCGTTCTCCTGGCTCGCTCCTCCCTCTCAGCTGCTGGGTGTGGCTCCTCCCTGGCCTATTTAGGAGGATTGGCCGCACCTGGCTGGGGGCAGCGCTCAGCTCGTCTCCCAGCCCTGCTCCAGCCACCCACTGCATATTTGCACATATTTATTCTGTTAATAAAAGTTGGCATTTAACTACCCTTTTTGGTACCTTCCTCATCTGTTCCTGTCACCTCATTGAGCTGGTCGTGACAAATAGGTCCCCCTCTGAGGCCAGGAGTCCCATGAAAAAGAGAGAACGGGACTATCCTGGTTAATCAAATCAAATCAAATCAAACTTTATTTATAGAGCGCTTTTCATACAAAATGTAACACAAAGTGCTTTACAGTGCTTAAAAATCATTAAAAATAATAAAAATCGTCCCCACCAGTAAATATACATAAATAACTACAACCCCACCACCCACCACCCGCACACACAGACACACAGACGTACAGACAGCCCAGCAGTTAAAAGTCTTAAATAAAAATGGACATAGAGTTGAGTACGTAAGGCTGGGTACAGATGGACCGAAAGAGGAAACATCATCCAAGGAGCCGTCTGCACCAGGAGCAGCCCATCGCCCACAGCCACAGAGCGCCAACCCAGGGGGCCCGGAGTAGGTGTAGGAGAGACGTCCTACCTCCATCCAGGCACCCCCAGGAGAGCGCCCGCACGGCCACAGCCAACCAGCACTCCCGGGGCAGAGGGCTCCCTCAGAGGAACCACTAGGAGAACATAAAAAATAAATGAATAAAATAAATAAAAATAAATAAATAAATATTTAATAAGAGATACATTAAAAACAGCTAAAACTGTGCGTGAAATAGCACAGGATAAAAGAGGGAAAATAAAGAAATAATAGAACTAAAACCGGTAAATAAGGTTAATATAAGTAAATATTAATTAAAAGCTAAACTAAAAAGGTGGGTCTTGAGCCTGCTCTTAAAAACATGAACGTTCTCTGCGGTCCTGAGCTCCTCTGGCAGGTCGTTCCAGAGGCGAGGGCCATAGTATTGGAAAGACGCCTCGCCGTGAGTCTTTCTGTTGACTTTAGGAATAACTAGGAGACCCCTGCCAGAGGAGCGAAGGGACCGCGAAGGCTCATATGGTAAAATCAATTCTGAAAGATAAGAAGGACCAAGACCATTAAGACATTTAAAAACCATTAAAAGAACTTTAAAATGGATCCTGAAACACACGGGGAGCCAATGCAGTGACTCTAAAACCGGTGTAATGTGGTCCCGCCTCCTGGTCTTCGTCAGGACACGAGTTGCTGAATTTTGTAAAAGTTGTAAACCTGAGATACTCTTTTTGGGAAGACCAGAAAGCAGGGCATTACAGTAGTCGATACGACTGGTGATAAAAGCATGCATTAGCGTCTCCGTGTTGGCCCGAGAGAGAATGGGGCGGACTCTGGCTATGTTCTTTAGATGGTAAAAACCTATCTTTGTGATATTCTTAATGTGTGGAATTAAAGTCAGCTCAGAGTCAAAAATCACACCCAGGTTCTTCACCTGTGAGGAAGGATTAAAAGACAATGACTGTAGTTTGGGTAAAAGTTTCTCTCTCTGGGCCTGAGGACCGATGACTAAAACTTCAGTTTTGTCCTGGTTAAGCTGGAGAAAGTTTTCTGCCATCCAGGATTTGATATCTAAAATGCAGTTAAAAAGTGCATCCATTGGCCTGGTGTCCTCAGGAGACATGGAGATGTACAACTGTGTATCGTCAGCGTAACTATGAAAGTTGACTCCATGTCTCCTGATGACATCACCAAGAGGGAGCATATACAGGTTAAAAAGCACTGGGCCTAAAATCGAACCTTGAGGCACACCACATGTAATATTATGGACCTTGGAGGAGCAGGTATCCACACTCACCATGAATGTCCTGTCTGTGAGGTAGGATGTAAACCATTTGTGGACAGCACCAGAGAGGCCGATGTGTTTTAAACGAGTTAAAAGAATAGTATGGTCGACTGTATCAAAGGCAGCGCTCAGATCCAGTAGAACCAACACTGTCAACCTTTTGGAATCATAATTTAATCTAAAATCGTTTAAAATCTTTAAAAGGGCTGTCTCGGTGCTGTGGTTTACCCTAAAGCCAGACTGAAATTTCTCAAGGACGTCATGTGCATTTATAAAGTCGCTAAGTTGGGTAAAAACAAGTTTTTCTAAGATTTTGCTTAAAAATGGTAAGTTGGATACCGGTCTAAAGTTGTTAAAATCATTACGGTCCAAATTGCTCTTCTTCAGCAGGGGCCTCACCACCGCCCCCTTAAAGGCAGCAGGGAAGACCCCCGTCTGAAGGGAGCAATTCATCATGTGTAAAAGCTCGTCTCTAAGAGATCCATAGAAAGTTTTAAAAAACGGGGTTGGGACCGGGTCTAAAGGACATGTGGTGGGCCTCACTGAGGAGAAAACTTTATCAAGCATCTCAGCATTAACCTGGACAAAACTGTGCAGTGTTTCCTCTGGAACAAGTAGACAACCAGATGTATTTAAAACCGTGTTACTTTGAGTAGATAAAATATTACATCTGATAGTGTCTATCTTTCCCCTGAAGTGGTCTGCAAACGCCTCGCAAAGGGAGTCACTTGGAGTAAAATTGGTCTTGTTAAAATCAGGATTGATTAGATGTTCTATTGTAGAGAAGAGTACCTTGGGATTGTTTTTATTATTGTTGATAATTTTTGAGAAGTAGTTGTTTCTTGTGTTTCTTACTGTGTTATTGTAGGTTGATTGTTGTTCACGGAAGATTTGGTAGTTTATGGTAATTTTGTTTTTTCTCCATTTTCTCTCTGCCACCCTGCATTGTCTTTTGAGTTGTTTAATTTCCTCATTCCTCCATGGAGTAATTGGTTTTGTAGGGAGTTTCTTGGATTTTAAAGGAGCGATAGAATCAAGCGCTGACTTGAGTTTGCTATTAAAATTTTCAACAATAAAATCACAGGGGGCAGGTAGAACAATAGGAGAATATTTCTCTAAAACATCAATAAAATTTGCAGCCACTTCAGGGGTGAGATGACGTTTCCTCACAGCTCTTACCGAGGTCTCCCGCTGGGTAAAACTGGTGATATCAAAAAACACACAGTAATGGTCAGAAACAGCCAAGTCAATGACAGAAGACACAGCTGTGGACAGGCCATACGTGATGACCAGGTCCAGACTGTGTCCTCTGTCGTGAGTTGGCTGTGTGACGTGTTGGGTAAAATCCATATAATTAAGAACATTTAAAAAATCCCTAGCAACAGGGTCTAAAAGATTATCTATGTGTAGATTAAAATCACCAGTTAAAAGAATCATATTAAAAGAGCTATGTAAAAGTGATAAAAACTCAGAAAATTCCTTAACAAAAAGAGGGCATTTTTTGGGGGGTCTGTAAATAGTGACACATAAAATGGGGGGATTGCTAAAAACAACTGCATGGTGCTCAAAAGTGGGGAATGGATCAAATAAAATAGGTTTGGTGGCAATAGTGTTTGTACATATGGAAGCAGTGCCACCTCCCCTTTTCCCATTCCTTATTGAAAAGGTGCTGCTAAAATTAGGTGGGGAGGCCTCAGCAAGAACCGCGGTCGCATCTGTACCCAGATGGTTAAATAAACAATACATAAATAAATTAACATACATTGTACTGATGCCAATCTGATCCATTATAAGAAACTCGGCGTAGCTTTTCGAAACTTCCACAGCTTGATGCATGGCCCATATTGCAGACTTGGTTATGGAGTCCTGGTCTGACGGTGATGACAACATGATTAATGGTCTCACTCACTCTCGTGCTCCACACTGCAGGGCTAAGTGGTCTGGGGAGAAGCCGAGGAAAGCTGCTCGCGGGGGGAACAGAAAGACCCCAGTGTGGCTCCAGAGATAAGAGGCTGTTTACTGTGCGACATGGACACTTTGTTTACATTGGGAAATATTAAGAAAACACAAACAAGCAACCATTGGTTTGAGATTTAACGGCGAAGGTTTTATTAGAGTTCAATGAATGCCGTCTCTAAAGAATCCTCTGAATTTACAACAAGGATAATATTTAGAAAGCAAACAGAACATTTTAGCTCAAATATTAATAACTATGTTGTGCAGTGGTACATAAGATGGCTATGGACTATTTTTTTGGTAAAGATTCAAAAGCTTGAAAGGGTTACTCTCTTGGTTCAAGTCCTTACATATAACAAATTATTAACCTAATATTCAATTTACTTGGTTGGTTCCGATGTCTGGGCATCCAAGTTGCTGAAGAGATGTGAAAAATACCAATAAAAAAACCTTTGTTGACAGTCTTCATTAATCTTCCATTCGTTGCTATAAAGGCCCCAGTGTGGAGCATGAAGGGGTTGTCTAAACGTGCTGTGTGCCATGGGGTCAGTCGGATTCAGAGGAAACTGGGCTTGGCACCTCAGCTCAGTACCAGCTGCTGCCAACACAAGCTGTTGGCCATCCTGAAGGAGAGGACCTCTGCTCTGCCAAGTCCCAAAGTAGTGAGGATTTCAAGAAAAGCACAGATTTACACCGACCTCCAATGTTTTTCTTTCTATTTCATACATTTTATATGCTTATGATGCATGAAATTCTGCACCATTTAACTCAACCAACAAAAGGATCATCATAAAATGTTGTACATATGATCGTTCTGGCATGAGAAGAGTTCCATCAATACTATTAAGTAGAAAGTAAGTCACAATGCTGAGGTTTTCCTTTGGTAGTTGTTATAAACGTCATTTGATTAAATTCCATACCATTCCTAAGCCATCTATTTTATGTGATCTTTTTCCATCCCACCAAATCTATGAAGTTTTTGTTAAACGACTGCTCTGGCCATGTTGTATCTGTGTTGTCCTGCTGTACCTCCTCTGTATGAGGAAGAGATGTCATCCCGCATGTGATGATTGTTCCTTTCTGGCAGCTCACTTTCTGTCCTGCCTTCTCCCAGGGGCAGGGGCTCTAGGCCACTTTCTTATCAACTACTGTACAGTGCATGTTTTTGAGCATGTTATGTCTTTTGTGTTTTTCTTTTTTTTGCCTGTTTCAAAAACCTTTCACTTGGAGACTCAATAAGTGAAGGGACCTGTTTGCTTTCTGTGACCAGCAGATCTCTAGGAAAGCCAAGACAGCGCATGTCCTAAATGGTCTTTTATCCCTGATGATATACGTCTCCTGAACTCTCTTAAACTTTAAGTTGTCTCTTGCCTGTTATTCAGACAGATTGTAATCTATGAGTGAGCTCCACTTGCTTGTTTGTTTGCTGTGTGTGTGGCTGTTTTTATATTGTATATTTTATTGCTCTGAAGGAATTGCCTCCTGTTGGATAAATAAAGTTGTATGAATCTGAATCATTTGTGAAGCCCATAAAGGCACAGGCATAACTAGATAATATCTCAGCCTGCATAAAATCAAATATCATGTCATCATTATTCTTATCATGAATTCACTTTTTTAATGATCATGGTGAACGTTTGATGATTCAGTTTTACTGCAAATAAGAAATAACAACAAAAATAAATTACATACAGCAGAAGCATGGCCACATTACTTGAGTAATGATAGATTAACGGGGAAGTTTACACAAGATTTGTGCCGAGCAGCATGAAGCTCAAGTCAAATAAATGTGCAGTAAATTAACACTAGAAGGTAGCGATTACCATGTTCCTCACGATGTAAAAGGTTACTCCTGGCCTTTATACAAAAAGCTTGTTAAAGCAAGTGATGCAGTATGGCTTCTCTTTCTGTTCTTTAAAGATGCCCTGGCTGAGCTGGCGCAGGCAGAAGGCACACACAAAGTGCTCTGGATGAAACTTTTTAGACAGGGCTGAGATGCAACGTCCTGAGATAGGTTCCCCACAGCTGCCGCACAGAGTGCCCTGGCGAGAATGGAAGTGCAGTGGACACAGGGCATGGCCGTCCAGCTCCATAAAAGAACCTCCGGAAAATGGGGTCAGACAGTCCTATCGGGGGAAAAAATGTAAGTTGAGAGTTGGCATAAAAATACATACATACAAGTAAGCATTAACTCCATTGAGAAAATGTATTCAAAGCAGGTAAAAGAAAAAAGACAAATGTCCTATTAACAAGCTTTTAAAAGGGCCAAATTGTGCAGACTGAAGCTCTCTTGTGAGGTAGCCAGTTAGCAGCAAGAGTGGAACCGAGGTGAACCAGCAACAGGTGATGCATGTGCCAGTAAGGTCCAATAATAGCTTTAATTACAGAGGAACAAATTATCTGTTGTGTAAGAGGGTACGAATTGTGCCCTACAGATTCATTATTGTCAATAAGAAGTTGAAAACAAAAAAAACAAAAACAAAAATTTGATTACGGTAGAGAAAAGAGGAAAATTCACATGTATGAAAACACCTGTCAATTGAACTCGTATTTTATGGACCCTGATGTTTATTGATGTAGCAGATGTCGTTATAATTTTAGTTTGGCAAAGGTATTAATTTGTCATGCGCATATAAAATGCAGGTGGAACTATTAAAAGTAGTGATGTTTTCTATTTCTTTAAACTTCTTTTTTCTTTTTTCTTTTTGCCATGAGGCTAAGCCAATGTGAACAGCCAAAGCCAAAAAGTTGAAACACGTAAAAGGAAATCACAAAAGTTCAGTTAGGAATGGTGAACCTTTAAAATAAATAATGTGGTAGCAACTAAATCCTGTAGTAGGTTTTAAATAGTTTGGATTTTAGGGTTTTAGATAAAGTGACTTTTTATTCAAATAAAAGGTAAATAATGACAAATGCGCAGCTATAAACTGCAACAAACTCCACAAAGCATATACAGCGACACTTTGAGCTAAACTTACAAATTAATGGATTGGATTGGACCACAGAAGACTACCTCTTAATAAAAAAATATCTGTAAGGTTCTTGACTTTCCGACCCCTTCATAGCTTTGGGCCAAGGCAAACTGACACACTCAGACTTACGTTTTGAAGATGCTTGGTCTCAAACCTTATACCCGATTAAGTATGTTGTTTTGTTCTTTGACTTTCCACTCACTAAATGTTAAATATTGAACAATGTTGTACTATATCCATCAATTTATTTTGTTTTCAATTATAATTATTATATTGACAATAGGTTTAGTAGATGTAGCCTTTGACATGAAACATGTCAAACATCTGCTATACTTATTGTCTTTCTAAATAATACGAACATTACTTGGACTAGAACATAACGTGCTACTGCTTGACTGTGCAACATCTTTTGCCAATATTAAAAAAAACACCACCATTATGTGCATGGTGTTGTGTTCAGAGACTCACTGCGCAGACAAAGCATCCGGGATGCCAGGTCCCATTGGCCGCTGTCAGGTAGTTCTCCCTCACCGGCTCCCCACAGCCTGAGCACTTTGGAGCAAAGAGATGATAGAAGTCTTTGCAACAATATGGCTTCCCCTCTTTCTCCAGAAAACCTATAATAAAAGTGATAAACATGTTTGAATTATGTGTAATGCGTAAAATAACTTCTGTTGGTGTGACATTGTACGCTTGGAAAGAAAAATAGTATTAAAGAACAAACAAACCGTCCGGTCCAAACGGGTCTCCACAATGCGTGCAGAAGAAGTGCTCTGGATGCCAGGTCTGATCTAGCGCAGTCAGGATGTTCTGTAAAATCCCCCAAATCAAACAATTTCTTACTACAGTTTAATTCAAACTTAAGGCCTATGTATTGATGTGTATGTTTGACCATACTGTGGACAAATTAGCAATACGATCCCTTAAGAATTAAGGGATCTTTCTTGGTCCAAAAATAATGCACGGACAATGATTAGTAAATTGACTATATGAAAGAAAATATATTGGAAAGAACAGCACATGTGTGTAATTCGTAAAAACAGACCCACCTGCAGAATGGGTCCTTTGCAGTAAGCACAGCACGGAGAGAACAGCTCATGGTAGTCTTTGCCACAGTATGGACGCCCTTCTCTTTCAAAGAAACCAGTTGTGCTCAGTTCCATCTTACAAAATGAACACACAAAGTGCTCTGGGTGCCATGTTTCTCCCAGTGCTTTGATTATCTACAAAAAGCAACAACAACAAGAAAAAAATGTGCCTTGATCTTTAGGAGAACAGTAATTTAAACCTTTCAAATGTTTAAGAGTTTTTTATAATGTCATTCTTAAAATAAAAAATCAACAATGGCAATGGCAACGGCAATGGATATAATTCACCTATAATGCATTAGTCGGTCAAAGTCGCTTTACAATTTTGTGCATTATTCAGTCACTCCATACTTGGTGGTGGTAAGCTACTATTGTAGCCACAGCTGCTCTGGGGTAGACTGACGGAAGGCTACCAGTCTGTGCCACCGGCCCCTCCGACCACCACCAACCACTCGCTCACTCCCTACATTCACAGAGACCAGGCCCTTCCCTGCCTAGCTTACAAGGTCTGACGGGATTGGGCATAGCAAAGGAACTATGGCAATAAATGAAATTGTTCTATAGATTTACATTTCTTATCTATTTTTTATGGTTGAAGGTTAATCAGTGCATTCATAAAACCTTTCAGGACCCTCTGAATATAGGATTTAATTTACCTTTCCCACAATGACCTTTTGACAGGCTGCACAGTGGCCTTTAGCTGTTGTCTTGACACCGATCTTCTCCAGGTCAGAGCTCAGGCCTCCCAGAAGCTCATCTATTGAGTCGGCCTTTTTTGACGTTGATGGTGAACATTTTGGTTCAGTGTTGCTGTTTACTTCTTCTGACGTTTCTTCTCTTCTTTTCACAGACAGTTTTTGTGTGAGTGGAGGAGGGCTTTCCTTGGGTTCTTGGTCCTATGTATACAGATATAGATGAGATGTGGGTCAGGATCCACTAGGATGGTAACTAACTAACTACACCTCATATTCGTACTTCTACAACAAGAACGGTTCTAAAAATTACTTTTTTTCCTGATTAATCTATTTTGTAAAATATTTTTATATATATATATTTAATATATAATAAATATATAATAATATTTTTTATATTTTCATATTTTGTTGTCCAGTTAGATAGGCCTACTTGTGTTACTTTGCAGCAAAAACAAGAAACTTCCTCTGTATTACAATGAGGAGGTAGAAAGTAGTAAAATGCTGCCACCTGTTGGCAATTTTATTTTTGTGCTCCTAGAAGAAAGTGAAGATATTTTTTGTCCTCTCGCCTCCTCAAAGCCTCATCTCCAAGATCCCTCAGCTGTTAATCTCGTCTGCGGCTAAACAACCAAGAAGAAAATAACCTTCCTATGGTCCTCGTTATTCTTTGGGTGGGATTTACAACTTACCTGATGCGCCAGACCCAGAAGATCTTCCAAGATTGAGTCTAGTTCTTCAGTTGGGGATAAATTTCTGTCTGTTGCAGCCACAGGTGCGCTGAAAAAGTTTCAAAACTTAAGTCAGCTGTCTTACAGGCCAGGTCGAGTCGACTTAAAAACATTTTCATACACAGGGCCATCAGGAAGCTGAACTCCCTGCCGCCCCTCTTCCCCCACCCCCCGCTCCACAATCAAGGATGAGAGAAATGGTAAATGGTCTCAACTTATATAGCGCTTTTCCACCTACATTAGGCACTCAAAGCGCTTTACAGCAAGGAACCTCTCACCCATTCATACACCAATGTACGCAGACACTGGAGGCAAGGTGGGTGAAGTGTCTTGCCCAAGGACACAACGACAGCGTGCACCTTCAGGAGGCGGGATTCGAACCCCTGACCTTCCGATCATGGGAAGGTCTACCATCTGCGCCACCGTCGCCACCAAATATAATTTCAAACCATTCACGTGGTTTGACAAATAAAAAATCTTGAATCTTGAAATCTTGAATTATTAATACAATGTTCACATTTAAGTTTAATTATGTCACTCCATCACAACGCTCAAACTGAGAAAAACAATGACTCACCTGTAGACATTTGAAGGGGAATTGACATTCTTGGTAAGTTCACAGAAATGGTCTGAGGATAACTAATGTACAAAAAGATTTTAAAATGTATGGCTAAAATCCAATATATAATTCTGATAGAATAACATTTAGTTACCTCGACATTTACTTTGCTTCCCGAACCAGACGGGTTTAATGCCAGCTCTTCAAGCAACAAGTCTGCAACAAAAAAGGAGATATTTAAATTCAATCTAGAAAAGTATATTGCATGCATCATACGTACAAATATTTTAGATTTGTTTTTGTCAGAACTTTTTATTTATTTTTTACATTTGGCTATTTTAGTTTGTCACATTTTCTCACACCACAAATGTGTACAGCTGCACGTTCAGGCATTTGAGAAAACATGTTGCAGAAGTGAAACTCAGAATGTCATAATGTTGTAATAACTTTTACCACACTCATTTAGGACTTTCACAGAAAAAGCAAACCACCGTCCATTTTGTTGATTGTACAATTACATTTAAAGCATTAAATAATGTTTCTGCTTTGTTGTTATGGCTTGTTGTCTTGTTTTAGAACACTCATCTCTTGTTACCATGCTGTGAAGAAAACTAAATCAAACCAAGCCTTATAATATTTAATCATTAACAAACTTTTTGAGCATGTCACTTCTAGTCTGTGTAATAAGTAAATCAATCTTACCAAGTTCCTCCATAGGTCCTGGTCCTTCAGTGAGCGCAAGCCCTTGTTCTTTTTTGCTGGGTGGTTGGTTAGTTACTGACTGTGTTAACTAGCCCAAAACTGAATATAGAAACTGTCACTTCCTCTGACGGATGTTGTTACCAAATCTGCATTTCTTTTTTTTTTTCTTGTTTCCTGTGTGTCAAGCCACAAACATGAGATGTAAATGATACAACCTTGTGCATTAGAAAACATGGGGCCTTCGATAAGTGGAGTGTGAAAGTGCTTATAGTAAAAGAGGGGAATGATGATTCAAAGCTGAGGTGCCTGATTGTTTTGGTGTTGTAGAATACATTTATTTTTGCCACCTCAGAGTATGATGTAAACTCAGCAAAACACAGACCTTTGTTGGATTGTCTTCACCTAAGGTTTATTGAGCAATGGCTGACAGAAGTCTAATCTTCTTCAGTGTCTGCGTACACTGGTGTATGCATGAGAGTGTGAATGGGTGAGTGGATCCTTGATGTAAAGCGCTTTGAGTGCCTAACGAAGGTAGAAAAGCGCTATATAAGTTTAGACCATTTACCATTTAATCTAAATTTGTGGAATTAAACTTGGGGGTGGCTGCCCCTGCTTCACTTTGTCACAACTCAATGTTGTATATGGGTGTGAAATGTGCATATAATTACATTCTTTGAATGTATTTCAATACACAGGAGAGACTATGAGAGCAAGAAACAAGTTTGGGGCAAAACAAAAAATGTCACTGATCGAACAGGAAAAATCAGGTACCCTAGCTTTAAAATCCAAAAACAAAACAGGTTTTTGTGGATTTTGTATAGCTAATAAAAAGAGAAGATGAGCCTGAATATTCATTAAAACGTCTAAGATTTTACATTTGGATGGTACAACGTATTTAAAAAAGGTCATATGACAGTCATAAAGTACAGTCACGTTTCCGATTTGCGTTGTCTCGCACCACTACAGACTCCACCATCTACGAACTCATGTAGGGGTTACTAGTTACTAGAGTTATAGTAATAAAGTAAATGCAGTGGGCGCACATTTTCAGAATATTTATGTTATCGTTTGGATAACACCTGATATGAAATATAAAATGACTGAACCCCCTTTATTATTAGTTTTCTTTTTTTTTTGTATCATTATTTTACACGGCTTCTCCACCCCTCCTTCAATGGTTTTGTCCTAACCGGAAAATATTTGTGTTTACAGCGTAGCTTTCACTCCTTATTAGCTTTTCCTCCATTTGGTTGTCTTTTTTGTGTGTTTACATCTAAACTTTGCTATTTCGAGATTTTTCGGGGGATATTTGTATGCAACACCGCTGCTATCATGTTTCTCTTGACGCAAAAAGAGATTGTCAAGTTTAGCTATGACAGCTGGCTGACATGGTAGCTTGAGGTTAGCCAGCAACCAGGAACACGGGCTAACTTCTTCAGCTGTGGAAGTCTTCAAATTGAGGTAGCTTGCGGTGTTTCGATACTGTATGAGTGGGAATTGTTTACAGGCTCAGCTAATGACAATGCCACCTCGCTTTACGATTAATTGCAGTTTGCGTGCATGTCCAGGTCCGGGTGAAGAAGCGCGGCCATGGGGGCGGAGAGCAGCGCGGTGCGGAACTGCAAACTGGAAAAGCCGCTTCTCACTTTCCCCTCCGGCCCAACGATGTACTCCGCCGTGCTCCAGGACAGCAAACCTGCATCAGTTTTTGTTCATAAGAGAGGAAGCGAGGACAAAGTCAATAAAGCTGCTAAGGTATGCCACTAATATTCCATTGTAGAGGGAGTGTCAAAGCGCCTTATGTTTACATGCCGTGTGTATAGTGCTTCTAGACAGAAACAGTAGAATAAGAAAGCATGTCAAGGGAATAAGTCCTTGCCCAGACGTCCACCAGTGGCACTATTCAATATGGTTCAAATTGTCAATATGTTTGCGATTGTGAGTTAAAAAATAATCATGCCATTTTCTTGATTTATTATTTCTATAACACGTGCATTTAAAGTTAAGTTAGACAGTGCAACACAGGAAGTAGAGCTTGGGAGAGCTTTTAAGATCTCTGGTGCATTATAAACCGGAGAGTTATTGTTCACCTAATGCATTTGAACACTACAGTGTATTAACTTCTTACCACCCGCCTTAACTTTGCACATTTTCTCCAGTTCAGCTTTACCCAAATCTAGAAGCTTCTTGACAGGAGGTTACAGCCTATAGGCCAGTGCCTAATTTGAAAGCTTAGACCAGGGGTGGCCAACCGGTCAGAGGCCAAGGGCCGAAATGTTCAACCTTGATCCTGTGAAGGGCCACAAAGGCACCGACCATTCGCGAAATCCGAGTGTGGTAGTTTAATATGATTAAATGTAATGAAACTGTTATATTTAATCATAATAAACAATAACTTTATGTCTGGCCTTTTTCTTTTCTTTTCAATAATTGTGGTAGTTTTACTCCTCACCTAGATTGAAATAAATGTATATTAAATAAACTGACATTTTCTGCTATTCTGTTCTGACTGGGACAACATTTGATCTATTTATTAACAATATTATTATTTCGAATAGTTTTTGTTGTTGCTTGTTTTGTTTTTTTCAATGCTGGTGTATATTTGTGTGTGGGGCCCTGCCCACTGAGCCCCCTCCTCTGGTTCGCCCCTGGCCTGTGCGCTCAGTGCATGCAGCTTGGTCCTGACGGGACTGTGCAGAGAACGAACTTTAGGCTGCACAAAGTTCATAAGCTTTAATCAGGAGCCTCTGGAGGACGTCTGCAGTTCTGTTTTATGTTGCATTTGTTACAGTTACAACATGTGACAGAAAAGTCAATGACTTTGCGTATTTCCGCGTTACGATGTCGCGCTTCGCATCATACGCTTCATTAGAGCTCCGCTTTTTTCCATTTACTAATTATGATCTTTTTCTGTGAATATGAGGCCAACTTTCATCAAATAAAGAGTAGGCTAATCAGAAACTTGAAAAGCACGGAAGCTGATCCCAGTGCCACGATCTGCCTGACTGTTGTTTAACCTCCCCTACATCCCCGCTTTGAGCGAGGCTGCTGCACGAGCACCTTTTACACGCCGCCTCGGAAAGAAGAGAGACAGACTCTCGTTCATGCGTAGAGATGGAAAACAGGGTCTGTAGGACTATGGTTGGATTTTTGGTCAAGATTCTTAAAGACTGTTACAGTTTATGGGCAACATGTACCAATTCTTTTGCAAAGAGCCGCATTGTGTTAAAAATATCTAATCATGCAAAGAGCCGCACTCTGATTGGCCAAGGGCCGCATGCGGCCCGAGAGCCGCGGGTTGGCCACCCCTGGCTTAGGCCCTGTCCATACGAAGTCAAGCTGAGGACCAAACGCAAAGATATTTTATCAATCTAGTGTATCGTCCATACGAGTCCGGCGTTTTGGGGGTCTGTAAACGAACATTTTCCAAACTAGGTCCCAGAGTGGAAAGATCTCAAAACGCCGTTTACGTGGCGCCGTTGTTACGACGTCTCCGCAACTTTTACTAAAACGATGACATCACAGCACAGGGGTGGAGTCTGTTATCCATAATCTACTGACCTTATAATGAGTTTTACTCATGGATCTATGATGGTTTTACTCCGCTCCTCTTTGCTCCACTGTAATCCGCAAGCCACAGGTGACAAGTAGAAAAACAGTCTGTGCTTTTGGACTGACAGTCAAAGTCCGGTCACTGACAGGTTTTTCTGCTTTAGTCCCGTTACGTCTGAAGAATAAACTCATCTCCTCGTCTCTTCTGTAAATCGTAAATCCTTGAATCCGTTTCATTTTCACTGTTTACATTCCACACAGGTTTACTGCGCATGCGCCCTCTACATCTTGTTCTATTATCTGTCTGAGCGTCACAGCGCCACACACAGGCCTGGCAGGTGAATCACGCCGTTTTCACAGACATGAGTCGACCCATGTGGACGCACACATTTATTAAGCTGACTTCATGCTTACAAATAAAGTTTCTGAAAATATAAGCGTTTTGTCTTCGTGTGGATATAGCCTTAGACCTACAAAACTGATCTACACAGATCTTTTCCCTCACGTTGTTGCCGTCACTTTTTTCACATTCTTTGCATCTAATTTTTACCCGTTTCTTGTTGCTCTTTTGTTGATTTTTTTATGGCGTTTTCGTCACAATTTGCCTTTTTTGTTGTTGTTGCGTTTCTGTTACTTTTCTTTGCTCTTTTGTGGCATTTTTTTTGGTCACTTTTTGATGTGTTTTTTGTTGCATTTTCATCCTCGTTTTTGTTGCTATTTTCAAGAAGCTTTTAGATTTGGGTAAAGCCAGACTGGAGAAAATGTGCTCCGTTCAGGTGCAGGTTATGAGGTTAAATGTTTTTACCAGACGTCTTTTCTTTACTCGTTTATATTGTTTTTAGCTACTGTTAATCTATTACAACAATGTTTGCTAGTACCCCATAACATATCTGATCTCCATGGTACGGTCAAACTTATAACATTTGTTGTTATGTTTGCAGCATCTGAAGACACTGAGACATCCGTGCTTGCTGCGGTTTTTGTCCTGCTCAGTCCAGGACGGAGGGATCCATTTGGTCACTGAACGCGTACAACCACTGGAGCTGCTGCTGGACAGTCTCTCCCCAGAGGAAATCTGTGCAGGACTTTATGATGTTCTGCAGGCACTGGTATTTTTACATGAAAGGGTAAGTGGCATAAATTACCTCACCTACTGTTTAAAGATAACATAAACAACATAGTTTATTTTTATTTTTCAAAAACAGGGAAAACTGAGTCACAACAATGTGTGCCGGTCATCAGTTTTTGTTAGTGAAGATGGTCACTGGAAGTTGGGTGGAATGGAAACTGTGTGCACATTTTATGAGGCGACTCCCGAAGTACAAAAAATCAATCAATCAATACAAAATCTGTTTTTGCTGTTGGTTTTAGCATTGATTTTTAACTCACTCTTTGTCTCCACTTTCTCAGTTTCTTTTAACAATAAAAAATGTAAGAGATGAAAGATGTATTCCTCCAGAAGAACAGGTAATTGTGTTACATTTATACAAGTGCTTGTGTTCCGACCAGGTTGTCACATATGAGTTGAAACATAATGATGTTCAACAGGTTGAAGGTTTTGTCAAGCTTCCAGAGGAATATGCTTTTTCCAGAGACTGTTACTCTTTTGGGATACTGGTTGAGGCTCTTATCCCTTTGCTGAATGGTTATGGTAAAGTAGATTGGGTTTTCTACTTATTTTCTTTCCAGTATGATCTAAAATAATTTTAATGTTCATCATTTTACATATTCAGTAACGCAGGACCTGGTAGACAGTCTAAAGACGTCTTTGCTCACTGGTCCTCTAAATCCAGACCCATCATATAGGCCGTCACTCACCTCTCTGCTCACGCATGACTTCTTCAGGTTTGTATCATTATTTCCTACTAAATCAGCATCAAACAGCTCCATATCGTGTAATTATTATGTGTTTTTTTCCGTTAAAAGAAATGACTTTCTGGAAGTGATTAACTTTTTGAAAGGTTTGACTCTGAAAACGGAGGAAGAGAAGAATGAGTTCTTTAAGTAAGATACATGTTATATTTTTTTTTTTCATTCAATTTGGACTGACTTACTAATGTTTTCGTTCTTATATAAAATGTTCTGTGTCTGTTTTATACAGGTTTTTACTGGACAGGGTCCAGAGCCTTCCGGAGGAGCTTATAGCCGCTCGTCTTGTCCCTGAACTGCTCAACTCTCTTGTTTTTGCAGAGCCCATGGCAGTCAGGAGTTTCCTCCCTCATCTTCTAAAGCCAAAGAAGGGTAAGTCATATTGACAGTGATATTAGGCCTAGGGTGGCCAGATGTCTCAAAAAAATGTATAAGGTGCCAAAATTGAGGCTGTCGTCCTGGTTCTCTGATCTGGGACTGTGACAGACGATGTTTGCTTTGAGGACAGTCAACCAGTCAAACCGTCAGAGTTGCAGTCAAGTCACAAAAGTCCAAATGCGCCAGTGTTGGAACATTATGTGTATCACTCCCTTATTAAATCGGTATCCTGCCTCTTATGCTTTGCTCACTTGAATCATATCCCCGCCCCTGAACCCCATTACGAATTTCAGACATTGTCATCTGGTCACCCTAATTATGCAATTTTTAGTATTTGTGTGACTTAATAACTCCTTTGCAGAATCCAGCAATGGTGATGGCTCAGAGGAATGCCTGCTTTCTCTGGCCCTTTATCGAAAACATGTGATTCCTCAACTTTTGAAGCTCTTTAAGGTCAAAGAGGAGCACATTAGGATGGTGTTGCTGACTCATATCCACATCTACTCAGAGTTCTTCACCCATGATGAACTTAAAAATCAGATCCTACCTCAGGTACATATTTTTTAATCACATTATGCTGTGTCTACAAATACTCGCCACATCCTAAAGTTATGGCAGTGGCTTGTATTTTGGACCGTCTCATGCTTATAGCTACTTTTTGCATGTTTATAACTGCAGGTTTTGCTGGGAATGAGAGACACCAATGATTTTCTGGTTGCCATGACGCTGCAGAGTCTAGCTGTGCTGGTGCCGCTGCTCGGAGCTCAGGTTGTTGTTGGAGGAGAAAGAACCAAGGTCTTCAAACGCACTACACCCAACTTTAGCAAGTCAACTGAAGTTTCCCCTGAAAGTAAGTGTAGACTCCACAATGCCAAGTCCAGTTTGATGGATTGTAAATCTCTTCTGTGTCTGTTTGTAGATTCACCTCTTCATAATGTTGGAGCCTGTCAGCCTCAGATAGCTCAGCCATCAAAAGTTATACATTTGTTTCACAAATCTACAGAGACCAGGTCTTCAAACATTTACCCCCTCGCATTAAAATCAGGTACATTTGTCACTGAAGTTACAGTAGTAAGGTAAAGATGGGACCGCTCCATAATGCTTCATAGATAATGTATGCCTGTTTTCTAGATGTCAGTCGGCAGCTGTCCCTTCCATTGAATGGATTTCACCACAAAACTGAAGTGGAGCCACTGTCATACAGCCCAGAGCAGCCACTCAGGTCAGAGAGACCAGCAGAGGACTGGCCCGACTGGAGTGACCCTGAGGACAGTGACACTGGAGAGGGCAAACCGGTTCAGATCCAGATTGAGTCCTCTGGTGGCATTTCCATGGGCAACAGTGTAGCTCTAACATCACAAAATGCAGAGCAGGAGCCCTGGGCAGACTTCGATGACAATGAAGCTACCCCAGATCTGTCTCCAACAGCTCCCGTCTTAGACCCGGTCACCCAAGATCAACCCAAATCAACTACTTCTACCCCTGGAAAACATAAAGCAACTTCTAAAGCCCTAACGCTAACCTCCACCGTGCAGCAGTCCACTATGGACAGAACCACTTCCTCTTGGGACAGTAGCTGGGCTCGGACTGAAGAGGACACACTAAAGCCATCCAAACCCAAGGGAACAATACCAATTGGTGGCACTGGGGGATTAGGAGAAGAGTTCACAATCAAAGTGAAAAGGAAAGTGGAGCGGGATCCAGAGCTGGACTTGTTTGCAGATATGGTGCCGGACATCAAACTGTCATCTCCATTCACTGAGGAGAGCAGTGAGAGCGCTGGACTGTCTTTAGCTTTGAGTGAAACGCCAGAAGCTGAAGATTTACCTGGAGATACTCTGTTCACTGCGAAGTTTGCTGCTGCCAATATGATGGAGGTGAGTGCGTATGGAAATTTGAAAGAAAAAATGTTGGGAATCCAAATTTTTATTGAATTACAACCATCTGTATCTTGCAGACGAATGGACACAGATTTAACAATTTGATCTCGTTTCTGTTTGGTGGTTTGTTTTGCAAGTCTGTTTTTCTTTCCTCAGAATGAAGCGGATGGTTGGGGTGATGGAGATGACTTGAACTGGGAGGATGAAAGTGCCTGGTGAAATTTGATCATCCAAGCAACATCTTTTAACTGAAAATGGGGAATGAAGGGATAATAAAAAAAAAAGCAAACAACGGATTTGTGCTTCCAAGACAACCAAGGTGACTAATTTCAGCTCGGGTATAAAGGACTTTCCTGGATGGACAACAATGCTTTGCCAACTGATGGTACCATAGTCAAATTATCATATGTGACATTTAAATGTACTCTTTATTTTTCTGTGCCTTTTTTGGCGTGTAGATTTAATCTAGAGGTTGCACTTCAAACAATGTGAATCTGAAATTACATAATTTATTAGAAGTTTGGTTCTTGGTGAAATAAATATTTTGTTAAGTTCTTTTGCTTTTGTTTTTTTTTCCCACCCTTACTTACTTAAAGTATCATCATCATTCACCATCACTAATAACTGAAAAGTACAGACAAGTTTCAGAATAAAACGTTTTACTATGTTACATTAAAATAGACAAGTACAATTAGGTACATACAAATGTCAAAATAATAGGAAAATACTATGTAGTGTGCTTGGCTTCAGTGAGGATCGATAGAAGCTTGTGGAGGTCTTCTAGTCTAGATTCCAACCACAGAGGCGTCTCATGAGTGTCCCTTTTGTCCTCCAGAAGGCGCTGTAGAGCTTTCAGGGCATTCTCTGCTGTTTCGATGTGGCAACGGTAATCCTGGTCCTGACTGCACTCTTGACGAGGCCTCTTTGGACGTGGCTGAAAACAAGAAGAATCCGTGTTTCACATAGATTTCAGCTGAGACAGTGATGACTAGGGTTACTGGCCATGCCAATATAAATTATTTTTCTTTAATACAGTTTACCAAGTCGTCTTCTATTCTGGTTTTCAACCAATTTAGTTCCTGTATATGTTTATGATGTAATGTAATATGTCTTATTCTGCAGCAGCTTATGCAACAGGGGTTATTAATGGGAAACGCTAATGTGTATTTTTACATTTAAAGAAAATAGTGCTTTGCGTACCTCAGCTTCAGCATCGGGTTCCTCGGGCAAGTTGATAAGACCATTGTCCGTCTCAAGCTTCTCATTAAACCTGTTTATCACCTGGGTTTCCATCTTGAGTCTTTCAAGTCTCACAGCCCCTTCTTCTAGTTCTTTTACATTCTAAAAAGTACATTTAGCAATTACTTTGTTGCATTACATTGATGATCTTATTTCAATTTGTTACCTTGCTCAAATAGTTGACCACCACCGTTTTAGTTTCTTCTTCACAAAGACTTTGAGAAATAACCTCTTCGTGATTTGTGCTCTGAAAAATAAGCGCATACGTTAAAACTAGTCCGTTTCGCATTACTTAACTGTTTATTGGCATTTACCTCTGCAAACTGAGAAAATGCTTCTAGAGCGTGCTGCTGTAAAATCCACGATGGGCTGATGAGAAGCATCCTAAAAAGGCCACTTAACCGTGGCAGAATTTGGCTCTGGGGGAAGTTAAAGTCTAGAGTCTTTAAAATGTTTTTATTTTAATTTTAAGGTCTAAGTACCTGGCAGTCAGGTGGCACAAATATCTTTCCTAGTGAGGACAGAAACTCAAGGGCAACCAGTAGCAGTTCTTCCACAGACTTTAGAGACGCCACAGCCTCCACACATAACAGGGCCTGAACAAAACACGAGTAAATGGCACTTGATAATAGCAAATTAATTGTAAAAAATATGGCAATACCTGATAAATGATTTGAGGCTGCATGTTCTTCACCAACACTGTAGATATTTGCAGAAGAAGCTCCAAAGTACATTGAAGCATTGGATACAATTTTATCTGGTTGAAATCAAACACGGCATTATTTTTTTTACAAATACACTGGCTTCAGTACCTTCTCTGCCAAAAAGTGCATCTAACCTGGTCTGGACTCATTCGAAACCAGATCTGGGTAATCATCTTTCCTACAGTTTCTGCGCAATGGGTTTCTGTACTTGTCTGTCCACGAGTCACCACTAGGAGGCCCAACAGCACTTGGTTCTGGAAAGAGGTTTTATTCACCTTTTTTTTTTATTCTTGGGAATTCTAAAAACTGTAATGTCCGCAACATGAACTTTCATTTTAGTCAGACTACAGTCCACACCCAAAATGAAGCCTTTATCTTGAGTTTTTACAACAACAAAACACATTCCTCCCTCACGCTTGAACTAATAAATGAAAAAGTAATATCTGCAAACACACAATTGTTTATGAGGAAAGACACGCACGTCATCCACAGCTCTCAACCAGTGTGCTAGATTTGAAAAAAAAAAAGAGTTCATTGTTTCACTGCAAACACATAATTACCATTTTATTTGTCACATTAAGGTCAGGGACAAGTTGTTTTATAACAGAAGTAAAGGAAATGTTTACAGCTACATTATTATTAGGGTATTGGGGTTTTTGCTCTTACCATTGTGTGAACTTGTCCTAGTTTGCAGTCATCATTTTGCCAGTTGCTCAACCTTTTTTGAGCTAGACTAAGGATACTAGACTCGATCGTACATCGTGCTTCCTGAGAAAAAGCTTTGAGAAGGATATGACTCCACAAGGTCAGGTTTTCCATTACTGATGGTGGAAACTCATCCACAAACGCCATCTACAATAGTAACAAAACAGTGTTATGGAAAATGCAATCTATTGAATCAACTTGGTTTATAATTGTACAATGACAAATCTAGCTCTTAGGAAAGCAGAAAAGGCGACTGGCTGGCTTTTTTTAAACCTTTGTCCAGGTTGTAATAAAGGACTTTCATTTTGACGCCACGGAGTGCTCATTTTTTCTACTTTCAAAGCTCTTACTTGCTTTTATGTGGATATATTAAAAAAAACTCTTTAAAATGCCTTTTTTCAAACCTGATGATTAGGTGTGATGAGGAAGGCCATACGCCTCAGCAAAAGGCCAAGGTGGGATGACTGGTAGGATCCAGTGGCGCTAGTTTTCACCTGGACGAATGAGAGGATTTATAGGAACAAAGTGCTGGATAGAAGAGAGATTCTGCAGTAACTATTATGCACCATCTGAGCAACAAGGAGGGCATGATGCAGGCAAAGTTCTGCTGTCCCATACCTGCAAACACGGGCATCATTGATAAGTAGACAGCAAGACTTCTAGTAGATTGAGTATCCAGTCTAAAAACAGTTAATGAATGGTAAAAAACCTACCGTGCTGTGAAACACCAAATGTCTATTGCCAACAAAGCAGTGTGAGTATCAGCCTGTAAAACAGCTCGAACCAAACACTGCTCCTGCAAAGAAAGATAAAACAGAAGGGAAGTTTAAAGACATCAGTATGCCAAAAACAGTGAGTAAAATAAAACATACAAAGAAAATGAAAGTGAAGCAGCAACTGAATGAGTGGAAATCCTGTCCAAAGAGTCTGCTTCTTTTCCCACATTACACACATACAATAGTACTACTAACCCTGTATGAAATCAGCAAGTGGAAGTAAATGTAACTTGTGCAGATTTTGGGGCGGTAAATGTAAAGAAGCAGTCACCGGCGCAGCTGTGGAGTGCATGATTTTGCACTTACCAGCACCGTGAAGAAATGTGGTGGCAGCGCAGCCACACTGGCACAGACATGAACACAAACATAATGATGAAGTGTGACCAGAGTCTGCGCCTGACCGTTCATCATCACCCCTGGCAACACCACTGGGACCCTGCGCTCAGTGGAGCATCTGCGGAAACTAGTGAACACCGCATCATACAGAGGAAGCCTGAAAAGATAAAAAAAATGAAGTCAAAGTTAGGGTTCGTTTTTATTTCAATTATGAAGTGACAGTTCACCTTTGGACATCCTCTGAGAACTGACTTCCAGAGCACCACAGCTGCTGCACATCCTCTGGTTGAGAGGCCAGCTGATCGATAACACTCATCAACAAAAGGCACTGAGCCAGGTCCTGCTCAGTAACTAGTTCTGTGTTTGAGATTTCAGTTAACAATGAACGTAATAACCACAATCGTTACTTATGCATGGCATTTTTTTTTTAAACAAACTTGGATCTGGTTGAAGGACAACTTCAGCAAAGGCTCGTAGTGGCAGCAGCTGGAACAACAGCGCGTCCAGAGGGATCCGAGCAGCGACATTAAGCTCCTCTGATAAACCAGGGGGAAGCAGGGGAGCACTCAAACTCGGTGGGAACTTACTATAAAACACAATAAATATGTGCAGTGATGAGTGGTTAAACAAAACAACATTCAAATTATATGTATGTACCATGTAATCTCAAGGTAAAGTTGATAAAAGCAGCGACAATACTTTGCCATAAAAATGCTGAACTCCTAAAAGAAAAAGATAATGGTACACGTATTGTTTCAAAGCAATATAATGTAAAGTAATGGGTTTGTTATGATCACCTTTATGTAATGTACCAGCGTGTTCCCAAAGAATCTGCACATCTTTGCAGATTTCTGAAACAACTTAAGTTCAGGGGTTTGTGCAGTCTCCTTTTGAAGGACAAATGAGAATTGAAACAATAGAAAAGAAAGATTAATCACATGCACCAAGGACCTCACATTGTCTAAAGGCAAAGGAGAAGACAAGTGTACAATAAATCAGTTATTCTAAAAGAACTCTGGGACACAACAACACCACCACAATGGGCACAATTCTGCTGATGACAGCTGTTTTCATAGCTGATATCATGTAAAGTGGCCGGATAACTAAATAACTGCTTTAAATACAACAATATAATAAACCAGTACCTGCAAACCAGATATTTGCATCTGTTCAGCCATCTCCAGACAGTTTTTAAAAGAAGTCAACAGGTTTTCACACAAGGCAGTGCAGATGTCTTCATGACGAAGGTGTTCCTCCACCAGTGAGTGGTACTTCAGACTGTGTCTGAAATCATATATTAAAGTTGAACAAACATTACAAATGCTGTTTTGTGAAATGAAATGTTAAAATGCAAATACTGACTTGATAAGAAATTTCCAAGTGTTTGCATGAAGAGCAATGTCCAGATTAGATATGATAGAACAAATATCCAGTAGACTGTGGATCACTTAAAAAAAAAAGAATAAAACAAATTCATTCATACATATTTATAAAGTACTGTATAGGAAAACATGAAACAAACCCAACGTCTTCTTCTGAGAGAAGATGCTAGGTTTACAAAAGGATTCAAACAAAAATTACAAACACAATATGTACCAGTAACAATGTCGGAGACCTCTTCATCCGATGAACTGCTGTCCACAGAGACACGGTCCAAAACCTCCAGTAGACCCTTCTGGAGGGAGAAGGCTGCTTTAAATAGGCCCTGTAGAAGGTCTGCCACAAGGGACAGACGGCCACAATAAACCACCTCACTGTCCTAAGAAAGACCAGAAACAAAAATGACAAACTAAAGGAACGTGCATGTGTGGAATAATGACACCTCAAGGCCAACACACTGACCTTGCAATGTTGAAATGTATTCTTAAGAATTTTCAGGACAAAAGTGGGTAAAGAACGAATTGCATCTAAATATGGAACTTCCTCAAATGACCCAACATGACGTACAGAGGCCGACAAGGAATCAATTATCTGCATCATTGACTGAAACGAGAAACATCGGTTTCATTAGCAAACATTTAAATGCAACACAGAAAGTACATTGTGATCTGTATTACAGTACCTCCAGTATTTTTCTGAGAAAAGCACAGAGTTCTGTGTTTTGGCTGGACAATCCTCCAACCTGGTCCAGAATCTCTTTGACCATGCTCTCAAACACTGCTGCAGCCTAGACATTTGTACCACAAAACAAAGATGACACATTAAAAATATGAGATTTCATCCATTCTGATAGGATAGGTCACAATACCTTTGGAAGGACCTTTGAGAAGCACTCATCTTCCAGTTCTGACAAACAGATGTGTGGTATGAACATGTCTGTGATTATCTTCAGAATCCCTGTAAAATGTAAAGAGAAAATAATGTCAAAATCATTTACGAAGTCATTAAGGTTACATATATTGTACATGCGTGACTTACGTATATTATCCTCCCAACTTTCTGACTCGTGATGCAAAGAGTGCAAACAGTTACGGTAAATGCTTCAGGAGTATGTATTTGAAATCATTCTTAATATCGGTGTTCATCAACACATCGATACATTTTAATTAGTATTTGCAGGGCTAAGCAATAAAAATCACTGACCATAATACAGGAAGGATTTTTAGAAAGGATATGGTGAGTTTGGGGAGAACAGCCTTGAGCTCCTGGCGGCATGTTTCCTGACTCCACTGCACAACCTCGTCCAGGAGGGAACTGTTGGTCTGGGACATGACAGCAGTCTATGGGACAAAGGGCAGTAATAGGGACGAGATGTTCAGACATTGGTGAGTAATGGTGACCCACTGCTCTTTAGAGTTACTCACACGAATAACCAGCGACATAGATGTTAAACATGTTAATGATAGAAAATTAACAAGACTGAAAACAGCACATATGGCATATAATAAAGTTGGCAGCAAGTATTGCACAGAACTAGCTAATAATAGCATTTAGTTGGTCAACTTGAACTCGCTTGACTTCTTACCAAGTTCCTCGAGAAAAACTCTGGCCTTGCGGTATAATACGCATAGGTATACCGGTCTCTCCAATAATTAGTACTCAAATGTGCGCATTTTTAGCTTCTGAGCAGCAAAAAGGAAAGAGACTTCAATAGAGAAAACAGACCGCGCGGTTGTTTTGGTCGGATGTGACGTAGTATCGCAGCTGTCCGCCTATTGGCTAAGACCACCCAAGCGTGACTGACAAAAGCCCGTGAGGGGGGGGGCCTTTAATTTACTTCAATGGGGGGGGGGGGGTTACTCAAAAATTGTCCAATAACTCTGTTCTTTTGAGACAGCAAATTAATACATGATAATTGGTAAAAAATAAAATTAAAATAAAAAACACGTCGCGTGATATGACGTGGAATCAATCGTGTGTGTTGATAGGCTAATTTCGGGCACTCTCCACATGTGTGACGTGTTGTTGTTGTTTTTTTTTTACCGATAAATCACTTCTTTATGTATTTATAGTTTTTACAAATCAAAAATAGATACCGCAAGGTATCACAAAGTGCTTTACAGATTACCACATTTATGACCAATTATTAGGTATTTTCAATCCAGTCGAAAGAGAGAGTATACGTCATTCAATTTTACAGTGAGAAGCAAAATCTGTTTGAGAGGCATTTCGTAAGTCAGTCTGGAACAATGAGGGTTCATCTTACATTAATAATAAGCACATAACCTCCACTGGGTACACATGCATCTAAATAACACTCACATAATTGGTGTAAAAACAATGGGATCACACAGTTCGCTCGTCATGCCCTCCTGCCCCCTAAAGCCGCTCAATTGACATTACATATGTCTGTAATGCCATTGTTTGTGGATAAGATCTGAGCAGTTGCAGCAAACTCCCTGACGTGTACTTCTGTATTGTTTCCCAACAGCCAAGGTGTGAGCGGCCGCTGCTTCAGGAAGGAACTACTACATTTGTGTTCTCAGAAGTGGAGTCCATTTGATGTTATCGCTCAGACAATGTTACAGCCTAAATCCTAAACAGCATAGGCCTGGTGTGTTCAGTGAGATGGAGGCTGCGAAAAATGTAAGATGCAATTCATACATTTGGACGTTCTAAATACTTAGATTCTACTGCTCTAAAATTATAGAAATGTAAGAAGCAAATACAGATTCCTTTAAGGAAATCTGTATTTGTGTATAGACAATTACTGTATTATGAGCAAAAATAACATCCCAAAATAAATTCAATGTTTTCTTTCATTTCTGTTCAATGAGGGGAAAGCTGCTGATTTCTGAAGAAAGCGTGAGTTTCCCTTTTACTTGCTAATCTGACCCTCAGTGTGTAAAGAAAAGAGGTTATCAGTAGAGAGGAAACTGGCTCCAGGTTCAAGGTGGGATTTGAAAGAGAGATCATAACGTAACCTGCTGAGGTCACACACAGCATCTGTACTCAGAAGAGGATGACGATTAGGAAGTAGTAGTAAAATATATATATATACACAAGTGTATGAGAAGTAACTTTAATGAGTCAGTTTCATGTTAACGTCATTGTATTGAAACTACAACTAAACACCAAATACTGTACTTTTTAATAGTCCTGCTAGTAAAGTATAAACACCTTTATTCATTGAGCAAACATTGCCTACATGTCATCAGTTAGAAAGTTGATTTTGTTCATAAAATCAATAAAGAAGTCATGTGGTGTTGAGAGAAAATGCAGAGTTGAAATTGAACTGGTGAACAATAACTCTTTGGCCAGAAATACACTAATATAGTTAATTTCACAAAAGCAGTACAACCATGAGTCACGTCTGTAAAATGAACAAATCACCTACCCTAATCTGTGTGTCTGTTTCTAAACAATACCACTTTCCTTTCAGGATGTACAAGTGATTTCAACCAACTCACGCCTTCCTGTATGGACTTTACGCATGGCACATTTCCATCAAATCAAAACACTTTCAAATACAAGTCTAAAAATATTGCAGGAAATTAGACTAAGGGGCCACAAAGTCACAGATACAGGCTGGTATAATAGATAGATTTTAAGCCTATTTTTTCTCATCAGACCATGTGACCTCATAACCAGCAAAGGCACTTTTCAGCTTCTCTGCGGATTGTGCATGGTCAGCTTTGCCAAAGGCCTGAGTGGGGGGAAAACAAGAGACATTAGGCATTTTAAACACACTATGGGCCAAGTAGTTCTAGTCAAAACACTTACTGTTGATTCACCAAATACTCTGATTTTTTTCTCTGAACTGTTGTGCTCAATCTTCCCTCCACCAAGACATTTACACTCTAAACCCAGGGCCTCCATGGCTGGACTCACTTTTTCAAAGATGTGATCTGTAAAGAAGCGATATAATGAGTAACCAGCAATGCATTGGATTGATTTTATCTGCCTTCTTGTAATTTTAAGTAACTGTGAAGCACTTTGAATTCCCTTGCTTATGAATTGTGTTCTATAAATAAACTTGCCTTCCCTAAAACCTATGAATGAAAATAATGTCCTACACTGAATCACAAAACTTAGCTTGAACTTGTTTGCACATTATCCTGTTCTTCTTTGATTGCCAAATTTTCAGACTATTTGCACCCCATGAGTGTCCCTGAGAGCTCATGTAACAAGTGGATTTTGTTCCACTGTGAGATTAATATATTTTCTATCTTATCCTATCTATACAAATAAGATCCCCTTCCCCCCATTACCCTTCCCTGTCTCTAATCTTAAATGGATGGCTGTTTTAATCAAGGCGTGTCCTGCTGTCTCGATATATTACTAAATATGTGTCGATGTTTTCATCTTAGATTAATGCACAATTATCATTTTTACTATTAGATTGCTTGGGCTGTTACCCGAGCTTGAGTGCAGCGGATAAATGCTTAAATAGCAGCAGGTGTTTGGCGCACTGAGAACTGACTGAGCAGAGCCAAACTTACTGTGGTACTCTGCAGTTTTGGTGCCCCGAACTATGTCTTTAAATGCATCGCCATCTTTGACTTTGATTCTTAATAATATGTACTTGAAGGTTCCCTCGGGATCAATCTCCACAACGGAGACTTTAGCCAGTTCGTCTGCCATTGGGATCGTCAGTTTCCAGAACCCGTCCAAAGCGCACGCAGATCTATCTACCCGTCCGGTCTGTGCACAGCGCGAGCCTTGTACGGTCACAAAGCTCTCTTCTTAAAGGGACATTACATTAAAGTGCTCTAAGGAAACTCGCTTGCGCCGTCTACTGGCAACACATGGAAGTTAGCGCCACTGAAAACAAAAGGAAGCGTTGAAAATAACTGTTCAAATATTCAGTCTGGAGACGGAAAAAACTTTAACATTTATATTTACAATGTATTAATTGTCACAGTCTTTGATTTATAAATTTTTTTTTATACATTTTTATTTTATTTGAGTAGTAATCAAGAAAGTGAATAAGAATGAAGATTTTTCCGGGACCTTTGGTGGGATGGGGCACAGAAATATGTGTGGGGGATTTCCACTGAAAATTCCAGTCATGATGTTACTTCCCGGAAAAGTGAAGGCCACTGGAGGAGAGTATAAAAGCAGTAAGAAGGTCCACATGGATTTAGATACATCTCACAGCTGTGTGCGGCAAAGAGAACCAATTCCTGGAAACAGAAACAAGGCTATTGACACTACAAAATGGTAAAGTTTGTGCAATGTATAATGTGTTGTGTTGTGTAGACTAGCCGCTTATAATTTTGCCAATTAATTAATTTTTTAACAGATGGGCATTAAGTCACTTGAAACCTCTAGATCTGCTACAAGGATGATCAATGTGATTTACCTTTTCTCTGGTATGTGCTCTATATTTACTTGTTTAATCCACTCATTGGTAATAAACTAATTTTAAGTTCTTCATTTTCAGGCATTTTCATTTGGACCAGTGTTGACTGCTGGTCCTACTACTACTCAGAAACCACAATGAACTGGGCACAAGCAAGAGCCTGGTGCCAAAAGAGTTACACAGACATGGTGGCCATCCAAAACCAGGAAGAGATAGCTCAACAGCTGGCTGCCCAAGAAACCCAATTACTACTGGATTGGTATTCGCAAAATTGACAACGTGTGGACCTGGGTAGGAACCAGCAAGGCTCTGACAGAAGACGCAAAACCTGGGCACATAATGAGCCCAATAACGGTGACACCAACTCAATGGGGAGTGACTGTGTTGAGATGTACATCAAGCGAGATCTTCAGGCGGGCAAATGGAACGACGACAGATGTGGGAAATTCAAGACTGCACTTTGCTATTCAGGTGAACATGTTGAGAAAGAAAATTAGACCTTAAGGGGCGAAGAGTAAACTTTTTTTTTTCCACATACAGCTGGCTGCAAAAATGATTCCTGTCTTCACGGGGAATGTGTGGAAACCATTGACAGCCACAGGTGTCAGTGCGATGAAGGCTTTTATGGAGAAACGTGTGAGCAGGGTAAGACATTTGAGTGGTATTTACTTTGCCTTGATTCACTTCCCCATCTTTAAATCTTGATTTTCTTTGTTCACAGTGGTTTTCTGCAACAGAGACGAAGTCACAGTGCCCGACAATGGAAACGTTGGCTGCAGTCACACAAACGGAGACTTCGCCTATGCTTCAGAATGCCAGTATTCCTGCGAGGAAGGATATCAGCTGAGCACGCCAGGACCTCTCAAGTGCACTGCTGACAAAACATGGTCCGAGCAACCTCCAACTTGTGAATGTAAGTTTTAGTCTATCCCATTGTACTATTGATCGAGTGAAGATTTAAGTGCTCATTCTATTGATGGACTGTATTTTCAAGCCCGAAAATTGTCCAATAACTCTGTTCTTTTGAGACAGCAAATTAATAAATGATTATTGGTAAAAAATTAAATAAAAATAAAAAACACGTCGCGTGATATGACGTGGAATCAATCGTGTGTGGTTTTTTTTGACCGATAAATCACTTTATGAAACATAATAGTATATTTTTACAGATATTTCATAACTAAACTGATGCCTATCATTGAATATTTTTGTCTTTATGTATTTATAGTTTTTACAAATCAAAAAGTTATTATTAAAAAAATCAATCAATCAAACTTTTCATACCGAAAGGTATCACAAAGTGCTTTACAGATAACAACATTCATGACCAATTATTAGGTATTTTCAATCCAGTCGAAAGAGAGAGTATACGTCATTCAATGTTACAGTGAGAGGCAAAATCTGTTTGAGTCAGTCTGGAACAATGAGGGTTCATCTTACATTAATACTAAACACATAACCTCCACTGGGTACACATGCATCTAAATAACACTCCCATAATTGGTGTAAAAACAATGGGCTCACACAGTCCGCTCGTCATGCCCTCCTGCCCCCTAAAGCCGCTCAATTGGCATTACATATGTCTGTAATGCCATTGTTTGTGGATAAGATCTGAGCAGTTGCAGCAAACTCCCTGACGTGTACTTCTGTATTGTTTCCCAACAGCCAAGGTGTGAGCGGCCGCTGCTTCAGGAAGGAACAACTACATTTGTGTTCTCAGAAGTGGAGTCCATTTGATGTTATCGCTCAGACAAGGTTACAGCCTAAAGGCCTGGTGTGTTCAGTGAGATGGAGGCTGCGAAAAATATAAGATGCAATTCCTACATTTGGACGTTCTAAATATTCAGATTCTACTGCTCTAGAAGTATACAAATTTAATTTCTTTAATTCAATTTAAAGGATTCCTTTAAGGGAATCTGTATTTGTGTATAGACAATTACTGTATATGAGCAAAAATAACATCCCAAAATAAATTCAATGTTTTCTTTCATTTCTGTTCAATGAGGGGAAAGCGGCTGCTTTCTGAAGAAAGACAAACAATACAATTAGTAACTCTTAGCAGCATGTGTTTTACCTTATACCTTTATAACCAGATTTACTATCTTAATGAATTACCATAAACTATTAACTTTGACAATTTCTACTTTGAATGCTATAACCATGTATTTCTATGTATATGTATTAAACCCTTTTTTACCTTGTCCTTTTAAACCTTCTGTCTTTATCATGAAATAATAACCATTGCCCTTTTTACGACGTTGAAGTTTTGAAATCACTATGCGTTAATCATGTCTTTAACTAAAGTACAATAGCACCATCACACCCAAAATGAAGCCTTTATCTTGAGTTTTTACAACAACAAAAAACATTCCTCCCTCACGCTTGAACTAATAAATTAGTAAGTAATATCTGCAAACACACAATTGTTTATGAGGAAAGACACGTACGTCATCCACAGCTCTCAACCAGTGTCCTGGATAAAAAAAAAAAAAGAGTTCATTGTTTCACTGCAAACACACAATTACCATTTTATTTGTCACATTAAGGTCAGGGACAAGTTGTTTTATAACAGAAGCAAAGGAAATGTTTACAGCTACGTTATTATTAGGGTTTTTGCTCTTACCATTGTGTGAACTTGTCCTAGTTTGCAGTCATCATTTTGCCAGTTGCTCAACCTTTTTTGAGCTAGACTAAGGATACTTGACTCGATCGTACATCGTGCTTCCTGAGAAAAAGCTTTGAGAAGGATATGACTCCACAAGGTCAGGTTTTCCATTACTGATGGTGGAAACTCATCCACAAACGCCATCTACAATAGAAACAAAACAGTGTTATGGAAAATGCAATCTATTGAATTAACTTGGTTTATAATTACAGTAAAAAGGAAAACAAACAAATAAAATGTAGCAGGAAAACATTATTAGTCGCTGCGGCTCAGGACTAATCCAACACTTGAACGCAGTTTCGTTACAATTGTACAATGACAAATCTAGCTCTTAGGAAAGAAGAAAAGGCGACTGGCTGGTGATATAAATGTGTTGAATACAGTCAAAACAAATCTGAGGCACTCCGTGGTGTCAAAAATAAAAGTCCTTTATTACAACATGGACAAAGGTTTAAAAAATGCCAACGGGTTTCGACAAACGTGTCTTTATTAGGACAATTTTCAACATCAGGGTGAATTGCCCCGATGAAAACGTTTGTCCATGTTGTAATAAAGGACTTTCATTTTGACACCACGGAGTGCTCATTTTTTCTACTTTCAAAGCTCTTACTTGCTTTTATGTGGGCATGATGCAGGCAAAGTTCTGCTGTCCCATTCCTGCAAACACGGCATCATTAATAAGTAGACAGCAAGACTTCTAGTAGATTGAGTATCCAGTCTAAAAACAGTTAATGAATGGTAAAAAACCTACTGTGCTGTGAAACACCAAATAGGCGGCTGCATATGTGGAAAAAAACAACACAGTTTTCTGTTGTATCAGGTGTGCTTATTAACATACTAAAGGTCTACCAAAATCTGACCACTGGAAAAGTCACATTTTCAAGATGGCGTCCAAGAGGGTCGCCAAATCCTTCAAATGCCCATTACTCCTTTATTATTCATCTTAGACAAGTCATGTTGGTGTTTAACCCCATGTTTGGGGTATCTAGGAATCCAATAGGCTTGTTCAAATTGTAGTGACATGATTGCATAATTGTGAAATAGAAGATGGTGGGCAAATGCTCTATATATTAACATTAGTGAGGTTGTCACGGCAACGGCACACATTTTCTTTTTCTTAGAGGGACATGGATGGGCTCCAACCCTGTTCTTCCCAACACAATAAAAGGCAAGTCTCTATGACATTTACTCGCGGAGATATTCGCTAATGTCTGCGAGGCGAGCGACCATGTCGGCCCTGACATGGTAGACCTGGATGGGTTTTAACCTCTCTGTTATCTCAGCATATTAGCAATTAGCATATTTACATTATAGTGAAATGATTGCAATTGGAAAGTGATTACAAATCTCTTATTTATTTTTGAAAAAATACCTTTGATCTGCACTAGATTTAGTCATTGTCACGTTCTTCCTCCCGTAAAGGGTGATTATGTAGATTGTCACAATTTTCCACTTGACATGGTCCACAAGCAGACGCACATGGTAGTCCATATCCTCTGCAACCACACACAGTGGGCTATCTGCAAGAGACCTTTCAGGGAAGCAGTTTTATCGGTCATAACTGGCACGAACCGATTGTCCTCCAGTTTCCATCCCCAATCCATTCATGTGAGCAAATGATATTAAATTGAGGACTCGGTATGAGGGATACGTCGTGGGGTAACAAATGATTTGGCGGAAATGATTTTCTTGCTAAAAGGTTATAGCACAAAGAGGCTAGTGAATCGGTACTCTTGCCACCAAACATAGATTGAGAACCATATGTTTACATACACTTCATAAAAAGACACATTTGCATTTTTTCTTAGGTCAAAATTATTTCTATTCGTCAAATTCCAGAGGAATGAGAGATAGAATTTTCTCACCATTTTTTTAATCACTTTTTGCAGTCAGAAGTTTACATACACTAAGATTATTATACCTTTAAACAGTTTAAAGCCCAGATGATGATGTCATGACCTTGGAAGCTCAAGTCTGGTTCATCCTTGGGTGTAATTTACAGACACTTGAAGGTTCAGGTTCATTGGTTAAAACAATGATGGAAATGTCCAGTCATCAGACAGATCAGAAAGAAGGCGGGTTCTGTGTCCCAGAGATGAACGTGCTGTGTCTGAAATGTGAAGATCAACCCAAGAACAAATGCAAAAGACCTTGAGAAGATGCTGAACCTGGTAAGAGTTTGTCATTATCCAGAGTGAAACAAGTCCTGTACCGACATGGGCTGAGAGGGAACTCTGCCAGGAAGAAGCTCTTACTCCAAAAGAAACATCAAAAAGCCAGTTTGCAGTTTGCAAATAAAAAAATGATAAAGACTTTAATTTTTAGAGACATTTCCCGTGGTCTGGCGGAAAAAAATAAAGAAAATGTTGGCCATAATGACCATGGTCACGTTTGGAGGAAAAAGGGGGAATCTTGCAGCCTGAGAACACCGTCCCAACTGTGAAATACGGGGGTGGCAGCATCAGGCTGTGGGGTTGTTTTGTTGCGGGAGGGACTGGTGCACTTCATAAAATAGATGACATCATGAAGATTTTACGTATTTAGAAAGCCTTTTAAGCAACATTTATTGCTATATTATGCTTAAAACCCCCATATGAGTCAGATCTCATGATGTACAAACTATGTAAATCTGATTAGAATATTATGATGTGTAGAGACTGGATAGGTACATTTAACCGGCAATTTTTGTAATTTCTGTTTTTCCTTTGTAATTCTGTATTTTTGTTTGCTTCTGCACTTTGGTTGTATGTTGTATATTTTAAATGTGGGTCCCTCTCCATAAGCATTGCACTTCTTGGGATTCCCTTTTGCAAAACGAACTTCAATATTAACAAAACTGAATGATAAGTTCTCACGTTTTGTAAATAGATAATATAAAAAATGTGGAAATATTGTAGCAACATCTCAAGAGCATGGAAGTTAAAGCTTGGACGGATGGGTCTTTCAAATGGACAATGACCCAAAGCCAAACTGGTTACAAAGTGGCTTAAGGAAAACAAAGTCAATGTTTTGAAGTGGTCATCACGAAGTCCTGATCCAATCCAGTTGAAAATGTATGGGCAGAGCTGAAAAGGCATAGGCACGCAAGGTGGCCTACAAATGTGTCTCAGTTACACCAGTCCTGTTTGGAGGAATGGACCAAAACTCATCCAACTATTGTGAGAAGCTTGTGGAAGAAAATCCAAAACGTTTGACCCAAGTAAAAGTCACAGTTTAATGGCAATTCTACCAAAAATTAATGAAATGTAAAAATTAATAAAAGAATGTGTAGAAAATTCTATCGCTTATTCTTCTGGCACACTATAAATCCGGGAAGTTGTGTCACAACCTGTAAAAGCGTGAATAAACAGCAACTGAGACACAAGTCACTCCCCAGGACTTGCTTCATCTCGCGGATGTTGTAAACCTGAGGAACTGTGTACTTGTGCGAACGAAAATAGAGACCCTAAATTGTTCATCTCAGCATAGTAGAGAAGAAGAATGAGTAAGTCTGTTTCTTCACCTATCAAGGTCGTGGGCTGATGTTGTGACACCTTGATTGCAGCCTTCCCAATGTCCACGTCTGCATTTCCTGAAACATTGCAGTCTTTCTTCCTCAGTTCCTCAGTCACAAGACCAATAAGTCCTTGTTTGTGAGAAGGTCTGGAAAGGAAATCTTCTTTTTCCACAAACTCAGTTTTTGCATTGAAGGACCTTCACTGTAGCCATCACAAACTATGGTTGCTTTACCATAATGACATATCAAGCAAAGAATATCATAAATGTCATTTGCTCGGAGTGCATTACCAGATTATGGTGTGGATTGGAAAGGGGAGTGACATGAATGTGGTGGCTTGGGGATGGAAACTTGAGGACCATTGGTTCGTGTCTAGCCTGGTCTCACCAGACCCTCGTACTCATTTTGTACAGAGGGTCTTCTTGTGGATCTTCACAATGGTGCTCCGTTTTCAGGTGGGCGGGGTGAACTCCTTTTAAACTCTTTGAAACAATTTGATCCGATTTTACCCAATCGCTAGCTTTTGGTTGTGAAGTAATGCGCCCGAGTAAGTGAAGCAAGCTATGCTTGACGTCACCTACAACACCTGCCTCCCCCGCTCGCTGAATGGAAGGTTGAAATTCAACCGATGTAACGCGGCCACTGAGATCAAACCCAGACGTACATGTAGGGAAATTAAAATCGACCGCAGTTTACAGATGGCTAAGGCCAGGCTAATTCGTGCCAGTTCTGACCGATAAAACTGCTGCCCTGAAAGGTCTCTTGCAGATGGCCCACTGCAAGTGTAGTTGCAGACTGCCATGTGCGCCTGCTTGTGGACCATGTCAAGTGGAAAATTGTGACAATCAACCTTTACGGGAGGAAGAGTGTGACAATTACTATTTGTAAATCTAGTGCAGATCAAAGGTATTTTTTCAAAAATAAGAGATTTGTAATCAATGTGTAATTGTAATAATTTCACTATAATGTAAATATGCTAATAGCTAATATGCTGAGATAACAAGAAGTTACAACCCTTCCAGGTCTACCATGTCAGGGCCGACATGGTCACTCGCCTCGCAGACATTAGCGAATATCTCCGCGAGTAAATGTGCGTAGACTTGCCTTTTATTGTGTTGGGAAGAACAGGGTTGGGTCTTTAAAATGAGCCCATCCATGTCCCTCTAAGAAAATGTGTGCCGTTGCCGTGACAACCTCGCTAATGTTAATATATAGAGCATTTGCCCACCATCTTTTATTTCAATCATGCAATCATGTCACTACAATTTGAACAAGCCTATTGGATTCCTAGATACCCCAAACATGGGGTTAAACACCAACATGACTTGTCTAAGATGAATAATAAAGGAGTAATGGGCATTTGAAGGATTTGGCGACCCTCTTGGACGCCATCTTGAAAATTTGACCTTTCCAGTGGTCAGATTTTGGTAGACTTTTAGTATGTTAATAAGCACACCTGATACTACAGAAAACTGTTGAAAAACCTTTTGTAGCAATTTTTTTGGGGTCAAACCATATTTTCAGCCGACTAAAATGTCTATTGCCAACAAAGCAGTGTGAGTATCAGCCTGTAAAACAGCTCGAACCAAACACTGCTCCTGCAAAGAAAGATAAAACAGAAGGGAAGTTTAAAGATATCAGTATGCCAAAAAAAGTGAGTAAAATAAACATACAAAGAAAATGAAAGTGAAGCAGCAACTGAATGAGTGGAAATCCTGTCCAAAGAGTCTGCTTCTTTTCCCACATTACACACATACAATAGTACTACTAACCCTGTATGAAATCAGCAAGTGGAAGTAAATGTAACTTGTGCAGATTTTGGGGCGGTAAATGTAAAGAAGCAGTCACCGGCGCAGCTGTGGAGTGCATGATTTTGCACTTACCAGCACCGTGAAGAAATGTGGTGGCAGCGCAGCCACACTGGCACAGACATGAACACAAACATAATGATGAAGTGTGACCAGAGTCTGCGCCTGACCGTTCATCATCACCCCTGGCAACACCACTGGGACCCTGCGCTCAGTGGAGCATCTGCGGAAACTAGTGAACACCGCATCATACAGAGGAAGCCTGAAAAGATAAAAAAAATGAAGTCAAAGTTAGGGTTCGTTTTTATTTCAATTATGAAGTGACAGTTCACCTTTGGACTTCCTCTGAGAACTGACTTCCAGAGCACCACAGCTGCTGCACATCCTCTGGTTGAGAGGCCAGCTGATCGATAACACTCATCAACAAAAGGCACTGAGCCAGGTCCTGCTCAGTAACTAGTTCTGTGTATGAGATTTCAGTTAACAATGAATGTAATAACCACAATCGTTACTTATGCATGGCATTTTTTTTTTAAACAAACTTGGATCTGGTTGAAGGACAACTTCAGCAAAGGCTCGTAGTGGCAGCAGCTGGAACAACAGCGCGTCCAGAGGGATCCGAGCAGCGACATTAAGCTCCTCTGATAAACCAGGGGGAAGCAGGGGAGCACTCAAACTCGGTGGGAACTTACTATAAAACACAATAAATATGTGCAGTGATGAGTGGTTAAACAAAACAACATTCAAATTATATGTATGTACCATGTAATCTCAAGGTAAAGTTGATAAAAGCAGCGACAATACTTTGCCATAAAAATGCTGAACTCCTAAAAGAAAAAGATAATGGTACACGTATTGTTTCAAAGCAATATAATGTAAAGTAATGGGTTTGTTATGATCACCTTTATGTAATGTACCAGCGTGTTCCCAAAGAATCTGCACATCTTTGCAGATTTCTGAAACAACTTAAGTTCAGGGGTTTGTGCAGTCTCCTTTTGAAGGACAAATGAGAATTGAAACAATAGAAAAGAAAGATTAATCACATGCACCAAGGACCTCACATTGTCTAAAGGCAAAGGAGAAGACAAGTGTACAATAAATCAGTTATTCTAAAAGAACTCTGGGACACAACAACACCACCACAATGGGCACAATTCTGCTGATGACAGCTGTTTTCATAGCTGATATCATGTAAAGTGGCCGGATAACTAAATAACTGCTTTAAATACAACAATATAATAAACCAGTACCTGCAAACCAGATATTTGCATCTGTTCAGCCATCTCCAGACAGTTTTTAAAAGAAGTCAACAGGTTTTCACACAGGGCAGTGCAGATGTCTTCATGACGAAGGTGTTCCTCCACCAGTGAGTGGTACTTCAGACTGTGTCTGAAATCATATATTAAAGTTGAACAAACATTACAAATGCTGTTTTGTGAAATGAAATGTTAAAATGCAAATACTGACTTGATAAGAAATTTCCAAGTGTTTGCATGAAGAGCAATGTCCAGATTAGATATGATAGAACAAATATAGACTGTGGATCACTTAAAAAAAAAGAATAAAACAAATTCATTCATACATATTTATAAAGTACTGTATAGGAAAACATGAAACAAACCCAACGTCTTCTTCTGAGAGAAGATGCTAGGTTTACAAAAGGATTCAAACAAAAATTACAAACACAATATGTACCAGTAACAATGTCGGAGACCTCTTCATCCGATGAACTGCTGTCCACAGAGACACGGTCCAAAACCTCCAGTAGACCCTTCTGGAGGGAGAAGGCTGCTTTAAATAGGCCCTGTAGAAGGTCTGCCACAAGGGACAGACGGCCACAATAAACCACCTCACTGTCCTAAGAAAGACCAGAAACAAAAATGACAAACTAAAGGAACGTGCATGTGTGGAATAATGACAGCTCAAGGGCAACAAACTGACCTTGCAATGTTGAAATGTATTCTTAAGAATTTTCAGGACAAAAGTGGGTAAAGAACGAATTGCATCTAAATATGGAACTTCCTCAAATGACCCAACATGACGTACAGAGGCCGACAAGGAATCAATTATCTGCATCATTGACTGAAACGAGTTTCATTAGCAAACATTTAAATGCAACACAGAAAGTACATTGTGATCTGTATTACAGTACCTCCAGTATTTTTCTGAGAAAAGCACAGAGTTCTGTGTTTTGGCTGGACAATCCTCCAACCTGGTCCAGAATCTCTTTGACCATGCTCTCAAACACTGCTGCAGCCTAGACATTTGTACCACAAAACAAAGATGACACATTAAAAATATGAGATTTCATCCATTCTGATAGGATAGGTCACAATACCTTTGGAAGGACCTTTGAGAAGCACTCGTCTTCCAGTTCTGACAAACAAATGTGTGGTATGAACATGTCTGTGATTATCTTCAGAATCCCTGTAAAATGTAAAGAGAAAATAATGTCAAAATCATTTACGAAGTCATTAAGGTTACATATATTGTACATGCGTGACTTACGTATATTATCCTCCCAACTTTCTGACTCGTGATGCAAAGAGTGCAAACAGTTACGGTAAATGCTTCAGGAGTATGTATTTGAAATCATTCTTAATATCGGTGTTCATCAACACATCGATACATTTTAATTAGTATTTGCAGGGCTAAGCAATAAAAATCACTGACCATAATACAGGAAGGATTTTTAGAAAGGATATGGTGAGTTTGGGAAGAACAGCCTTGAGCTCCTGGCGGCATGTTTCCTGACTCCACTGCACAACCTCGTCCAGGAGGGAACTGTTGGTCTGGGACATGACAGCAGTCTCTGGGACAAAGGGCAGTAATAGGGACGAGATGTTCAGACATTGGTGAGTAATGGTGACCCACTGCTCTTTAGAGTTACTCACACTAATTAGCAGCACGAATAACCAGCGACATAGATGTTACTCGAATTGTCCAATAACTCTGTTCTTTTGAGACAGCAAATTAATAAATGATAATTTGTAAAAAATAAAATTAAAATAAAAAACACGTTGCGTGATATGACGTGGAATCAATCGTGTGTGTTGATAGGCTAATTTCGAGCACTCTCCACATTTGTGACGTGTTGTTGTTTTTATTTACTGATAAATCACTTTATCAAACATAATGGGATCTTTTTACAGATATTTTATAACTAAACTGATGCCTATCATTGTATATTTTTTTCTTTATGTATTTATAGTTTTTACAAATAAAAAATAGTTATTAAAAAAAAAAAAAAAATCAAACTTTTCATACCGAAAGGTATCACAAAGTGCTTTACAGATTACAACATGTATTACCAATTATTAGGTATTTTCAATCCAGTCGAAAGAGAGAGTATACGTCATTCAATGTTACAGTGAGAAGCGAAATCTGTTTGAGAGGCATTTCGTAAGTCAGTCTGGAACAATGAGGGTTCATCTTACATTAATACTAAGCACATAACCTCCACTGGGTACACATGCATCTAAATAACACTCACATATTGGTTTAAAAACAATGGGCTCACACAGTCCGCTCGTCATGCCCTCCTGCCCCCTAAAGCCGCTCAATTGACATTACATATGTCTGTAATGCCATTGTTTGTGGATAAGATCTGAGCAGTTGCAGCAAACTCCCTGACGTGTACTTCTGTATTGTTTCCCAACAGCCAAGGTGTGAGCGGCCGCTGCTTCAGGAAGGAACTACTACATTTGTGTTCTCAGAAGTGGAGTCCATTTGATGTTACCTCTCAGACAAGGTTACAGCCTAAATCTTAAACAGCATAGGCCTGGTCTGTTCAGTGAGATGGAGGCTGCGAAAAATGTAAGATGCAATTGATACATTTGGACGTTCTAAATACTTAGATTATACTGCTCTAATTATAGAAATGTAATTTCTTTAATTACATTTAAAGAATTCCTTCTTTAAATTTAAAGAAGCAAATACAGATTCCTTTAAAGGAATCTGTATTTGTGTATAGACAATTACTGTATATGAGCAAAAATAAAATCCCAAAATAAATTCAATGTTTTCTTCTGCTCAATGAAGGGAAAGCTGCTGCTTTCTGAAGAAAGCGTGAGTTTCCCCTTTACTTGCTAATATGACCCTCAGTGTGTAAAGAAAAGAGGTTATCAGTAGAGAGGAAACTGGCTCCAGGTTCAAGGTGGGATTTGAAAGAAATATCCTGCATTGTTTTTTCTCTTCAGAGATCATAACGTAACCTGCTGAGGTCACACACAGCATCGATACTCAGATGAGGATGACTATTAGGAAGTAGTAGTAAATATATATATATATATATATATATATATATATATATATATATATATATATATACAGTGCCTTGCGAAAGTATTCGGCCCCCTTGAACTTTTCGACCTTTTGCCACATTTCAGGCTTCAAACATAAAGATATAAAACTGTAATTTTTTGTGAAGAACCAACAACAAGTGGGACACAATCATGAAGTGAAACGAAATTTATTGGATATTTCAAACACTTTTAACAAATAAACAACTGAAAAATTGGGCGTGCAAAATTATTCAGTCCCCTTAAGTTAATACTTTGTAGCACCACCTTTGGCTGCGATTACTGCTGTAAGTCGCTTGGGGTTTGTCTCTATCAGTTTTGCACATTGAGAGACTGGAATATTTGCCCATTCCTCCTTGCAAAACAGCTCGAGCTCAGTGAAGTTGGATGGACAGCGTTTGTGAACAGCAGTTTTCAGTTCTTTCCACAGATTCTCGATTGGATTCAGGTCTGGACTTTGACTTGGCCATTCTAACACCTGGATATGTTTATTTGTGAACCACTCTATTGTAGATTTTGCTTTATGTTTTGGATCATTGTCTTGTTGGAAGACAAATCTCCGTCCCAGTCTCAGGTCTTTTGCAGACTCCATCAGGTTTTCTTCCAGAATGGTCCTGTATTTGGCTCCATCCATCTTCCCATCAATTTTAACCATCTTCCCTGTCCCTGCTGAAGAAAAGCAGGCCCAAACCATGATGCTGCCACCACCATGTTTGACAGTGGGGATGGTGTGTTCAGGGTGATGAGCTGTGTTGCTTTTACGCCAAACATAACGTTTTGCATTGTTGCCAAAAAGTTCGATTTTGGTTTCATCTGACCAGAGCACCTTCTTCCACATGTTTGGTGTGTCTCCCAGGTGGCTTGTGGCAAACTTTAAACAACACTTTTTATGGATATCTTTAAGAAATGGCTTTCTTCTTGCCACTCTTCCATAAAGGCCAGAGTTGTGCAGTATACGACTGATTGTTGTCCTATGGACAGAGTCTCCCACCTCAGCTGTACATTTCTGCAGTTCATCCAGAGTGATCATGGGCCTCTTGGCAGCATCTCTGATCAGTTTTCTCCTTGTATGAGCTGAAAGTTTAGAGGGACGGCCGGGTCTTTGTAGATTTGCAGTGGTCTGATACTCCTTCCATTTCAATATTATCGCTTGCACAGTGCTCCTTGGGATGTTTAAAGCTTGGGAAATCTTTTTGTATCCAAATCCAGCTTTAAACTTCTCCACAACAGTATCTCGGACCTGCCTGGTGTGTTCCTTGTTCTTCATGATGCTCTCTGCGCTTTAAACTGACCTCTGAGACTATCACAGAGCAGGTGCATTTATACAAGACTTGTTTACACACAGGTGGATTCTATTTATCATCATTAGTCATTTAGGTCAACATTGGATCATTCAGAGATCCTCACTGAACTTCTGGAGAGAGTTTGCTGCACTGAAAGTAAAGGGGCTGAATAATTTTACACGCCCAATTTTTCAATTGTTTATTTGTTAAAAATGTTTGAAATATCCAATAAATTTCATTTCACTTCATGATTGTGTCCCACTTGTTGTTGGTTCTTCACAAAAAATTACAGTTTTATATCTTTATGTTTATGAGTGTATGAGAAGTAACTTTAATGAGTCAGTTTCATGTTAATTTCATTGTATTGAAACTACAACTAAACACCAAACACTGTACTTTTTTAATAGTCTTGCTAGTAAAGTATAAACACCTTTATTCATTGAGCAAACATTGCCTACATGTCATCAGTTAGAAAGTTGATTTTGTTCATAAAATCAATCAAGAAGTCATGTGGTGTTGAGAGAAAATGCAGAGTTGAAATTGAACTGGTGAACAATAACTCTTTGGCCAGAAATACACTAATATAGTTAATTTCACAAAAGCAGTACAACCATGAGTCACGTCTGTAAAATGAACAAATCACCTACCCTAATCTGTGTGTCTGTTTCTAAACAATACCACTTTCCTTTCAGGATGTACAAGTGATTTCAACCAACTCACGCCTTCCTGTATGGACTTTACGCATGGCACATTTCCATCAAATCAAAACACTTTCAAATACAAGTCTAAAAATATTGCAGGAAATTAGACTAAGGGGCCACAAAGTCACAGATACAGGCTGGTATAATAGATAGATTTTAAGCCTATTTTTTTCTCATCAGACCATGTGACCTCATAACCAGCAAAGGCACTTTTCAGCTTCTCTGCGGATTGTGCATGGTCAGCTTTGCCAAAGGCCTGAGTTAGGGAAAAGCGCTCCTCTAAGGAAACTCGCTGGTGCCGTCTACTGGCAACACATGGAAACATGAAGCTCAACTGGAGCCTCTTTTTCAATGTTATACTTCTTTTAGACTTAGCCTACTTCAGTTCCGTTTTCATCTAATAGTAAGCTTTTATCTAATTAATTAGTATTTTATTTGCTTGGGGTGCAAAGCTTCAAGCTCCAAAAATATGTATTAGAGTTCTAATCCACATTAGGGTGCCCACATGTTGATTTTGAAACCAGACTCACCACTGTACCAGTGTATAAAAAATACAGAGGGGTATCATTCTAGTCTCGCCAGGCTCACATGTTGAGCCAGCTGTTTCAATTAGCTTGAACTTCACACTATGATGTACTATAAGCTTTATGGCTGTTTTGTAAAAGTCATGGAGCTTCTGTGGGTGGGAAGGATGTGAACTGTCACTATAAAAAACACAGACAGCTGAAGGCGCCTCTGCTCCGGTAAAATGTTTCCTGTCTGTAAGAAATGCCAACGGATCATTCACCGGAATAATTTTGTACGCTTTCTTCTTTAATGATCACATCCTTTTACAGGACACATGCGTTACTTTTAGACTTCTGGTAAAAAATGTCTGGACTTATAGATTGCACAGTTAATTGGGATAAAAATTGTGGGGGGAAAAAACATTATGATCAAAGACTTTTTTCAGCGCCACTGAAAACAAAAGGAAGCGTTGAAAATAACTGCTCAAATATTCAGTCTGGAGACGGGAAAACTTTAAAATTTATATTTTCAATGTATCAATTGTCACTGTCTTTGATTTATAAAAAAAAAAAAAAAAATTGCAATAAAAGCAGATTCAATATTTTAATCTAATTATTTGAGTAGTAATCAAGAAAGTGAATAAGAATGAAGATATTTCCGGGACCTTTGGTGGGATGGGGCGCAGAAGTATGTGTGGGGGATTTCCACTGAAAATTCCAGTCATGATGTTACTTCCCGGAAAAGTGAAAGCCACTGGAGGAGAGTATAAAAGCAGTAAGAAAGTCCACATGGATTTAGATACATCTCACAGCTGTGTGCGGCAAAGAGAACCAACTCCTGGAAAACAGAAACAAGGCTATTGACACTACAAAATGGTAAAGTTTGTGCAATGTATAATGTGTTGTGTTGTGTAGACTAGCCGCTTATAATTTTGCCAATTAATTCATTTTTTAACAGATGGGCATTAAGTCACTTGAAACCTCTAGATCTGCTACAAGGATGATCAATGTGATTTACCTTTTCTCTGGTATGTGCTCTATATTTACTTGTTTAATCCACTCATTGGTAATAAACTAATTTTAAGTTCTTCATTTTCAGGCATTTTCATTTGGACCAGTGTTGACTGCTGGTCCTACTACTATTCAGAAACCACAATGAACTGGGCACAAGCAAGAGCCTGGTGCCAAAAGAGTTACACAGACATGGTGGCCATCCAAAACCAGGAAGAGATAGCTCACCTCAACAGCTGGCTGCCCAAGAAACCCAATTACTACTGGATTGGTATTCGCAAAATTGACAACGTGTGGACCTGGGTAGGAACCAGCAAGGCTCTGACAGAAGACGCAAAAAACTGGGCCCTTAATGAGCCCAATAACGGTCACACCAACTCAATGGGGAGTGAGGACTGTGTTGAGATGTACATCAAGCGAGATCTTCAGGCGGGCAAGTGGAACGACGAGAGATGTGGGAAATTCAAGACTGCACTTTGCTATTCAGGTAGGAGACAGTAGATATTTGAGATTTTCAATGTGTTTCAGTACAAACAGTGTTATGAGAACGTAATATTTTAACACTTCCCAGTCCTGGTAAAAATAGGATGGAATTAACATCATAACTAGAAATAACTAGGGAAACACATTGCAGCACTATATTATTACTAAGAAACTGCTAGCAATGCTTCTAGGTAATTCACAGTTTTTATGCTGGGTTATGGTTAGGATTTCTGTCATTACCATCACATAAATTAGGTCTGGGTTTTGTTTTTACGCAATTACCATAAGCAGACGCTAATGAGAATGTTGGAGATTTTGCTGAACATGTTGAGAAAGAAAATTAGACCTTAAGGGGCGAAGAGTAAAAAAATTTTTTTTCCACATACAGCTGCCTGCAAAAATGATTCCTGTGTTCACGGGGAATGTGTGGAAACCATTGACAGCCACAGGTGTCAGTGCGATGAGGGCTTTTATGGAGAAACGTGTGAGCAGGGTAAGACATTTGAGTGGTATTTACTTTGCCTTGATTCACTTCCCCATCTTTAAATCTTGATTTTCTTTGTTCACAGTGGTTTTCTGCAACAGAGACGAAGTCACAGTGCCCGACAATGGAAACGTTGGCTGCAGTCACACAAACGGAGACTTCGCCTATGCTTCAGAATGCCAGTATTCCTGCAAGGAAGGATATCAGCTGAGCACGCCAGGACCTCTCAAGTGCACTGCTGACAAAACATGGTCCGAGCAACCTCCAACTTGTGAATGTAAGTTTTAGTCTATCCCATTGTACTATTGAACGAGTGAAGATTTAAGTGCTCATTCTATTGATGGACTGTATTTTCAAGCCTCCTTCTAAGCTGGTATTTGTGTTCCCCAGTGATACAGTGTCAAGTGCCGTCCGGTCCGCAGTGGGGTTCAGTGAGATGCTCTCATCCTTTGGGCCCCTTCAGTTACCGCTCCACATGTGAGTTTGAATGTGATGAGGGGTATGTGCTCTCTACACCTCAGTCAGACACGTTGTTTTGCGAACCAACGGGACAATGGAACGCGACACAGCCATTTTGCACAGGTAAGACTCAAGCCCCATCCCTTTCAGACTGCTTTTTCTCACGATTTTCATCCCTGCAATTTAGCTTAACTTGATATCGCTTTTTTCATACGTCTAGCTGTTCAGTGCCCTGCGTTATCAGGGCAAAGAAATCTAATCATCACCTGTGAAGACACCGGAAATGCAAGGTTTAGCTTTGGAAAGTCATGCAGTTTCAGCTGCGCCACAGGCTTCAATCTGGTGGGACCCAACACCATAACATGTACTTCATCTGCAGAGTGGAGTGACAGCATGCCATTCTGTGACGGTAAATACACTTTACTCTACTCATCTTTATTTGTGATTGACTATCATGTTGTCATTTCTATTTGGCTCACAAGGTTTTTTTATTTCAATATTCCAGCTGTCCAATGTAGTGCTCTACAAAACCCAGAACATGGCGTTATAGATTGCAGGGATAATCCTGGGATGTTTAGATATGAAAATACATGCAGCTTCAAGTGTCTTCCTGGATACGAGCTGGTGGGAGCCTCAGAAGTCACTTGTACGTCAGACTCCAAGTGGAGTGACAGTCTGCCTCACTGTGCAGGTATGAACACCGTCTCCCTTAACTCTCTTAACTGGTGGGTCGGGGGACAAAAGTAGGTCGCGGGACCATTTTTAGTGAGTAGTAGATATATTGTCTTGATTGTTCTTAGCATAGGAACAAAATAAGAAAGGCTTTCATGAAAGAAACATTTCAAAAATGAATGGTATAGCCTACAAATCAATTGATTGCTTTTATGGAGAAATGTGTGAGCAGGGTAAGACATTTGAGTGGTATTTACTTTGCCTTGATTTACTTCCCCATCTTTAAATCTTGATTTTCTTTGTTCACAGTGGTTTTCTGCAACAGAGACGAAGTCACAGTGCCCGACAATGGAAACGTTGGCTGCAGTCACACAAACGGAGACTTCGCCTATGCTTCAGAATGCCAGTATTCCTGCGAGGAAGGATATCAACTCAGCGCGCCAGGACCTCTCAAGTGCACTGCTGACAAAACATGGTCCGAGCAACCTCCAACTTGTGAATGTAAGTTTTAGTCTATCCCATTGTACTATTGAACGAGTGAAGATTTAAGTGCTCATTCTATTGATGGACTGTATTTTCAAGCCTCCTTCTAAGCTGGTATTTGTGTTCCCCAGTGATACAGTGTCATGTGCCGTCCGGTCCGCAGTGGGGTTCAGTGAGATGCTCTCATCCTTTGGGCCCCTTCAGTTACCGCTCCACATGTGAGTTTGAATGTGATGAGGGGTATGTGCTCTCTACACCTCAGTCAGACACGTTGTTTTGCGAACCAACGGGACAATGGAACGCGACACAGCCATTTTGCACAGGTAAGACTCAAGCCCCATCCCTTTCAGACTGCTTTTTCTCACGATTTACATCCCTGCAATTTAGCTTAACTTGATATCTCTTTTTTCATACGTCTAGCTGTTCAGTGCCCTGCGTTATCAGGGCAAAGAAATCTAATCATCACCTGTGAAGACACCGGAAATGCAAGGTTTAGCTTTGGAAAGTCATGCAGTTTCAGCTGCGCCACAGGCTTCAATCTGGTGGGACCCAACACCATAACATGTACTTCATCTGCAGAGTGGAGTGACAGCATGCCATTCTGTGACGGTAAATACACTTTACTCTACTCGTCTTTATTTGTGATTGACTATCATATTGTCATTTCTATTTGGCTCACAAGGTTTTTTTATTTCAATATTCCAGCTGTCCAATGTAGTGCTCTACAAAACCCAGAACATGGCGTTATAGATTGCAGGGATAGTCCTGGGATGTTTAGATATGAAAATACATGCCGCTTCAAGTGTCTTCCTGGATACGAGCTGGTGGGAGCCTCAGAAGTCACTTGTACGTCAGACTCCAAGTGGAGTGACAGTCTGCCTCACTGTGCAGGTATGAACACCGTCTCCCTTAACTCTCTTAACTGGTGGGTCGGGGGACAAAAGTAGGTCGCGGGACCATTTTTAGCATAGGAACAAAACAAGAAAGGCTTTCATGAAGGAAACATTTCAAAAATGAATGGTATAGCCTACAAATCAATTGACTTTCGGTGAAAAACGTTTTCCAACATCTTATTTCCAATTAGATGAAATTCTCAATTTATTTCAAACACTCACATGACATTTTCCATCACACTAAAACTTGAAAAGCACTTAAATTGCCTTCTGTATTAAATGCAAGGTACAACTTTTAAGATATGATTTGCTATTGTTTTCTAGCTGTCCGCTGTCCTGCAATCCCAGAGATGGAAAATACTATTGTTAGCTGTAAAGGAGAGGCCAACACGCAGTTCAGTTACGGAAACTCCTGTAGCTTCAGTTGTCCCGCAGGATATCGTTTAATGGGGACAAAAACACTTAAATGCACCGCATCAGCAGAGTGGAGCGGAAGTCCCCCTCACTGCCAAGGTAATCCTACAGTCCGTCGTCTCATTTTGCATTGTCCAATTTATAAAAGTGTTGCTGAAATATATTGTTTCTATTTCAGTTATGTTTTGTCCAGCGCTCGAGGAGAAACCAAATCTTACAATGACCTGCAGCAGTGACCTGGTGCCTGGGTCTACCTGTAGCTTCAGCTGTCCACGGGGCTTTCTGCTTCAGGGAAAAGAAACAATTGAGTGCTCAGAAGACGCACAATGGAATGAGGCCATGCCGATATGTGAAGGTATAGCAGTCCTTTGGGGTTTATTTGATAGTTTCCTGAAGTGGAAAGTGTTTTTATGATGTGAGTGAAGTAATACTTTCCTGTATTGTTATTCTGTACACGTTGTATGAACGTTTGTAATGATAACATCAACCTGTCCAGGGACTGCAGGTGGAAATTTGTATTTTTGCTATAACTTCACACATGTCATCTCTTCTTTTTTAGACTAATGTAATTTTTGCAGTGTCCCTGATCAAATAAAATTAATTCAATTCAATTTATAACAATAACTGAAACGGAGCATTAGCTATGATTTTTTTTTAATAACTGTCAGTTTGTGTCAAAACAAAACTTTAAGAGACTTAATCAGGACTAAGGCAAAATGTAAAGTTACCATGTCGTGTTTTTGTTTTAAAAATAAGTAAATATCAGTCCACAGTGATTTTGACATTTTCGTCATCTAATATTGCCATAGTGATAATTTGGGCGATTGCGCAGCTCTTCCATAACTGAATTATATAATCAATACCACACTGTAAATGTCTATTAGTACAATTATGCTGAATCAAATATTTTTAATGCCTTTCTTAAATGTACTGTAAGTTCTTCTCAAATGTTACAGAAATATAATTGTTCTCTTGTCTGTGTTGTTTTTCAGCTGTTGTTTGTCCATTTTTGGAGGCTCCGCAAAATGGCCACATCAACTGTTCACTCAAAGAGCCACTTTACGACTCCCAGTGCACGTTCAGCTGTGATCAGGACCACACGCTCGCCGGGCTCACCTTACTAACATGCGATCACTATGGCAACTGGACAGGAGACATGCCCACCTGCCAACGTAAGATTTAATACTGGTGCAGATGAGATAACAGTTTAGACCTGGCCTAATGGCTCATATGTGTCTTTTTAGCTGCACCTTCTCAGCGGATGCTCATCGCCTCTGGGGTGACAGCAGGGGGCGCTGTTTTACTGTCAGGGCTCTCCCTGGTCATGTGGATCCTGAAGCGACTGAAGAAAAAAGCATCCAAGTTTGACTTGAGCAGGTGAGACACCTCTGATCAAAGACTCCATGTACTTGTTGTGTTGCACAGAATTACAATTCAGTTTGTTCCTGCAGCTCGGACATCGAGGTCCCACCACAGGTCTACAACAACCTCAGCGAAAACCTCCTGTAGGAGCTCACTGTTTGACAGAAGGATATGCTGTAAATCATCAAGCTATGGCATTTTGAAAACGCTACACTTTGGTGCTTTATTATTGTTTTTTAATACTTCTTCATAATTGCTCCTAAGGGGCATTCAGGGACTTCATGTTGTTCAACGGAGCTTATGATAAGCCACCAGGATACTGTGTATATGAAAACTGTGAAATTGTAGATGTAAACATTGTAAATACTGTAAAGAAAAAAAAAAAGATTTAAGTAATGTAAATACTATTTATTTCAAAGTGTTACTGGACAGATATTATTAATTGTGCATCTATTTATGTTTACTGCAACATATAAAGAATAAATAAAAAATTTGAAAAAAAAAAAGTGGAAATATATTTTAAATACAGTATAAAGAACAGACAATGTTTGCCCAATAGACCTAACAGAGAAATTATGCTTGACTAGAACGAGGGTGAATTAGTACAAAAAAAACACATTTGCCAGGCCTGGAAGTACAAACCAGTCTACAAAGTAAGCTTAAAAACAAACAAAAAAGTATTTTTGTTTGGGGGTTTTTCAAATTCAGTCAGCTTTACTTTCAGTTCTACCACATGTAAAGCATATTTAATGAATCGAAATGTTATATTTAACTTTTTTTCAATAATAATACACTGAGGTAGTAAGTACAATATAGGCTACAGGACACACTTTAATGAGGAAATTGCTTCCTCTTCAGGATGTATCGAGTGCCGAATTTATTTCAGGAGTCAACATTTCCAAAAACAAAGCAACGTTTTTTCCACATTTCCTCTGAGCTTTCAGAACACGTTGCACTGACCTCTACATGAGTAAGAAATGTCAGAGTAAAATGTTTTTCACTGATCAGGACGGATTACAGTGTGGTTTATCCGCACAGGCCACGCTTCAGTCATCACTTACCTTAGAACACTGGCGTCTGACTAATAGACTATGATGCTGTTTGTTCACTGGTGTGTATAAGCTTGTCACCACTCTAAATGTGTGTTTTGTTGTTTCATATTTTCATGAAGACTAACTAACTAAGATAAAATACATATTTGAAAAGCAGCCGTTCAACCACAGTGGCTGTCGCCAACAAAATGAGGTCATACAGAAGTCATGTGGATCTGCTGTGCATTTACAATAGAAATCCAAACATGACTCTTCCTCTTTAATTCACTCTCATTTTTCATCACTTACATTCATTGGATGTGGTAAACTTCCAGGTATTCAGTGAAGTTTTTGATAAAACGACAATTTGAAACCCAGACTCACTTAAAAATTGAAGAGTAGGGCACGCACTAGGTTAAGGCTTAAGTCATCGTCACATTAGTCATTTTGGATAGTAAGTCAACTTTCTCTAAAGCTCAACTAAATTGGAACTTAATTTAGAGCTGTGTATACGATATGAACTGGACACAAATTGTTGTTTTTGGTAAGTAACTCAAATTGCTTTTTTTATTTTACATTGTGTCTTTACAAAAGGGGTAATTATATGCAATCTTTATGTACTGTGCTTATTAGTTACAGTACGTAAAGTATTTATTTATGTAGTTTTTAATACGTCAGTATTTGTAAAGGCTTCCTTATTTTAGTTTTTCTTTTTTATTATGTCCATTTACTCTACAAGACATTCCCTTAATCAAATGGAATATACCATGAGGGCACCCCAAAAAATGGTCATGCATTTTATTGAAAAGAATGTATGTTTTACCCATTAAAATTACAAATTTCAATGACTATGTGCAAAATACTGATTAAAGTAGCCTGGTAAATTTTCACAAATCAATTCCTTTCGTAATTAATGTTATTGTATGCAAGCTATTTGTTTAGTAGACAAGCATGGGGGCCACTTTGCATTAGCATTTATGCACTAGCTCAGATACAGTATATTGGTTATATGCTGTCTTTGCCTCAATTCAAGATGCAATTATGTTCTGTTATATTATGTTCTATTATCTGCACAGGGATGTAAATTAGCCAAATGGATACAATGTCTGTGTAGGCTCTCAGTCGTACAGGAGTTCCTGAAGGTTCTTGAGTTCCTGAAGGTTCCATGAAGGTTCTTGAATCATCTTCTGTACAGAAGATGGCTCAACAACCTTCATTGTGGAAATAATGTTTACGTCTGTTTTTGTTGTTTCAAAGATGTTCATTATGATGCATTAATTTGTCCCATACATATTTCAAATTAATAATTAGAAATTCAAACGTATAACTGAATCTGCTTTCACCATCAGGTTCTTTGACGGGCTTCACGTTGGGCTGGACATACCATTACTCCAATGCAACCATGACCTGGGCTGATGCCAGAAAGTGGTGCCAGACCAACTTCTCAGACATGGTGGTGATCCAAAACCAGCAGGAGAACAACTACCTGGTCTCTCTGCTGCCCGAGAAAAACTCCACGCCGTATTTCTGGATCGGAATCACAAAAACCTACGCGAACGAGACGTGGCGATGGATCGGAAACAACAGCACGTGGACGGGGAACGAGTCCTGGGCCAAAAATGAGCCCAACAATAACCGCAGCACCGAGTTTTGTGTTGAGATCTACACCAGCAGAGGGCCCAACCGGGGCAAGTGGAATGACGAGAAGTGCAATAAGCCCAAATATGCTACATGTTATAAAGGTAATATGATACAATACATAAAAATATACACTTTATTGCATCAAACAGTTTACTAACTGCTTAGAAAGATTTACTTTACATCAGTAGCGTATGTAAAAGTTACACATTATAGCAAAAAGACAAATTATAAGGACATGAGTAAAGCAAAGAATACAGTACTCTCATGGGACTCCATTGGTGGCCTTCTCCATCCCTAGTTACCCCCTCCCAATAGTCAGTCTTTGTAGCTAACACACATTAGAGTTATAAGACATTTGATTTTTATTGATCTTTTTCTTTGACAGCTCAGTGCACTGACTCGACCTGTGACAGAGGAAGATGCCATGAAACTATCAACAATGTAACTTGCCTATGTGAACCTGGTTTTGTGGGTAATAGGTGTCAAACAGGTGAGCCAATTCTTGCAGATTGACTGGAGTCAATCCACAATTAGTTTTCTTTAGTATAGACTTTGATGGAGTATTTTAAGTTTGACTTTACAGTATGCTACAAAAAAAAATGCTATGCAATATTTTCAAAAGCTAATGCCGAACACATGTCATGTTACATAACAAATTTGACTAATTTGACATACATTCCTGGGTATATGTCCTTCTCGGAGAAGCTGCACAAAAACAAACACCACTTAGATACTGGCATCTGTTTCCTCAAAGCTTCCCCTGAATCACCTTTGAACTGAAAATGCTTTAATCAGACAGCATGTATCCAAAAATACCTGGCAAACAAAAGGGAATTGATGCGGGAACGCAGCTTGAGATAATGTAATAGGGGTGGGGGGATATGGAGGTGTTGGAGTTTGGAATTAATTGAACCGGAGAAATAAACTATTGTAAAAAGGGGACGAGTGACCGGGTGAGAGCACACTGTGTTTACCAAGGAGGACCAAAGCGCGGCAGGTTACACAAAAATGTATTACAGGAAGTTAAAAACAATAAAAATGCTCACAACTAAAAACGTTATGCTAGAAGTCCATTAAAAACAAAGTGGGCTAAAAAGTGATAAAACTACAATACTAAAAAGGGCACCGTCCACGGGAAAGTGCGGTGTGCAGCAGGTCCTACTCCCTCCTGGTCACACGCACCAGGTCTCCTGAAATACAAAGCATAGGCCAGCACGGGGTGTACTATTATGTCTGACCATGGATACAAGCTTAAGTAAGACGGGAGGCACTTGTAGCGTTTAGACTCTAGCTTTATTGCCGTACATCAGGGAGTGTCCCTTCTTAATGTGTCCCACCAGGTATATACCATCACACATTGGTTCTTATGTACACACCCACAGTACATCTCCCCCTTTTAGCTTAGTGTCCATATTTTCTTTGTCTTCACAGAGCATCTTACTTTTAAACTGCTTCTGCTTCAGCTTCTGAATTACGTATTAACATATTGAACAGTTGTACTGTAATCAACTTTTTAAGTGCATTTACAATAGCATTTATCTTCCTTCTTTTATTTTTGTAATTTTTTTTATGAACATTCTTTTGTTAATAATACAGTGTAACCGTCTGTACTCAATCTTTTAACAACCATGACACTGAAACCGTCTGGGGGTCAGGAAAGACAACCTGGGTCCCCAAAGCTGTGCAGGGATTATTCTGCCCTGTAGGTCACAGCTTCCTACTCTAGGAGTGGTGATCATATGTTGAGTCTCTGCGGGGTATGAACAACCCGTCCCGACCTGGTGACTGTGTTGCCCTCAGGAATCATTGTGATGTGAGATCTGTTTCTCCTGAGACGTCCCGTCGGCAGGTCGATGTTGTAGGACCGTGGGGTGTTGGCTGGGCTGCTGTCTTCACCCAGACCCTCTGTCCTGGTCTGAGCTCTAGTTTCATCTGTGTTTTGTGTCTCTTGTTGAACCAGGAAGCTTGTTTTTGTTTCAGGTCCTGGTCTTTTCTTCGGAACAATACAAGGTTTGGCCATCTTGGTTGAAGTTTCTCCTCACTGACGGGTAAGGGCGTCCTGATGTTATGACCCATCAGCAACTGTGCAGGTGAGGAACCGTGTGCCAAGAGCTTTGTGTGGATCCTCCCCCTTATTCAGGAGAGTCTTCACCGTACTCTCTGCTTCCCCGTTACTTTGAGGATAGTGAGGGCTCGAAGTTACATGGTTGAAATCATAGTCCCTTGCGAAGGCTGCAAACTCGGCTGCTGAAAACTGGGGGCCATTATCTGTGACAAGGATTTCTGGGACCCCATACCTGGCAAAAATGGCCTTCAACTTGTTGATCACTGGGACGGCAGTAGTAGAGGTGAGGTTTGCAACTTCAATATACTGGGAAAAGTAATCCACCACCACCAGGTAAATGGCACGATTCCACTGGAAGAGATCTGCTGCAACACGCTGCCATGGCTTAGTAGGGAGTTGTGTCGTCATAAGAGGCTCCGGTGTATTGTGAACCGCCTTTGCGCACGTTGTGCAGTTTTCAACTTTAAGTTTGATTTGTTTGATCATACCAGGCCACCATATGGACTGTTGGGCTCTGGCAATGCATTTCCTCATGCCCTGGTGACCTTCATGTACCATGTTGAGTATTTCCTCCTGCATGTGGGCTGGGATGACAAGCCTTTCACTTTTCACTAATAGTCCGTCTACCACCAGCAGGTCTTGGTGGGAGAGCTTTCCTGCTCGTAGGGCACCCTGTTTGTACAAAAGCTTTCACTTTTATACACGTACAGTCCATTTCCTGTGCCTGTCTAATTTGTCCAAGTTTGCTTTCAGATGCTGGTAGATGTTGCAAAATCTGGTTAATGGACACAGACACATCATCTTCCAGCTGCTTGTCCTGCATTGTGAGAGCCGCTTGGATTGGCGCTCTGGACAGTGCATCCGCAGTGATTAAGTTCTTTCCTGGGACATGTTTTATTTTGTACGTGAAGCGAAGCAGTCGTAATCTAAACCTTAGAATACGAGGTGGCAAATCATCGAGAGCTCTGCTGCCTAAGTAGGGAAATGAGAGGCTTATGATCAGTTTGGATCAAAAAGTCCATTCCCACCAGGTACGTCTGAAACCGTTCACATGCCCAGGTCAGAGCGAGTGCCTCTTTTTCGATTTGGGCATATCTGCGCTCAACGTTTGTCATGCTGCATGAAATGAAAGCCACCGGAAGCTATTCGCCTATTGGTTGCTTTTGCGACAGGACCCCACCCAATCCAAAGGAGGAAGCGTCTGCTGCAACTTTTGTCTCTCCGTTCAGACAGTACTGGGCGAGGACTGTGGGTGAGCTCTGTTCCTTTCGTAGCTCATCAAAGGGACGCTGCTGTGCTCTCCCCCATTCCCAGGTGGTGTCCGCTTTGAGGAGCTCTCTTAGTGGCTGTGTGAGTTCAGCTATACGTGGGGAAAACTTTCCAACCTAGTTTACTTGTCCTCATAATCCGAAAAATAGTTCAAGCCTAATCCATGTTTTTATTCAGAAAGATCAGCATGTCCACATGCACGGGATGAAGACGGGAACGAAGTCTGTTTACAATAAGTCCCGCCGTGGAAAACACCCTTTCCGACGGCACAGATGTGGCGGGCACACACAAGTATGCACTCGCTAATTTTGCCAGCTGAGGATATTTGTTTTCGTTAGTTTTCCACCAGTCCATGGGATCGATCTGCGGGGGTGGATATTTGTCCTGGCAGTAACGGTTCAGTTCAGACTCGGTGTCCGTTGTATCTTCTTTATAATAATCCTCACCAAACAGGGCAGCAATAGAAGCAGAGACAGAAGCAGCATCACTTCGTGGTTTCTTGGCCCTCAGCTCTGTCTCTTCAGGTTCAACTGCGACCGCCTCCACGACCTCTGGCTCTGGCCTGCTCGAGAGGAGATCACTCACCTTGGCCTGCACAGCAACTTTAACATCATCCGATGTGAACCTGAGATGCTTGTGCCTCGGGTCCAAGAAGGAGGCGATGTACGCCACTTTGCCGGCGCTGCAGACATCGGTCGGTGCGAGTCGCCGCTCAAGTGAAGCAGACACGGAGCGCTTGAACTGAGACACTTTGGGAGATTCTCCCTCATTTTCTTTGAGGTGCTTTGATATAAGAGTTGCTGTAACCGGATAAACCAAGGAGACTCCAGACTCTCCGCACAACGCAGTAGTAGCGTGTTTCAGCGAGTGTAGCACGGGCATGAGCTCCTCCATCACACTCCAGCTATTATCTGTCAACTCGAGGGTTCGTGCATCTGACAGTTTGGTGAAGGCTCTGTCTGACAAGACAGCAGATATTGCCCATCTTAGTTCAAGTAGTTGATGGAACATATCGTAAATAGAATTCCACCTTGTACGGCAGTACTGGATTAATTTGTGCTCAGGGAAGTGCTGAAGTTGTTGTTTTTGTTTCAGCGCTTGTGTTGCTGTTGTACTGTGGTGGAAATGTGAAACCAAACGACTAGCAGATGTAACCACATTGTTTATGTGTTGAAGCTTGAATCCATCGTTTATAGCAAGGCTGAGAGTCCCACTCCACATGCTCGGTGTTGGCTCGTATCATGTTGCTTGCGTTTCCGCGAATCCCCCAGTGGTCGGTAGCGGTGGAGAGCACGTTGGCAATGTTTTCCGCTGTATGCCGCTCTGGCATTGCTTTGGTTTGCAGAACAGCACTCTGTATCTTCCAGCTTTGTATGTAATGGCAAGTGATTGTTACGTATGATTCTGTTTCAGCGCTGTCCACGAATCAGTGGTCAAAGACACTTTTTCAACATTCGTTAGCAGAGTGCGCAGCTCACTTGTTTTATCATCAAAAAGTTTCTCAAGTCTGGTTGTAATGGTTTTTCTTGATGGGACTGAGAACTCTGGCTCAACAAATGCCATCAAACTCCGAAAACCCTCACCTTCAACAAAGCTGATGGGGAGCATGTCTTTTGCAATCATCTTTGAGATGAGGGACGCCGTTTGCTCCGCACGTCTGTCATCACATGTACGTCTTCTAGTGGCAAAGCTGGCAATTGACTGTTGCTGTGACGACGGCCCGCCACTTTCACACGGTGCTTTGCTCTCATATGAGAGTGCTTGGTTGTCGTAGACTTGTGATATGCAAGCTTTGCCTCGCAGAGTTTACATTGTACCTCTGTTTCAGTTGTTTTTTGGAAATAGCCCCACATGGAACTTTTTGACGACTGCTGCAGTAATTTCTCCATCGTATCTTCTCCAGTTTACTTTTTCTACGGCTTGGCATGTAGCCCGCCACTGTGTATCGTCAAATGGTACGCTGCCCCCGTGCGGAAGCCGCCAGTAATAACAATTTTTTTCTTCCAGATATGGTACACTATTCGATTTTTTATGATTTAACGACTATTCGAATATTCGAAAATCGATGCCCATCCCTACCTGTGACGTGACAATGTGACCAAGAAACATGACCTTTTCCACAGCAAACTGACACTTGTCGTTGTTGAGAGTCAGCCCTTCTTGCTGGAGCCGCTCCAACACTCTGTGCAGTCTTTGGTCGTTCTCGAGTGGACCCAAAAATCAGAATGTCGTCTGCGTGGCAAACAGTTCCCTCAAGTCCTGACAGCATTTGGGTTAGTCTCTGTTGGAAGTGTTCAGGTGCGGACGAGATTCTGAACGGCAACCTTTTGTAGCAGTATCTTCCAGTAACGGGGTGATAAATGTGGTCAGAGGGACTGACTCTGGATGTAGAGGTACCTGCCAAAATCCAGCTGTAGCATCCAGTTTTGTGAAGACTGTTGCACCTGCAAACTTAGCCAAAGTTTTATCCACAGCAGGCAGTATGTGGCGCTCTCTACAAACATACTCATTTAGGTGAGTCATGTCAGAGCAGATTTTAACCTTTTCATTGGGCTTAGGGGCCACCACCATTCCAGCACACCACTCTGTTGGTTCCTCAATAGCCTCAATTACCCCCATCTTCTCCATCCTTTCGAGCTCTACCTTCACTTTGTCATATAAAGGCAGTGGCAGCGACAATGCATAGGGTTTGGCACCTTCTTTCTGTTTCACTTTGTACGCCCCCTTTAAAAGGCCCAGCCCTGTGAAGACTTTGGGGTACAGCTTTTTTATATCAGCCTCAAACTCGGTAACACTGTCTACGGGGTGCAGCAGGCCTAAAGCTGAAATGGCTGGGAAGCCTAGCAAAGGAGTAGACAGCCTCAGGGCTTCTCCACTGGGACCACACAGGGGTTTCGCTGCTCTGGTGAGTGGGCCGTGCAGGTCTTTTGAGTAGGTGGCAGCCGGTATCACAGTCACGTCAGCTCCTGTATCCAGTTTAAAAGTCATATTTTTGCCATTTACATCTAGTGTTTTTTTTCAGCTGTGGGGCTGTGCCCCTGCCGACACTGCTCCTAAAAACAGTGTGTTGTCCTCATCCTCCAGGACCACTCCAACTCTGCCTGATCTGCACACAGCTGCAAAATGTCCCTTTTTCCGACATTTTCTGCACTCTGCGTTTCGTGCAGTACATATGTTTTTGGAGTGTGCAGGTGATTTACCACAGCACTTGTATCCTTTTTGATTTTCATTTTGACTCCGTTTCAAATGGTTTTTGTGCTTGGTTTTCTTTGAAGGTTTTTTTCTTCTTCTTTAATAAATCCACGTTTACTTCTTTCATGTCTCTCTCACGACTGGTTGTTGTTTATTTATCTCTTCATGCTGTCTTATTTGTTGCAATGCCTTTTCCAGTGTTAATCCACTATCCATCTGCATGCCCACCACTAGCCTATCTCTTATCATTTCGTCCTGCAGTGGTCCATACTGGCAGTTTTCTGCTAACTTATAGACTGCCGTGATGAAGGATTCCGCCGATTCCCCCGCTTCTTGGCATCGCTTGTTAAAACGTGCTCTCTCGTATATTACATTGTGTTTGCCAATAAAGTGCTTGTCGAAGGATTCTTTTACACTGTCGTACTTCTTAAGCTCATCTTGACTCAACCCCAGCGTACTCAAAATATCATCTGCTATATCGCCCATGGTGTACACAAGAGAGTTTACTTCATAGCTTTCATCCTTGCCATCCAGTCCCGCTGCCACACGAAACCTTTTGAAACAGCGGATCCAGTTGGGCCATGCAGAGTAGTCGCTGAAGTCATAGTTTTCTGGTGGGTTGATTGAAAATAGGGAATCCATCATTCTTGCGCCATCCTCTGGACGTCTTTTTTTTTTTTTTTTGCGACGTTAGCTTATTTCCCTGAAGGTAGCTTCACTCGCGGCAAAACTGCTACTTCACACCGACGTAGTATTCTGATCTCTGCCTGAGACGGGATTCTTAGCTTCTGACACCATGTACCATTATGTCTGACCATGGATACAAGGTAAGACGGGAGGCACTTGTAGCGTTTAGACTCTAGCTTTATTGCCGTACATCAGGGAGTGTCCCTTCTTAATGTGTCCCACCATAACACATTGGTTCCCATGTACACACCCACAGTACACGGGGGTCCGAGACTGCAGGGCCTTGGGCTACGAGGGTGGAGTGTCGCTACACACAAGGCAGAGTTAACCTCTACCCCTGCATGTTTACAGCATCACAACACTCCTTCACTCAGTCCCGGTTCCTCCCGTCTGGCTCCCGTCATCCGCACGCGGAAACTAGCGGCAGTCAAATGTCCTCAACAACAGTATTTTTGCTCTACCTTCATCCGACAAGTGCTACTGCATTCCCAAAGGGTACTCACACGGAAGGCAGAGTCCTCCTCTGCCCTCGTGTAGGTCACCTCGCAGCACTTGCGTGCTCGTTGTCCCCGATGCGTGTGCCGTCCTGCTCGTCACTCGTGGTGGTGCGCCGCGTGTTTCCTACTCTGTGCGGCCTTGCTGTTTCACTCTGCCTTTTTCCTTCTGCCTCCGCCTGCCTTCCTCTTCCTTCGCCTTCCTTTCTCTCTGTTCTCTGCTCTCCTGCGGCGGCCGACGCGGGCCATGGGGCCGCATGTGTCTTCTCCCTCTCCGGGTCTTCTGCTCTGTGCCTTCTTCTTTTCCCGTTGCCTCTGTGCTCCTTTTTGTATGTTCCCGGTTCCGCCAGACACAGGTGCGCTGATTGTTGCGTAGGGGTTGGGGTAAAGTCATGTGATAAAAGCGTGGGACTCTGGCAAATTCTTAAAACTATAAATACAGTTATAATGCACTGCAACGATAAAACCAATATAAAAACACACTAAAACCACAGCACACAGTAAAAATAAAATGTCATGTCACTGCACTGGATCACAATAATATTCTCGTTTATTTACAGTTTTATAGACTCAATATTTAATGTACAGTCTTCAGATTTGAAACTTGACATTGAGTGGCAGTGGCTCAGATTGTAGAGAGAGTTGTCCTGTAACGCCCTCTATAGTTCAATCACCAGGGTCCAAGGAGACCAGGACAACGGGATAGTTTAAAGTTAGTTTATTTTGTAGAAAAGCTTTAAAAAGGATTTTAAAATCTATCGAGGAGGAGCAGGTAAGTCAAATTAGGTCCAGTTGGATTGGGGGCCCAGGCTCTTGGTCGGCAAGGGGAAGACCTGCAGTTAACGGCTGGCACAACTGCTCTGGTGTTAGATCCCCAGCGTGCCCCAGTCTTTCTGCGGCCCGACTCGTTTTCCACCAGCCTGGACCTGAACACCAAGGCAAACAGAGCGTGAGAGAGAGGCAGCAGAAGGTGCACAGGTGTTTTATAATTGAAGCCCCGCCCCCAATACTTCCCACTTAACTTAAGACATGGCCATTGGCCCACTGCAAAGAAACACCCACAAAGAAAAATCACACCCAACTTAAAGTGACAGTATTGGTACGATACAGCATGACCTGTTACAGTCCCATGATCAGAAGGTTGTTTGTTCGAATAACGCTAAAGCATATATTGCAATTTTGTCCTTGGCCAAGACACCTCCACATTGCTGTGTTAATATAGTCAGAGGGGCGGGAGGCGTGCTTCACATATAAATATAAATGTTTTTCACTGTGTCGTCTATCATGGTGCGCCTGTATTGATGTCTTACCTGTTGCAGCTGTGGAGTGTCCCTCTGTGCCTGATCTTGATCACGGGAACCTCATTTGCTCCTCCATGAACCTCACTGTCAACAGCACTTGCCGCGTGACCTGCTCCTTTGGCTTCTTCACCATCGCCTCAGCGCAGGTCACCTGCAACACCAGTGGGCTCTGGAGCGGACCCAGGCCTACCTGCACAAGTAAAACTTTTTCATCAAGTCAAATTTGTCAACTGACAACAGGAGCTTAAAGTCTGAGGAAATTATTAATATTATATTGTTGTTGTATATTTATCAGTGTTGGATTTCTACATATAGAAAAGAAATCTGTGTCATTTTGAATGTCATTTGATATGTATATTATAAGAAGAATTCCTGAACACCCTGCACAAATGTATTCTTGCATTCTTCTACAGGATATAAGCAGGCTTTGTGGGCCGTTGGAAGTGCCGCCGTCTCAACCATGGTCTCAAACCTTTGCTGCATCTGTTTCTGCTGGATTCGACACCGGAAACGTAAGTCTTTAATAACTTTAGATTTCGATTTAGTTAAATACAATTGATATGATTATGTGACATTTTTATTATAGGGAGGAAAATTGCTGAAGAAAGGTGAGCAATTAAAATAAGTGAACAATTCTATGTTATAAACACTTGACTTGACTTTACGCTGGTGTTTTGCAGACTGGTGGAGACGCAAGCCCATCAGGATGAACAGCACACAGCAGTATACGATTGATTGTTCTTTTCAAACTCTATCATTGATATATTTTAAAACACTTTTGGTGTTAGGCTTTGTGTCAGGATTGTAATCCACTGCTTGTTTTTATATTCCTTCACATGTATTTAATGAAGTACTGGAAAACACTCTAGTGTTGTCATGTAATTGCAACTTCATATTTTAATCTTTTTAATTAAAGCAGGACTTATTTTGTGTTTATATTAAATCACATACAAAAATACTTCATACAAAGATATTAATTTTACAGTATTGCTGTTTGGAGAGTATCTGCTGTCATTAGTGTGCCATATCTGATTATAGACTCTGGTATGAGTTAACAGCTTGTGCAGTTTTTATTTTTATTGATTTGAACACAACTGATACTGAAGAAATCGGTTCCTGGATTTAAAATTCCCCTTCATGAGTCCATCCATCCATGTTCTTCCACTTGTCCGTTGCCAGGTCGTAAAACACATTGCACCAGCCCTTATGACTCCTCCTGCAGGTGGAGAGTCCACTTTCTGAAAGGGTTTGTTTCATATACAGTTTGTGTACGCCCCCTGCTGGCCACGAGAGTACAGACATGAGTACATTCTTGGTTCTGATCTAGCTGCTCATTATTATTTAAAATCAAGATTCGGTTAGTAGGTCTTGGTAGGAAATGTTTGTTTGCAGAGGACAAAATGTTATAGCGACAATTATAATTGTGGTTTCTATTTGATGGTAATTAATCTTGCAACCTTAGCAACTGCCTTCTAGTCTGCCTGGTGTGTATAAACCATGGACTAAGGAGAAGCTTGTGAAGTTATAAATTGTAATGTATACAATATGTAACGTGCACTTTAGTGACACAAATTCTCTAATTATTATTTAGTTACATCATTGACATAGTTACATTATCATGAACAGAGGAGCATCATCAGCAGGTCCTGGGCATCTGTCCTAGAGTTGCAGCAGCATGAAGCCAATTATAGTGGTTAAAAGACAGAGGGTTTTGGCCGGGGGTTGGCAGGAAAGGTGCAATAAATAACCAAACTGTTGACAGAAAGCGGTTTGGAGAGCGTCAGAATAATAATGAGGTTATTGCCGCCTGCTGTGTCCGTATGATCAGTTTAATGATTTTTTTTTTTTTCTGATCCCACCCACTGATTTTGGCACACGTATAGTATGCATACCAACTGTGCACAGGCCTGAGCGCAGGAAGAGGAAAGGGCCTTGCAGGTGACCACCTTGGCTTCCATTCTTGATTGTCTGTCTTTATCCATTCATCCACAAAGACTCAAGTAATGCATTCACAACAAAGAATGCAGTAGCTCTGAACATATGAGTATGCAGATGTTGGACCTGATAGAGACACATACAGCTCATAGAGCTCAGCTGCCTGGCACAGACAGACCACACTGACAGACACTTAGATTGTTCCTGACCATTGACTTCTCTCTGCTGCATGCTCTGATTTCATAGAGGGGAATCTGAGATGGGTCCAGCCCAGGGTTCACGGCTGGGGCAAGGAGCCGCTCCATACAGTACGGCTTCATATCTCACAGGCACCCTGGGCACTCTTCCTTGACACAGCTTTCAGCTGCTGCCTTGTCTGAAGACCCCTGTTTTCAACCTCCCTCCTCAGGATTGGTGAATTCCAGCTGGGTATAGAGCCTGGGTGGTCCCCCTCACCCTGCTGAAGCACTGGAGGAAAAGTAAGAAAAATGCAGCAAGGGCCTTTGACCAGAAGGGGCACAATGTGAGGGTTGATGCTGGCAGTGTGGATGTGGCGCTTACCTGCCATTGACCCACACTGCTGTCATAGCCCAGCCTTAACGTCTGATTATCTGTCCAACAGACAGGAAAAGATGTCTGACTTGTCGATCTTGTCTCCAAGATGGTCCGATAAGCCTTGAGGATGGGCTGACCTCTTCCATAAGTACCCCACCCTTGTTATTACACATACTTTAAACATACTGTACACTGTAACAATCATTTAATGGTCATTGGTGGGCTGTCCAGCATACACAACGAGAATAAATACAAATTCACCCCACATATATTTACATCATTGTTATAATCTCTGCCAGCATTCGTACAGTAGTGAGAGGTCTGAAGTGTCATGCAAGAACAACAGTGTCTCAGCAGAGGCAGTGCAGTATTTCTCTTGAGTGATGTTCAGCCTAGTTAGAGTTCTTGTGGTACAGTTGCATTAATTTCCTTTAATTCCTTGATTATCGGTGAAAAAGTCTCAGGAGGTAAAGTATGAGTTCTGCATAGAGTAGAGGCGGTCGATGGGAGTGAGCAGAGAGGAGTCACTAAGGTGTAGGCAGTCGCTGTCTGTCATGTGACACAAGGGATCACTGTCCATGTCCCCGTACAGGCCTTTAAAACCTTCAGACACAGAAAATGAGATGTTTAAAAAAGATGTTCTGAATGTAAATGTAATAAAATAATGCCTTTACAAACAAAAAGCTTGGCAAACTATTAAAAAGGGAAAAAAATACTTTTATTCTTTGAAGTACAATATTGTCAGGCTAGACAAATAACAATGTTAAACAATACCACACCAAGAAAAAAAAAGATTGCTTTTAGAAAACGCTAAAATAAGAAATAAAAAGCTACACCATTTTTTCATAACTTCATACCATACTCCAAACACACGCAAAAGAAAATTACTACTTCAGTACAATTTTCAATATTTACCATAGGGGTGCATGTGGTCCCCAGGCATCTGTGGAGGAGTCAGGCCCTGTCGGAAGGGGTCCATATCGAAATCGGGCTGCCCCAGAGAGGTGAGCCCCATCTGCTGCTGCTGGATGTGAGAGCAGGAGGAGGCCAGCTGCTCCATCTCACCCAGACCCCCACGAGAGGGCGCTGTGTAGCAACGGTAAATATGAAAGAAGGATTAAAAAACCTGAATGCACCAGAATATACAGGATGACAAATATCTGTATACTGTATGTATAAATTACTGAACACTGTAAAAGAAATGTTGGTATTTAAATTTAAAAAATGTCTCCACACATTCACCTGTAAATCCTTAAACGTATAAATACAGGTGAAACTCGGAAAATTAGAAAAGTGCATTCACTTCTGTTATTCAACTTAAACTGTGAAACTAATATATGATAGACTCATTACATGTGAGTGAGATATGTATAGCCTTTATTTGCTATCATTTTGATTATTATGGCTCAGCTTGTAAAAACCCCAAATTAAAAATCTCATAAAATTAGAATATTTTGAAAATGGACTGTAAGCCAGAATCATCAAAATTATAACAAACAAAGGCTTGACATATGTCATTTTGTATATCATATAATAGTTTCGCATTTGAAGTTGAATTACAGAAATAAATACACTTTTGAACGATATTCTAATTTTCCGAGTTTCACCTGTAAGGTAAAAATGACTAGTATAGCACCTGTATGTGGTTTTGTTTGTTCATGTTGCTCTTGACTTTCTTGCTGCTGCTGCTCTTGCTGCTGCTGTTGCCGTCTGGCCAGTTTCTTCATCTAGAACAACACATCGCCAGCTCAAATTAAAAAGTGCATACCGACCGCTCCACTGTGGGCTTCAAGCCACCCAGCCGGCTCAGCCATAGGAGCATGTTCACTCAGTTGAAAAGTATTAAAAATTTGTTAAAAAGAGAGAAAAAAATCTATAATTCAACAGGGCAACCTCACATGAGGCCACTTTGTGAGGAAATGTGGGTATAATCTGCAGGGATCTGAGGGAGATGTCATCAGTTTCCTGTATGAGCAGATAACTGGCCTGATTTGTACTCTGGCATACTGACACAGTGGAGAAAGAGTCCTCTTATCTGGGGCTGAGCTTGTTTCATTAAAATACGGGGACCTGCTATAGTCCGCATAATTACAACTTCCTCAGAAGGACATTTTCTAAGTACTGCATAAAATGCAGTAAATCGTACTTCAAAACATTATAATGATAAAGTCATGGGAAGATGCTCTAGGTTTGACAAAATATTGATTATCAAGTGACACACATTTTATTTGACATGATTAAATTCATGACAAATAGATGAAGAATGTAGACTATTTTTAATAACCATATTTTAATCTAGTATCAAAATGGACAATCTGCACAGTAATTTTTAGTTTAATCCTAAAATATTCATAGTTTATTAAAATGTCTGATGAAATGAAAGAAAACCCCTTCACTGGACAAAAGACATTGTGTCTGTGAGATTGTGTGTTCTTACTTTGGCTCTTTGGTTTTGGAACCAGACCTGTACCACGCGCACACTCAGGCCCGTCTCTGCTGCCAACGTCTCTCTTACCTGGGATTAAAATACAGGAAAGAGATATGAAAAACTCAGATATAGGACAAACCAAGGTGAAGCACAGAATATGCCGTGAAAAACCTGTTCTTCCCGTAAATTTCATGGCCGTAACAATATTTGTTGTTCTTATAAAAAAAATCTCTCACCTTCCGACATGGCTTAGATGAGACTTCGAATGAGGCCTTGAAGATGCGTCTCTGTTGAGTGGTTAAAATAGTGCGCGGTCTTTTGGGACGCTTACAGTCCGGGTCTTCAGATCTATTGCTCCGGCTCCTCTCAGATTCCCTTTCCTCATCTTCCTCATCACTTTTACCTACATAAAGAGAACAGAACTGTTGACTGGACAAGATAATGAAAAACGTCCTGGGTCAGGACCCATGACCTACATGTGAGTTGCAGAGTTTTTTTTTTATTGATGACGCTGATATTTTAATATGGGATGGGTTAAAGGGGGGTCCTGAAGCTACACCAGGGTTTAGGCTTTGGAAAGTCTCCTCGTGCCACTTTATATGACGGTGTACTGTCATATAAAGAAAATACAAAAAAAATATGCAAAGTCCAAACTGTACGAGATATATGTTCAAACCAAAAACATACATCATTTCATTATCTGAATAAATCTGAATCAGATACTTTCTACAACCCTTAAAGTGATTGTCTGTAAGTTTGGAAAGCGAGGAGAGAGAGCAAGATCAGCAAAGCGAGGGATTTTAGAAAAAATATCACTATTTAGAATTACTTATGTCACATCAAATTTCAGACACAAGCAGTCAATTATACCCAGTCTATTAAATGTGTAAAACATTTAAACTTACAAATTATCAATTTAACCATTAGTATTACTTTACCAACTGCAGCTATTCCCAAAGTCCAAAGCGTTCGTCACTACGAACATCCCCAGCAATAACAATTCACCTATTTTAAATCAAAATCTCATGCATTTACTGAAAATAAAACATTTTGCTTCCGAGTCTCTTCAGGACCCCATTTTGAAAACCTCCATCCTACTGCTTCCTGACAAGAACAAAGGCACAGACACCTACTTGTGTCAGAGGATGTCGGGCTGACCAGGCCCTGGTGGTACTGGTCTCTGGCACACAGAAGCTGTCCCGCTCTGAGCACACAGCGGTCACCAGTCTGCAGGCGGCAGGAGCACACGCTGCAGGCGAAGCAGCGCATGTGGAACACAGAGGACCCCGCGTGCATCACCAGCTCTGAGGGAGAGAGGGGCTCTGAGCAGCCTGCACAGCGTACGGCAAACAGTCTGAAACACAGGGACCGGAGAGTAAATAAAACAGCTTTTGTTTATAGTGGGACTTAAGTCACAAGCACCACTTACACACAATAAAGGCCTACAAAAGAGACAATCTGGTTTACTTGAGGAATGTTGCTGAGTTTATCTGCTCCTCAAAAACCTGCCTGTCCCCCCACATCCTCCCACTCAGACGCATACCCTCAGTGTGGCGGGTGTGCGTCTTAGCGCCTGGCAACACAGCACTAGTTTAGGCTCAGAGACTGTTGCCGTGGCTCCGGCTGCCGTGTCCGGGGCGCGCTCCTGGGGAGGCAGAGAAAGGATCTCTGCAGGCCATGGCTCCAGGACGAGGGGGGACCAGCTCTCCCGATGGGACAGGCTGAGACGCCACTCACGGGAATTATCCGGAGAATTATACTTAAGTCTGCTTAACCAGAGTGGGACAAAGGCAGAGCCAGCCCCTGAGCAGCAGGACCATTGTCCGCTGTCCGGCACCGCCACATTTCAGGTCTGTCCTCGTGATGTAGCGTCATCATTGAGGAGATCTGTTTATCTCCTAATGGACAGGGTCAAACAGCAGTCACTTACAGCCACAGGAAAATGACTGGTTTATTTACAACAACAAAAAATACTACAACTCCTAATGAATAGCTACATTTCTGTTTTATTTTTGATGAATTACTTTTAACAGTATGTAATACCTATGACAAGGAAATTGACCTCCACTTACCAACCATAATCCAAAACGTCCTGTTTATTCTGAACTGGTAAAGATGTTTATTGATAAATCTACATTATGGTAAACACGGGTTGAGTTGTTCTGTCAAAAGTCGATCTACATCCTGAAGCCCAACATTACTCAGAGATCTTGTTGCTGTGGCGTTTCTAGGGAGACTAAACCCTGTCCCAGAGGCTGAAGAGGGTCAGTGTGGCTGCTTGACCCGTCCGCGCCGTCTAGCCCACAGCAATGGTATGTGCTTTACTATTGCCAGCCTTACCGTCTGAGGTATGCACATTCCTGGAGCAACTAAAGACGCATCAATACAAGGTTTCAATGAGCGAGTGTCAGAAGGAACAACATCCCAAATGTTTTAGTGTTTCCGTGATACAGCACTTGTTTCACTATGAAGGTAATCGTTATTGACAGTGGATCACAAGCATTTGCATTAAAAGTTTTAAGAGCATTTAGGTTTTCGAGAATTGCTTTTCCATTATGCTCTTGTCCACTAGTTTGTGTTATTATATTATCCAGCCCATGACTTTTAAGTTGTGTTAATGCAAAGGTAAGAGTATCTTGGACACTTATGGAGGAGCTCAAAGTGTTTAATATTTTAAAGTTTCCGTCGACGTGATTGCCCCTGAGTCTTTGTCTGGAGAGCAGGAACACTCAGTCATGTCTACATGGTTATTATTGACATTATTAGTGGGGGTCATTATTATACAGTCAGTAAAATACATGCCCCCTTTCACAAATTTAAGTCCTGAGGCTAGATGTAAAGAAAGAATCTGTAACACAAGGCATAACCACATTGTGTTTCTTTGTGCTGACTTCAGCTGACCTTTGGTTGTCAGGCAGAGAGTGGACAAACCCAGGGACAGATCTTGTTTCTGGATCAGGTTCACCTGGTCCGGAGCTGCACACACTGTGTATCAGATACAGATCAGCGGGTCAAGTGCAGTCTACCACAAGCCGCTAATCTGAGGACACATCTGATGTCCACACAACTGTCCACTGAGCCTTTGATTCAGTCTACATCTGCAGACACAGACTCACCTGCAGACTCAAACAACGCATCCACAAAGGCAGAGCACATGGCTCCAGCTAACTATATAATGCCAAATTAACAGGAATTTAGACACTAATTCACAGCTAATAATGGTATAATAGTCCTGAAAGTCGCTCTCATTATAAGCAGCAGATATATTGTGTGTTGGGGTGGTAAAGCCCTCTATATCTGCCAGTGGGACAGGGCACAGAGACCTCTGGGCAGGTTTTGGGCACTCTGCCTTCTGCTAATTGGTCAGGTCAGATATCTCATGGTTGAATGGGTGTCGTCCCATTGCTTAACACTGAAGCGAGACGGGTTTTCCAGATGCCACAGCACATAAGTGTCCCCCAAAATATCTCTCCCCGTCCCACTGTAACACCAGACCTTCCGACATATGGCCCCACTCTGCTAATTACGTCCCGATATGAATAGAATATTTAGTTAATGAAGATTTCGTTTTAAATGTATTAGTTATCTGAATATCGTCACAAATATTTAAGTTTTACAATATAGTTTTATGATTGTTTTCATCCATAATTCACTGAACACAATCACAATTGCACGGGGGAACATTGCATTGGACTCCTGGCAAAGTCTGTACCAAACTATTCTGATTTACTTTATTGTACTCGCTTCAGGTCTTGGCAGCTTTAGGTGTGATACTGTTTAGGTGATGGCGGGATAAGCAGGTAAAAGGACGGGGTTACAGTTTTGAAGGGGGGGACCACTCTCCACTGGACCATATGTTGTCCCCAGCTTGCAGTTGCCACACCAATGGGCCTCCAAGTTTTAACACATTTTGACAATGTGTCAGTTGTGCTCTTCTCCTGGTGTGTGTGTGCGTGTGTGTGGAGGTGTTAGAAGATTTTTTGTTGTTATTATTATTGTGTGGATGTAAATAAAGCAATGCACTTTTCACAGTTCTGCTCCCTAGCCCCTGCTTTCTCCTTTGGTCACCTACTTTTCTTTTTTAGAGCTTTTTTAGTTTGCCCTACCTCGTCTTCAATAACTCATCTATGGCAAACTTACAATAGTTGTCTGCATGTGAATAAAAACAAACACCTAAGTATTTTACAGATTAACACTACAAAAAATGTAAGTTACACTGAAGACAAAATTATTTCTTAATCAAATGCATAATTTGCGCACGTGTTTGCTCCATAAAAGCACTCATTCTTCTTCAAGGTCAACCCTCAGATTATGGCACAAATTACTATAATAACTTAATAACGCTGAACTCAAGTCAAACATGAAAGAACTGCAAAAAAAGAGGTCAAAAACATTTACCTTCATCATGTCAAATTTGTATTTACCATATAACAGTCTAGAACTAGTATTAGTATAGTGCATTTTACTATTAGCATATGTGCATTTTAACTGATAGAAGTAAAAACTCTATCACACCACATAGATGGAAATGAAATAATTTTAATTCAATTCATATTTTGTTAGAATTGTCCTTTTGAAACTATAGCATGAAAAAGCTAAATGTTTTGGCTTGACTCAAAATGGTAACAGTATTCTCATTTGTGCAGGTGACTAAAATATGCTTTTGTGTTAAAAAAAATATATATAATTGAGTCATCCAAATAAATGGGAACTCACTGTGCGTAGTCCTTCCTGCAGTAGAGTTTGCGGTCACGCAAGAAACAGGAGTGGGTCAGCGCGTCTCCACACGCGGAGCAGCGTACACAGCGCTCGTGCCATAGGCCGTCGGTCACTCTGAGCATGAACCGGTCCGTGATGGACCTCTGGCATCCCGCACACACCACCTTCTCCGTCATGGCTACAAGCATTTTGGACATTTCTTATATTATGTTCCCATCACTTTTGCACAAAACGTAAGAACTGGGTAATATCTAACTCAGAACAAAGTCGCTCATGAGAATGGTTTTCTTATTACTTATTTTTTACTCTTCTATGTTTGTTTGTTAGTTGGTTAGTTAGTTTCTCCCCACACAATGTCTTAATGAAATCTACAATCTATACAAATTACAATAATCCACAGATAAAGTCTAGTAAAATACTTAAAAAGTTAAATAATGGCATGAACTTCAATGTTGGCCCCAGCTGCATACCTGCAAAAGTTTTCCCGAAGACACGTGTTGTGAAGTTCCTCCGGCTTATCTCAGAACATCACTTCTGTCTCAAGGTCCTCGTTTTCTGGACAGAAGCGCATTAAATTCCCCTCTCGGCGCTCACTGGAAGCCAGTGTGCAGGAGTGTGTCAGTGCAGCTCTGAGCTGTGAGGAGATGAAGGAGCCGCAGACAGAGCAGAGGCTGTGGTGCAGGTGCAGGTGCCCCTCGCTCCTTCCTCCTCTCACTGCGCCTTTGTCTCCGCTCCAGGCTGTCTGTTGTCTCTCTCTCCGTGCGTCATGTCACAAAGTTGGAGACGTAAAAGACGGGAAAAAAAGAAAGAAAAGAAAACAATGTTGCCTATACCATCTTTCTAAATGCATTAAATTCGTCTATTTAATCATTTTGAGTAGACTAATAGTAATTTTCTTTTAAGAACAAGTTAGGCCTTGTTAGTGCAGATATTTGGCCACATTAGATTGTTTTGAGTGATCTGAGACTTTATAGCAGTCTTAGCCAAAATGTGGATAGGCTACTGTAGTGGGTATTAGCACATACACGTAAAGTATCTTAAAACATATAAACATAATTAGCTACTGTTTTACACACAAGAGTGTAAGACAAGATCGAGATGACAGTGCTGTAGCGCCATCTCATGGCACAAAGAAATAAATCTAATATTTCCACCGAATTATGGCAGGAAATACTGCGTAATTATTACTGTAAGATGCATAGCCAATGCATTTTGATGAATTCATTTAGTAAATGCACAGCACAACGTTTGTAACAATTCAAATAACTTTATTTTGTAGGAATTCACAGATGTGGTTTAGAAATGGAAGGATGGTTCTTGTTTTATACAATTTCATACAGTAAAATATAATTTTCAAATTGCATTGGGATGCATTGAAAACCTGACATTATCTATTTACAACTTAATCTGTTAAAAGACTCTTTTTGACAGTGTACTCATCCTCTGGTTTGACTCGCTCAACCCTCTTAATACTTTGAATTCAAGTTTAATTAGTTGTCTTGCATGGTACAAAATATGCTCCTTTGCAGTTTAGATCAAGTCTTTTATGTATCCTCCTCTCGCTGACATAAAGGGGTATGTACAGGGGGCACAGGGGGGCTGGTGTCATGTGATTTGATGCGGCGCCTCAAGCATCTCCATCAGGAACGTGTCGATGGGCGTGTCGCCGATCAGCTTAAAGAAGAACAAATGCTCCAGACATTTAAGACCGATGGAGCGCAGAGCAGGCAGGCGCAGCAGGAGCTTTGCAAACCTGGAAAGATCACATGCAAACCCACAAATTAAGAACGTATTACATTTCAAGATAGAGCTTGGTATGATACGTTATAGAAATGACCTACCTGCCAGGCTGGTCTGGATATTTTTGTTTTGTATAGGACTCTAAGGAAGCATACACTTTTTCCCTCAGCGCTTCAACTTCTGATGGATTTGAAAGACCCTTTGCATCTGAAAAATGACAAGATTTGGTTAAACAATTTCTTTTAAAGACTCAAGAATCAAAATGTGTGTATTTAGTTCATGTTAATGTTGTAGAGATGAACTAAGTTAAATTAAAAGGATGTCCTCCAACCTGGATTGAATAGAACAATGGCTCGTAGACATCCCAGCTCCGTCTTATCCATCTGCATGTCTTTCATTTTCGAAACTAGCTCTGTCAATACTCTGCAAATAGACATAACAATATTACACACGTTTTCATGTGTTTTGTTTGTCTCCAACAAATACTAAAAGGATGATCACGTTATTTACCTGTCAAAGATAGAGCCCACTCCTGCACTGTGGGCACTGCTCCTGTGCACATGGAGCCCTGTAGCCAACAGAATACCGTCTTTCACAGTGACCGAGCGATGGGAGAACGAAGCGATGAGGAGCTCGTTCCAGCCTGAAGGAGAGAGTACAGTCAGTTTGGCCATTAACATAAACATTAATTATAAACAAATATTTCATAGTGATGTAAGAATTCTGACCCTATACAACTTCAGACCCTGTGCATGCTAATTTTACTTTAATTGTACTAAACTTTGTTTACTAAACATAGAAGAGAAGAGCTGCTTATTTGTACATGAGCCTACACAGCTTTCCCACCTGGTGGAGATACTACCCTGACCCGAGTGTATAGTGTGGCTGAGATGCGCGGTCTCCCATGAGTTATAGCCGCCGCGTGATTTAAGCGTCATCCTCTGCTCCACTTCTTACTCCCCCCCTAGCCCCCCGCACAGCTCACACGGACGCATCTCGTTTGTTCATATGCAAGATACCGAAAGTAACAGGAGCGTTTTTGACATGTGTACGACATAAGCTGGAGAATAGTCGTTTACACGAGCCACAGATAAGCCGTGGTCACTGCTCGTAAAATAATGTGTGATGTGCACCTGCTCGTAGTAAGATGACTTGGTCGTCTAGAGGAAGTTCAGAGAAGTGTGGGATCCTCTTCGCCCACTCCACCAAAGTGAAGAGCTGCTTATCTGCTGCTTGGCAAATATTTGTCACAGGGTCGTTGGTCTGGAGACAAAAAGAAACCAAGACATATAAACAACATCGAAGAATGCAACACTTCAACTCGTTATAATATGGTAAACATGTACAATAGGCCAGGATGAATGACGTGTGTGTGAATGCATGATGGTGGTCAGAGGGACCGTTGGCGCAGATGTGTGCAGTCGCGACAGCGCTTCTGTCAGTCTCCCCCAGGGGAAACTGAAGCTACTAACGTAGCTTATCACCACCGAGTATGGAGTGAATGTAAACCATGTCTGTGAAAGGCGCTATATAAATAAAGATCTTCTTCTAAAGTTTTAATATAAAGTTTGTTTTTATTCTAGTCATTTCCAAAGTCCAGCTCCCTGAAGTCCCTAAAAAAAAAACAGCAGCACCTTTAATATATGAATTAACACAATTGATAAGAATAATGAATGCTTTGTTCCCCATACATTTACGTTAATGTAATCAAATTATAATGGGCTAGATTAAAATTAAAAGTGGTATATGCAAAACCTTTGTCAACCTTTGAGAGGCCCCTTACAATGCCTCTGAGGAACCCCCAGGGAGCTGCGCACCGCACTTTGGGAACCACCTGTGTAATATATAAATGTTTGATATTGCTTAGGTTTACTTTAGTTTTACTGCACCAAGGGTTTAAGAGAAGTTCTATTCTCTGTGTGGGCTTCATATGAGGAAGAATTGACAACAAAGTAGTGGCGGTAGCACTTTACATTACAGTACAGTAAATACAAAGTAATGGTATATAAATAACATGGTACTCAAACGTGTAATAACAATGGAAATAGTATCACAATACACAATAAATTGACCAGAAAACAGGGACTTCTTTTGGTAATAATATGAAAACAGGAAAGCAAAATGCATCATCCTTCATTATGCCTAGTTACTAGGCTGAGCTATTTTCATTGTAACCCAAAAAGTAGTAAACTAGACAGGGTTTTAAGAACTGAGGACATATCGCCCTTTATTCAAGAAATGAAAAATCTTAAACAGTAAGAGGAAAGAATCTGAATTTTATAGCTGTGAGCATAATTAATTGCCTAGTCATACAAGGTTTGGGGGAAATGGAAAAAACACATCAGAAGCCCTCAGAAAAAATACTTTGTGTTTTTTGTTGTTGTTGTGACAAGCTTTAGCTTTAGGTATCACAAGCTGAGGACAGAGCCTGTGATGCTTGAAAATGCAGCAGTGTTTGGAGTAAAATGAAACAAAAATCTAAATTTAGCCAAAAATGACATATGGGCAATCACGCGACGAGGCTGATATTTCTGTCAATAAGCGTCAGGCTAAAACGCTGTTCTTGTGTATAATTTTACCGAGTTGCCTGGGCCTCCTTCAGAGTACGTCTCCGTTTTAGGCTCCACAGCCAGCTCCGCGTCCAGGATTTTGTCCACAGGCATTTCCTCGTTGAAGCTGCTCGTAGACTCCACCTCATTGTCCCCTCGCTCTCTCCCACGCTGCCTCTCCTCCTGCACCGCTGCACATCAACAAACAGACAAATACTTAGAGAAGCTTTACTGATCCACGAGTAAAGTGCTATGTCATTTACTAGGTTACTTTCTAGTCTCAATTAATTACTCCAGAAAAAGACAACTACTTTCTGCAATCTCTGCTTAATTTTCTAAAACCAAAACACTCCAGGGAATCACTGATCTGTGCTATTCTCAATATGTATTATTGTACTTAATACATATTGCATTACTAGACCTAATGAATGAAAGTATGAGATATATTCTCAATCTTAGTTTGGAAACCTCACATAAGGTATTTTATCCAATCCCAGCTGGTTTTGACAGGAGAGCCTGACCCAGGGTCAGGGTAGTTCTCTGCAGCACTTCCACATAATTCTAAATCTGTGTATGGGCTCTTAAGAATTATATAGACAAGAAATAGGTACTACAAAGACAGACAAACTGAATACTAATCTAATAATCTGTAATAATGGTTATGAATTAGGTCTTGACTCACACACACCTTCTCTCTTCATCCCCATGGCCAGGCACTTCTGGTAGCGACAGTATTGGCAGCGGTTTCGCTGGCGTTTGTCGATGAGGCACTCCTTGCTGTCTCGACAGGTGTAGGTCAGGTCTTTACGAACTGTTCTTTTGAAGAAGCCCTTACATCCCTCACAGCTGTAAACACCGTAATGTTTCCCTAAAACATAAGCATTTTTTTTGTTTTTTACAAATATAGGAAAATAAATGTGTTTCTGGAGTTTATTTCAAAGCGGACGTAATGCATAGATACATATCTCACCTCAGACGAAGAAAAACTAATTATATATAATATTATAATTAATGTCTAAATAATGATACAATATACTTTACTTATACTTTAAACTTCTCAAATAGTTCTACTAAATGTTACGGTATGTTTACATGTATGTTACATGTATGTATAAATTACCTACATTGTAATGACACAACAATTGTAATTTTAAATATTTACAAATACATTCTCAGCAGCTTAATCAGAACCAGCTAACTGACTGTATTTACAGTGCCTCTTGAAAGTACTAATACACCTTGAACCTTTTCACATTTTTTCATATTTACAGCCATAAACATAAAGATTTTATTTTGACATTTTTACTTAAAGTTCACACACAAGTAACAGACAACTGTGAAGTGAAAGCAAAATTATACATGATTTTTCAAAAAATAGAAAAGTGAAATGTGAGGCGTGCACAAGTATTCATACAGCATTTTTTGCCTTTATAACATTCCTAATGACTGCAGAAAGTTCACACCTTGCCCTAACCATTAAATAGAGGCCACGTGTGCGTAGGGTTGTCAAGATTAACCGGGTCTATTTCATATGTTGCTTCAGCCCTTTAGGCTTTCGCTGATGCATAATCTCTCGGAAGCTCCGCTTCCCGCCCGAGAAGATCAAACGATCTAACCGCTCCAATCACCCTATGAGTCTGGCACACCCCAGGTCCTATAAAAGGGAACCTAGCCCAACACTCTGCTCCTTTGAACTCAGCTCGCCTTAGAGAAATCTATGCGAAGATGTCTACAAGCAAGCATTCAACGGATAAGGGAAGACTCGCACCTGCGATGGTGTCACCCTCCGGTGTCGAGGTGCGGTTCTGCGACTCCTGTCCGGCTTCCCTCAGACGGACACGCACAAGTCCTGCTTCTTCTGCCTGGGCTGGTGACACGCCGCGAAGGAAGGAGACTCGCGTGCTGTTTTCCTCGCGCTCCCTACGGAGGAGCACGAGCGCCGCAGCAGCTTCCTGAGGAAGGTCCCCTGGAGTGTGCCGATCAGGACCCGGTATCACCCGGGCAAGGCCCGCCACTGCCAGCACCTGCCGTGCTGATTTTTCACGCTGACGTACGAGCCGCTGCACGCCATAAACTCACCGGTAGTTGAGCAAGGCAGAAAGACGCTCTCCTCCAGTGTTGTATCCACCCAAAAACGATTGAAGTCAGCAGAGTCGGACCTCTTTAGTTATCCAAAAGATGGCCAAGGCGTCGTTGTCATCGATGGACATCCGTTATGCAAACCCTGTCGTCAGGAAGTTGCAGCAAAAGGCGCTGATATCGGCTACGTCGGATATAAACAACATCTTGGAGATAATCCTTCACTGTAAATGTCCAGGTCAAGGTAACGAACTGCATAATTCCAAAAAAAGTTGTCCAAATGTTCGGAAATAGCTGCCACAACTGGCTCAGGATGTAAACAAAAAGCTAACACGCTCCACTCTGCTTCAGCGACGTTTCATTCTCTGTTCATCAAAACACCTGACAAATAATTAAGCAACAGCATAACTTTTGAGAACAGGAAACCTAGCCTAGCTTGTGGACTAATAATATATAGTAAAATAATTATGATAATTATGGTCATTATAAAGACCTAAAGTTGACATTTATTTGTATTATTCAATGTAGGCCTATTTATTTTAATCTTAAAGCATTTTTAATTTTTAGAAACAGTGAATGTTTACAAGTTTACAAGTATTAAAAAGCTTTTTAAAGACAAAAATTTAAAATATCAGTTCTTTCCTTTCATTCAGTCGATAATCGTGAATAATCGTAAACTCGCAATAGTTTCTTTCACAATAATCGTGACTCAAAAAATTTTAATCGTGACTCTCAGTATAATTACAGCTGTTCTGTGAGGGCCTCAGAGCTATGGTCGGAGTGTATTGGTCACTAAACAACATCATGAAGGCCAAGGAGCTCACCAGAGAGGTCAGGGATAAAGTTGTGGAGAAGTTTAAAGCAGCGTTAAGTTGTACAAAGGTTTCCCAAGATTTGAACATCTCATGGAGCACTGTTCAATCCATCATTCGGAAATGGAAAGAATATAGCACCACTGCAAACTTACCAAGACACAGGCGTCCACCTAAACTAACAGACCGAACAAGGAGAGCACTGGTCAGAAATGCAACCAAGTGCCCTGAGATAACTCTGGAGGAACTGCGACGTACTGCCGCTGAGCCGGGGGAATCTGTACATGGGACAACTATAAGTCGTACTCTACACAAATCTGACCTTCATGGACGAGTGGCAAGAAGAAAGCCATTATTGAAAGGAGGCCATAAGAAATCCCGTTTGAAGTTTGCTAGAAGAGGACACAGCTACCATGTGGAAGAAGGAGCTTTGGTCAGATGAGACAAAAATTGAACTTTTTGGCCCAAATGCAAAACGTTATGTATGGAGCAAACCTAACACTGCTCATCGTCCTGAGTGCACCATCCCCAGTGTCAAATATGGTGGGGGGAGCATCATGCTATGGAGCTGCTTTTCCTCAGCGGGGACTAAGAATAGTTGGGAAGGTGGATGGAGCCAAGTACAGGGACATTTTGGAGGAAAACCTGCTGGAGTCAGCAAGAGAATTGAGGCTAGGGCAGAGATTCACCTTCCAGCAGGACAATGACCCTAAACACAAAGCTAAATCTACAATGGAATGGTTTTTAAAAAAACATATTAATTTGTTAGAATGGCCCAGTCAAAGTCCTGACCTAAATCCTATTGAAAATCTGTGGAAAGACCTGAAAACTGCTGTTCACAAACGCTCTCCTTCTAATTTGACAGAGCTTGAGTTGCTTTGTAAAGAGGAATGGGCTAAAATGTCAGTCTCTAGATGTGCAAACCTTGTAGAGTCATACCCCAAAAGACTTTCTGCTGTTATTGCAGCAAAAGGGGGTTCCACAAAGTATTAATTCATGCTGTATGAATACTTGTGCAAGCCCCACGTTTCAGTTTTCTTTTTTTTTTTTAAATAACAGAATCATGTATCATTTTGCTTTCACTTCACTTCTTGTCTGTTACTTGTGTGTGCACTTTCAGTAAAAAAATATAAATCAAATCTTTATGTTTATGGTTGTAAACATGACAAAATGTGCAAAAGTTCAAGGTGTACTAGTACTTTCGAGAGGCATTGTAAGTATAATTTGACCAGTTTCGATGTGAGCATTAAAACTCAGTATTGTCCTGACTTTACCTGAGGAGCGGTCTCCACAGATGGCACAGATGTGCTTGGACATGCCTCCGGGACTCATGCACTGGTAGTTGATGTTGCCCAGATTCTGGAGGCCCGGCGGAGGCTTGATGTCCTCTGAGCTGCTAACACTGTTCATGGAGTTCATCTGAGGATGACAGGAAGGAAGAAGCGATTACCAAGGCACTAGACTAAAGTAAACTGTAGAGAAAATGAAAGACAAGGAAACTGAAGCTATTTAGAAGTTCTCCACCACACATGATACATTCTTTCACTTCCTTCATTCTGTCACGTTGTTTTCCGCTTTGCAAAGACCTCTTTCTTCTGTCCCCTCCCACATGTGTCTTTGTGAAGAATTCTTCAATTGCTGATGAATGGGCTGGGCTCAGGCCTGTGACTAAGAACTTGTCACACAGGTTTTATGTCTGTTGTCAGAGAAAGGCGTCTGAGGGCGGTCACGTGAGGACTAACTGTATCTTTATCAAAGACACAGCAGAGGGCGCTGTTGACCTGTGTTTCTCAATAAGCTTTCTTCAAGAGATAAACTAGCATTTTCCAATTGCAGTACAATAAAAAACGTTATATACAAAATACAACAGTTCTGTGATGAATAGCTGCATCTTATTATCTAAAATTAAGAACAGATTTCACAGATGCTTAAACATTTGACCACAATAATCACGTAATGTAGCTGCCCTAACACTTGAACACACACCCTAGGACAGAGGCCAAGCTGAAAGACCTTGCGGAAGCCCCATGAGATGCTGAGGTGTGAATGACCCGTTGAACCACTGGGACTCCCCACCACTTTGTTTAATTAAGAAACCATTGAGTGTGAAAGATGAAATATAGCAAAGCCAAGCAACAAGTCTGTTTTCCTCAGATACACTCAGATAGTTATGTCTGCTTTACCATTATCATTCAAGTGCCCTTCGACCTGTAGCCGAGCGATGAAAGCCAGCCTCGATGCATGCACGTGTTGTACATTTGTGAGTCTGTTTATGTGCAAAACATCTGCACTCCAGCGGAAAAACAACAGGCGTGACCTACATACGGTCCCACGTCCTATACATTTGATGCACAGCAACATAAATGGCATCCACCTCCCTGGTACCACAGGCATTTCCTATCACTTATTTACAATGTGCACTCTCCTTGGAATATTGAGCCCATTTGGTCCCAATCCGTGGCCTCTGCAGCTATGACCTAACACCATTTTAAATTTACAAGACATTTATTTCCGCCTTTGCAAAGTCTTCATTCTTCAGTTCAGAGACAGTCACCCTTAAATAAGCATTCAGCCCACATATACTCTCCTACTTAGTCAATTGTTATTCCTCTTCAGTGCATTTGATTGCACTGTACTAACAAATAATTAATTTTACACATTAAGTACATTTAAATAAAAAAGCATTCAATGTGAAAGTGCACTAGGAGATTACATAGAGCAGTAATGAGCTACAAGCACCACCTATCAATTATTCATGCATCATACATACTTTAACATGATGTCCGGTATGTATGGTACTGGGCACACTAAAGCCTAAAATCAATGTAACATGACAGAGGTGGAAGAAGTTATCAGTGTTTGGTTCTTATCTGTCTGTCTGTCTGTCTGTCTATCTATCTAGTTCAGTTCAGTTAAGTTTATTTATTCCACATGGGGCAATTCCTTTAGAGCAAAAAACATAGAATATAAAACAGCCACACAAACCGCATACAAACAAACAAGCTAGTGGAGCTCACACATACAGTAGATACAATCTGTCTGAATAACAGGCAAGAGACAACCTCAAATTAAAGAGAGTTCAGGAGTTGTATTGCCTCAGAGATAAAAGATAGATCAACCAATCTATCTATCTTTCTAAAGCAGATATTATGGCATGTGTGGATATAATGTGGATATATTATACCATAAACTTTGATTAACCCTTGAAACTTGGCACTGTAGAAACGTTGCCTCATGGAGGACCTCACACTGGCCCTCATTTATCAACATTGCGTAAAAAAGTGGTGTATGCGTTTGCGATATACGCCAGAGGGCGCGTGACATTTATGAACCTGTGCTTTCCGCTCAGATCTTATCGTACGCAAGCGCAGCTGATGGTAAATGCTATGGAGAAATCCTAGCGTTATTTGAATGAAACGCCCGAAAATATTCATGTACACGTACACCACAAATGATATTTTTGCGCGTGAGGAAGATTTAAAAATCTGTCAGTAACCCACGTTAACCTTATAGCCAATCACAAAATCTTTTGGACAGTCCAGTTTCTCTTTTAATGGATCCAGACTATGGAACTCTCTGTCCACTAATTTAAAACTGCAGACCGACATGAACAGTTTTTACAGAGGTCTGAAACAATGGCTAAAGTCAAGTCAAAGTTGCTCACATGGTAACACTGTATGAAATGTACTGATGATGTGTATTGTTTACCTTTTAAATATTGTAATGTGTATTGTATTATATTGTGTTTTGTGAAATGTGTAGCCTCCTATGGACAAGTGTTGCAAATTAGCAGTTTTGCTATAACACGAAAAACAATGTATCTGGTTTGTCCAATGCAGTTGTTATGTCCATATCAAATAAACGAATAATAATAATAATAATCCAAGATCACATTTACTAAATAAAAAAAGCGGGGGGGGGGAAGAAATAGGCTAATAATAAAAAGTGACCTTTACTAAATAAGCTGTAGGCCTAAATAGCCTATATAAAAAAGGGTGTAAAATTAGACCACAATAAAAAAAAAAAGCGTGGCTATATCGCTGCAGTACAGACTCCGGTCTCTGGACCATGATCTGAACCAGCGAAAAGCAGCCGTCAGCTCCGCGGACTCAGCGCTGGAGCCGGGCAGGACTTTGCGTCTTTCGGCCTGAGCAGAGCCTTTCTCCGGGAGGAAACAGGTGCGCGGAGAGCTGACACCCGACCGGAACCTAACGAACCCGTCCGGACCAAAGACAGTCCTACGAGACAGCCCTTTATTCCCCTGACGAGAGGAGAGCGTGCGGTCAGCAGACCCTGTGCGCCGCTCAAACCCGGACTTTACGTCTGGACCGACGAAAGCTGTGGAGCTGTCGAAGGATTTGTTTGACGCCCGGGCTACTCGCGGCAGACTCAGCGCTCAAACCAACCAGAACACGGAGCATGGCCTCGCCCAAACCCAGGTGAGTCCCGGTGTCCCGGTACACGGCAGCGGCCGCGAATGTGAGGCGTGGAATCCACACAAAGTTTGCGCAGCAGCGGTATTTTGTTAAAAACCAAAAACGAAACATAAATACAAAAAACACCATAAGCGTCTCTGTGGCTGCAGTCCAGGTTCTAGTGTCTCTGGTCCGGGCTGAGACTCTGCGCTCGGCCCGTGGCGTGGAGGAGCATGATGTCGATGCAGCGCCTCATTGAATCAAGTCTGCCCATAAACATTAACACTGTAGCCTTGTTTCATGTTTAAATCACTAATGAGGATAATATGCGAGGTGGCGATGCCATTCGTGCTGTTAAAAACTATTTAGTGTTTAGTTAAAATTGGTGTATCATGTACACCATCTCCTCACTTGGTGTAGGATCTGAGCGCACCGTACGCCAGGTGTACGGTGCGCTCAGATTGATAAATGCCAAAACCGGCGGTGATATTTCGTATACCCCACATACACTCTGATTTCACCGTACACAAGTTTGATAAATGAGGGCCAATGTATGTTATTGTTTGCGGCCTGTGGCATTGGCCTGAATCCAGCCTTTGAAACTCGTGTGAGCATCACTTTCTCTCTATATAATCATCACTGCACTGACTCCTCTGGGCTTTTCGGGATTTTAAACAAACCACTTAAAGAAGTGATTTCCATAGCTCTTTGTATCTCTTGTTGTTGTAGACTACACAATGTAAAAGTCTCATGTTGTGCCATGTATTATTCATACTTTTTGATCCTGCAGAGTTGTAGAGGCCACTCTGATCGAAAGTAAAGGTGCCATGCTGACCTCTCATACAGCCGCTGGGTCACTACTAGGTTAAATCCGCACAAATATAAACGTTCTTTTTCTCTCATAAAATGTTGCATAATGCACTGTCAATGAAATCTACTTCCAAAAGCACCAAATAAAAACAAAATGCAACAATGTGGGAGACATGTGTATGAATTATAAGGAGATTGTGATCTAATAAACAAACCAAGGGAGCTCAATTATGTGTCCACTTATTTTCAGTGGTCTTCTAAGGAGGTAAGTGAGTCCTGCATGGGAGCTTTGACACCGCTCAGGGAGGACCTTTACGTGAGAAGTTTAAAGGTCGTCAGAAGGATAGGAGACGGAGGGGAAAGCCAGAGCGTGTCACACATCTGACATGCCTAACCTTCATCTCGTGCCCACAGTTACAGATTCCAAAACGCAACCACATGATTAAGATAAGAACTTAGGAGGGCAGCTAGAGCGCTCTGCCAACCCCGTAAACGTCCATTAATAACATTTTGAGTTCTATTGCATCATCGTAGGCTAGTATTTTAATTTGGCATTATATTTAAGATTAAAAGACTACAGTGGTGGTTCTCAAACTGTGGTGCATGTTATCAGTGCATCATTAGGCTTCTTGAGGTGTTACTCGGGGTTCTCTGCAATTTGAGACGTAATCTCTTTTATTTAGAGATAATTTCATACAGTGTATTTTAAGTGATTGATTTAAGTCCACACTCAGTCCAGACATAATTTAGTTCAAGTTAAATCTACTTTAGACCCCGTTCAGTCCTGATTGATCTCGATCTAGGCCCGGTGGTACTTGAAAGGTAAAAAAGAATTTAAGCAACTGTGTGGCGATGTTTCTCGACTGCAGTCCTTTAATGCAGTTGTTCTCAACCTTTTGGAGCCGCGACCCCCATTATAACAGTTAAAAGGGTTTGTGACCCCCCGCCTGGGTCACACCGTGAGAAACATGAACTTTAGCCTACACAATAATTAAAAGACAGAGGAAAAAAACAAATGGCTAAAATAAAATGAATCAATTTATGGACAAATAATGGCACTCTGATAAAATAGCACACACATGCTACAATAAAATATTATATTATATGCTAATTAAAATATGTATATTTTATCTACATGAACCAGCGACCCCCCTTGGGGGTCCCGACCCCGAGGTTGAGAACCATTGCTCTAATGCCAAGGACTTTGAACACTCGCTGTTGTGAGTGACCAGCAAAATCCCTGCACCCAATTTCGACTGGTTCACAGCGGGCTCTCCAGCCATTGCTCCGACACTCTGCGGTGAGCTCAGAGTATTTGGCCCTCTTTCACTCATTTGCTTCGTCAATCCGCTCCTCCCAGGGAACAGTCAGCTCCAGTAGCACCACTTGGTTGACTCCGATGTTAGCAACATATCTGGGCGGAGTGAAGTGGTAGCGATATTGGCCGGGAACTTGAGTTGCCTTCCCAGGTCAACGTGGAGTTGCCAGTTACGAGCGGTGGCAAGGAGCCCTCCTGAGGAGTTGGGCTGGCGGTTTACCTTCTGTCCTGCTCTGATGAAGGTGACTGACTGCTATATATGGAAATATATACAGAGAGTAATATCGTATAATTACTGCTCACCATTTTTAAAGCCCCGTTTCTTTTTTATCCTTGTATCCATTTTTATTTGCTGTGCTGCTGCTTTCATAACTTAATCAAGTGCTACTTACTTGCAATGACAGAGACAACTAGTATTGTTTTTAATGAACTATAAACTTGACTACTGCTACTAACAACAGCTAGTATTATGCCACAATAAAAGCCTAACAGATCCAAACACTAGTGTAATCAAGAAAAGTCAACACTATTCTTAACCAATTAATACAACGTTAAACTTACGTGAACAACAATATCCATCTGTTAAGGCTGCACATATGTTTGAAGTCTACTCGAAATCACAATTTTACTTGTTGCCAATTGCAATTTTGTAGATCACTTTAGTTTAGACTGTATTTATTCAGAGACGAACACATAACAACATACTTTGTCTCCATGAGGCCTTATTTTGTGAAAAGGTAACCCTGTAGTCTACAAACATGTTGTAAAATGCATGGGATTCTTGTATTCGTTAAGCAGTTCAGATTTCAGTCCTCTCTCAAGTCGAAGTGTTTAAATAGGCACATATTAAAAAAATATATATATTGTGCATATTTAAACAGCTATTTTGCTAACTGCCACACACACACACACACACACACACACACACACACACACACACATATATATATATATATATATATATATATGTTAAATGGCAGTTAGCAAAATAGCCAGTTTTCCAAAATAATGCAGCTCGACCATGGGGTTCAGGTGATGCCAAATTAGGACAATTCATAACATGGTCAAATGTCCTCAAGACGGTGTCCATAATTGGAAAAAGTAAAGTAATAACACATGATTTTCCTACATATGTGCTATTCTCTCACCTGTGGGCTGCTAAGTGATCCGAAGCTCATGTTGGGCGTGGAGGACAGCGACACGGATGGCGAGCCCATGGACGAGGTGATAACGGGGTATGGTGAGGCCAGGCCATTCATGGGGGATCCTAACGTGGACATGGGGGACTGCAGATGTCTGGAGGTGCTGATGACAGAGGGATGGCCCACCATGGCGCCCATCGAAGGGTGGTGTGGGTGTGCGCTCATGGGGCCTGACGAGTCTGAAGAAGAGCAAGAAGAGCTATTATTGGAGCAAGAAATATAATGATGGAGAGACACATGAATAAAGAGCTGTTACTTTAAAATACTATGAGGGCTCAAGTAAACTTCAAAGTAAAAAAGTATTTAGTACCACTATCATTACAATTTGCAACAATAACTCATACATCAAGTAATTGCCGAAAGCTGAGATCGCAATTTTGATCACATTTTGATTAATAGCACAGCCCTGGTTCAAAGTGACTATTTGTATTTATATCAACTAACATCGAACAGGCTGCTGCATCTAAAAAACATGGAGTGGGCTAATAATTCGGTTTATGATTTTCCACAGTGGATGTTGTGTACATATCCAGAGCCTGTCTGACTTCAGTCACAGCCGACTGCTGACCATGCATCTTAGAAAAGCTGTCATTCAAGCGACTAAAGGGCGCGGTGAGTAATATCATGCATGTGCCGCAGCCCGAGGATTTTCAGTCATCATAATAACGAATTTCCGTGGTGTGTCCTCACAGGTGAAGCATAACTGAGAAACAGGCACAGTACAAAATAACAGCCAATGCAAGCGTGGAGATAAAATATAGCACTGTTATTTATGTATAAATATGGCGTATAATTACAAAAAGCCCCACATGAACCGAGCACATTTTCTCCAATTTGATTTTACCCAAATCTAAAAGGTTCTTGAATAAAACGTCAAAATAGCGAAACAAAAAAGTGACCAAAATGTGAACAAGACCAAAAAGCAATAAAAAAATACGAAAACACAACAAAAACGCTTTAAAAATGTGACAAAACCGCGGCAATAACACAACAAAATGTTACAATCAGTTTTCTTTCAAATGAGGCATTACACTGTTGCTCTCCAGTCGAGAAGCTTTTAGATTTGGGTAAAGTGGAGAAAATGCGCTCGGTAAAAGTGGGGGGTAAGAGGTTAATTAGTAACTCAAAAACTCCCTTGGCAAATGGAGCAGCAGATCACAGCGCATCATGTGATGCATGTGCAGCGTTTGTAAGGAACTGTGGCATAAGGCGTTTTAAATCTTTATTTTATTTTAGGAGGAAAAACAGGTCAACAATAACATTAGAAGTTCTTTCTTCATAATGTTGTGCAATATGGAGCTAAAATGTAATGATTGATACTAGAATGTATTCCCTTGACATTTGGAAAGTAACTATATTTTAAATACTCTCAAATGAAAGCGTAACTTTACCAGAATACAGTTACTTAAAATGAGTATTCTAAATACGTATTCTATATACGTGTATTTAGTTACTCCCCAACACTGCTTGTCATCCAGTATTTTACCATCATAGAATAGGTTTTGGACTTGAAAAACCTCTACATGAAAACATATACATCCTAAAATAATCCCTCAGCTAAATTCCTAAGCAAGATTGACAAGAACTGTTCCCACAAGCTTCGATAGAAATGAGAACTATATTTCATCAGGTCCAATGAGGATTAACTATATGCAAACATTTAAATTAGTATAACACTTGGGTGCTTGTATCATCACCACAAACCATCTGACATGCATACAGTTATGTGAATATGTCTCGTTCCTATCATGATTGTGCAAAGGTGGACTATGGTGATGTTCAGTTTCAGCCGGTGTGAGTTTTCATGCTTTGAGAAGTTATAGCAAAGTTGAATGGATGCCAGATAATGCAGCATCCGGCCCCTCATCGTGTGCTCAAGAACGCTGCTGATGTAGCGCATTCAAAAAACTGATGTGTTGAATTTTTCTAAAAATAGAAACAGCAATAACCAATATTCTTCTGATCGGTTGCATTGAAGGGCTCTGGGCTGTGTGTCACTTTACTTTAATTAATTACTTGACACTTATATCTGTACTAAGGGTCAACCAATATGCTTTTACTGAATTTTCAACTTTATTTAGTCCTATTGAGATTAAAAACCTCTATTTTAAGGGAGTCCAGGCCAAGAGGCAACAAAAGATACAGTTACTACAAATCTCAAAACAAAATTACATACACATTTATGAAAAACAGTTACAATTTAAAGAGGTCGACGTAAGTGCTCTCCATCTTGATTTCAAGCATTCAATGGAATACGTTTAGTTATTTCCCAGTCTTTTTGCAACATGTTCCATGAAGAAGGAGCAGAGTGAATAAAAGCCCTTAAATAAATAGTCAATGAGCTTCACCGATATGTTGTGGCCGAAAGTCTTTATGCAAAATAGTAAATTAAATTAATATAGGGTGACCAGATTTTCCAACTTAAAAACTGTGACAAAATTTGTGAATATGCCGAATTTTGACTGTTTTTTCCCATGCTGAATGGTAAAACTGTTAATATCTCATGACATGCACCAATCCCCATTGAGCTGCTAGAATTTAGGTTTTCACTTGGTTATACTTGGTATCTAACATTCACATGGGCCAAAAACTATTATTTTCAAGTGAACTGTGTTATTTTGAGGACTACACTGACCAAAAATCAGGACAGGAGGGACAGAGACTGAGTAAAACTGGGACAAATCATTGGTTTTGGAGAAATGTATTGGGACATGGAACAAAAGACTCAAAACTGGGACTGTCCCGGGTAAACTGGGACATCTGGTCACCCTAAATTAATAGTAAGTTCATTATTGATAATTTATGATAATTAATAAAAATACGTTTTTCATGTCATTAAATTTTAACAAACCAATGAAATTATTAATTGTATTTGTGCACTTACTTAATCTCCTTGTGTTCATCTTTATCATTGACTTTGTTTCTAAAGCGTTGAACAAGTCAAGCTGGATTGGATTAAAAGGCCCTATACCTGATTTTCTGTTTATAGACAGTGAAAGAAAGAGTTGTTGTGGGCCAGAAAGAGGAGGTACATAGTGAGTGCAAACTGGAAAATAGCATACAGCTTTATTTACTAACTTCCCAATTCTTCACAGAGATGAAAAGGCTATACAATAGGTGCACATCACACAAAGATCTTTTTATCACAAATGTCTGCATTGACAATTTTGAGAAGAAGAAAAACAATATAATGTCTTTGATTAGCACCATTAATTTTGAGATGGAAATGTTAAGTCAAGAGGAAGCAATAAGAAATTGAATGAATAATTGCACTCTGGTTTTCGAGAAACATTAAAGAATGTGACACTGTCTAACATTTGTGGAAGAAGACACAGTGCAGCCCGCAGCTGGCCACTCTCAGTATGCCAAGGAACAGATGTTGTGCAACTTCCTGTTTAGAGCAAAGACTTTTGCCCCGCCCACTTTCTCACTCTGCATTTGATCTGCAGCAGCAAAAATGTATCAGGGCCTCCCTCTCTCTGTGGGAGAGAGGGAGGCCCTGATACATTTTGATGTGTGAGATTCATTAGCCAGAATGAAAGGCAGCTTTCTGACATTACAGTTTTTCTCTATTGGTTTGGCTCATTTCTTGAAACAGAAATTACATTCTTAAAACTCTAAGATCATTTGGCAAAACAGTCTTACAGTTCAGCACAACACTATAGCTCACTTGCAAAAGATCATATCTCTCCCAAAACCGTTCACTCATGCTTCAAAACTAAATTTCCTTCTCATTTAAACAGTCAATGCCCTGAAAATGGCAAAGATCCTTCTCAATTGCTTTGGCTCATTTCTTAAACAGACCAGACGTTCTCAACACTCTTGGTGCTTTTGCCAAAATAACGTGGATGGTTCGGCACAACACCATGGTTCACCTGCAAAAGCTCATACCTCTCCCAAAACACTTCACTCATGTGTCAAAACTAAATTTCCTTCTCATTTTAACACTCAGTGCCCCGAAAATGCTTTGTCCCTTTGGCATTGTGTAAGCGCTGCAAGTGTAAATGTTTAGATGTTGTGTCACTATGGCAGAGGACCATTGAAATTAGGGATGGGACGATACACTTAAACTCACAATACGATGCACCTCGATATGTCAGAGTCACGAAACGATACGTCACGATACGATATCAAAAAAGAAAAAAATATTACTGTATATTATAATAACAACTTGTTTATTTTTGTTTCAGTTGAACACAGGGAAACACAAAGCCTAACAGGCCAAACACAACAAGAACACTCCCTTAGTGCTGCTCTAACCCGAGGTTAATGTATCTCAGGACTGGTTCTTCTTAAAAAAACTAACATATCATTCCTGTGACCTGACGTGACGACGCACTGCACCATTCCCCGGATATATATATATATTTTTCATTTAATAATAATAATAATAATACATCGAACTTGTATAGCGCTTTTTGGACACTCAAAGACGCTTTACATGGAAAAAAAATAAAATAAAAAATTCGTGATCCATTTTTTTTTTACTCGATGCGTTTCGTCACGTTTTGTATCGCGATATTTCGCCAAACGATATTTCGTCCCATACCTAATTGAAATGTCCCTCATGTCCACCTTTCAGTCTTAGCCCAGTACTTCATTGACAATGGTTACTGTAACTTTTTTTGTCTAGCTAACAGAATACAATTGTGTATAAAACTAAAAAAAAAACAACAACAAAGAAATAGGATTTGAGGGTAAGAGTCGCCTCCAAGGTTTGACATCACACATTGCACTCATACTGCCAAGGAAATTGTAACCATTATCATTCACACAAATAAAGTAACTTCCATACATCAGAGTAAAAAGAAAATGTATTCAGCATAACATACTGTAAGTTCTAGTTTCACATGACTGTTACTGTAATTGCTGTAATAAATGTATCAAATGTTCCAAGGGATTCATATATGGTATTCATGGTATTGTGTTCTTGACTAATTTTGACAATTGAACAGACTATTGTGCATGTGACGACTTATACAATGAAATGACGCTGACACGTTTTGGAGCGAACAACCATTAGACTGAGAATCAACAATCAGTTTAGATCAACAGGATCTATTCACTTGGAAATTGTGCTAATTGTCGGCTACATGTACTTAATCATTTGTAAAGATGTACTGAAACATTGAGACATGGACTTAGACGTTTGCAATTTGATGAAATTAATGAGAAAGTCAATTCTGTTGTGAACAATTGACAAGTGGTTTGGAGATGTTGTTTTGAGAATGTAATTTCTGTTTCAAGAAATGAGCCAAACCAATGGAGAAAAACTGTAATATATGTAGGCAAGTTTAACAGTTTAGTCTAATAGGTACATGTTGTACTGTGCTGAATGTGAGGTAAGTTTGTCTACAATGTCCATGTCCTTGTAACACCTTGCATTTGTTTAAAGGCGGCATCAGATTCAAGGATAGCTTCAGGCTCACTGTAGCCATAGCAAAAGACAAAAGATTATCAATATGTGGTCCGGGAAACAGTGCTGGAACTCAGCCATTTTTTCTAGTCACACAATGAAGGTTAATGCTAGTAAATCAAGATTTTTGCCATTTTATGGTTGGAGAAAGCACTTGAATGATACTGCAGGCAAACACAACTTTACACATGACTTTCATAAATACTAAGCCCTTACTTCATAACACATGTTCTGAGTCAAAGCTGTTATTGAACCCAATAAAGTTCTGGCTACAGCATGTGAGTGGTCAGCAGGTGGGATACAGCTACAATGTCTTGTGAAATGTTGTGTTTATGTGCGTGGATATCCGCCAACGTGTTCAATAAACGACGCATAAATTCTCCCAGGGCAGTACAGAGGAGACTATCCCTATATGACCCACTTCAATCGGCTGCTGTGTCTCTAACTCACGTGTCTTTAATGAACTGCTATCAAGATAACAACAAAAAGAGCAAGGCAGAGAACTGTAATCTTTACAAAAATCACTTTTAGAAACGTGAGCATGTTTACCCAGACAATCCTATAATGATTTTAGTCTATATGTGTACAAGAATGCATGCCTCCATTTAAGAGCAAACAAAGAGACAGTGACAGCCACCTTTGACCACCGGCGTTGCAAATCAAAGGTCGTCTATTGCCAAACTCCCCCTGATCCAACTGCAAGAGAGTTTCTGTCTGCAGCCCACAGTTATAATGATCAGTCCCAGGAAATACTGCACTGCAAGTACAAACAGCAAGGTGAATGGGATTGCCAACACAATGACATCGCAGTAACGGAAACAGTAAAAGTCAAAGTGGCCTTAAGGGACATGTGTGTATTTAGAGCCGCGCAATCAGTCATAATCAAATCCAAATCTCGATATAAAGGTTAATAATTACAAAATCGCAAAGGCCGCAAGTATTTAGGCGGTAGAATATCCCTTTCAAATAACAAAATCCATAAGGTCTTATTACGTATAAGGCCCGTAAACCCTGACAGTTTTGACCTCTACTATACAAACAAGCTCTGAAATGCATGGGATTCATGTGCTAGAATAGAAGTCTTTCGTCAAGATGTTAATGCTCCAAAACATAAAACACAAATTGCAATCACAATACTTGTGAGAATTTAGCCTGTCTTGTTTATTTTGGAAGAAAATTGCATAAATAAATATATATATACATTTATTTATTTTTAAATTACAAAAAAAATAAACTTGTGAGAAAATGCAAATTAGTAATTAATATTTATTTTGCACTATCACCCAGAATTAAATGTCCCATGAGAAAAACAAAAAATCAAACTTTACTTGGTAAAGCTGGAAAAACTAGGACAGTAAATAAAAATATAAAAATAAAATGTGGAACAAATTAGCCAAAGCCAAATGCCTCACGGTGATCTGCTGATTAACAGGTTTTAAGGAACACCACAGACCACAAAAGCCTGTAAATCCCTAACTCTTAATTACTGGGCATTGGCTACAAGGAGCACTCCACTGTGGTGTAATGCAATAAACTCATGGCCCACTAACTAATAATATCACCTGTCTAGAGACCAGTGCCTGTATAGTAGACTGTGGATTTAATGATCATATTATGCAGTACATTTTGTAAGATAAAGACAATTATGTTTGTCAATTTATTTAGTATAATTTCATATAATAAAGTTTGGCTTCTCTGCACATAGCGAGAGATATCCTGCAGAGCTCAGATGTGCTCAACATGTCATTAGCAAATCTCGTCTGGAGCGAACAAAGCGCTGGCTCCGATCACTCAATTAGAAAATAAATACATGAGTAAAAACACAAGAGAGACAAATCATCTCACTATGAACACTCATTTCCGTGGCAAATGAGGTTGATGTCTGATCAATTGTGTCAGTAAATCCTCTTAACAGTGGGTAAGTATCTGCGGCTCAGCAGGCCAGCTGTCAAGAAGGTGGGAGACCGCGGAGGGGGGCAGCTCAGCCTGGCACAGAGCACAAACGAGTGGATGAATGGATGGATGTGTGGCAGGCTCTAAAACAGGTTAGCTCCCAATCACTTCTATTATCAAAGCAACCCAAATCCTTATCTCTGCAAATACTCAAAACATTGGATAATAAATGCTTTTTGACAATGGCGTGATTTAGGAATAATGATTACATACTCACACTGAGTAAACAAGGTGCTGTTGATACAAACTTTGTGCACTTACAGGCGATCTGTCTTTTGTTAGAACAAGTTTGGGCTAAAAATGAACATGCTTTCTGCTAAATATGCTTCTGAATCTTTCCAAAAATCAACTCATCAGTATTGCAGGATAACAAAACAGTACACAAAAATGTTGTGTATCTTCTGAAGGAAGTTCACAGCCAGTCTGTAACTGTTATGTGCTGGGGTGGAAGTTTAAAAAGCATTGTTTCTGTTGTCTGTATGTATGGTTGAAACAGATGGACTTGCTGTAGTTGATGACTATATTTGACCCGTATCATTCACATCCGGATTTAATATTTTTCCCCATGTCCTTATATATAGACTATAATGCATGATTGTCTCATATTGTCACATGATGTTTAACTTTGCACAAGAGCTTGGGTCCTTGCTCTGCCTCTGACCCCGTGTTTAGGCCTGCAGTGAACTCACCATTAACCTCAAACATGCTCAAACATACAAACATACTTCCTCTTGTTTTCCTCTGTTCGAAGCCATTTCCAGGCAAGGTAATGAAAATAAATATTTCCCCTACAACCACCTTACATGCTTCACAAACACAAACCAGACTGTGTGCTGTTTAGAGTGGATCGATGAGGATCCCAGGCCAGAGACCATGACGAGATAAAAACTGTTTAGCAAGTGATAAAAAATGGAACTTAAACAGAAAGAGAACATAAGTCTGGGTGCAGAGACAGAACAGGCTGACCAGACAAACAAGTCCGGCCCCTGGGCAAACCCTCCCCTGCCCTTGTGACTTTGATGATGAGGTAACTGATGCTTCCACGAAACAGTCAGCCTCTTTCTAGGTTACAGAAGCAATTGCAGAGCTTGTGGTAAAGAGGTCTCCTGACTGCTCTAGACCATAAAACCACCGTTAGCACAAGAACAACTGTAAAAACAATTTGAGGCTGCGTTTAAGGAAGATTAAGGTTTGAAAAGACTGTCACTGCTGGTTTCACTCATATCCTGAATTAAGTTCAAGTGGATGTTGATGCAGTAGTAGACGATAAGACAGTAAATGTTATGATAATAGCTAATCTATTACGACTGCTCAGCTGGAGATTGTAGCATTTCTCTTTAAACAAGATAGCACAGCTAGTGCAGTCCAAAATAAAGAATATGACAGAATTACATTAAAAAAGGCAGTTGCTCACTTAAAAGTCCTAGTAAAAACTTAGCCAAAGAGTGCATAGGGATTAGAGGAATTATGATCATGCATCTGTGCAAGGCAAGCTTTTAGCGCTTCTCTTCAATGAAAAGCTACAGAGCACGAGCGTCAGATCTATTCAGTGAGTGTGCAAACTCCAATGTGCTATAATATAGTCTTGTATTTTTTCTCTCTCAGCAACAGAGAAGTGTACTCACAGTGGCCGTAGCCTCTGTCCCTCCCGGGGCTTCCTCCAGTTGTAGGTGATGCCGCCGGGTGCCACATGCCTCAAATCTGTGGCACTGGCGAGATGCCTGTCACACCAACCCAGAGTTGAGCCTGTGTGCACTTGGCAAACTGTCAAACTAAAATGAAACAGGTATGCTCTTTGCTCCTGTCATCTACATCAGACAAGCTGAACTAGGATCACAGTGCACACAGAGGGGGCGGGGCCACATAGAGCAGAGAGGCGGAGTCAGGGCTGGTTATAGGATTACTCAGATTATCCCTCGCACAGATCAATCCGACAGGCGCTGTTAGTCTGCGACTGTAGCACAAATCAGATCTAGGCTGCCCCCTCGCCATGTGCCTCCTCCGAGGGAGTGACTGCAACTATCTGTACCACACACCTGTTACACGAGCGCGAGCTGACATTAAAGTCACGAGCGCAAGGCCACAAGTCAGTGCATGGCATAGAATGCTCAGCTACTTAGAAAAGATATTGATGAAACAGCATTTCTGTGGGTTTGACATACAATAGGTTAGATTATAATAGATTAAACTAAAATTATCAATTCATTTTCAATTTGACAAACTTATTTTTTGTTTGTAAATAAAATGTATCAGGTATAGAAAACTGTTATAAATGTATTCAGTATCAATTTCAATATTTACAAAGGGTTGCTCAACTTTTGCCAAAGTCCACAATCTATATGTGAACAAACAAAACATGTTCACATCCATGCAGTGTAGCTATGTGATCATTGTAACCTCTGTGCACACTGTTTGCTTTCTAAAGAGTAAAACGGCATACCAGGAAGTATAGAATTGTGTTTTGCGGTGGTCAAGCAAACACTGCATATAGCGGTCCATAGTTAAGCACATTAAAGGTACTCAAACAATGCACGCCAAAGCTACTGGGAACCAAAATAAACAATGCAATCTCAGTCACATGCTTGGAAATAAAAACAGCCATTGAGTAGTGCTGCAGGGACAGTGTGCCAGAAACACATTGGCTGATCCAGGTTGAGCTCTTGTGTTACTAATATTTCCTTCAACTTGATCCAATAACACTGACAAAGTTGTGCAGCTGCCCCTTTTAATTTACGCTGCCAGCCTATCAAATGATGTTTTACCCTTTCAAACAGACAGCACTTAAACTTGAGACGCCTTGTGGAGCTATTTTCCTGACATGACTCAACAAGGCTTCTTGGCCAATGCACCTACATGAGGCCAGCTCAAATGTCCACGCTGCTCTTGAAGGACAGCCACCAGTAACAGGAGCCCCGGCGTGACTGTCAGCTGGCCTATACAGTACTGATCGCCACTACAGCACTAGAGAGACAGGGACAAAATCTCACAGGGAAGAGTGAATGATACAGTTCATATCAAACGTTACTTACTTAACCTCTTAACCCCCGCCTTAACCGAGCACATTTTCTACAGTTCGGCATTACCCAAATCCATGAGGTCACAGCCTAAAGGCCAGTTTAACGCCTCATTTGCCTGTTTTGCTGTGTTTTTGTTGCTCTTTTGATGCTTTTTTTTTTTGGGCTATGTTTTCATCCTTATTTACGCCTAGTTTTTACGCCTTATTTATGCCTTTTTTCTTTACAAACAATGACACAGTCGCTGAGTTGTGCCTGTAACTTTCCTACTGCAATATCCTATTCACAAAGATGAGATTTCAAGCATGTTTTACAACTTTCATGGAGAAAACATACGTATTATATATTCGTAAGGGCGTTTTGGGGATTGAAAGCACTGGTTGAATCCTCCCATAGAGACTGTTTTTTCCACATGTTGCACATATGTTGTAATTGCGTTATGACCAATTACTTGTCTGTATACATCCCTTAACTAAAGCGGTGACGCAGCCCGAGGGCCTCGCAAGGCTCTGCACTTGATTAAAGCTGCAAGTAAATCAAGGCTCTGACCTTCTTCACTAATGACTCATTACTGACAATTAGCCCACAGAACAACCTCGTTTTATCCCTCAGTCACACACACGCACACACACACACACACACACACACACACACATACACACACACACGACCCCAACAGACATGTGGTGTAGGTACAGGCACAATTACTACGGTAACTCCAACTTGTCCTAGTTTAAAGACAGAGAGATATGACTCCTCTTTTATTCGTTTTGCTTTATTTGGGAGGAACCCATGCTTGACCACATACCCCCTTCTGACAGGATCCAGGAAGTATTCTTGGATCCGCCATGGGAGTATTCTGGTAACTGTTTAGGTCTGTTGTCTTCCCCCCCAATTCCTTCACACCAGTCCAAAAGTGTTCCTGTAACTCTGGATTTACAAATTAAAGAGTCCTAGTCCTGGATACCACTTGGTTACTAGGTTGCATTGGCGTTGCAAGATCATCACATTCTAGGGTCAATATTTGTTTAATTTTTAGGAAGAGGATATCAGAACTGCCTTTTAACAGTCTTTATGCAGATGTTTTAATACCATGGCAATTTACAGCCTTTCTCCACGTGAAACAAAACCCGAGATGAACAAAGTTGATTTTTCCACTAAATTATATAATGTAGAGTCATTACTCACATCACGATGATTATGGTTAATGTGGTTCAACGATTTTCAGGTTGTGTACTTACTTAGTATTTATTCCATATAATCATAATTCCTGATAGTGCAAACTTGGTAGATAGTTGTAAATGAATGTGCATCTCTACACCTAAACAACTGAGGTGACTTGGTGTGAAACGGTTGAAATCCCTGCACTGTGAAACTCCTTAAAAAGTGAGGCTCCTGTTCTTTGCATTGTGTGCTAATGTCTATAGAATCCTTACGTCAACACGACCTGCACCAAGTCCCTTTCTCTACCTGTGTGGTTTACGTCTTTCTGTGAGTGAGAGAGAGAGAAGCCCTGGCGGTGGGGGATGCTCTCCCTGTTCGTGACAATCGTCAGCAGGAGAGCAGGTCTAATGCTGTCGGGATTTCACAGTCAAACAGTTCCACCCACATTCTTCAAGTCACATGATATCACCGCCGCTATAGGAAGAAGAAGAAGCAGGCAAATCAACAAATGTGAGGTCCGGGTGACTAACTTGGGTGTGCATCCATCCATCTTTGCTCCTGAGTGAGTAAAAAGGTGACTCATTGACCCCTGCTACGCCGCGGGTTCACGTCAACTAGCGTGACCCCTTTCCCTGAGCAACCCCCCTTCTACTCCCTCTTTTTGGCTTCAATTACTTGCCTTTCTATTGCGACTTCCCTCATTTGGTTGTCAGTGTGTCTAGAATCACTTCCACTGATGGAAAATTAAAAATGCTGAAGTTGTCGAGAGAGAAATTGCTGATTCCACTCAACGAAGCCCGAAGCCACACTGCAACAGCCCTACTCACAGCACACACAAGCCTGGATCAAGAAACAATGTGCACCTAATCAGCAGCATTTGTTGACATTATTAGCCTTTGCAACCCATTTTGATTCATTCAGAGCCATCATACTCTCAAAATAATGACTGGTGTGAATGGCCCTCTGTTAGTACATGTTTATTATATGTATTGCTCATTCAAAACAAGTAATAAATTACACATTTCAGGCCCGAAGGCTGAGATCTCTTGGCTTTTCCCAACAATCATCTTGAAAAATTAGTTGGCTTTGTATAATAGCATTCTTTGGTAATGACCAGTAATTACACAATTATTTGTAGAAAATATGCTTCATGATTTCAAAAATTATGTTAAAACTTTACGGATCTGTTTTAGGCGTTCAAAACAGCATAACTGGAGTATTTTAACTATGTTCGGTATCCTCTGATCAGGGCAAACGTCTAACGAGAAGCACTTATATGCCCTTTACTGTATTCAAATCTGGTCACATGAAGAAGCACTGCCTTGCTTCTGCAGCGAGTGTTCCTGTCCACACTCTCTTCCCAGATGTCTCCATCATCCTCCTGGGAGCTCCCTTCATTATGGAAACAATCTTCAGCGCTCTCCAAATGGTGCCACTGATATCCGTGATAATACAAATGGGCCGCACAATTTTGTCTTCAAAGGCTCATTTCATCTGTTTGCTTGCATAGTCACTCCATTATTGCCATTCAGTGATGACAGTGGTTTAGGAGCAGATCTTTTACAGCAGTGTCTTTCGGAGAGGGGGAAAGACAAAACATCACATGATAAATTGGAGCACAGTCTCTGACTCAGAGAGGCTCCAATACTATAGATTTATGACCAAGTTAAGTTACCTGTTATCTTCAATGTTAATGGTACAGTCAGCTTTGAGCTTTCATTGTTGCAAATTGGACTATGTCTCTAGTGATTTCTGTTTGGACTGTCAATCGTCAAAGTTGTCAGACAACGTGCAAAGTCTGAAATCACACCAGGTCGGCTGTCACGTTTACTGTACGCAGCGCTGATGATCTGGGTGCGTCTTTTTTTCACTGCTGCTGCTTAGGGTTAGAGTAAACTTGTTTAGCAGAAAGATCCGCCATTCCTTCCCTGTTGTCGCTTACAGTCCTCACAAGATCAGACGACGATTGTAGACCAATAAATTGTCTTTCAGTGGCAAACAGTTTAGCATGAGTCGCGCGACCAGCCCCATAAATTACATAAGCGCAATTAAAGTGCCAACCTCTGACCTTGGCTGACCGGTCCGCCACAACCAAGATCACCTGACTTTGGTGGGTTGTTTGGCGCTGAACTTAGTTCAACTTGCCCTGCATCAAAACGGGCACTACAGAAGAAATTAAAGTCTCTAAGAAGCAGCAACAACATTTAGCAAACGCACAGTGCTTAAAGTCTCCTCGATAGCACTCGCTCGCTCACGGGACAGAGAAGACGCCATGAAAACGCACTTTGCTCATAAACATACAGCGCTCGAACGGGACCACGCGCAACACGACTCAGAGCCGCCGCTACTTACTGAGATGCAAATACGGATCATTACTGTCCATATTGTGTGAGTCGTTGTGTCGATTTCCTCGATTCGCTGCAGCTCCGCATCCCAGCGCATTCCTCTCCCAGTCCGACTGAACTCTCTGCAAGGCGGCTCTACACAGGGGCCCAGCGAGGGGGGGCGGCCGAGCCGGGCTTCTTCCAATGACAACAGTGGTCGATATCAAGCTCCAACACGATTGAGGAAAAACATATCGTCGGCACTCTGTTGCTTCTGTTTCATTGTAGAAAGGAACGGTAGACTAAAAGGTTTGCACAGACTGTAAAAGACCCAAATGTTATAAGTTTGCCAGGCGGAGTTTTCAAAGCCATAGCAAAGACTACAGACTATCTTAGTGGACTATTGCATTTTGTGGGGAAAGTTTGGGTGCAGATCTAACTCTAATTCACTGTCAAATGAACTGAAATAAGTAAACAACATAGACAGACAAAGGATAGTGGGGCGTGCATTGTGTTTGTACTGCTGATAATCTAAAATGGGAAAATCTCAGAATTAATCAAATTTAAGAAGTAGCTCCATATTTAAAGTAACCAAGTTATAGGCGAGAATTGCCCATTGTATTTATTATGACTTATTATTTACCATAATACGTGTGTCATAACCCCATTTTGAACCAGTCTCCCAGTCTACAGCTCTGTCAGTGTTTTTACCTCGTGCTGGCTGTTCTCCTGGTCTGTGTACCCCCCGGAGTCCCCCCACACCCCTCTTGTGCGCGCGGGGTCATATAGGGGTGAAGCTGCCGGTACCTCAGAAGGTTATTCAGGAGTCAAGCCTGTTCTGAGGTATTCACTGCGTTGAACTGCGGCGCGACCAGACGCTCCGTCAACGCCGGGCTGCTGACCACTCACGCCCCGCTAATGGGACAGGGACCCCGGCCCCACAGTCCATGTAACAGCGTCCTATAAAAGAGCACAGGAGGATGCTAACCAAGATGAATGGCGGGTTTTTTTCTCAGCTCATTCTGTCCTAATCAAGGCTTTTCATTTGTTATGGCCTTGCGCCAGCCCCTCCGCAGCAGCCTCCATTAGGCCCACATCACGTATAAATTCATTAAAGTCACAGGGAGACATTATGATCGCCATTTATCACATGTCTCTTTGTGTGTCCTAATGGTGGCACATGGTTCAAGGCATTGAGATGATTTGGAAGCCTTTTTGTTCACAGCAGTGCTGCATTATGGGAGTAACGTGGGAACTGGAAGTGTGTTTGTGTGAACAGTGCACACTTCCAATTTCAAAATATTCTAGATCTTTTAGTTTTGTCAGAGTATGAAGACACAGTATAGGACACAGCTAAAGGTAATGTGCTTTAACTGGTTGGAAAAGGGCACAACTAGTGACCTTGGGCCTTGTGATGACACAAGCGCCTGTTTCACCATCGGCATATGTGAACATGCTATTCCTCATTTAAAAGCCAAGCAGCTTTAACTACTGGAGGCCAGCACTAGCAGTAAATAGGAATTGACTGGGGACAGGTGGTGGGATTGTAGGAGAGTCCCTTTGTTTATTCCCAAATTTGCTTTAGACAAAGGAACCAGCAACCCTAAATGTGGGGCTAATTCTGATTTATGAAAGGACTGGACATAAATAAGATTAGACTTCATTGGCTACCACTCGTTTTTGAGCAGGCACACTTGATATATGCACATGTTATTTCACTCTGATGCTAGTCATATTTTGATTATTTTCATGTCGATGTTAATTTTTCCTGTAATAATTATACTCATTATTCATACTTGCCTGACACGAAACACTCATCTTTAAAGCATTTGCTCACATTTCATTAACCAAATATTCACAATTTCACAATTCCAATGGGAAAAGCCCAACAGCTTATAATGAGGATCTCCAACCAGTAGCTCTCCAGCCCTTTCTTGGTCACTCACCCAAGGCTTTCAGCATTTCAACGCACTGGATAAGTCACATTTTAGATACAAATTATTGTAATTTTGGTTGAAATAGCATAATTATACTTGTCTCGTTGATGCATAAGTAGCTATCTGTCGCTTTTGTTACATGCAAGTAGTTCATCAAAAGGTTGGAGACTCCTGGCTTATAGTTAACACAAGTGCTTTGTCTTTCAGGTAATGTGTGTGCTCAGATAGAAGAGTGTGTTTGGTCAAAACATACTGTATGATGCGATTGATAAAGGCACAAAACATTTTTAGTATTAATTGTGAGTTAAAGCTTTAACTTTGACAGCCCTAATGTAAACATGAACTACTTTTACAACAAGTACAATGTTTTTGTTGCTAATTGTGAATACATTGTTTCAACTGTTATGTAGAGGATATAAATAGGTCATATTTACAAAACATTTACAAAACAATCTTACATACCCTACATCACTAAGCTAATATCTATGAATAATGCTGTTTTGGTGCATCCATACATCCTCATGTGACCCTCAGACCCCCACAGCAACACATACAACCAGTTAATGAAACAACTCTTTACACAAATCCTCTTGTGTTCACACCATTTCCAACAAACCATACTTAATCACAAACCCAACTAAAAGGCCATAATTTCCTCAAATTTCCCCCTAACAGTATATCTAACACTCGCACACACATAGATCCTTTAGGCATCCCTCCACATTTTCCACCTCTGGAGTCTGTCGTTGGCTCCCGGATGGTGGCTGTGGCTGGCCGTCCTGGGAGATAGCTTTTTCCATCTGCCTCTTCTGTCATTACAACCAGTCCCCGGCGCTTTATGCGGGACGACCCCACCTCCACTACAGCACCACCGTCACAGAGGCTCTCCGTTCCCCGACACCCCCTGCCCCTTGCTCCCTATACATAAGCCTGCGATGATAAGTGTCCCGGGTCTTTGTGTCTGCCTGGATAAGACAATGCCACACAGAGCTACAGAACATCATCCATCTCATAGGCCATCAATCTGACACACAAAGGATGAAATGTAGCTCAAACAGACCTTTGAGGGGGGGCTTCTCCAACATATAAGGTTAGCCCCGCACAATTGTTCGCACATACATAGCCAGTTTTAAATACGTTGCAATATTGTATGGTAAAATACCAGTCAAAAACAAGCTGCCATCAAAGGACATTTTAATTTAAACCTTGAAGCCATGTGACGTGACGCAGTAGTTCAGCCAATAAACAAGGTAGAAAGAAAGAGAGAGAAAAAGAAATACAGAGCATGAATTTCTTTACAGAGGTTTTTATTGGTGGAAAAAAAATACCTCCTCGGACCTGACTCGTAGCTTTTCTGGGAGCTGGAGATTTTGCTTTTTAATTACACTTAACTAAATGAGGCCTTCATCCAAATAATTATAAGAGCATGTTATTTAGCGTGTATATCCTCATTTTGGGACCATTTAGTTTCTATTGCGACAAAGCAACATATAACCAGGAAAATTAAATTATGTAGTGCAGCTTTAAAAGTGCCAAAAATAATAATACATACAAATTAACCGTGTTTATGTTTTTCTCTAATGGCCTTTCACCTCCGGGAGTCATTTACTAAGCGTTTGTGCAAAATGAGTAGCATGTACTAAAGTGGATCAGCAGCAGATTAATTTGTGCATTTTTTTAATTATTATTATTATTATTTTGGATGTTATAAACTGAAATAATAAAGTATATAAAATAATCTCATGTTTATATTATTTCAAGAAGTACAAACGAGAGCATTAGCTGCATCACATTATTATTGTACTATTTAAAGACTGTGATGCACGTATCCAATTAAACTCATCTTGTGAGTTGTGAGATATCAGGTAGGCTAAACCTTTTAATCTTCTGACTCGGAGAAGCTTTAGGCACAATCCATATGATAAGTCTTAAACTGTAATTACCTAAGCAAGTCCTTGTGATCACAACACTTCAATCAATAATGATAAATGTGTGTTGAATTTATACTTTGAAAACTTGATGCACAGTTCATGAAGAATTATATTATATTATATCACCACAGTATGATCACTTTATACAGAGTCTACTTTTGTTGATTGATGTGACTGTGTGCCAAGTTTGACATTACATTCCCATTCCATTATTGATGTGGAGGGCATATCTGGCACCCCCTTATCCCAGCTGTCTAGTACTACAAGCTATTTAATTGTGACTGTGTTGTCCACCCGTGTGATGTGTGTAACCCGTAATCCATTCCATTGTTGAATGGGAGCAGTTTATGCCCCTCTCCCCCAGCAGTCGATTGTGACTGGGTGGTAAGACTGTGTGCCAAGTTTATTGTAAGTAACCCATATCCACCCCCTGTATAGTCCTACAAGCACTAGACATTGTGCCAAGTTTGACATCTGACATGTGTAGCCAGCAGGCTGGTTCTACAGGTTGTGGACAGCCGTCAGGGTGAGTGTCACCTCTCTGTGCCTGAAGAGCAGCATCAGTCTTTCAGAGAATCAACAGACCAGGCTGAGGTTAATCCCGGACGCCCTAAAATGCTCATGAAGGATTAAGTCAATAGCACACCTGCTACTACTGATTTTTAGCACACCATCATGTCATCTACACCATAACTATATAGACTCGCTTTAACTTACCCTTTTCCTTAGATTTAATGCAGAATTTATATTTCATATAATTTTGGGATCAATGTTCTCTGAAGTTATAGGGACTAAAACAGAAAACACGGTTAAAGATCTGTCTCTCTATTTATGAAAGTTTACCGCATGCCAACGTGTCAACGATAAGAAGTCACAGATCTACTTTTTTATGGCCCACACAGACCATCAACATATCTGATTTGGTAATTACAGAAAACACGATTTATGTTGGGTGACTGCAGGATACTAGGGATAGCACGACGCCTTCTGGTCAAAACGGGCATTGCTGGTAATTTGACTTGTTAGGACCTCGGTGGCACCCGTAGACTTACGGTAAAGTCAGACGTGTATCTTTGAACAGGAAGTTTGCACCAAAACATAACATCGCATGGACTATGGATGACAGCAGATGAAGAACATAGTTAAATCTCCTCATATTTTTACATCACGCAAATGAATTTAATAGCGAATGGCGTCTGTTACCATGTCCGATTTAGAAAATCCACAACATTGTCCTCTAATGGATAACGAGACGGGTATCATCTCAATCGACCAAGGAGGCGAGTGGGGTGAGTGCTCGCTATTCTAGAAGGATCTACGTGAGATAAAAGCGTTTTTACGATCAAGTAACTCCAGAAGGTACCTTTGCACAAAGAACATTATGGTCAACCACTGTGAGGCCTTTCATAAAATACTTGTAATTCGTGTCTCGCACGGATTTGACCATTTAGCATGTTAGCCGCCTCCCCCGTGATGGAGGATGATGTAACATGATGCCAAATGTTAAAATGAGACATATAACAATTAATTAAAATCTCAAAAATAATTGAAATGTTCTATTAAGACGCATTGTGTTTGTTTGTTTGTTTGTTTACTTCAAACTGTAATGCCTCACATATAACTGAGAAAATAAGCATCCTTGATTGGTGCTTTAGTAATAGGCAGACTATTAAGAATAATACGGATAATGTAGCAATAATAATATATATTATCCATTCACAGACATCACTCTCTTTGATGAACTTGAAAACCTGGGAGATGCAGATGCGTTGCTGGAAGCTCTGGAGCATGCAGGCTTTGTGAGTTACTCATTTCCCTTTTACGCAAATTACAAAATAGGGCTTTGATGAAGTTCAGTTCTCATGTGAAAAAAGGTACACCTGTCAGGTGGGGGAAATGTTTCTGTACCGGTCTTTCTGGGGTCACAGAAAGCTGTTATGTAATTAACAGGTTGTTCATTAATGTGTTAAATAGTTATGATCATGTTCACTTTTTCATTAAGTGTATATTCTCTGATGTTCTTAAAAACTAATAAAATCAAGTAACAATGTTCATATTTAAGCCACACCACTTCCAATCTTTTTATTCTTAATACAAGTCAATAACATGTCTGTTAAAGGCCAATGATGGACCTAACCTTGATTTCGATATTGACATTTCTCCATGGAACGAAGTGGACGCACAGAGCAGCTGCACAGGTACAACAACAGCGCCTATTTTCTAAATAATACTTGTAATATGTATAGATACTCAGCTTCTGTGTCAATATAATCTCCATCTATGAAAAAAGGGTGGGGAAAAATATCTATTTAGTCATTAAGAAGCTAAGAAGAAACACCCAGTTGTTTCATTTGCTACTTAAAGAGGGCCTGTGTTTGCCAAATAAATATGTATATCTCGTTGTGTGTCCTTGTGGCTCCAGATGGTGAGGTGACTGTGGACTCTCTGTCACCCGCCCACACCTTGAGTTCGCTCCCTTCTCCCTCCTCGGTGGAAGCTCTGTCCCCGTACTCCTTACATGTAAGTCACTGCTTTCAACACGTCTCATTCACAACTTCTGCGTTTGTATCACCTTGTTTGATGCACACAAGACCCTCGACCATATGGTGAGATCAGCAGCTGTTCAATGGAGGATCACACTTAAAGCACTTAATGACAAAATCCTTAAACACCTTGTCAAATTAATACGTTGCTGTCCATCTGTAGTATGGACGGATCCCTTTTACCAAAAGGTGCTGACAACCTGAGACAAATTAGCATAATTTAGGAGGCAGATGTTTTAACTGTCAAAACAAGGACAAGGGTTGCGCTGTTATCTAGTCTTTATATAGCTTTGCCAAAAGTTACTTCAAGGACATTTTTTACATATTTTTGAGCAGAAAGATATGTAAATATTACACTATAAAAGCTTACACATGACTGAAACCTTTGATTCGGGTCAATGAAGCTGTAACCCATAAGAAAAAAAAGGGATTCATAAAAGTAAATAATATGTCTGTATTTTCTGTTAATGTTGAATTTTCAGGATGAAGCCCATTCTCCACAATCGCAGCCTTCCCCTGCGTCAGTTTGCTCAGAGTCCAGTGGGTTTTCTGAGGCCATCACCCCGACGAAAAAAGCTCCAAAAAGAACCAGTCAGTCTCAGCGAGGTAAGCAGGTTCTCTCCTTATCAAAAGCAAATAGTAATATTCAAGGAACATAGTGAATCAGTAATCAGCAAAGTGTGTTTTAGTATGTTGAAATTATTGGAACATATCTAAATATGCTATCCCTATTTAGTATTATAAATTCCTTATTACTGTATGTGTGTGTGTGTTTTTTTTTTAACAGTCAAACCCTCCCAACCGCTTAAAAGGCCGATCCAGTGTGGCCCGAAAGTTTTAATCCAGCCCAAACCTGTGATGACAGCGGTGCCTTTGGCCCACACAGCAGCGGCCCTACAGGCGAACACGATCATTATCCAGCCACTGCAGACGACTTTGCTGCCCGCGGTCAAACCGGCTCCTATGAACATTCAACCAGCGCCACCAACAGGTCAGAACACACTCTCATTTCATTTTTATTGGTTCTTAAAAATAATTCATTTGTATTATTCTTAGTAAAAGATTTTAGATCTTAGTATTAAAGATTTTGAACATAAATTATGTTCAAAGCCTTGACATGGCCACTAGAGGGAGCTTTAAACCCAATTACGTTCACTCACTGCTTATCTTAATGCCCACGTGTTTCTTGCATTTTAAGAAAGTGTATGGTCTATTCGGTCTTTTATGTGATTGTGAGCAGTGCACAAAACTTACCACATGTGAGCATCTATCGTAACAGAGAAACCTTGTGTAAACTTTGTATTTTATGACATAACAAGTTGTCAGGATATAAGGTCATTCTAGGGCTGTGGTTTCTGTGTTCTTCAAGTTATTGCTGATGTTTTGTGGCCGCCTGGTTTACTAATCTGGTCCCCTGTGTGTGACGTCAGTAGCACTCAGGCCAACATAAATACTTCTGTCACTGCCTTGGTTCCCTGTGGGTGGAGTGTTTGACCTTTTTCAACTTGCATTTGAACTTGGATTTTCTTTTTTCTAGCAATTGCCAATTGGCGTATTGTCTTTTAGGGCCCTGAGAATTCATAGAAAGGGCAATCTCCTTCCCCCCCCCCAAGTAAACAGATGTTTCTGAGACGTTTCTTTTCTTTTCACCTTCACCCTAGTAAATTCTTCACGCAGGTGGTGAGTTTGGATGGAAGATAAAAAGAATCTGGTACCACCTTCATTCGTCAGTGTTGGTATGTCAACACAATTAGCCTTGGCAGGTCGTTTAGAGTTAGAGGTGAGTGCTGCTGGGTCATTCAGAGAGTTGGTTCCTGGCACTGAGTTTAACTGGAATGAGGTCGGTCTCCTCAAGGCGCACCTACGTTTCACATCATTTGTAAATCCTGACAACATTCTCTTCAGTAGTCTCTCCGACATTTGTCAAATTTAAATCTTTTCAATAATGATAATAAGCTCTCTGTGATATGGAACAGTATATCGTCATTATGTTGTTCATGAGAAAGTAGCAACTAATTTGGTTTATTTTGTGTTGCTCTAGTGCGGGGGGTCCTCGGCCACATGCAGCTACTTAACAAAAATGGCAGAGAGCTACAAATGCTTTGAAGACAGTTGTTTTGTGACTTGGTTAGAGTTCCTCCAAAAACAATGCATCTGAAATGTGGCTCATCAAGCGAATGGAGAAATTGAGAAAGGTCTTAAGAGCTGCTAGTCTCCTATATGTTACAGCGCAGAGGCAAACACATCTCAGGATAGGAATGTGGTAGTTTGGAGCATAGGTCACAATGGTAAAGATCTTTTGCACCTGTATTTTAAAAGCAGGAAAGTCTTGTTAAAGCCATGAGATCAATGCAGCTCTTCAAAGGTGAGTGAGGGTCTCTGAGCTGCTGCATCTGCTCCTGGTTGTTTCACAGCTAAAGTTGAGCACTGGATTAACTGGATTAAGCCTTTTTCAGATTCATATTCAAATAAAAAATGCCTCTCAACACTGTCAGTAAAACAAACTAACTTACCAACATAATAACAGCCGTGGTAATAATACAGGCAGCGTGAATATGATTGCAGTCTTGCATATCCCTGTAATAGAAGTGTGTTGTGCTGTGTCTCTCCTCAGGCCGCCCCATAGTGCTGTCTCAGGCGGGCCAGGTGCTGCAGATCCAGACCCCACAGACGCTCGCTGCCAATGTGGTCACCATGCCAACACTGGGTCCAGAAAGGCCCATCCGAGTTGCAGCTCCGCCAGTGGTCTCTGTCAGCCTCTGTGCTCCCTCCTCGGACGATGATGTGAGTCCTGCTGCTGCACACGTTACAATCACCTCCTTTAGTGTTTTTTGGGGTAATTATCCGCTGAGAGAAGTGTGAAATACTTTTTTATGGCTTAAAGGAATAGGCCACTGGTTTTACATACTGAGATATGTTCTTACCTGAGTTTAGACGAATTGATGCGTAACTGTCCGATCTTTGTGCGTGCGCTCAGTCACGCAAATAGGCCAAAGACGTTGTTAGCATTTAGCCTCTCCCAGCATATTCCTATAGCTCCAAACTGGGGTGAAGTTAGAAGCGTCCAAGCTCTTCCACGTTTTCCATATTTAAATACAGTTATGTGAAAAGTTACACGATCCAACTATAGTTACACAAAATTAAACATGTCGATTTTCTAAGCAGATAAAAAGGGGTACTATATTGTGAGGCGTAATAATACCGTAGGAGCACTTCGACTTCACTGCACTTTAAACTGTATTTAAATAGAGATAACGTGGAACAGTGTTGTCGCTTATAACTTGCCATCTTTCCCGAATGCGTGTCTTCTTTATTAGAAACATCTGGGATATCGCAACCAAGGGCTAGTTCTTTTTGGCCCATTGTACTTTGTAGATAAAATACAAATGTTCCCCTTGTTTGTTCTGTAAACCCCTGTTGCACAGAGATTCACCAAGTCTTTCAGCCACATTGTTTCAGGCAATGACTGCTCATGTACATTATGTAGGTTCAGCTTTTCTGATCTGTCAACTAAGTGCACAATCACTCATGTCACAGTTACACTCAATTTTATTTATTTTTTAAATTTGAAATACAAGGATCTTTTATACCACTACCATAATGCTAAATATTTAGATTACATTTTAATTTCCCATAATCCTTAGGGATGCTTTTCGATGTCCATCTTGTACATTTATCTTGATATAAAGGTGTTATCAGTGTTTTATTTTAATTTTTCAGCGAAACGTTTAAGTGTCTGTTATGTTAAGTTTGATAACGATCGACCTTTGACTGTAAAAACACACCACGGAAATTCCTGAGGGGAACTAGTCCAGTCATCACTGGGAATAATAGAGGGAGAAGTACTTTTCATGCCTGAGTTGAAGAGGAAAGTTAAGCAAATCCCAGAGCCCAAGACAAATATTGTTTCAGAATATTTGTAAATTTTACCAAGTCAATAAAGTGTGTACAATTGTGGGGGAATAGCGTAATGGAACTTGGTCTTCTCTTGGTTGACTTTGAACAGCGTTTGCATATTTCTACAGCATAAATGGCAGTACCAGAAAACCAGAAAATAGTGTGTCTTAATATAAAACTAAGATCCCAAGGAGAAGTTACTGGATTGCTATGTTTCCTTTTTCCGCTTTACTTAGTTCTTGTAAAATGGCTGTTAGAGATGGCATGCTTGCTCCAGGTGCTATCCACTACATACAGTAAGTCTCTTGTGCCTGTGCTGTTTACTGCACTGTATTTTGGCCGTTAGCGCAGCTTTGTAAGCCATGGTGTTAAACGGCTGCTAAACGATTACATGCTGCAGACAGGTGTTGTTCAGGATGGAGTGTTTGTGACAGCTGTAAACAGCCATCAGTGGATGGCTCTCCTGAGGTGGTGTCCTGCACTGCAGTCCTGTTGTGTGGGGGGTTTTACTTTCAACTGTTGTCCCTAAAATTACATAATAAATCCGCTCATTAGCAGTTTGGGGGATTTAAAGGAAACAATTGAATAATTGTTTGCAGTTTGACTCTGAGTCAGAATACTAAAGGATACAGAAAACGATCATCACATACTGACTGTCACAAAGACAAATGAGCCATCTGTGTGAGGGCAGTTCTGTTTGCACAAGAAATCACTTTAAAAACCTTTCTGAAATGTACCATTAAACCCACCACCAAAGATCAGTTTTTTCATATTCTATGTATATATACTTACTTTTGTTTAGTCACAATCACAGGTTTACAGTAGCACCTACAGCCACTTGCTGGTAAAAGTGTTATGACCTCTAGTAAATTGAGGAAGTAATTTAGCTTTGTCTTGTTAAACTTAGTCCCTCTCTCACAGTAAAGCGTTTGACTCCAGGACACCTATGAAGTAAATGTTACCACGGTTTACAGGGTGCTGCATGTTAAATGTGTTGATGCTGTCATGTGGCTCTGAGGCAAAGCTACAGCGCATGTGCAGAGAAATGTGTATCTCTGTGTATTTGTGTTTTGATTTGAGCACAGCGTTATGTACTGTAGCTGGCAAGTGTCTTTGCACTTCCTCCACGTATCATTTGCTATACACCTTATTCCTGGGGCGGCTCATGTACAAACGAGGATGGGGGGAATTTCCGGTGAGATGCCGGAAGTCGCTCTGAGCCATTGGTTTACATTGGTTTCCAGGGCGAGTTTCCTCATTTTAAGATGATTGTCCAAACGATCAGCCTCCGTAACATTTGAAAAGACGTCCTCGCGCAGCTCTGGAACACGTTACGCTGTTCGTGGTTTAATAAAAAAACAGAGAAAGTGACACTTGTGGCTCTGGAACAAGCCGTGTTTGGGACATGCTAAAACTGGCCTTAAACTGACATGTTTGAGGGGATTTTGAACATGCTACATGCTACTGACTCACATACATGTATGAAGAAAGCCGTAGCCCACGGAGGTAAGTAAACACTGTTAACACGCCTGACTGACCTGCTCACACTGTACGAGTGAGATGAACCGAGCCCCGTGAGGCCACACAAGCTGAACTGGGTCTGAATACATGGCATTTTAAATACTTGGATATGCAAAGAGCATTCCAACTCTTTCTGCTTGTTTTTTGTGCAAAACCTATGACCTAATTAAACTACAGACATGGCCTTTTTCCACGTGAGGCGGCGTATGTAACGAGGTTTCGTAAACAGACTTTCGCTCAGTTTAATCTGAAAATGTGAAGATCTCCACGGATATTTGACCAATCAACAAGAAACAAAAAGACTGTTTTTATGCTGACAATCCATTCTCTAAGCCTAAAGTACCACATCTGAGTAAAGTGTTTGTGAAAGATTGCAGAATTAAAATTATCCACAGAGGTTAATTGGAGACAACTTGGCCAACACGTCCACGGGTCAGAAAACTCTTAGACGGAGCGATTTTCATTTTTCAATCATAAGTTTATTGTGAGCAGTTAATCACGGCTCGTAGTTTTGTCTCAGCTGTGACAGCTCATGTTTCCACATAGTCTGCGCCTCTAAAGCTCATAAAAAATGTATTCGAGCAAACGGTCTCCATGCAAACAAAAAGCGGCCTCGGTCATACCGGAAATCGCCCACATCTTTCACGCAAAGGCTCATGGGGCGTAGGAATGAGGTGGATACTCCATTTTATTCTATTGTTAGAGTAATTATACAATGGCATTGTGCCACATCTCTGTGTTTTGCGTCTTTGAGGGTTCTGGTGTCAGCGATTTGAAGTCCCCTCGTCTTTTCCCGTTGGTAACTGCTCCACAGCCGTGTTCCCAGGCTCCGGCCCATGGCACCGCTCCCAGATCTGCAAACAGAGGGGGTTTCTCAGGAGACCAAACTCAAATAAGAGGGATCCAAATAACTTAATCACCAGTGAAGCTAATAGGACCAGCATTACCCCAGAGAGTGTGATTGGGGAGGGTCCGCCACAAGATGCTTAGAAAGGAACAAAAAGATATAAATAAAGTTATTTTCTAGGGCTTTGATATGCGTGAATATCTTTTATGACTCATTTAATTATTTGGAGCCTTCTCAACTTCCTATACATGGAGGAAAGTACATTAATAGCATTTTAAACAATTTCTTCACTTCAATATTTTAAAGCTAACCAGCTCACCTTCGTCTGTATTATTAGGCTCAGGCTCTAGATTGAAGTGGCTGAGAGTGAAGCTCTTTCTCCAACACTGACATGCTTCATAAACAGATTCCTCTTCACGAACGGAGCAGAGGCCATAGACGTGACCTCTTGACCTGCGCTGTTTGTGTAAATATTTACGACTCTCTCTCAAACATGTGCATTTTAAGACTCTTTTGGGTGATGTTAAAACATTATTGCAGAGCACAGAGGTGTCACAGCAGCAATGCATAAATGTGTGTTTGTTATTTCTTCAAGTGGAGCATCAAGAGCTGAAGGTGTTTTTTATTACTTTGAAAATAATGTTATCGTGATGCCTGCGGCCTTTTCCGGAAAACTGCTGTTCCTGCTCCAAAAAAAAAGTAAAATATAATGTAATAGGACTGCAACCCTAATGGCAATCAAAAAAACAATTTAGATTTTAATCGCCTTTAAATTAGGCTGTAGCTGTTGTGAGTCTTGATAATGCCATAATGCGCAGCCTCAATACTTATCTGGAATATTGAATATGCTTCTGAAACTTGATTTTTCAGAGAGAGTGAGAGTATGTGTGTGTTTACAGAATTTTGTTTCTTCTATCGACATTTAGTGTCTGTAAATTTATCAGAGAAACAAAAAGTAATTTCAAGCTAAATGGTCTCGTGCACAAAGATAAACATGAAGTCACTCTAATGAGAAAAGTAAAGATAATCAGCCTGACGGGCAGCTCCGTCTCTTAGTGCGCTTTTCTCCATAATTACTTCTCAGCCATTGTGTTTGTATAGCTGCAAAGCGTGCTGCTAAAATGTGCAATAACAAAAGCACTTCTCATGAGTATTTTTTGTCTGCCCTGTCGCCGCAGTCCAAGTTGTCCCAGAGGCAGCAGCGGATGATCAAGAATCGCGAGTCGGCCTCCCTGTCACGGAAAAAGAAGAAGGATTATCTGCTGACGCTGGAGGCGCGACTCAAACTGGCCCTGTCCGAGAACGAGGCCCTCAAGAACGAGAACGGCAGCCTCAAGAGGCAGCTCCAGGGCCTCCTAAGTGAGGTGAGTGGCAAGGCAAGGCAAGGCACGTTTATTTGGAGAGCACAATTCATAAACAAGGCAATTCAAAGTGGTTCACAGTTGCATCTTACAGCCTCTAGACCAGTGTAACACCTTATTTGAAAGCTAAGATCTACAAAACTGACCCAAATGGATCTTTTTCCTTGTCGTGCTGTCATCACTTTTTTTATTGTGTTTTTGGCACTTTTTGTTGCCCTTTTGTGGCTTTTTTGTTGCCTTTTTGTCACATTTTTGTCACTTTTTCATCGCTCTTATGTCATGTTTTTGCTGCTCTTAAAATGTCCTCGGTTCAGGCAGGGTTTAAGACGTTAAGTTACTTGTATTGTTATGTAGCAGTCTGATACTACATCATATGAATTTCTTTTCTATTAGCAAAAATGTTATACTGATTACCGTACAATAACATAATTTTGAAAAAACTTAAAAGAAAAATGAGTTTTTCTTTTTTGATTTCTTTTAAAATCATGTTAATCATCCCATTAACACTAAAACAAGTCACTTAGTACTGCTTTAAAGGCGTTATGCAAAAGTGACTTTTTAGACATTTTAGTTTGTTTATTTGAGCAATTTACATTCATTTTTCTTTTAAAATTCATAACTATACAGTATACAATTATGGATGCTCAAAATGGAGTAGGCTGAATAAATAAATCTTATATGTGCCTACCCCATATTCAATTCAATATACAGTTACATAACATAATAAATTATACAGTCTACATTACATTGACTTTGGATGTAAACAATTCCTTACTGAGCTTAACCATACAATCATGTTTCAAGCCACTAGCACATCTTCAAAGTGTAAGATAGTGATAAAGATAAAATAATTCATAAAGATATAAAAGCTTTATAACTCGGAGCTTTTACTGACAGAACCACTTTTATTCCACATTATAGCACATGAATAGAATAGAAAAGAGGGCTATGAACACTTCTTGAACCCACTGATAACGAACGTGTGATTGATTTGACATAAAGTTGACTTTTATTTTTCATCAGAACACTGTGCTACAGACGACAGCCCCCAAGAGACGAGCCGTGTGTCTGATGGTTGTCCTGGTGTTCGTCATGTTTAATCTTGGACCCACAAGGTAAAAACACCATAGCTCTTAATAGAAATATTCTATTTTATTGTAATTACAGCTGTTAATTGTTGAAATACTGTGAAAGGGATATATTTAGGTCAAGGGAGAGCCCCTGCCTCTCGGTCTCACCTCTGTGTTGCCATGGGTGACTGTGGGTCGCCTGATTAACTGTTCACTGCCCATAGCTGCTAAGATGGGCTCAGGTCGCCCACAATCCTACTGATAAAAAGGAAAATATGAATAGTATAACACAAAGAAAATAAGTTTGTGATTTCAAAAAGACCAGATTCCCAAAGAAGAGTGACCTCTGTTTATATTGCGCAACTTTGAAACTGACCACAGGGTAAGGATTTCACATCCTCAGACTCAGTGCACCTCTGAACGGCGAGATAAAGCCTCTGTTCTCATGTTGTAAACATTTTTGTTTTCTTCTGGGAGTAGTTTTTCCCACAAAACTCACACAGACATTTAGTTAGTCTGGTGGGGTTTCCTAATCTATGCGCTGTTTGCTGGGAATGCGCTCTTTTTAAATCCGTTGTTCTCAAGAGCTTGAACTTGAGGACATGTAAGGAGCTGAGAATGAGTTTGCTTTCGTGTCAGAGTCTGTGTGTCTTTACCTGCGCTCACCGCTGTCGGATTGTGTTCAGGCTCCCTTCTGGAATGTCAAATATTCCCTTTTGAGTTGGATCTCTATGAGATGAAAATGCCACTCAGTGCATTTAATACTGTTGAAAAGGTGGTGTGTGTGTGTGCGTGTGTGTGTGTGTGTGTGTGTGTGTGTGTGTGTGTGTGTGTTCACATTATTTGACTGTGAAGGGCCCTCCTGTGCACAGGATGTGAGCAGCGGGAGATTCTGCGGTCATTTCAGTCCAGCCCTGGCTTGACATTCACTGTTTTGCTCGCTGGCCCCTGTGGCTAATCTTTTTCAAATGTTGCAACCAAGCTATTACGTGATTTACTAGCAACAATGTAGTGGTTTTTTTTGCTAATGATTTGAATATAATAAAAACCCTAACCCTAACCCCCCGGGCACATTTTCTCCAGTTCGGCTTTACCCAAACTAGAAGCTTGAAGAGTGTAACGCCTGATTTGAAAGCTAAGACCCACAAAACAAATATAAGATTTTTTTCCCCTTGCATTGTTGTCGCTTTGACGTCACTTTTTGACTTTTTTTTTGCCACTGTTCCGATGCTTTTGTCGCTCTTTCGTTACACTTTTGCCACTCTTTCTTTGCTATTTTGATGCTTTTTTTAAGAAGCTTTTACATCTGGGTAATGCCAAACTGCTCGGGTCAGGCGTGAGTTAAGAGCTTAAAGAAATGTTGACTTTGTTTTATTTTGTAGAAGGAATAAATCGAATAAATCAAAAACTTATAGCTAGGCATACAGTATAATGTGTGCTATACATTTACTAAATGGTCTGTACTGTCAAGAAAAAGCTCTGGATATGCATGAAACTCAATTAGTCAAAGTGGCTAATTGAAGAGTGAACTAGAAATCTACCAGCATTTTGGTTCAGGTTTTATGTTAAGCTCCAGCACAGTACTTTCATCTGCTCTCACTTGACCGCACCTTGTCTCACATCATCTCTCTACAGTCTCTTTCAGGGTGGCCCCGGGTCCAGGCTGGATGTTGTTTCGACAGAGCACAGCGGCAGGCACCTGCTGGGCATCTCGTCAGAAGCAGAAAGTGAAGTTGTCTTAAGGCCTCAGAACACTGGCCCTTCTGAGATGGCAGACAGGTAATCAGTTCGACCCACACCTTCAACAACTCTGTATTTATCCAAGATGTCGGCGGATCACGATGCACCTGTGCTTTTGGGCTGGTTGCCCGTTACACCTTAAATAAACATACATATGCCTCAGCCTTTTGCGAACACCGTCTAAACATCTCCCAATAGAAAGCCCCAGTACATCTCTGTCCGGGAACAAGCTGGGAAATTGGGGTCAGGCTTTGTTGACATCTAGTTCACATATTAGTAGTGGCTTGTTTATCCAAAAGGCCATTTATTTGTCTTCCTAATTTTATTTTTTAATTTAATTTGCTTAAGATCAAGGATTCACATTTGTTAATTGCATAAATATTCTTTTTGCTACATTACCTGGCCCCGCTGAGAATGTTACTTTACAGAGGTGGTCGGCACATCTTGCACTACAGTGGTACCAGCCTGTGTTGTGTCAGATCTATGCGTCGGGTACGTCACACACTAACACGAACCATTCACGCGCAGTTTCAAGTTTCCCAGCAGCATTTTAAACCAGCTCAGACAGGAAGGAACACATTAGCCTTTACAAAGGGGTGACAGCACCCAACACAGCAGAGGGCAGTGTGACGGCAAAGATATGCAACCTAATCTGCCGGTACCCCTGAAAACAAGTTGCACGTGTGTATGCTGGAGGGTTTACATGGCCCCTTTTGGCGGGACATTGGGTCAGTCAGCTTTGATTTGACATGTTGACCCAAGAAACCATTTCCAGAGCCCACTGAAGCGCGAGGCCCTGCCTGTGCGGTGGTGTCTCATATGTGGGAGGCCCATGGGAGCAAGTTACGTCAGGTTGTTTTGGTAAAAAGGGCAGCAGGTGGGCACTGCCTGTGGATACTGTACATCAGCACCTCATGTTTCAGAATTGTTCACTCAGTGGACAGACTGTTGTTTCAGTCACTGTTGCAATAACGAGGCAGAGGTGCCATGTTCTGCAGATGTGATTTGAAACATACAAAAAAATGAATGGTGTGACTCGTTTTCCAAGTCATTTCCGTGACTCGTGACTCAACTCGAACATCAAACTGAGGGCTTGGACTCGGACTTGGCTAATTTAGCTCTTAAGTCCGTAGCATTACCAACCTCCCAAGCATTTCTATCATGGTTTTAATTTCCAAGATGGATAAATGCCATCAGAATTCATCGGCGGGTCCATCGAGTGGACACTCCTTGGAAATAACAAGAAAACCCTGATATGGCCTGGACTTGGACTGAGAACTGGACTTTTTTCTCGTGACTCAGACCTTCACATTAAGAACGTGTACTTAGATTTGCACTTCAAGTCAAGATTTTGATTAGCGCTTGGACCTGGATTTGAACAATGACAAGAGCGTGATTTGAACTCAAAATATGAATTCAACTACATCTGTATGTAAACATTGTATTTCTTCTGTTTGTCTCAATGTGTCTAGTATTGAGGATAAAGCGTTAATGGTGGTGAAGGATCCCATCTTTCTTCGACCCCCTCCCCCCTGCCAGCCTCCTGTCAACAGAACCAAGTGCATGGAGTAAGTAACGTCACACAACATGGCTTATGAGCTTTCTGAAACGTCACCTTAAACACCTTAATAGCTATGGACGACTTCATAATTACCCCTTTGACTGGCAGGTTGGCGCACGAGCTCCGGGGCTGGGTCCACCGTCATGAAGTGCAACAGACCAAATCCAGACGCATGAGTAACAGCAATCACAAATCCACTCGGACCATTCTGGTTAGTCACAACATTATTTTACAATTTGCCGTGCTCAATCGTCTAAACTGACTCGAAACGGCCACAGTAGAAGCAGTGTAACAGCAATCGGCCAGACACTAAATTGTAAACGACACTTGGCAAATGTCGCTTCACTGTTTCATCACACCTTCCCCCTTTTCGCCTCTCTCTATAGGGCCGTGCTTAAATTAACCCAGCGCCCTGAGAAAGTAAACATTCATTGGGGAGCTGAGGATTAGGGTCCCGCTCGCACCGCAGTTTTCTTTTATTTGTCAGAAACTTCTCCAGCCACCGAGAGATCTGTACCGGGAATAACATAATTTATCAGAACAGTCTAAATACAACTCTACATGTGTGTATTACTTTCCAATGTGTGCATAGTTTAAAGCCACGCTGCGCAGCATTCCAGGTTAAATGTTGCTACAAACTACTGATGCTAATACAGATGTCAGTGACAGCAAATGTGCTCCTAATGCTGAACCCGGCGAGGCTATTTTGAGGACCCAAAGAACTAAAACCTTATGTTTGGAGATGAGGCGAAGCTATGGGAAGAAGCACTTTTTTTTTTAACACCATACTGATAACTATAAAGTATATTGATTACTTAATGGATAAATTGAGACAGAATATAGCTTTAATGATGTGTGTGTGAATGTATGGTGGTGGTCAGAGGGACCGTTGGTGCAGATGTGTGCAGTCGCGACAGCGCTTCTGTCAGTCTCCCCAGGGGAAACTGAAGCTACTATTGGAGCTTACCACCACCGAGTATGGAGTGAATGTAAAATGCTCTCATGTAAAGCGCTTTGTGGCCATGTCTGTGAAAGGCGCTATATAAATAAAAGTTCTTCTTCTTCTTCGTCTTAAAATTGCGTTTCTTTGCATTATTTGGACAGATTGACCAGAGTGATCACTTTTTAATGACAACACAAACACTGTTTTCACAGAAGACAGATGGAAAGGAGCCGGAGGCATCTGAGATTGTGACTGTCCAATACACTAAAACTACTGAAGAAAAGTAAGTGCATTTGTCGGTACAGTATTTTATGGATGTAATTTCATTACAGTGTCTCGTTATAGCTTACATTTTGGTAACAGAAGTGTAGGCAACATATATTCACTGCTTCTCTTGTGATGGAGTTGTTTTAAAAAGTTTATTCCCAGGCAGTAAAGGTTTGCAGTGAAACCAGTTTGTCTCAGACAGATGGAGTCAATAGATTGTTGGACACCTAAAATATTTTCCCTGCTTGAGTTTTGCTGTAAAAACCCCAACCTTCGGGAACAATAGGGCAAATGTGTATTTTCACACGCCGTAACTTCACCAAAACAGAAATAAAGAAATCCACAATTTAGATCTAAAGCATGAAACCCTACGGTTGAACAGTAGAGTATTGTCTTCTGACATGTTTTTGTTTTTTATCCTTTTGTTTCCACTCCTTTGAAAAACTAGACTTACCAGATGATTTTGGTAACAAAACTAGGCAATGTGGGAAAACTGAAAGATAACATTACAATAAAAGATTTACAATCAAATGCTAATAACTGCTTGACTTCTTTTGTCAGGATTTCTGGCAGTGAGCTGCAGGTGTACTACGCTCCCTCTCACACCTATAGTGACTTCTTTGACGAGCTCAATCGCCGTCCAGACACTTTCTACGTCGTGTCTTTCAGAAGGGTAATGTATCTAGTCTCTATGTTTTACTTACATGTCTGTGGTAATCATGTGCTGCTTTGCCAGTTTATATATTTTTCTTTTCTGTTTTTGAAGGACATTTATTCAGATTAGAAATACCAAAACATTACTTTCTGACTCACAAGAAGTTGGCAAAGGGACAATAGGGACTACAATGGGGCAACAGTTACGGCTCAGTCTCGACGGGTCAAGAAGCTGAATTAGGAATTCCCCACCATGTATTTGTGAGGGAGAGAAAACCACAAGGAGGCACAGTCTGGTTTCCTCTTTGTGCCAGTAACAAGCTAAGATAAAGAGAGAGAAAGGCATCCATCCAATCTTAAAAAATACACACTGGGGGGCAGCTGGTTTTATATTGTTGCAGAAAAAGACAAAAATGGGTTTGTTAGACTAAGAACTACAGTACCGTTAATTATTAGAAGTCATTGTTGAGTGAAATGGGATTAACTTGTTAGATTCCAATTTAAATAATGTGCTGTATTGATACCTGCAATGGCAGCCCTCTGTTTATTTGCGTAGAATTTGTTTTGTCTGGGTTTTTGAATCATTGAGGTAATACAGGAATTGGTTTCAATATAAACTATCCATTTTAACGACAGTCCTCCTTGATGCCCGTTACTTGTTCCACCGCTGCGTCTTTGGGTCATAGCTTTTGGTTTCAGTGTGACGCGATGGAAAACACAACACGACCAAATTATGAAACCGGTCCCACATTTAGAGGCGGACGTATTTTGTGCTTGGCTCTTAATGTTGTTTTAGCGCCTGTAGATTTCTGGGTGTAGTGATGTTGACACTATACCATATTGAATAATGTTTAATTGTTTCACCTGTTGCTATAGCAGCTGCACTTAATGTCGGATTTTGGAGCCTCGCGTAGCTGTAATACCTTCTGTACTTCAAAATGTGCGCACACATATTGACAGTGCATAGCCCATAGTACTGCACATTTGTCTCGTTTTCTGTAACCCCTCCCTCCCTCCTGTCATCACCATAATGCCCCTCATTTTTCATTCCACTTAGACGCTCGACCACTTCAATGAGCTCTGGTGCCTAGTACGTGCGCAAAGCCCCAGGGTTTTTGCCCTGATTTTAGCGTGGAATAAATACAATCTAAATTATCAACCGTTCACTATTTAATAACAGGTGCTTATGTGGGGAGTGTGCACAATAGTAACTCTATCGTGCTATGTTGCGTGAGTCGTACTGTATGTATTTTGGTCCTGGTTTGTCAAATTGAAAGTGTAACCAAGAGGCTGAAATGCAAGTGAATGTATATATACTGTGTTCTTTAATGGCCACTTACTTATACTCCCTTGTAATTGTCAGGATCACCTGTTGCTTCCAGCCACAAGCCACAACAAAGGACAGAGACCCAAGATGTCTCTCATTCTGCCTGCAATTAATATGAATGGTAAGTCCAGTGCACTTAACCGTTCGTCTTGTCAGTCACCATCTTTCAAATCGAGGTATTTAAGGTAAGGGAAGGTGTTTCAATCTTTACACAAACAAACTACATAATATTTAGAAATGTCACACGTCTTTCGATAAACTTCTAACATAAAGCCTCATATCAGTTTTTTTGGTGACTTCAGTTTGTGTCCACTGCCCACACTTGCCTTGCGGGAGATCTTTTCACCAGTCCATTTGAGATCATCCGTGCATTTATTATGACCATTTGGCCTCCTAAACAAAGCGCTCTGTCCTTGCTAAACTCAATAGATGAAGCCAGGACACTCTTCATTGGCCAACGCTGGTGCCAAATTATTTTCTATGATTCATGGACACATGTTGGGTTTCCATGAGCTCACCAAAACTTGTCCTCAGCCATTCAATCTTTGGGATTATCAATGCCGTTTGTTAGGTCAGTGTCCATTTCAGTGGGAAAGTGCTTTTGTTTCCAAATACTGAACAGCTCCAACAGTTTTCTTTAGGCTTAGTTTTTACACAGTTGAAGCAACAATGATTGCTTTGCATTTTACCAAGTACATTCTTATATGAGTGTTTTTACCCTGTCAACATATTTAAAGCCATATTCCATAACCTTTCTGAATACAAACAATAAAATACAATAATTTATTTAAAGCAACATGCACAACGTTTCACCCAATAAATCAAATAACATTCAAGCATTTATTTATTTATTTTATTATTACAGATATTTGTATTATTACAAAATGCCTAAAAAGTGAACAAACAAACCTGTGTCTTTGCTGTGAGCGGCTCACCTCTCCTAAGACCTGACTGTAACTTAACTGGGAGCGGGACATCTCCAGCTCGTCTCCATGGAGAAATTGACTAAAGGCAGCCAAATACTTTCTGGCAGCCAGAAACATTTTAACAAAACAATTTTGACATTGGTGGAGCACATGTGAAACTTACGAGCCAATACATTAGCCTGCCCATAAAGTTTACACCTCTGCCTTCACAAGTCTCTATCGTCAGAGAGGTCATTTGTGATATAGTGTCCGAGATATTTAACCTCATCTGTGACTGGAAGAACCTTTCCACAGAGATAAAAGTCTGGGAACGTCAACTTCTGATCCTATTTTGTTTTAACAATCATTGTGACTTTTAAGAGCATTATACTTAACATCTAATGCGTCTCAATACGAGGAGCAGATATTAAAAAGCCTCTGCAGGCCTGCTCTATAAGGGCTTATCAGTACTAAGTAATCTGCGTACATCAGATGGTTACTCAGGACATCACCAACAAGACACCCAGTATTACATTCATTAAGTTTCACAGACAGGTCATCACTAAAGTGGAGACAAAATACCATCCTGACGTACTCCATTATTCACTTTGAAACAGTGATATAGAGTCGCCCCATTTCACCCCCATAGTCTGACAAGAATACCAGAAAATAAGAATCCTGGAACACGTCCTTCTGTGAGTATATCAAACAATTTACCATGATTAATACGGTCAAAGGCTTTAGAAGCGTCTAAAAAACACATGAATACTCTAGAGCCCTGATTGTTGTATTTATCCAATAGTTACTTGAGCGCAAAAATGCACATGTCCGTGCCCATGCCCAGGTCATTAGGAGCATGTTTTGTATTACTGGCCACAGTTTATTCCAAAATGTGACGCAGTGTGCCTTTCATTACGGGTGTTTTTGTCGGTGAGAATACCATAAACAACTCGCCCCTCCTCAGGCCTGACTCATAACTTTTCTACAAGCCGGACACCGCCAGTCTCTCTCCATGGAGATTCAGTATGTTGCTTTGCTTTAACTACTGGTGGCATAATGTTTAAATAAATAAATAAATGCTTTATTTTGATAACCCATTGCAAAAATTGCATTGTTGTGATCTAGCTGCTGATTAGTGACTTTGTTTATTAGTGTTTTCCAGCATAGTGACATATATCAGGTCATGGCTCATCCCAATTACAAGCAAAGGACATATTTTAGATTTTGATGTGAAGAAGGTGATTTTTGTCATGACTTGTCAGAGATTCGAAGTTTCCGCTGGTCAGATGTCCCTGTGAAATCTTTTGTGAAAACTAAGGCCTCTATTTGAACTTTTGGAACAAAGCTAGTATTCAGGGAAGTGCATCGGGTTTATCTGATTTGTCATGGATGCCTGAAATTGTTCACATAAAAAGACATTGTTTCTTTTCCCAGCAGGTGGAGTAGTATTTAAGCAGGAGACACTGTGAGAAAAATTATGTTACGTGTTTATAAATCAAATAAATAAACAGGACGGTCTTGTATTCAGTCTTATATTTACCCATGCAGTATATGATCCAAAAGCTGCAACTAACTAATGAAGTATTGCTATACGTAGATACAGTAAAAGTATGTGGCGTCTTTATCAGCGAGATTTCGAGGGCGGGGTCAAGCATGAAGTCCCAAATGTAATGCAGATGAAAGCCCCAGTAGCTCAGATCTTCGTGTTTTTGCTGTAATTGTATTTATCTTCGAAAACATTTCAGAAAACAATGCATTTTTATGTTTCTTGAGTGCTCTACCACAGAGTATAATTTTTTCCAGCCGCGCTCCTCGACCGTCACTAAATGGTTTTCATCTGGTCTAGGTGGATAGACCCCGCTAAACTAGAGCACTCATTTGCCCCGTCCTCGTCAATAAGTGCACTTTCTTTGACGCAAGCTATGGTCTGTCCACGGTTCAGGGGTTTTGTTAAACTTACCTGACCTAGACCCTCTTTTCACACTTAACAAAAAACGATCAGTGCCTCCCATATAAGGACTAAAGGTAGTGTTTACGTAATCCTGTCTGAGTGGGAGAGGGAGGTTAAACGACTGGAAGTGACATGTTTTGGCAGAAAGATGTTTTTCGTGTGACATCATGTACAGGTAGATTGCACTTATGGGAACGTGGCAGATTGCAAACAGACAGGTTTCATTTTTGAGATCCATCTTCGAAAGAGCTACAGGCTTTTCTCGTCTTGTGCCATAACATCGCCAGCTCACTTCAAATCCTTCTCATTTGCTTACCACTCAATATAATACCCCAGCGGTGCAAACACGACTGCATTAGCCGAGGCTGCTGATTTCAAATCCATATCATTCATTCATCTGCTTCTACTCAGTCCATAACGCATGCACAGTGGGTGGTTACGGGGATGAGACACTTGCATAAACCGACTGATGACTTTTCACTTTCCCCAACACTTTGAAGGCAACGGTCCACATATTCAGGCATGCATTCATCCTTCTGTTCATGCAGTACAAGGTTTGTTCTGTAAGCTGGCATAATGAAGCAAACGTTAGTAAGTGAGGTCATTTTGAAGAGAAAATATTTAAAGAAAAAAGAACTACTGTCCACTGAAATGGGCAAAGATGCTGCCAACTCACGAAGCGAAAGCCTTATCACCACTCTCCATCTTCTTTGTTGCCTACAATTTTACATTGCAATTTAGATTAAACCGTAATTACACATAAATTGCTTCCTTTCCGCTCGTCCTTCTGTGGATGTATCCTTAGAGCTGCTGCCAATCTGGCAACCAGCTCTGTCCCAAGATGCGTGGTCATGTTTCCGCGGCGTGTTGTTGCCAGACGCTGGGGTGGGGGTTATCACTACATATCGCATTCTGTGCAGCTTTATGGACCCTCTCCAGATGCCGTCTTTAAAAGGGAGGACATGCTAAGTGGGACGACAGGCCTGGCCGAGTCTTCAAAGAGTGCTTTTTCAGATAGTGAGCCGGTAGCTTCACTCCTGTGCGTTTCCTGTTTCTCTGTCCGCTACAGTTGCTCGCCCAAAATGTATAGGCTTTGATTTATGTAAGAAATATGCAAATGAAGTGGGTGAACCAGAGTGAAATACCTCAAAGCCTTGAGACTGGATTTACTGGTAGAACTGAAGACATTAGAGAGCTTACTGATCCCCATAGAGCAGTGAGTGTTTATTGTAGTGTAAGCAGATGATAAAAATGGATTGTGCATAACAAAACACATTGTTCGCACATGTGCATGAGTTTAGCAGATGCACACATTCTGACCTTTGATACTTTTACCAATCAGCATTGTTGCTGGTAATAAGGCAAAGAACTGAACAAAACTTCCTTGCTTCTATAATTTCGCCACTCATAAACCCTACTCATCTACATTGATTAGGAGGATCGTCACAGTCATCCTTTTTCATACTTCAAAAAGGGCTGGATGATTTGGGGAAAATGTCTAAGCACACTTCTTCTTTAAAGTATTGCAATTGCAGTTAAATTCACAGTTAGTATTGAAAAGGATTTTGCACTTCTGAAATAGTTGTTAAAGTGCATATGACACATTAGACACAATTTTTGCCAAAACATAGTTAACACAATTATATTTAATATTTTGCTAAAGATTATACCCAGCTTTCTTTGGTTTGGCCATTTTTGTGATGTTTATAGTTTCACTTCCTTATTGGACACCGACAGGAAGTGACATTGAAGAAAGTAAACAATTTTAAACTGTTGCCCTGAAACCATGTTATGTCACTTCCTGTCAGTAGCTTAAAAATTCTAATAAAAATAACTTTTCTGCCCAACATTTCTTCATTAAAAATGCTGCTTCACTGAAATAAAATGATAATTATGCAACTGATGAACTTGCAACTGGTGTTATCCGTCTAAATAAGTCATATTTTCAAAAGCATTAACACCTGTCATATGCACTTTAATGGCCCTATACCGGACCTTTTTTCTTTTTGTTGGGTAACATTATTTTTGCCCCATAAAAGTATGTTGTATAAGTAGTCATTTGTGGAAAAAGAAGCCTTTTGTGCAGTTTGCCTTGTATTATGATTTGTTGACGTTGTGTATGGTCAACTCAAATAGTCAATATGTGATGAAAAGGGATATACCTTTTTTGTCACATTTTGACTTCGAAGGACGGCCGTGATGGTAAAAATACCCATTTTGTCACATTTTGACTAAGAAGGGTAAAAATTAGGTATACAGAGGTGCCTTTAATTGCAACCATTTGATTTGCAATTTCGATTCGATCGCTATTAATTGCCCTAACCACATATAATTTTGAACTCGCCTGAAATGACATGAAGCACCAATTTTTACCAATATGGAGAAACCCGCGCTACCGTGCAGTGAAAGAATTACATATTTATACCCGGTATGAGCATAGCGTGACAAATCTTCAGACACAGACAACTTCCAGAGATGTCTGTGAAACTGCTGAGGCGATTTACTGTAGACTGTCCCAGTTCAAATCCAGGTGCAAGAGCGGAGCTGATGAAGTCATAAACCATTATCCAATGATGTGAACATCCGCTTAAATCCACTCATCACAGAAGCCACTGCAATCTGATTCGCTTTGTGTGTCCAGTGTCAACGCTGTCCGGCAAAAGGCACAATGGGTAATGTCTTGCACAGGTGTCCGGAAAAGTCTCCAGATCTTAAAGCATTCACTGAACTGCCGAGTATTTTAAACGACGCCTACAGCTTCATTCTGGGTCATATAAGGCACAGTTAAAACCCGACTGCGTGTTGACTTGAGCTTTCCTTATGGTTTCTCTTTGTCCTCAACACAACGAAAGCCTTAAATCTGTCCGTAGATGTAAATATACAAATCTCCTTTTACAATCGTGTCCATGTGAGAGACCCTCTAATCCAGGGCCTAGTGAAATGGAGCTGTGGCGTACCTCAATTGAAGTAATGACCTGTTATGAATGAGACCTCAGTATGACCTTGTGAGAATAAAAAATGGCTCTTTAATAATCTTTGTGTTTATCATTCTATTGTAAACCAACTTTGAGCTCGACGGTCTCACAGCCGGGTCGCGGCAATAGAGAAATTTGTCTTTCTTTGTTCTCGTCTTTCATATTTGCATGTTCTGCTTTTGATTACAGCGGCTTTGTTTATTTTTTGCATAGAGATGTGACTCACCTCTGGACACCATCTGTATCCAAGCGATCCTCCGCCATTTATGAGGCTTTTTGTAGGTCACCGTTTTGTTGTGCAAGCGCAACTCAAAATGCAGTATAATTTGCACTGCAGTAAATGTCTATATTATGGTGCAATACAGGGAACACTTTGTCTTACTGTACTTCTTACTGTTTTTTTTTATTTTTTATAGAGAGCGTCATACGGGACAAGGAGTTTGAGGTGATGATGCAGATTGACTGTGAAGTGACAGACACCAAGATTTTGCACATCAGGTCGTCCTCAATCCCACCTCTGCTGCGCGTCAACCGCACAGCCTCTTTTTACCAGCATTCCTCCTCAGACAACCAGCCCGTGCCCCCGGTCGGCGTGCTCATGGGCTCCGCGTAGGATCAACATAAGCAATAGCCGCAACAGACTAATTGATTGAATGCAAATGCACAAATTATATTTTCTCTGATCGGGCCTTGGAAGAATCAATAGTTTTAATGTGTTTTTAATGTGTGATGGGCGTCTCCTAGACCTCACACTAGACCTCACGCTGAAGCAATTGTTGAGTTCTCGGAGGCATTGCATTGTACCATGAAAAAGTCTCAGAACACACGTGCATTTCCTACAAAATATCTCGTTTGAATTAGAGAAAAACTGCTAAACATAAGCAAATAGAAAAGTGAAAAGCCAAATGGCATCGTCATAGGTCCAACCACTATTGAGCAAGGGTGCTACATGTAAATATACAGAGCACTCGTTCAGTTCTGAAGCTTTCATAGTCTTGACACTGAATTTCTATCCTTAGATAGATATTTATTTATATAATAGTCGAACTCGCTCATGTTTCATGTCAGAGAAAGAGATTGTTTGTAAATAGAGTGCCTATATGAAGGAAAAGTCTTTTATTTTTATTTGCTTTAAAGTACATTTAGAAAACTTAATCTGTCCAATTTTTGTAAAGAAAAAATGTTGCATAAAATATTATTCTGCAAATATTTGTACTTCTTTGTTACCTTCTGCTTTACCCAGTTAGTACCTTGTCCACTCAGCCTTTTCTAAGACCCAATATAAACTACCACAAAGCACATTACAGTGTGAAAATGTATCTTTAAAGACAATGCATGTGTTTATTTGGACCCGTTTTGTTTTTCTACATTCAAATTAAACTAAATTTTGGTAATTTTATGGTTTTGTACATTTGCAGTTATGCAGAAATAAAATATTTCATAAAATAATTTGAATATATTGTGTAATGTTTGGTTGAGTGTAAATAAACAAAATAAAAAATAAAAAACATTTTAAAGTTAGTAATGACAATCATATGTTTATTGATTCAAAACCATCTGATATGAGGGAAGTGCCTCCATGAGCCTAGTTACATACAGTATAAACAAATACAAAAATATTTTTGAAATGTTGTGTTTCATAAGATGATTAAAGTATTTAGTCACTGCTCTACTCTCAATAATCTCATAGGGCTTTTATACACGTGTACAATATATACAACAAAATAAAACATTGTTTAATGAGGAACCAGGCCTACTCTTGTCAAAAATATTAACGCAAAAGCATTTTTCTATGGATTGATCTACAACCCACTTCAAATGTTCCTGTAAATTGACCACTCAAGGCTCTACATAAGCAAACTTTGTGTTGTATGTGACTTGATGTCCATTGTCCCATCCGTACAGTACTCCCTCTCTAGGGTTATAGCCCAACTGTGTGGTATAAGTGTAATTATTAATGAAGGGCATTCGGGGAATCATCTGAGTGTTCGTGTGTGTGTCGAAAGCATACTCCAGGTTGGCCTCTCTTCGGTTGTAGCTATCCACGAAATACAGGACCCCGCACACAATGAAGCAATTTCCGTATTGGTTCCTCCTGAGTCCAGTCTTCCACGTGGTCTCCCTCTCCATGCTCAGATCCACGGGGTCCAACCGACTCAGCACCACCACCTCCTGAAAGAAGCCCTCATCATCCAGCGCTGGGTAAATGATCCAGAGTCCACTCTCATCCACTGCTATGTTGATGTCCGAGTAGCTGCGCCATTCCCAGGGCGTGGAGGACTCTTCAAAGACGGCGTCTTGCAGCATGGTCCAGGCAGCGACATAACGGTGATGGAGGTCAAACTTGATGATGTCCTGAGAGAAGGCGCGGTTGAAGTAAAAAGCCCCTCCATAAACCACATGACCGGTGCCAATCCAGTTGTAAGGGAGCTTGTAGGAATTGGTAAAATGGCCTAGAAAAGATGGGGAGATGTGAAAAGTGAGGAGTCGGTGATAACACATTTTGTACAAGACTCTTATCTAGGGATTCACAATTCAGTTCACAACTTCAAATATATGAATGGCAATAGCATCATTATTTGAAGAGAAACTTAAATCACGTTATGACCTATTTTTGGCTATACTTAATAATACCTTTACTAAACATCTTCTTATAGTCATATCATATGGTCATTATTCCAGTTTTTCATATACTCACCCTGTTTGAAGATTTCCAGGTTGGCAAACTCCAGAAGGTTGTTCCCATAGAAGTAGTTTGTGACATATATTTTGTCATTGTTAGACTTGGGGTCCTTCATCCACGCCCCCTCACTCTTGCCGTAGATGTTTTGTGTGATCGGCTCAGAAATGGTGGCCAAAGTGTCCTTACAGTCAGCTGTAAATCAGAATATCAAACAGAGAGGGAATTAATTAGCAATGGTAAAAAGCACATTTTTATGTTTTGTGTTTTAGTATGTCCAACTTCTTAGCATTTATGATGTTTATGAACCATGTAAGATGAGCTAATATGTTTTTTAGTCAGCAAGTACCTAAATTAACTTTTGGGAGAGGACATGTAAGGTTTTGAGAGGGATGGCAGTTGGGATGCTGAAGGTTGGGGCAAACCTTTTTTCTTCTTTTTTTTTTGCCTGGCCAACCATAATACACATTTTTCCTATTCTTTACTGCTTTTGAACAGATATAAAAAGCAGGAGTGGATAGGTGGCCAGGCAAATGAGAGACAAAATGTACTTTACATTTAAACTCCAAACTAATAGTGTTACTGTACTAGTGGTGGTTGAAGAAGCAGTTGTACTGACCAGATTATGAGACACAATTAAAAGTAGTAGCAGTAGTAAAAGTAGTAATGGTAATGATGTATCACAATTGCAGTGGTATTAGCAGCAATAACAATTCTTAGTCATAGTGTTAGTGCTAAACCAGATATTACCCTCTATGGTTTTGCTGTTGCTTTAATCAGTGATGGGATTTAAGACTCTTTAATGGGAGCCGAATCTTTAGGAGCCGTTTATGTTTTAAAAGACACCAGACTGAAAACGTTTATTTATTCGGACAACAGAAGAAGAAAAAAATCTATAAGTCATAATCCATCGTGTGCTCATAACAATGGTGGATATGCGTGTGATGTCATAACATAGCAACAGCATGGCAGCAAATTGCGTGGAAAGTCCTAAGCTCGCTCCCTTTGCTGCTGTTAAAGGTTCTTTCTCTGGTTAAAATCATGTGGTCTGTGCTCATCTTAGATTTAAAATATGCATACACAGCACAATTGAAGAAAAAAAATATATGTTTTAATTCAATCTGTCCGAAAAGGAGTGGGGGAAGTAAACACTTATTCAATCCCACCCCTTTTTCTGTAATTTTATATCAATGACCTTTTAAACTCCCAAAGCTTTCACTTGTGTTGCCCGCCCTACGGTTGTGCTGATTATTGAGCTTGTTCAGTTTATCTGTGAAAAAAAAAAAAAAATCTCTTTTCACAATTGAGATCTGGTTCGGACCGTTCAAAAGAGGTGATTCGGTCATGAACGCCACTAGCTGTAATGTTCTTCAATATTCACTTATAACCTACCTGGCTTTCTCTTGTAGGGTCTGTCATCTTTCTTCTGCTGTGGCTCCGGAGAAACAGATCTTGCAGCAGTAGTGGTGGACAGCGTGGTGGTGGTGGTAATAGTTGCAGCAGAAGGCGGCGTGGTCCCGGGTGTGGCTGAGGGCTGAGACGTGAAGTATGGGGTGAGAGAGGTCAAAAGCTGTGTGGAAACTGGCTCAAGTATTTCATCTTTACTAGCTGGAGTTGACAGAGCTGAAGATGACTGTAGGGTAGTGTATGAAGTAGGAGCCACAGTTGTAGAAGTAGTGGTAGGCCTTGCAGATGTAGGATTACCAGGAGTACTCTCTGCAACTTTGACTTTCGGCGATCGGTCAGAGGTTTCCGTCATGGTCCTGTTCATTAGAAATGCCTTAAAGGAGTCTATTGTGGCTGTCGGTCCGGGGGATTGGACTGGGCTCATTGAAGTTGAAGTCCCTCGTGGTTCATCTGTCAAATCAATCTGCCACTGACTGTGTTTTTTTGACGTGTCCTTTTGTGAGCCCAGTCTAGAGTTAGGTGTACTGGCAATACGCAAGGTTGTTGTCAATTCAGGTGGAATCTTTGCCTCGTGACCGGTTTTTCTGACTTTGGATTTTAAAGACTGTGACATTTTCTGGGAGTCACTGAAATGCCGTTCACTTTTAGATCGAAATGTCCTTTGCCCGGATCTCGTCCTGGGCTGTGGGGATTTGTGTTGAAGAAGACTCTCCTCAATAAAAAGGTTGATAGGGCCTTCTCCACTGAAGCCATCATACTCGAACACTGGAAGGAACAAAACATTTTTAAGTAACAGAAGCAAAGGCTGCCATATAATACACTCTGAAATACTGCTTTAAAAAAAACACAGACAAATCATTTACTTGAAAGAGCAGTGAAATTAAAGAGATTCAGTGCTTTCCTGTTTAATGCAACCTATGCTCAAAAGGTACATGTCATCTACTGCTCCCTTTGGTCAGCCTCCATCATGCTTGGAGAGAGTTACAGGTGGATTTTTAGCCAGTTATAGTTAAGTGTGAACTCTAAAAGGAAGCAGATACTAGATAACATTCTGTTAACGCTAAAGAATCGTCATAAAATGTAGGCAATCATTTGGGCCCTATGGAGGATTTTTGTTTGTTTGCCATATTTCCCAGCACAGGAATGAGTTGGATCAAGGTAAGAGGGACAGCTCAAGCTTGTGTGTTTTGGAAGTGTTGATGGAGATGATGTTCTTCTATAGCGGAGGAATAGTGAATATACTATGTATGCAGGCAGGTGACCTACAGGAAGATCCAAGTGAGAAATAACGATGTAACGATGAATGTTAGTGTGACGCAAATACACCTGGAGAGAGATGATAGCTCTTAAAAAACAATAGATAAAAATGTGCTTACAGTTCTCCCCCGGCTCCCCGTCATCGGCTACCATTGGATCTGGCTCGGATTTGTAGAAGGTCATTCCTCTAATGATGAATCCATGGGGTCCTGGTTTTGCCAGTTGGTTGACAGAGTTTTTGGGAGCCTCGTGAGGGCTCATCTCAATAACTTCAGCAGAGTTTTCAGTGTGAGAGAAGGTGAAGGAATGATTCTCTTTGACAAGTTTCTCCTTAAACTTCTCCTATCACACAATTGCTTCAGTTATTACATTGCAGAATGAGGTATTGATGTACTTATGCACAGCTTACCTCTGATTTGATGTCTGATCTGTGGACCTCATCACGTGACATCTTCTCATCTTGCCATTCAGGTACAGACTGAGTTGGCGGACTTTGAATTTCATCTGCCTGTAGCGGTGGGCTTTTCTGAGGCTTTGTTTCAGAATGAGATGTATTCACCAAAACCGCCTAAATACAGGTAAAGGTGTGAATTTATTGAGGACACCAAGTAATTACACAGTCTACTGCATACAGAACATCATGATTCCACTGTAGGCTCACCTTTTCTATGTGATCTACACGCTCCAGCAGCTTGCTGGTAACAGAGTGTAACTTCAGCAAGTCCATACCATAGAAAGATCCTTCAAGTAAGTCCAGAATGGTCAACAACTGAACAGCAACATCAAACATTAGTTCTGGAATATTTCAAAGATAATGAACTAAGGTTTATGGGTATGTGCCACTTCACCTTGACATTTTCCTTTCCAGCCTCTCTAAGTTTTTTCAGCCTGAACTCTCCTTCACAAGGGTTGACAGCAGATGGGGGAGCAATGCATGCGCACTTGCACTCCGGTCCAGATGTGATGGTCTCCACCGTGTAGAAGTCATCCGCTCGGGCGTGCCCCGCTTCTATCCGCTGGCACGCGCTCCTGCTCAGGGGTCTGACAACACATTTACAGCGACAGTCAGAGCCTTCCGAGAGCGCTTTCACTTTGTCATAATCACCCAGTAGCTATAAAAGAAAAGGATGCACGTTTTTCAATGCTTTTGAAAGTTAACGCACACGTATTAGGAGAATAAAACGTTGAGCAAAAGCGGGTTCACCTCAGATAGAAGATCCTCTTGTCCGTGGACCCCCTGGAGCGGGTCCCTGTGATGCTCATACTCGGCATCTGCAGACCGGCTGCGCCTCGGCACTGGGCTGCACTGTTTCAACAGCGCGCTGCATGCGAATACGACCACACACAACCTATACATCTTAATTAAAGTGACTAACACGGTTACACAGCATGCAAAGTGGAAGTAACAGTCCATGTAATGTCATAAAAGAAAATGAGGCAAATCCTTAAATTTGGTAATTATTCCACGTCATCTTGTAGAAAATCATAGGGGTCCTTGGCTGATTAGGAGTGCACAGAAACCCAATGCGAAGTAGCCGGCATCTGCAGCAGCGAAGAGCAGACAAGAGGCGGGTCTGTGAGGCTTCATGAGGAGGAGTTTAACAGCAGCAGTTTTTCAAGCACATTGCAGACATTCGCAACTGACAATGATTTAACAATTTTCCTAACAAACCGGTCAAAGTCTATTGATAACCAATTGCTTCTTAGACTGTCCTCATGAGTCCCATACAGTTTATGAACTTTTGCTGCCCCCTGGTGGTTACGGTGGGTATCGTTTTTAAGTGACTTCAAACCAGATTTAGAAAGACAAAATGCATTTCTAACAAGAGGGTATTCCAGGTTTTACCCTTTCATTTTGTCACTGAGATTGAGCCCATTTATCATCCTTAAAAACCTACTAGCAATTGGTCTTTAACCATGTTATTTTATAATGACCTTGCACGTTGAAAAGTGGTGGCAGTTGAACATGATTTTTATTGTTGTATAAGGCACAATTACATGGTTCTGACATATCTTTTCTATTGTAACAATGTAATATTTAAAACCTATGTCTTTAAAACATGCACCATTCAGACACTAAAACATAATTTTAAATTACAAAACATTTGATTAAGAGAAAAAAAGTGCAAACTTGATTTAAAAATGTGTTCCTTTTCCCTGATGCCATTGCAAAAGCAAGTCTGAAGTGGATATAAATTGTTCTTGGTTAAGCGAGAGTTAGCACTGTTGAGTTTTTTCAATTCTTTTTTCTGTTGCAACGGGTAAAATAAGGTGAGAAATCCGGCTCCACAGTCCACCGTATTTGTCAATGTCCATTTTATCAAAAGCAGATGGATGATCATGTGAAAGAAACTTCTTCTGTAAATGGTCGGTCACCATCTCCTCCACTTCACTCAGACGGATCTTCGCTTCGATCTCTTCCTCCTCTCCTAGAAGTATCGTGAAGATTAAAAATGTTTTCTTAAAAGCTGCATTCTCATGATCACAGTAGCGATAAAATATCAGTGTGGACGCTGGAGGCAGCTCCTCAAAACGGTGAATAACAGCAATTGGTTTGCCCCCTTCAAAAGCCTTCTGGAGTTGACTGTCAAGGTCTGATTTAACCTTATCACTGTCCTGGCTGGATTTGCTGGCACCGTCTAAGTCAAGGGTAGAAACATTGAGAGCGGAAGACAAGGCAGAAGCGATACTCTGAGCCAGGCAGTGAAGTGTGCCCTCTGCCCTCGCACCAGCAGTCAAGATTATGCTGACGGGTTCAGTGGGCTGGCTTATTTGAAAATGTCTTTTCAAATGGATCATGCTTCTCTTCCACAACTCTTCACGCTGACTGGGGAATTTAACCTTCAGATTTTCCATTTCACGGTGAAATATGTCAATTTGGTGGAGATCTGTTTTCTGAGGTGGATCCTTGTCATGTTGTAAAAGAAATGGAACAAGAACGGCTACTAATGGAACAAGAACGGCAACAGTTATCCATATCCAAACCTTTCTTCTATTGTCTATAAGAAAGAATTATAGTAAAAAACATGTTATTAACAGCTATAAAAACGCCTTTAAAAGTGACAAAATATTGTCAAATTACCTTCAACACTAGATGGGACAGAATTGGGTGCTGTTGACTCTACTTGGAGTGTAGGGCCAATTGTTTCAACATTTTCTGCAGCAGGTGCTGCAGGCTCTTGATTCTCATCTGATCATATGGTAAAAACAGAAAAATATAAGTGCCACGTATTTAATGTGAACATTTTAAATGCTGTGGTAAATTTCCTAAAAGAAAAAGTAATGCGGAAGATAAGTCAGATAATTACTCACCCTGATGAGTGGTTTTGGTGGTCTCTTCAGGGCCATCATCTGATTTGTCTCCAAATTCTTCATTGGATGGGACTTCCTCTGGTATATCAACATCTAAATTGATAGTTAACATACAGCAATTATTATAAACATAAACTGACTTTAGGTTTTGTTATACAACATATTTTTCAATGCAAGGGATATCCAAACCTTTAGTTTATTGTCTATAAGAAAGAATTATAGTAAAAAACATTTTAATAACAGCCATAAACGCCATTAACCTCTTAACTGAACTGAGTACATTTCTCCAGTTTGGCTTTACCCAAATTTAAAAGCTTTAAAAAAAGCGATAAAAACAAGGATAAAAATTCAACAAAAAGTGACAAAAAAAGTGACATAAAACGTGGCGAAAACGTAAATAAACAGTGACAAAAACGCGAAAAGCGACAAAAGAGTGTCAAAAAATGTGCTGGAAAAGCAAGTGACAAAACGTGGCGAAAATACGATAAAATAACAACAACAAAAAAGTTATGAATTATTTGCAAATTCCAAAGTTCTTTCATCGTCTGATCATATGGTAAAAACAGATACATAATAAGTGTGCCATGTACTTATTGTGAAGATTTTAAATGCTTGTAGTAAAATATCTAAAAGAATTACGTGATGAATTAAAATTTAGGATTCAGAAACATAGCACAACTTTGAAAGGTTTTAGCCCGACAGTTAATGGTGTACAATTGTGGAACAAAATGGAGATGGAGTTCAAACGATGTCTAAACATCAACATGTTGAAATATAAATACAAAAAAAAAAGACTTTTTAAAAGTATAGAGAAGAAGAAACGCATTGCCACAAGGGGGGGTAGTAGGATCAAATTCCAGTTTCATTATATTAACTAAGACGGCGTGTTGTTGCTCTGAACGGTTGTCATTCTATTGCTCTAAATTATAAATTGAGAATTGGGATAAGCGAGTTATGGATCTGTTGAGAGGACCCTCCCAACGGGCTCATAAACCTTGTCTTTTAACGCACCACTAAGCATAGGAACATCATCTACAAATTCAGCTAGTTAGGGCAGCTGGGTGGGGGTTTGTTGATGGGGAGCTACTGCCCTCTTCAATGGACCTGCTCTACACCCTGGCTTCTTAACGCACTACAGTATGCAGGGCTTACATATTTACATTTTACATAATCCTTTGACAAAAATAAATAAATAAATAAAATATTATAATAATAATGATTAAATTTTTTTTTTTAAAGTAAATAAAGAAAATGGAATGATGGAAATGACAACTGGGAAGTTGCAAGATCACGGATAATATGTATATTAATGTGCCTTTTGAACACAGAATTGGTGCCTTATTGAAGTTGTTAACTACAGTATGTTTGGCAGTGGTAGCCATCTGTAAATAAAAAAATTAAAAATAATCAAATAAAATAAAAAAATAAGAAAAAAATACAGTGTGTGTGTGTATGTATGTGTATGTATATATATATATATATATATATATATATATATAAATATAATGAAAAAAATAAAGAAAAAAAATAAGTGATGCGTGTGTACATATGTATATGTATAAATTACTTAATGATCGCCTTTGTCACTTGCTTTGTATTGGACATCGTACATGAAATGAGACAGTTGTTGTAGTTGTGTTTCCTTTCAGTTGTGTTTCTTTTCCTTTCCGTTCCGTTAAATTCTGTTAATTTCTAGAGGTGCTTTGTGGGTATGGTCCGTTTTGATACGGCCGCTCTGGTCTGTTGTAGGTTCTCTTTTGCCGGTGAGGCAAATTCAAAAATCAATGTATGATGTTGCTTAACGTAGGATTGATAATGTAATTATAACAGGTAAAGTTGGGTCACGGAGGGGGACGCTGTGTGTGTCCATGCCATGTTCCCGGGCTCTTGTGTCTTGTACTTTGTAACATGTTCCCTGTACTATTGTGATTAATTGTTTTTATTTCAATGATGTCGGGGGTGGGCGCTTATAAGCTTTTGCTTCAGCCCACTCCTTTTGAGCAGAATTTTAACTGCTCAAATAAACTAATAAACTAATGCGGAAGATAAGTCAGATAATTACTCACCCTGATGAGTGGTTTTGGTGGTCTCTTCAGGGCCATCATCTGATTTGTCTCCAAATTCTTCATTGGATGGGACTCGTGCTTCCTCTGGTATTTCAACATCTAAATTGATAGTTAACATACAGCAATTATTATAAACGACATAAACTGACTCTAGGTTTTGTTATACAACATATTTTTCAATGCAAGGGATATCCAAACCTTTAGTTTATTGTCTATAAGAAAGAATTATAGTAAAAAACATTTTAATAACAGCCATAAACGCCATTAACCTCTTAACTGAACTGAGTACATTTCTCCAGTTTGGCTTTACCCAAATTTAAAAGCTTTAAAAAAGCGACAAAAACAAGGATAAAAATGCAACGAAAAATGACAAAAAAAGTGACATAAAACGTGGCGAAAACGTAAATAAACAGTGACAAAAACGCGAAAAGCGACAAAAGAGTGTCAAAAAATGTGCTGGAAAAGCAAGTGACAAAACGTGGCGAAAATACGATAAAAAAACAACAACAAAAAAGTTATGAATTATTTGCAAATTCCAAAGTTCTTTCATCGTCTGATCATATGGTAAAAACAGATACATAATAAGTGTGCCATATACTTATTGTGAAGATTTTAAATGCTGTAGTAAAATATCTAAAAGAAAAATCATTAGTAATGCAGAAGGTAAGTCAGATAATGACTCACCCTGATCAGTGGTTTTAGCGGTCTTTTCAGTACTGACAGCTTGTTTGTCTCCAGATTCTTTATTGGATGGGACTGATGCTCCATCTGGTATATCAACATCAAAACTGATAGTTAACATACAGCAATTATTATAAACAACATAAACTGACTCTAGGTTTTGTTATACAACATATTTTTCAATGCAAGGGATATCCAAACCTTTAGTTTATTGTCTCTAAGAAAGAATTATAGTAAAAAACATTTTAATAACAGCCATAAACGCCATTAACCTCTTAACTGAACTGAGTACATTTCTCCAGTTTGGCTTTACCCAAATCTAAAAGCTTTTAAAAAGCGACAAAAACAAGGATAAAAATGCAACGAAAAATGACAAAAGCGTGTCAAAAAATGTGCTGGAAAAGCAAGTGACAAAACGTGGCGAAAATACGATAAACAACAAAAAAGTTATGAAAAAGCAACAGCAAAAACAGGACAAAAAAGAGATGGAAACACTACAAAAACGCAAACAAATTTGACAAAAGCATGGCGACGTGACTAAAAAGTTATGATCACTTTTGTAAGTCTTAACTTTCAAATGACTGCGTTACACTGTTACTCTCCAGTCGAGAAGCTTTTAGATTTGGGTAATGCCTAACTGGAGAAAATGCTCTCGGGTCAGGTGGGGTAAGAGGTTAAAAGTGACAAAATATTGTCAAATACCTTTAACCTGGGGTGGAAGGCCAATTGTTTCAACATCCTTCTCTGAAACATTTTGTTCTGCAGCAGCAGGTCCTTCTTGGGGCAAACGCTCTTGATTCTTATTTGCTAATTCCAAAGTTCTTTCATCGTCTGATCATATGGTAAAAACAGACACATAATAAGTGTGCCATGTACTTATTGTAAAGATTTTAAATGCTGTAGTAAAATTTCTAAAAGAAAAATCATTAGTAATGCAGAAGATAAGTCAGATAATGACTCACCCTGATCAGTGGTTTTAGCGGTCTTTTCAGTACTGACAGCTTGTTTGTCTCCAGATTGTTTATTGGATGGGACTGATGCTCCATCTGGTATATCAACATCAAAACTGATAGTTAACATACAGCAATTATTATAAACAACATTAACTGACTCAAAGTATTTTTCCACACCACTTGATGGCTCCTCTTTTTGGGAATCACCTAATCAAAACATACCCAAAAACATTATTTGTACTGTACGTTACATACATTTTCTGTTTATTACAATTATACATTCTTTATATTACCTTTGTTATCAGGAGCAGCATTTGTGTCTGTTATTAATTAGAGAACAAACATGAGGGAATATATTAGTTTTCTTGAGAACCTATGCAGCAGACTTTAATCCTAGATTCTATCACCTTCAAAGCAATTGTCTTGATTATTAGCCAGAAGAGTGTCCTGTGTTTGGACTACCGCCACGTCTATATTTCAGCAAATAATAAAATGACTAAGTGAAACACAGTATCAGCAAGCTGTCTTGTGTCACGGACTTATTTATGTCTCAAGTTTAAATACCTTTATCCTGCTGGGGTGCGTCTGTCTCTTTATCCCCCATTTCTTGTTACAGGCTGTGATTCTGTGTCATAGCTGTGGAGGAGAGATTATACTCAGGTCTTGTCATCAAGTCTCATCTCAAGTTCATAGTCCAGGTTTAGTTGTACATTTGACACAGATAACGTCACGCATTATGCTCGATTGTTACTTAGTTCATTTAAATGCTCATACGTATATATAACGTTATATACTAAAACATGATTATTATTTGAAATTATGTGTTACGTACGCCCAAATGAAATATGTTCTACTATGTGGTAAAACGGGATTTGCAAGTTACAGCTAGGTTAGGTTCCTACCATTATCATGATTAATTGCCGGACTGATTTGTGAAAATACTGAAAGTCGGCGAGCAAATAGAATAGAACTTAACAATTTGGTCTCACAAATGTTTATTACCTAACCTAGAGAAGTGAGTTAATAATAACGCTATGGGTCAACGATAACAACCAGGCTAGCTAGTTTTGTTAACGGATAAGATAATCAAAAGCAACGGAGATAGCATACTGATAGATTAGAAATACCGTATTATAAAACCTAAATTGGATGACTAACACGAGCAAGCTCGTAAGTACTTACTTTTATTACCTTAGGAACGATAACCACACAGAGCGCGAGCGAGCTACTGCCGCAGAGCCACCGACTGCACGGAACCATCGCACTTCCTTGTTCCTATGGGGACAACAAAAGCTGTAGAGCACTTTTCCGGTTAACGACAAAATACTTCCCCAATAAAGTAAAGCACGGGGAAGAAGCCCTTGATTATATCTACGAACATTATGGTTTGTGGTAATTGGTAGGGGATTTTATGGTATCAAGGTGGTTTTATGATGGACTCCGAGGTTTCCGAGACGGTCTCTCCTCGTCAACTCAGACGTTCAACACGGCAGACACCGTCAGCCAGGGATCAACTAGGTAACATGTCAATTCATGTGACAGTTTGGCGTGGATGTTTTTGTTTGTTTGTTTTTGTAACCATAGCTCCACTTCTTCTTACCCGAAATGTCACCCTGATGATAAAGTTTGTTGTTATTAACGTTGAAACTGATATTACTGTTGCTCATTGTTTCTAGCGGTGAACCACGGTCCAACCCCTAGAGGTCCACTAAAGAGAGCTAAAAAGCCACCCGAACCCCAATCTGAAGTCCCAGCTGTAAATGGAACTAAGGACAAAGGCTCAGATGACGAAGGTGGGCTGGTTTTAACTTGCAATGTTTCTTTTTCTTGGATCCATCAAATCCTTTTACTAATACAACTCTGTCACGTTTCAAATATAGAATCCCCTAAAAAGAAAAGTCGCCTTGAGACCGGAGATATACTGGGTGGAGGAGATGTGCATGGCCCTCCAAAAGATGAGTCCGAACCCATGGAAACACAAGATAAGAGTGGAGAACATGCAGATGCAAATGTTAAAATTAAATCTTTTCAACAACCAAACATTCCCCCAGGTAAGAGACCAGATACTATTTCAAAGAAGCTTGAACTTATTAGTCAGTAATCTTAAACTGTAAATGTGGATTTGCTGAAAATGTCCATTGTAAGTTTTGCCTTAGTTCCAGGTTCTTTTGGAGATGTCCATTTGAAACCATATGTAGTGCTTGTTCCGCATTGCACTCTGGGTCATTCTGAAAGTGTCACTAAACCTCAAGGTGATTTATATTAAACATTTCATATTCATTTATAATTAATAATGTTATTATTGTTGTTTGTTTTATATGTTTTTATTGCACACTTTTGTTTTTTGAAGTGAAACAACCAAAGAAAAATGATGCATCTCCATCAACGCACACCACACCAACTATACCCTCCAAAAGAGCAAATGAAACTCACCACACAACAGTCCCGAGCATGGCTGAATACAGGAGGAAGATGGAGTCCAAAATTACAGGTAATGTTAAAGAATGATGATACAGTATACTTAGTGTATTATACAGTACGGTTTGTTATTCTGAACATTTCTCATATAATAACATTGCATGTGAATGTCTTATTTTACTCCAGAAATCCCAAAAGTTAACCACTATGTCCCGGTCAATTATCCAAAATCTGTGGGAACGGCAGCAAGACGGCGCACAACTGATTCCTCAACACACAAAGCAGGTGTGGTGGAAAAAAAACATGGTAAGTAGGCTTATAAACAATTATTACTTCTGGGAATGGTTTCATCACCTTAAAAATGCATTGTTTGTAACATAGAAACAAAGAAAACTCCTGTTTCCCGTCAGAAAGGTGGAGCTTCATCGAATGGTATATTCATCTTTTTTCAAAATAACTTTTAATCACATCCAAATGACACTCATTTACTAATTTGTTGTAAACCTTATTTCAGGTTTCTTAAGGTATTTGTGGAAGCTTGTCCTTTTGATTCTGTTGAGTGCAGGACTTCTCCTGGCTTTCAAAGACCTTCCCACTCTTCAAAGGACTAAAGATGGTAGTACACATTCATCCAGGTCTGCAAACTCAGGACTGTTTGTTGAAGAGTTGTCTCGTGTAGTGATGCGCTTCCCCAGTCAACGTCCAGTGCTGTGGAAGAGGAGCCAAATCCACCTTCAAAAGCACCTGGACCATCCCCACCCCACTGAACCAGTCAGCATGATCTTGACTGCTGGTGTGAGAGCCCAAAAGACGCTGCTCTGTCTGGCACACAATATAGCCTCGGCCTTCTCCTCTGCTCTCAACGCATCCGTTGTTGTCATAGACGGAGCCAGCCAGGCCAACCTGAACAGCGACCAGGTCAAGATGGACATTGACTACCAACTGAAGGCAGCATTTGGAGGTGACCAACTTGCATCTGTGATTCACCGCTTTGAGGAGCTTCCTCCTGGTTCATCACTTATCTTCTATCGCTACTGTGACCACGAGACAGCCGCGTACAAACGGGCCTTCATACTGTTCACTGTGTTGCTCTCTGAGGAGGACCTAAGCACTCAACAGAGTCTTAAGGAAGTAGAGGAGATGGTACGGGATCATGTAGAAAAGAAGTTTGTGGGCAAAGAAACTGCATTCAATAAAATGGATGCAGACAAGTTTAGTGGACTGTGGAGTCGAATCTCACATCTGATCTTACCGGTAGCATATGAAGATGATATAGAGCTGAAGGGATGCTAATCAGAATTTCAAATTCAAGAAATGTTTCTCAGTATCACAGATATAACAAGCAGTTTTTTTCTGTTTTTTTTATAAATGGAAAAAGCACATATGCATTCAGATCATTAAGTGAACATTCCTGTTCCATGTGCTGTATATTCTTCCTTGGTTGGCTGTAAGGAGCATTGTTATTCATCTAATGACATTTATTGCTTTGAAATCTTATTCTTTAACTTTTTTTTATTCATTTCTAATCCACTGACTGTTTTTCTGATTAGTTGTATTTGCACCATACAATATTGTGGTGTTGATGTTTTAGATTACCAGATTTTAAACGTATTTGATCATTTCTTGGCCGCTTTAAACATTAACAATATACATATTATTTTCTTTAAAAAAAAAACGAATGTGTAGACTTGTTAAACTTTTAATTTAATTTTTTTTTTTTTTTTTTTACAAATTGATGCTTTGTGTGTGTAAAAAAACTGAACTGAACTTGCCTTAACATGTAAATACAATATTTTGTATATAGTTGATGTTATAATATTACATGCAGAGAAATCACACTGAAATTTGCTTTTTGGTATTTGCTGTCTGTTTATTCTGTTTCTTCAACAATTTAAAATAAAGTATATTTTGGTATCTGCTATGATTTATATATATTTACAGCTCGTGCATAAGTTCAAAAATTTAAAAAGTTAATACAGTGTGTTAACACTGGCATATTCCAATGATAATAGCAACACAAAAAGCAACATTTAGGAATGAGGTTATGATCACAGCAGCTACAGACATCTGGAAAGGAACAAATAAGCCGTCATGACCATCTGTAATCCACACACAAAAAAAGCAAAATAAATGCTGAATTCACATACTTTCGATTCCTGCATCCGCTCAATCCCTGGAAGGGTGAGAACCACAATATTAATTCATTATCCCCAAAAATTTAATTATTTATTTATTCACTTTGACTGCCTTTTTTTTAATCACCTTTTTTGTTTCCGGAGCCAGTAACTTTCCAAATCTTCACTATGATGACGTACGCTACTTGCAGGGAAATCCATAGAGTGAAGGCTATCAACACTTTCAGGAGCCAGCCCTGGCAATGTTCGGTAGCGCAGTAAACAAAGGCAACTGGCGGGAATAAAGAGAAACCAAGCTAAATCTGAGACGTGCGTGCTCTCATCAGTAAAGCAACTTCTGTAGATGTGCATTCTTACTTGCAAAGGCTTTTTGGATGAGGAATAAAACGTTCATAACATTATCATATAGTGTCCACCTATTGAAAGTATATAAATAAATTATGAAAAATAGAACAACATGACCAACATGAATAAAAGGTGACGTACAACTCATGACTGCGTCCAATATCCATAAAGGCAAGACCCAGTGTTACTGCGCCCGTCACTGACGTCACAATTCCAAGAGCGATGAGTTTCACCTGGAATATGGAACATTTGATTCAGTTTCAGTTTTTTGTCGGGTCAGTATTAAATATCAAATACTTTCACTTACATTAAGGGGCTCATCCAAAACACCCAGCACAATCAATGCAGAGAGGGTCAGTGCAAACCCCATAATGCTGCCAACTCTTCTTGCCCACTATGATCCAATTGTGTTAAAACAATGTATTTATTACATGTGAACATAAAGTAATAAAAGGCCTTTACCTTTCTAATGATGTGATTTTTCGCATTTTTTGCGAGACAAAAAGCAATTAATGTTACTTGAGCTGCCTAAGTGGGGGGGAAAAGGTAATTCATTTTCTGACTTTTGTCAATAGGCTGCAGATTTGAATGTAGAATTGCTTACCACAACAACATTAACTGTGAATCCAGGGGCGTACTGTTTCCAACACACAAAAATAAAAAATAAAACATTATTTTGCCCCTGACAATGACCTCAAACTGTGACATCATAGATCAACATATGAAAAACATGATGCAGATACAACTAAAGAAAATGGTCAAACTTCATTCATTTTGCTTCAGCAGGAAATGGTGAGCTTGATTTTTGCCTCTCAAAGTTAGTTCTCTTTTGCCCTTTGCTGCCTCTCACCGACCTAAATGTCTTTAAACAATACGCGTATCTGTAGTTAACGGTTGTAATCACTCAACTTTCAGGACATTTTGGGTTAAATTCCTCAAAATACTTATAATATTCTAATATGGAATTGTCTCTCATTGCAGTCTACCTGGGTGTTGCCACAACCCAAATGACCTCCCATGTTTCAGATAATGGACAATACTATAAAATTCTAAATGCATTTGACTTGATTTCTGTCCTTACCTTGTCAATATGCATGATGTCTTTTTTGTTTGTGATGTTGCTGACAGAAGCTGTAATTGTGGCTTTGGAAACATAAATACAATTAGATGTCATGCTCATTGTAGTATCTGTAAGTTTTGTAGTACTTTCTGTTGCACTCAGCGTCGTGGCCAGTGTAGTAGGATTTGTAGTAGCTGGTGTAGTACTTTCTGTTGCACTCAGTGTCGTGGCCTGTGTAGTAGGATTTGTAGTAGCTGGTGTAGTACTTTCTGTTGCACTCAGCGTCGTGGCCAGTGTAGTAGGATTTGTAGTAGCTGGTGTAGTACTTTCTGTTGCACTCAGCGTCGTGGCCTGTGTAGTAGGATTTGTAGTAGCTGGTGTAGTACTTTCTGTTGCACTCAGCGTCGTGGCCAGTGTAGTAGGATTTGTAGTAGCTGGTGTGGTACTTTGAGTAAAGTTATGGGGGACTGGATTCCAAAATTTGTTATATTGCACGACAAATGTGGCCCTAGAAACATGATCACAAATATACTATTATTAATTGTCAGGACACTTTCAATAAGAGATGGGCAGAGTAAACCAAATGATAACTCAATAAGAGCAATGCTACTTTTGAATAATTTTACATGAATCAAATAATGACACTCTTGGTAAAAATATGACTTGCGTAAAGAGTAACTCGAGCGCAAGTCTCATTTACTTTTTAGTAGTGATGCAATTCATTTAACAAACAATGTGTAAAATGTAGACATTTCTAATAAAAACGCTACTTAGAGGCCTACTGCAAGTGTAATGTAGTGTAGTAATACTCCTCTGAAGTACTGAAGTAGATGTAGTTGAGCGCTCTCCACCCCTGCTTTTATACTGACCAGAAGGAAATGTCGTCAAGATCTTCAGTTTCAGACGTCCAACTGACTCTAACCTCATTTTTTAAGCGATTATTTCTATGACTGACTGCTGAGTCCTGTAACAAGGTCACATAGGAAAGTACTTTCTCCAAATTAATTAAACACAAACACTTTAACCAATGCACTTACCACTGAACCATTACAATTTAAAAGCTGTGTTTGTGTTGGTTCTAGGATGAGAAATTTACCAACAATGCTCCCCAACCTATTCCGAGCCTCCAGCATAAAGCCTCTAAATGGTGCACTTTTGCTTCTCAGTGTCACTACAAAATGGCAAAAAAATATTAATTACCAAATAAGAATGACCAAATAAAAAAGTGTATTCATTTATTTATTTTGTACTGTTTTGGTACCTGTGACATTGGGACCAGTTTTGACAAGCTCAACCTCAAATGGCAAGGGAGAAGTTTCGGGGGGTAACGGTGCACCTTTACGTTCATGATTAACACTCATTGACTCGCACGACTGTGGGAAAATGCCATTGGCAAAACCTTCGACTTTGTACACAATAGTAAGAAAATTCAAAGTCCACAACAGATTGGTCAAAATGTCCATCTAAAACAAAAGCAGATTATGACAAATAATTACAAACATCTTACACATAACACTGTATAGCCGCATAACATTTCTCTCACCTTCAAACAAAAGGGTTACTCCTGGATTCTTGACAAAAATCAGAAATAGAACAAACCCTCTCAGGGCAGCCTGTGAGATTCTCAGGGCAGCCTGTGAGATTCTCAGGGCAGCCTGTGAGATTTTCAAGTCTGTGCTCTCAACAAGGAAGTGGATCATAAAACCTAGGCAAGCCCCGTTGTTCTGTTTAATTGATAACTACACCAGAGGCTTTTTGATAAGGGTTAGAAAATCTGCTGTACTCTTTGTACTGACCCTGCATACTATGATCTCATTCCCCCATTTACACAAACTGGAAACTGGCAAACTGGCATCTTATCACACTATCCTTTATGGTAAACTGATTCTAAGGCAAAATTATATATAAATGGTAAATGGTCTCAACTTATATAGCGCTTTTTCACCTACATTAAGCACAACGCTTTTTTATAGCAAGGAACCACCCACCCGTTCAGTCTCTCATTCACTCACCAATGTACGCAGACACGGGAGGCAAGGTGGGTGAAGTGCCTTGCCCAAGGACACAGTGACAGTGTGCACCATCAGGAGGCGGGATTTGACCTTTTCTCTTACTTTTTACCTTTTTGATTCACAGCACATAGAGCTAGGTTTCAAGTTATTTCTCAAAAGACAAGCATGTTGAAATTCAGTATTTTCCATAGTTGGCATTGACACTGTTAATAGGTTTACCAATATACTTACACAAAACCTGCTAATAGCTAATTTATTCTTGACATATAAAATAGTCAAAACAATATCAAGAAAAATATTTATAAAAATATTCTAGAAACAATCTATAAAATGCCTAAATCTTGAATAATACCTTGGATATTATCTTCTAATTATGAGCTGTACAAGTATGTGTGCTGCTGAATTGTCAAACAGAGTGTCCAATGGTCAGTGACAATTGTACAGTCACTAATACATTGATCCTTGAGAGTTTGGATTCTGCACTGGCTCCTCCTCCACAAACGTACGAGCAAAAAACAGACACAGCAAAGATCTCAAATGCCTCCTAAACTTCACTCCAACAAACGCATAGAACACAGGGTTCAAGCAACAGTGGGAGAAGGCAAGGAGGCGAGAAAAACAAAAGGCATACTCCAAATAGATTGGTGGGAGGCATTCGTGGAAAGGCGGCACTAAGCGGTCTTCTAAAATTTTTAAGAATATGACTACATTATACGGGACCCATCCAAAAAAGAACACAGCAACAATGGAGAAAACTAACTTCACTGCTCTGCTCTTTGTCCTATGCTGAGTCTGTTTTACCTTGGATATTATCTGAATGTAACAAAAGGCCACCACAGCAAAGGCAACCATGAAGAAAATGTTTTGCTGTAACGATGCAATGGTCTGCCACACATGTGTTTCATAAGTGCAGCTCTTTGAAGCCTCGTCTCCATCAGGACTTTCGACGATGGTAGAGTGCAGAAGAGAAGGCAAAGCGGCCACAACGCTCAGCATCCACATGCAGATAGATACCAATGTCCCAGTGTGAATCTTTCTTCTGTTCAGGTTACTGAAATTCTGCACCACAACGATGTATCTATAGATCGACATCACAGTCAGGGAGAGGATGCTACTGTAAAATCCAATGTAGAAGACAAAGGACACAATTTTGCAGACCATCTCTGAGAACTGCCACCCGTGTACGTGGTAGAAGGCCCAGAACGGCAGGCCGGTGGTGAAGACAAGGTCGGAGATGGCCAGGTTGAGGATAAAAATATTTGTGAGAGACTTGACATTTTCGTACACAGCCAAGATGACGAGGACCAGGATGTTTCCCACCAGGCTCAGAGTTATGACGAGTGCAAAGAAAGCTGGGATGGCAAAGGATTCAAACTGAACCACCTCATTCACATCACACACTTCAGGCAACTGGTCATATGAGGTGTCATTCATTTCAGCCGTTGTCACAGAGATGTTCATTTTCCAAATTAGGAATCTAGATATCAGTTCAATAAAAGCACAAATTAGTAGAAATATGCATCCAAAACTGGTTTGTTAGTAACTCACCTGTTATTCGATGAGATGGTTGTTGCTTGTGTCCAAACATGGTCTTAAATAGAATGGCTTAAACCAAGAGAGGGTTTCTGTTCCCTGTTCTGTGGGAATGCCACATCATCTGAAATCTGCCTCAAATGTAGTGTAGTGACAGTGATCCACATCTGAAGTCCAGAGCCAGATCAGATCAGCTGGGATACGAACACAAACTCTATGTTAACATTTTTATCTCCAATATTATTTATATTATATTGTTTAACTACACATTTATTCACAGAATTAATCTTGCTCTCAAACAGGAACACTTCTTTAACTAAGTCAAATAGAAAGGGGAACTAAATAGGTTGCGAGAAAAGGCCTTCTTCTTAGTAGTGTAAGCCACAGAGCCATATCTGTGTAATTTTATTTAAGGGTAAGAATAAAGTGTGTTTTTCCATGTCACTCAGTTTTTATTAAGACTAAAAAAAAATAAAACTCAAATTGTTTTTGCTCTACACCAAAGGGACAAAGACCACATAACCTCAGTATAAATAAAATGTATGTCACTGGTCACATGACACCAGTGTTTACCCCGCTTCAACCAAACTATAAGGTTCCTAAGTCCCGCCTACAAACCTATTTTTCATTGGTTCATGATCACTTTCTCGCTCTCTGATTGGACAATGTGATAGAAGCAGACTAACAGGTTTTTATGCTCTCAAATGTCTTGGATGTTATGGATTTACTCATTTACTTCAATGATTTACCCTTAAAAAGTATGTCAGCAGGTTTGTCTTCTCCATTTATTGTTATTGTGTAGCATTTAGCGCACGCGTGCGATTGATAGGCACTGAAGGTACTTACCTCGACAACATTGTTAAGCCAAGAGTCTAAATGCACAGGAGTGAAAGTCAACTATTTCTTTGTCTGTTGCCTTCATTTTAGAGAATGCCGTACGATTTATCCAATCCAGTTGAAGTACGTTAATAGCGTCGCAAGTGTTTGACAACATGACTTAAATGTATTCAGGAGAAGTTCGTCTGTACTTGAAACCAAAAGCAAGGGGGTGCTCTATTCCACTTTTTTTTTCTTTTCCAACTTCCTGATATTTTTTTTCCACTATGTTGTAAACTAAATTCTTGTGAAACTTGCCAATTATCTTTTTGTGATAGCCAAGCTTACACTGTATGTTTCTTGCTGTGAAGGCTACTGGTGGGCACTTCTATATATTATAGAACAAACATGTATTTTATATGTTTGTTCTATTTATTTATTATTTATATGGAAATTATTATTTTTTTCTCTCATCAAAACTGTGCAACACTTTGGAAACTGTTAAGTTGTCAAAATGTGCTTTATAAAAAAAAGTGAATTTGGATTTGAAAACGCCCCATAGCTCTACTAAAGTGTACTGTATTCTGATTCAGTCCCTGTCTGATTTTGTTCTTCTGATTCAGCAGACTGGTTTTGACTCTTTGACCCTCGGTGGCCAGAGGAGACAGCGGTGGGGCCATGGCGCTGGGGGCTACGGCTGGAGAGAGCCAACTCCAGAGGATTATCAGAGATCTGCACGGTACGCTAACATTATGGGTGCTAGGCTTTGCATGTGAATAGAAATGACGACTAGGTTGAGACGGCTGTCTCTGCCACAATGACCACGATGACCAGTGTAGTGAGTGACCAGTGTTAAGCTGTCATGAAGTCTGTGCAATAGACAAAACCGCTGTAGGACAAGAATCATGCAAAAAGAGAGGACGATTTCACTGAGATCTCACCCATCCCAGGTGTCCTTCCAGTTTTTACGATGGATACGAGGCAAGTGTGAGTTGTTATGGGCCAGCTGCAATGTAAAAGGAAAGTGATGAGGTGCTTTTGAGTCCGGTGTGAGAAATTAGTCAATGGTTTTTCAATTATATGATTTAATCCATTGTGTGTGTCATGATGTTCTTCTGTCATGTGCTTCATTTGACACTGTTGTTTACTCATGTCATGATGCATAAGGGCTTTTAGGTCACTGTGTTCCTCTGTTTTTCAGAGTCTGTTGCAGAGTTGGCCAAGGAGTACCGGGAAAGTGGGGAGCCCATCACAGATGACAGCACCAACCTGCACAAGTTCTCCTACAAACTGGAATACCTCTTACAGGTAGCTTCAATTTATATTTGTGGAGATGATTGGACTTAAAAGTAATGAATGGTCTGAGTTGAGTCTGGAAATCCCGCTGTGTTTTAGTTTGGTCAAAAGGAGAAAACCACACTCCTTGGCACAAAGAAAGATTATTGGGAATACTTTGTTGACTGCCTGGCCAAGATTAAAGGAGCCAATGATGGGATTCGCTTTGTCAAATCAATCAGTGAGGTTGGACAAATCCTATAGTTTGAAATAATTCTCAATACAATATTTAGTTTGATAATTCTTAACAATAATGTACCATTTAATCTAACAGCTAAAAACATCTCTGGGAAAAGGACGTGCCTTTATTCGTTACTCTCTCGTACACCAGCGACTGGCGGACACTCTGCAACAGTGTTTAATGAACCAAAGAACGACGAGGTACTGATTATTAGTATATACTAATCTCACAGTAATCGGGATTTTCTATTTCATGCCAACCAACTTTTTACCTGTTCTTCCTCCTCTCAGTGACTGGTACTTCACGCGAAGCCCCTTCTTGAAATCTCATCTCAGCGTCGACATCATCAATCATCTGTATGAGCTCAATGACGTGCAGTTTGACGTGGCTTCCAGAGGTCATGACCTTGATGCCGCCTGGCCCACCTTTACCAGGTAAAAACTTTCAGCCCACTGGTGAGTAGGGCTGGGTATTGTTACATTTTGTCTGGATACCATACTGGTATTGTATGGTACCCATTACTAGTGAGTAATGGGTAGTGAGTAATGCAGCAACAAGGTAGAAGAGGAAAACTATTTAAATATCTGTTAGGTAGTAGATTTTAAGTTATCATGCTTTGGAAAATAATTGACTCAATAACCTCCTTTTTGATCCACAGAAGGGCTTTGAACGCAAACTCCCCCAGCCATACATGGAAACCACCAAGTCGCAGCTCTAGCATTAACAGTTTGGCCAGCAACTACTCACAGGTTAATGATTTATTTTATTAATCCTAATTTACCGTCGGTCAATCATTTACTTTATGTTTCTTCCTCTTATGTAGCAACCGGGTGATTTCTCCCCAAGTGTTGACTATGGTCATGGTTTACTCAATGAACTGAACGAGTCCCTGCCCCCATGCAGCGAAGACACCAGCGCCATCGATGACCTCCGCCTTGAACTGGACCAGTCTGAGCTTAAGCAGCGAGAGCTCTTGAGTAAAATCCACCAAATGGCAGAAGAGGAGGGTGATCTCAGAGGGGTGGTAGAAGACCTCCAGAGGCAACTGGACACGTCCCTGACTGCCCAAGAGCACCAGCAAGTCGAACTCAAAAGTGTCAAGGCAAGAGAGGAGACGCTGTCCAGAGAAATAGAAGCACTCAGACACTCGGAAAAGGCCAGAGAGAGTGAACAACAGCAGCTTCAGATGAAATTAGCCACCGCTGAGGCCAAGAACATGGAGCTGTTAGCCAAGTTAGATGGAGTTTTGGATGAGAAAGGTCACCAGGCAGCAAGCTACTTTGATTCTGCACAAAAGATACATGAATTACTTGACAAGTTAAAAGAGGCAGAGAAAGGGAAGATGGAAGCTGTGACTGAGATGGAGGAGAAGAAGAGACTGAATGAAAGAATAGAAGAGGAGCTAAAGCTAAATGCAGTTACTGTGAAGGATGGAGAAACAAAGCTAGCAGAGGTCACTACATTAAAAGCAAAATTGGAAGCGGAGTTGAATGAGCAAATAACAGCTGCAAGTAAGCTGCAAGGTACCCTGACACTGAATGAGAAGGAGACAAGTAATCTGCAGATGCAGCTCATAGATCTCCAAAAAACTGTAGAAAAACAAGAAGGTGAAATGAAGATGATGAAGATTAAATTCGAAAAAGAACTCAAAGAGGAACTTGAGAAAAAAGATACAGAGATGATCACCAGCAATAATGCGCTACAGCAGCTACAAACCAAGAATCAAATCCTGACTGCAGACAAGGAGAAGGTTGTTGCTAACCTTGCCAATATTGAAGTTAATGTCCGGGAACATGCGGTAAAGCTTGAAGAGTATAAAGTACAGTGTGGAAACCTAATGGAACTTAATGAGAAATTGTTGGGGACAGTGAAGAAAAACGAAGAACGCACAAAGGAGATGATGGGAAACCAAGCAGAGCTGGACGCCGAGTTAGCTGCTTTAAAAGCCTCCGAAAAACAGCTGCGAAGTCAACTGGACGACACCAAGATGACTGTGGACGAGAAGGAAAAGCGGCTACGCGAGGAGAACAGGCAGCTGGACGAAAACCTACAGCGTGCAAATATGTCCGCCAAGATGTCGGAGTCCACAGCCAAGCGCTTAGAGCAGGAAAACCAGGCACTCAGAGAAGAGCAAGAAACTGTGAAAGCCGCTCTCAGTCGCATGCAAGCGGATCTGAAAAGCGTGCATGGGCAGATAAGTGATTTGGAAAAGAACTTGGATGCTTCACGCAAGAATGAGCAGGTTTTACAAAATCAACTTCAAACCAAGGAATTGCAATTGGAGGAGAGGAAAAAGGAACTGGGCGAACTAGTGCGAAAAGTCAAAGCTTTAGAGACAAATAAGAAAGAGCTTGAAAAGGCTAAAGCTGATGCAGAGGCAGCGATTGCGAAACAAACAGAGATGATTGAACATGTCACTTCTGAGAAACGGGGGATAGAAAAAGCGCAATTTGAGAGAAACACCGTCCAAGCCAAAGAAAACCAGGAAGTGACTAGTCAAATGCATCTGGTCGAAGGACAGCTGGATGTGAGTATGAAGGAAGTATCCAGGTTGCAAGCGGAGATACTCGACCTCAGAGTCAAGGTGCAAAGAAATGAAGAAGAAAAGCAAAAATCACATGCACAAATGGAAATGACAGAGGCACAGAGAGATAAGCTGAGGACGCTGACCGAAATGCTTAAAGCACAAATCGAGGAGCTAAACCAGAAGCAGGTAACGGAGCTGATGGAGTGCAAAAACAAAGAGGAGGCTTTGATCAAGGAGCGGGACAAAGAAAGGGATAACAGCGCTGAGTTGGCCTCGACACTCGCTGCTGTCCGCAAAGAGGTTGACATGCTAAAAGACGAAAATGAGCGATTGATTTTAGAAAGTAGCGAGACGAGGGAAGGACTGCACAGGGTGAACACGGCGATGGCGGAGATGGGCATGACAATTTGCAAGCTCAGCACTGAAAAGGAAGAAGCCGACGAGCACTGGGCGGCAGACGTGGTACGGATAGAGGAGTTTGAAAAGGAGGTTGAACGGTTTGGTGAGTGCATGGATGAACTACGAGAAGAGAACAGTAACCTAAAAGAGCACCTGGCACAGATGGAGCAGCTTCCCAAACAAGTGAAGGAATTACAGGAGCAGTTGGAGAAAGCCAACAAACAAGTGCAAAGTCTGAAAAACTACAACCGCGAGGAAATGGAGGCAGTGAAGTTTCAGATGAGCTCAGAAAGCATGAATCACCAAGTACAACTAAAGGTGAGACACATACTTAATCCCTGGCCTTTAGTTATTCTTCCCCTGCAATTACTGTAAGTCTGGTGTCTCTTCTGTTATTGCAGAGTTTAACAGAACAACTCAACAAAAGGAGGATGCAGCTTGAGGAAGAGCAACATAGCGTCTCGAGTTTACGGAAACAAGTCTCGGAATTAGAGGTTAGTTTTGCATCATTATAAGAAATAAAGTGAAGAAAGTGAATTCAGCAATAATATGCCAACCACTGGAGATCACAAGCCAATGTATCCTCTTTCTGCCAGTCCCAATCATTGATAATTACAGAAGGAAATTAGTAAAAAAAAAATATTGGAGTTGACCATTACTCAGTAATTATTATTATTATTATTTATTTCTCGATAGGGTTTGAATCAGCAATTCCAGCAGCTGACTGGTGAGAAAGACGCTCACATCACTAAAACAGAAACCACTGTTCGGGACATTGAGACTGAGATTCAACAACTTAAATATGAAGCAAGCAGGTAAGGACAATTATATGCTCTGTTTGTAATTCCAATGTACTGTAATCAACACCAACAATATTCTTAATTTCCTCTAGTGCTAAAGATTCCCATGTGAATGCACAAGCTCTGTGTGATGAATTAAAGCGCAAATTGGAGGCAGCAGAACTCGACAAGCAAACCCAGGAATTGAAGATGTCCGCAGAGATCGATGACCTTAACCGGACGAAAACCATTCTGGAGGAGCGGCTTATTGAGCTAATTAGGTAAGTCTTTGTTTAAGAAGCCTAAATGTCATGGTCAGCGTGGATAAGGAATTCAGTGCTTGATATAAATGAATGAATGAATTTTTATTATTATTTCATTTTGAAACAATAACAACTTAACATGCTAACAAACAAAGAGCTTCTATATGAGTACATTTTCCAAATTAGTGAATTTGTAATGTTCAAGATATAAAACCACAAACTTTAAATATCTACTGGACCTCTACCACACCTGTTTTATTGCTCCTAATAACAACATGGTAAATGCTTCGATAAGAGAGAAGAAGGTTTTGAAGCCACTTATAACGGAACACACTGGATGTTTGAGAGTTTATTAAAAAATAAGAAAAATGGCGAGCAGATTAAGTCCGTACCTTGTTCATCTATTGTGCATGCACTTATTTCATCATGTTTTTCTCCTAGTCTGCTTGTAGTGTTTTGACTGTTGTAGACTGTGCTCTCTGACGTAACTTCACTCTGAAGATGTATAAAACCTACATAAATGTGTTGTTTATAGGGACAAAGACACTCTGTGGCAGAAGACAGATGCCCTGGAGTTTGAACAGAAGTTGCGGTCTGAGGAGCGCTGGTGGCTGATGGATAAAGAGGCCACTCACTGCCTTGGCTGCCAGGGACAGTTCACCTGGTGGCTGCGCAGACATCATTGCAGGTGGCTTTTAGATCAATTTGTTATATTAGGTATCGGTGATGACAATTTTTACTATAATAAAATATCCCTCTGTCTAGACTTTGTGGTCGCATCTTCTGCTATTACTGCAGCAACAACTTTGTCATGACAAAGCAGAGTGGGAAGAAAGAGCGCTGTTGTAAGGAATGTTACAACCAGCACAGTGCAGTAGTGGAGAGGTTCACAGAGGCAGATCTGAGTCCTTCAGAAACACAAGCCCCTGATGCTGGCCCGGGACCCCAGCCAAGTCCTGAGCCTGCCCCATACAAACCCACTCCCAGAGTCACAGGTAAGAGCGGCAAGCTTTTGAACTCTGCATTACTGGCTGTGGCTGTTACTGTTTTTAAGTCTGTTTCTTGTTTCACTATGCAGCAGATCCCTGTCTTGCATTCTTTGCTGATTGTTCTTTTATATCTAAAATGTATGGTAACTTAGTCCTGGAGGCGTTATAGACAGGTATATTGTAACAAGTTTTACTTCAAGAAATACCCAAACTACTCTGTAGTTAAAAGTCCAGCATAAAGCATAATATAATCAAATATGAAGTTATTCTTCACCACACAAAAAGACTGAGAAACAACACAATGTCCTTATGAATGCATTTATTCCCTTCAGTTTCAGACCCTGCCAGCAAGTCTGACGACGGAGCGTTCGACATTATCACAGAAGAGGAAGTGCACAGTGTTTACGACAGCGACGCTGCCTCTCAAACCACAGCAGGCTCTTTGGATGGAGAGCAGGCTCCCAGACTTCTCAACATGTGAGTCTCGGTTCAATTAAATGAAAAAGCTGCACTCCCTGAACTGAATGCCATAAAGGTCAAGGATGTTTTTTCAAATCTCATCACAAACACATTTCTCAGGTGTTTATTTAAATTACCAAATGTTTCACAATAAATGCATCCAATGTATTTTATTTTTTTGTTTTACTTTCATTTAACGACTTTAATGCATCTGTTTTTCCTATTTATTATATTTTACATAATTCTAAATGTTTATTGCAGCAGCACAGGCGATGCGACCCCAGAGGAGGCAGACAACCATGTTCCAACAGTTCAGGATTCAGAGATCAATCTACTCAAATCTGGAGAAGTCACGTACGTCTCACGACCTTACGAACCCTTAGCAGTTGTTTTAGTCCATATGTATTAACTTCCTTTTGTTGTAATCACAGGATGGCTATTCCGTTCAGCATAGAAGATATTTCCCAATTTGGTGGTGGTTCAAGAGAGCTCTTTATCAAATCCAGCAACTACAGTGTGATAACTCTAACTGTGTGTGACTGCGGACCGACCATCAGCTGGGTGTTTTCCTCTGAGCCAAAAAGCATTTCTTTTAGTGTGGTTCATCGAGAATCTAGCGACGCTCCCATAGAACAGTCAAAGGTATGGAAAGACATGTTTAAAACATTTAGCAGCAGAGTGAACAGGAGGGGGCTCAGCGCACAGCCTTGGGGAGCCCCCGTGTTCAGTGTGATGGTTCTGTAGGACTTTCCGCCGACACGTACAGCCTGTGGTCTCCCCGTCAGAAAATCCAGCAGCCAGTTGCACAGTGCTGTGTTGATCCCCAGGTGGAGCAGTTTGTGTGAATGCTGAGCTAAAGTCTAAAAACAGCATTCTAACGTAGGAGTATTTTGTTTCAAGGTGAGTGAGGGCTGAATGAAGCGCAGTGGAGATGGCGTCTTCAGTTTAGCGATTTGATCAATAAGCAAACTGGTATGGGTCCAGGGTGGGAGGGAGAACACACTTGATGTGTTCCATGACGAGCACTTCATAAGAATTGGAGTGAGTGCTACTGGGCGGTAGTCATTAAAGCAGGAGGGGGGTGACTTCTTTGGCACCGGAATGATGTTAGTTGCTTTGAGGCACTTTGGGACCACAGTCTGCTGCAGAGATGTGTTAAAAATGTCTGTGAAAACTTCAGTGAGCATGAAGCCTCCTGTGGAAGCAACACCATATCGTTTAGATTTTGAACTTTGAAGAATAAAATAGAAACTTGTTGTTTAATCTAAGGTTTATATGGAAAAGTTTCATGATCCATATTTGTTAAGGTCAAATGATTTGTTTTTCCATATACAAAGTAAGAATTAAACAAAAAATCGCGATTGATCAATATGAGGCAAAATGATATTTTTTTACACATTTGCACTAAATGGAATAACATTGAAAGACAAACACTTGTGCTGGCAATATAATAGTCTGGCATTACGGCTGCTGCACATTTGGCTGAAACACTTTTTTGTCCTCAGCATTGTGGGTTTGAGTCCCAGGTCTGACAATTTGATGAATGTCTCTCCATGCGCATCCCCCCCTCTTTTCACCCTGTGCTAACTTTTCGAAACACTTAAGAGTCCTATTTTCCAGCTCTAAAATGATTAGAACGAGTGTGGTGAGGCTTTAAAATAAAAAAAGACCACCATCCCATGACAGCAGGTTGGAGGTAAGAGTTTTGAACTCTTTAGAAGGAGACCAGTTTAACTCAGACTTACTTGAATGAAACAGAACAAAACATTGGGTCTGCTTTTAATGTTAATTTTGTAGCCACCGGCTCTTCATTTTTAGAGAAATAGAATGACCTCAAAAAGCAAACACGCAAAAAGAACAAAAGTCCCAGAGTTTTTTTTTTTTACTATATACTCAAGGAAAAAGAACTATTGATTTTACCATTTTATGGTATTACCAATAACAATAGGCTGTTGCTGTGCAAGCTCACCCCTTGCTGAGACACCTCTATGTATTTTATAAACCTCAAACGGCAGGTGGTCAGAGCCGCTCAGTGACACAGAAGTTACTTGCAGTTTTAAAATGTCACGGCTGTAAATGTTTTATCTTAAATCAACACATTCTGCTTCTATTTCCTGTTCATTAAATATGTTTTTACATCAACTGAGTGAACATAAAAATAATTGCTGTGTGTTTTATATAACTGTACCTTTTTATAATGAGTCAGTTTCACTCAGCGGTTGTTTCTGTTCTCCTCTCAGGTCCTGATTCCTCTCACTCGCTGTAATTCCCACAAAGAGACAGTTCAGGGGCAACTGAAAGTTCGACAGCCCGGTCTTTACACCCTCATCTTTGACAACTCCTTTTCTCGGTATGACGGTTTACATTAAGCTTTTAATTTACGGATAGTTTATTTTATCTGTTGATATTTAATCAAAACATATTGTATTAAACACATCAAACATTTCTCAACAGGTTTATTTCTAAAAAGGTTTTTTATCATCTGACAATGGAGCAGCCCATAGTTTATGACGGAAGTGACTTTGCCTGAAGCCGCAGACGTGTCCGCTCTCAGTGCATAATGCACTTTATGAGAAATCTCAGGAGAAGTCTTTTTTTAATATCTTAAAACTGATTTTAGCAATTGGTTTTGTTTTATGTTTGACCCTTTGTCTTTTATTAGGGGATTCTGCACTCATAAGATTTGTATTTACAAAAAAAAAAAGGTGTTAAAATATATGCATGGATTTCGAACCCTGTAAGACGGGACAAGTTTTAACTTATTTTACCCTGTAATATTGTAATATTGTAATATAAAATATAAAGTTCAAAACTAGAATGTTTTAATTCAGCTAAAGTTTAAAACAGCATTTTAAGCACAACTCCTATTTATTAGGACTATGGAGAATGGGCTTTCAAAGTAATTGTCTGGAGCTCTGCCTCTGTTATGCAGAAAGAAAAGTGTATCTTCCACAGTTTATGGGTTCACTTTCTGCTGAAGTGCCTTTAATATTATCACCAGTGATTGAACAGTTTGAACAGTTTGTTTATTATCAATAGATAATCTACTTTTACAGTCATCTGTAATGTATCATTTTAACTGTAGGCATTTAAGGTTACTTTTGTATTTATAGTTTTGATAATACATTGAATAGATGTCAACATTCTCTTGAATGGCAAATGCAACACTCGCCTTTGGGACAAGGCTTTAGGACAAGGTGATTTCACTGAAAACAATGAATACACACATGATTTGGATCTTTAATATTTTGACTTTCTGTAGTTTTGGTTATTGTGCACTATGTTTTTCGTGTATTTGAACGCTGTTTACATACATTTTCTGTAGCATGATTGCACAGCAATAAGACTATATTCCCACACTACTCAATGAAGGGCTTACCTACATGCTGATTTTTCTACACTTTGATATTCTGCCTTGAATTACTCAATTGTAGCCTTGGTAATAAACTGAACATTTGCATTTTTAGAAAACGACTACTCTAAAAATTGGGTTGTTCTATGTTTCCTACACAAATAAAGCCTATTTCATAAGTCAATTTACTTTGTTGGTGTGTGACAACTCCACTCAAACACTCGCGTTGTTCTATGGCATTTGTGGAAGTGTGGCGACACAGTGCGGCGCATGTTTCACATTCATTACCGTCTCGCGTCAATAATGTTACTCTTGTCTGAGCTCCCCTTTACTGCAAAAGCTAAGAACATTTCTCAATCCGAACACTCTTCTTGCCATGTATCCTGCTATGATTTCCGCCACTCCTTCCTAACTTCCTTTCATCCACCTGCTCTGCTCGCAGCCAGTCTGCTCACCGGTCATTGCGCGCACAGGACTCATTCAGCCCGGTTTGGTTTTACGCTCCCTTTGACTCTGGCGGGAACAAGCTCCTCATCCACAGGATGCTCCGGCCCAAATGGACACTTCTTACTTTGCTTTTGGCGCCTACTGTAAGTAAATATCGCAATAATTACATTGTATGGATATTGAAAGTGCTGCGTAAAACTTCCATTTTTTGTGTGAAAATGTCAAAGTGTGGCAGACTTCTGTGGATGGAAGTTTAGCGGCCGAAATGGTCGTGTGCAATCATTTAAATACGTTTTAGCCTAGAGTTACGGCTGGAGTGAAGTGTGAAACATTGGTATTCAGCCCACCAGGAAAAGCAAACCCTCTTGTGGAAAAAAAAAAGAGAAAGATCTCATCAGTGAAAATGTCGGAACAATGCGGCATGCCAGAAGCTAAGGTGATTATAAAATTTGCTCTAGACTAGAGCATGGTCTTGTGTCTCATGATTTGACTGAGGCATCTGTATTGAATGACAAATAGCCTGTGCGTTAGGGAGCACTGCAGCCTGATTGATTTGGTCGCCCAATAGGATTAGGGCTTGGCTATAGGCAATGTAAGTGTAGAATAACTTTTTGGAGTGATTATTGATGGGGTAAAAATAATTAGCCTAACAAACTCAACCGTACCCCGCAATTTCACAAAAGATAAATAATTACCACAGACTCAATAAGCGAACATATCTAAATGAGTTGCATATTCGATTTTTCCTGAGCAAAATTGTGAACAAAAATATGTGACACGTCTGTATTAATGAATGAAGTGTGAATGTGAAGCGGTGAGAAAAGGTACAAAGCATCTCTATTATAGTTCTCAGATCTCCAGCAAATTGGCCATACAAAACAGCTTTGTGCGCTAAAATAAAACCCGGGTCTTTTCTCTATTTAGTTTTGCCAACAGCGACATACAGTTAATCATCCATCCATTCACTAATTGCCTTGAAACACCTCTTTTCCCATGATCATATCCATCATTTTTCCTATAGCTATACGTTTTCCAACTGCAGATTAAGAGATAATTTTTGTTCTGTTGTTGAATGGTGCAGTGGGGGCACAGGGGTGTTATGGGCTTGTGAAAATAGTAAGCAACATCTGCGAAGTGCCCCTTTTCGGATAGTAGTTAGTGGATAATGGGTTTCACCTCTCAGAGAATATTATACAGCACAGCACACTGCACAAGTACAGAGGGCCCTTTGGCATTGCATTTAGTTTTATAGCTCATAATGTGAACACATTTTCCTGGGGAGACTATATTTCATGTTTCTGATTTTGCCCTTCATGTTAGAGTTCATGCCATACAGTGATTCAAGCTGAAATTCACCGGTAAGTAATCATAACTAGAACTCGACACGTTACCTCATGTTGTTGCATTACTTTAGGCTCAGCATTGTCATTATGTAGGATCTAATGCCTACACACACACTTAAAGAGCATCTCTATATATTGAACACGTGGCTTTTGTCTGGTTCATAGTTGTAATCCATTTTATTTCCGGCAAAACCAAGGGCAGCATTTTCATCTCAGATCACTTTCCTACTGTGAAGTGTCCTCGTGGCTGATTGTCTTAATATATTGACACAGGCCATGTGTCATTCCTCACAATAGGAGCAGGAAGCGTAGTCCTTTCTAGGTAATAAACATGCCTATAAGGTTCGCACACACCCTTTTTTAATGTGGTGTGGGTTGGATGTTTTGCCGTTTTCGAGCAATTTGTCTATTTAAGGATTTCAGTGAGTTTGACTGAAAATTGTATTGACAATTCAGCCACAACCAAAATTGCTGCTTTTGTGGGGTGTTTTTAAGCTGCAGAGGTCGATACTACTGGCTGCCCATGGAGTAACATTATTATTTGACCATAGGTGATGCATATAGGGATTGACCATCTTTGTTGCATGCATTCTTTGAAAAAAAGTTTTTTTTAAAGATCATGTTATCAATATTAATTCAATTGCCGCACAGTACTGCATAATAATAATAACTGTAGCATGTGTCACTCAACAATTAGTACATTTCTAAGATGAGGGTAAATTTAACTACTGTAAATTCCTGTGCTCTTGTGCTGCATTTTCTGCCAGTTTATAAGACCCCAAACTGCACACCAGCTTCTTATTACTGCTCCAAACCACATGGTGAGCAGCACACATTCAAGCTGACGTGGGTTTGACGATAAAGACAAAATGAGTTGAACCATGTCCATCCACTCCAGTTAAGGCTGCAAAATAATAGATTGCTGCTTGTGATTTCCATTAGATTTGCAGTTTATGTTTTTAAATCGAGTTTCAGTTTGCTTTGCAGGTTTTAAACATGTCCATGAGCATTAACGTTTAAGAGAAGACTGACAATAGGAACTCCTAAACTAATACAAGACTTGCCTGCACTTCAGAACATGCTTGTAGAGGGTAAAGTGTAGGGTTAGCAGACAAACAATATTGTGTTGCCTTAATGTAACCTCCGCCCCGTGTTTATCTTCATTCCTCATTTTGGTTCTAAGAAGAAAAAAGAAAGATCTGATGTAGGCTAATGCGAAATGTAATTACTATCATTAAAATTTGGACATCGGCTTATGAGTGTGCGATGCTGTTTTTTGATTTATCTTCATTCCTCCAACATTCAACAATAAAACATCTTCACAGAGCACCTTCTGAAAGGTTTTTGTACACATGCTGCCAATTTCCTTTGGTGAACTCTTCGTATCCTTTAATGATGAGGTTTTATTGCTTTATGTAGTTGTGACCCGAGGCTGATGGAAGTTGAATACAACACGTCCCCAAGAGAGCATCTTCGTCCCACAGGATTGTTGCTTCTAAGTTGCTTCATTAAGTTATTCTGTGTTTCTCTTTAGGTATTTGAAATGAGATGAAAGTAACTTCCAGCCGGGGCAATACAGGATAGAGGCCTTAGTAATTGAATGTTTTGCTTTTTCCATATTGTTCGTCCTAGGGATGGGCCATATCGTATCGCAATATAATTTTTTGTCATTGTTTATTTATTGGTTTTAGTTGGTCAGGACAGTGCATGTTAATGAACATACAAGCCACACCGGATTTTAGCCTTGGGTTAATTTCCGTCGTCCCCTATGTGCACTCTAAAACACACTCTCATTCATCCTGGCCTATTGTACATGTTTTTAGTGGCAGAGGAAACCGGAGTACCCGGAGGAAACCTACGCGGACACGGGGAGAACATGCAAACTCCACACAGAAAGGCCCCGTCCAGGTGGGAATCGAACCCGGACCTTTTAGTTGTGGACACGATATAATTTATGTTACGCTCAGCTCCAACAGAGCAGCATAAACACTGACTGTAGAACACGGGGGCAGGTGCTTAAAAAGTCAAATGAAGTGAAGGATGTAAATCTTCCCAAGTAAGGCTGGGATTTTGAAGTATTTTGTCCATAGTCAAATCGTTATCGTTATTTCTTTTTTTATATCGTGATATAGATTTTAGGCCATATCGCCCTACCTTAGTTTGTCTGTATATTATTCTCTGTTACAATATACAAAGTATTATTATTACTGGACTTGACTTAACTATTTTCCTCCCTGGCCACTGTGGCTGTAGCCTTTTCCATTTTGTTTCATATTGTTTTTCATCTGTTATTATGTGTTTGCGTATTTTTATTAAGGCTGGGCGATATAGCCAGAAAATAAGTCCCTTTTCCCCTCGATTTTCGACTGATAATTTTTCATACAAACAAAGAAATGTTGATTGAATACAGCTAATGAGGTACAGATGCTTCAAAATAAACCTAAAACAAATGAATGGTTTCCACTGTCCAAACTCCATTCAGAACAATGAGCTCAAAATGGCGGTAGAACACTTTTTTATTTATTGCTCAGCTCTATACAACGGTTTATTTATCATTATTTTTTGACTCATTGTCAAATCAGGACAAAACCGAGTCTTAATCAGATCTAACATGGGCTTAAATTGGACTAAATAATGTCTAAACCAGAAAAAAAACACCTAATTTAAACACATTACTAAAGCATAAATTAAATTATCTCAAAAAAATTAATAAAGTCCAAAATTGCAGACGACACTGAGCATTAATACCAGTGGCTCGTTGGCTCGTGTTAATGTCAAGTCCTGATTACAGACTTATTTCATTTAATTGCGTTTGTCTGAGTTTGTGTTTGTGAAGCCAGTTTTCTCCCTGTCTGAGATTGCTGATTTAATCTAGCCAGTATTTGTGAGAAAATCATTGGGCCCTCGGAGGCAGTGGATTTCTGTAGTGACCCTGACGATGAAAAGCTCAAAGGAAAGAACATCTGATACTGATGGCTTCAGTAAACTCCGAAAAAAATCACTCAATAAAAGTACAACCCTTTCCCCACTACAATCGTTGCACATAACAAAGACTGAAAGAGCTTCAGAAAATCCCAGGGTTTACACATGATCTTGGACTGCGTGGTATGAAAAATATATTGATAACTTTCTTCCATTCCCACCTGGACGGGGCCTTTCTGTGTGTAGTTTGCATGTTCTCCCCGTGTCTGCGTGGGTTTCCTCTGGGTATTCCGGTTTCCCCTACCTCCAAAAACATGTACACTAGGCCAGGATGAATGATGTGTGTGTCAATGTATGGTGGTGGTCAGAGGGACCGTTGGCGCAGATGTGTGCAGTCGCGACAGCGCTTCGGTCAGTCTCCCCCAGGGGAAACTGAAGCTACTAACATTGCTTACCACCACCGAGTATGGAGTGAATGTAAAGCGCTTTGTGACCATGTCTGTGAAAGGCGCTATATAAATAAAGATCTTCTTCTATTGCACCTTTTGAAGTTTCCATGCTCTATTATCATGTTAGCAGAAATGTATTCATCTCAGTCTGATGGAAGAGCTCAGTGATTTTGTGATGGATTTTGCGTCTGCTAACATTGCCATCCATCCATCTATTTTCTTCCACTTGTCCGTTGCCGGGTCGCGGAAATCACATTGCACCAGCCCCTATGGCTCCTCCTGCAGGTGGGGGGTCCACAGAAGGATGGCCTCACGGTTCTAATCATAAGGGGCTTCTGCTAACATTGCAAGAATGATAATTAGGTGATATATTATGTAGTCCTCTTTCCTGTGTATAATAATGAAATCAAATAATTCTTTCCTCTTTATCCACATTTGCTTGTTCTACATAATGGTTTCAAGTCTTTTAGTCTTTTAGCCTCTCCGATATTAAAAGGGAGTGAATTACCTGCATCTGATAATTGCTTAATGTGTTTTTCCCGTAACGTTAGTAACCTTAAAGCTGCAGTTCATAGCTTGATGTTGTTCTGATTCACTGCCTGCTGATGTGGTCACAACACCATCAGTTGAGACATGTATAATGGAGACTCATCATGCACAGTCACTCATGCACAGCTGAGGTTGATGGGCGCTGACGTTGGCCCTGACATTTCACTCCATAAAGCTGAATGTAAGGTTTCAGGATTATTTGCCATAGGTTGAGATTGAGTTTTGTTTTTTTTTGTATCCGAGCGTGTTTTTAGGAAACAATTGTGAATCCTGACTTGTGGGGCGGTCGTTAGCCTCTGGCATTTCTTTCTTCTGAAGCCCCCGCTGACCTTTTATGGAGCAAAACCCGCTAAAGCCACTGTATGGTGCCCTGACTGCCGAATATAACTTCGTCTGTTGCATTTATGGCAAACTATATTGTGGAAAATATCTCCATATCACTATGTATTGTATGAATCCAAAACAATCATTTATACATCAGCACGTCCTAAGGTCCAACATGTGCTAAATGAATAAACTTGTATTGTGTCTGGGATTACAATGACCAGCTAACCTTTGGTGGTGAATTGATTTGTATTACTCTGACATAAATGTCAAGCCAAGGTCAGATGCAAATCCATTCAATCCTTTTTATATTGCCGTTGGGGAGTGGATTGAAGTGGCCGACAGCAGTTATTTCAAGGCCGAGACAATTGTCTGTCTCCTTTAAGGCACATCAATATTTAAGCAGAAAGACTTTTTATAAGATTACAATGGTCCATCTAGAACATATGGATTGGGTAGTACCGGCTCTGTGCTGCACTGCCGCTGTGATGCCTTTCACACATTTTGAGTTGGTTTTCTTCATGTCTAGGCTTTGTCCACCCTTCACCCGGAGTGTGAATACATTTTTCAGCTGGAGAGAGATGAGCGGCATTGCCTTCAGTTCATCGCAGAACACACCAACAAAAGTAACGAAGGTACCATTTTCAGCTTCTGGGTGACCTATTTACACCAGGGCACAATCAAGTCTACCGCTTTGAGATTTGAGTTTGGTTCAGGTAGACGCCTATAGAGTTCAGGATCGTGATGTCATATCGCTAAGCTTCATGGGATTAATAAACTAATGTATATTTTAAAAGGTAAAACACTGGAATTGTTCACATTAAAACATTTGGACACTGCAGTTTGTTACTTGCATTTACCATTAGTTACTCAGCAGCTTAACCTCTTACCACCCGCCTTAACCGAGCGTATTTTCTCCAGTTCAGCTTTACCCAAATCTAAAAGCTTCTTGACTGGAGTTTACAGCCTTTGGGCTAGTGCCTCATTTGAAAACTAAGTGTTGTCGTCACTTTTTTCACGTTCTTTTTCCATCTCAATTTTACCCATTTCTTGTAGCATTTTTATGGCTTTTTTATGGCTTTTCGCCACAATTTTGCCACTTTTTTGTTACTTTTTTGCTGTACTTTCGTTCCTTTTTTCGTCACATTTTGTTGCTCTTTTGTCATTTGCTCTTTAGTGGCTTTATGTCAGTTTTTTGTTGTTCTTTCATCACTTTTTTGTTGCGTTTTTGTTACTTTTCTTTTCTCATTTGTGGCTTTTTTAATCTCTTTTTGATGCTTTTTGTTGTGTTTTCATCCTCGTTTTCTTCTTGTTTTTGTCGCTATTCTGACGCTTTGGAAATTGTACTAGTTAAATACTTTAACTAACGCCGTTCACTTAAATATTTGACCACGCACGGAGAGAAAAGTCCTGTATTTCCAGTGGGCTGATGCCACTATGGCTTATGAACAAGTGCAGCCTATATATGTTTAAAAAAACACAATATTTTTAAATTTAGTTGGTGCGGCTTATATTCGGGTGAACTCAATAGTCCTAAAATTACGGTAGTTGGTTTGGTAATTGCAGCGATTCAAAGTTTGATTTTGATTAGTTGTGCAACTCAATCAGGGAACGTCTGCAAACACAGATCCTTCAACAAACTAATGCGGTGAAGAGAAGGATGTTTGTCTTTTGTGGTTTCAGGTCACACATTTTAATTATTTTCAAAGGTTGTCTGCCCATGTGGGACGCTGTGGTGTGCTGGCCCCGCGCAATCATCGGGGAAACAGTCTACAGGGCTTGTCCTGCTGTATTCTCCCTCTTCAAAAACAACACAGGTAGTAAGCTAAATTGAAATTATAAATAGTCCATCAATCAAAAGACATTTTGGGACCTACCCCCCATCAACAGGTATTTCGTAATTTATTCTTTGGAGTGTGCCGCTCCCTTGATTTTAATGGTGCTGCTGCATTGGTAATGAATTGGTCTCATCACAATAGGCATGTCAGACTTTCACAAGACACTGCAATCTCATTATTTTTTGTTATTCACCGTAATGTATGGTAATGGACCCCGAGTTGACAGTGTTTTTAAACTGGAATGAGAATATTTTGCAATGTTAGTAGTTCTGTGATATCCCATGTAAGTGTTTTCCTTTCCTGACCTCAGGGACAGTGGCCCGTAACTGCACCAATGGAGGCTGGTCCAGGCCGTTCCTTCCGTACCACGTCGCCTGCAGCGTAGACGACGATATCCCCGAGGTGAGAGCATCAACCAGCAGACAGATTACAGTTTTTCCTTTCCACAAGTGGCAAAATGACTACGGCAGCACCCACAGTTTGGTGTCTAGTTGGGTTGGCGACAATAGCTAATATAAATAATCAATAATAATAATTATGATATAATCTTTTAGGTGGTACTCAGGGTCACCTGCAATTTTTTACTTTAATAATTTTGATGAGTAGTAGTAATGCATTTACATTTGATGCTTTTGGACCAGTTTATACATAATTTAGTCGAATGTAGGTCTGTTTTATACCCAGTGTTCTGTCGAGCCATAACCCAACGTGTCACCTCGTCGAGTTGTGCAAAACAACAGATTCATCAAGTCATGCATCCCCTCCAGGCTCCAAAAGCGAGAAGTGCTCCCCATGCCTTCACAAAATACACGCCTAGTAACTTAGTTCAGCAGCCTCATTGTCAGTGTCATATGTTCAATATTATTAAATGAATGTTAAAACTCCTAGGACACCCCAGCTGTAATTATTATTATTATTTATTTTTAATTTTATTGGGACTGTGCATGTTAATGAACAAACTATACATGACTGTATTCGTAGCATTGCATTTAGCCTACCTCTGACAGATAAATTCAATGCAAGCTAAATGTATGATATTATTTTTTGCTGTAGGCGCATTGAGTTGCCTTGTGTACAAAATGCGCGGTATAAATAAAGTTGCCTTGCCTTGCCTTGTATATAAAACATTTTAACAGGTTAACTTCTTGATAACCTTTATACTAATTCTAATAACAAATTCTAATCCGCCTCCAAATGGGGCACTTTTTGATCAGTTTATGTACGGCACTACTACACATTTTAGTTTTGGGTAAGTTTGCGGCTCAAAAGAACTCCTCAAAATATGTCATAAGATGTAAGTCACATTTGACTACAAGGGTGGAAAGAAGTTTCTGAAGATAGAACCGAAACATCATCTACTCAAACAACCCAGCCCAGTCGACGATATATAAATCTCTACTATGAGTGAAAATTCCTGTACAACTGAAAGCCCAGCCAAGCATAAGAAAAATATGCGAGAGTTTACACTTCATTGGAATATCAGACTATTCCAACGCAAACAGCCAACAGTCCCATCAGGTAATTGGCACAATATCTTGTTTCTCACAGAGGAAATGGGGCATCAATCATACAGTAGTTTGAGGGAGATAATTTGTGAAATTGTATATTATGCCATTCCACACCCGCCTCTCTTGTCATTAAGTTTTCCAATATTTGGATAAAAAGTTGGTAATTAAAGTTGCAGTTGAGTGGTTTTGTTATTGTCAAGATGGCTATTAAAATATTGCAGTTTCTCCACACAAAAAAGACCCAGATTTTTTTTTTTCTTCTTCTTGTGGTCCTCTTTTTGAGCCTCGTTGAAAGTTAATGATCAATTTGTTCTCATTTTGATACATCATATTCATTGTAAGAGCATAGTAGCTTTTCACACAGCTTTGATATTTCATTCTACTACCTTTAAAGCAAATACGTTTTTTGATATGCTTTCAGACGGAGGAGTCGTATTTTGCCACTGTGAAGCTCATTTACACTGTGGGCTACAGCGTCTCTCTGGCCGTGCTCGCTGTGGCTGTGCTTATTCTGATGCTGTTCAGGTTTGAATCTATTACATTTACACAAGGCCATTATTCAAATCCGGCTTAATTTGCCCAAAACACACATTTTTGAGCAAGAAAACAGCAAATTCCAGTAGACTCAGTTCATGCACACTGCTTTTGACCTTTATAATAAATGGCAGAGAGACCTGGTAATACAGTGATTAAGAGAGCATAGTGTACGCCGAAATCAGTGCGTCATCTTAAATTCTCTGGCCTTTTGACTTGTGTCCTGGCTTCAACCAAACCATATTTTATAGATGCTCTAAAAACATTCCCCCACGGAGGCTTTTAACTGTGTCGTTCTCTCATAAAACTGATGGAAGCGAGGCGTCCAGTCTGTGCCATCGGCCCCTATGACCATCAACAAACGCTAACTCACACACTGCATTCTGGCCTATTGTACTTGTTTTTAGTGGTAGTCCTACGCGGACACGAGGAGATCATGCAAACTCCACACAGAAAGGCCCCGTCCAGCCGGGGATCTAACCCAGGACCTTCTAGCTGTGACGCACGAGTGCTAACTGCTACCGTGCCGCCAGGCTAGCATATTTGCATATTCCTACAAATGCAGCCTTGAACTCTTGAGCTTCGTCCTCAAAAGTTTAAAAAAAGTTTAAATTACTTTTCACTCACTTGCATATTACATGTTTTCTCTACATATTCATTATACCATACCGCCTTTGCTTTGCCCGATCCCGTCAGATCTCGGAAGTTAAGCAGAGCAGGGACTGGTCGGTACTTGGATGGGAGTGGTTGTTGGTGGTGGTCGCTGTCAGTCTATCCCAGGGCAGCTGTGGCTACAAGAGTTGCTTTCCACCACCAAGTATGGAGTGAATGAATAATGCACGAAATTGCAAAGTGATTTTGAGCGTCTGGAAAAGCTCTATATATGACTAATTCATTATTATTATTATTCCATCCATTGCACCAGCCCCTATGGCTCCTCCTGCAGGTGGTGGGTCCACGGGAGGATTATTATTATTATTATTATTATTATTATTATTATTATTATTATTATTATTATCTTACTGTGGAACACTGAGGCGAAGCTGTTCAAAAACTACTTCAAAAACCTAAATCTCACAGATTTCAGATTGGAAACGTCAACAAGACCTGCCATTTCAGAGGCATTTCGCTACATTTTGTTCTTTAGTGCTTCCAGGCCTCTGATTCACCTTTTTGCTGCTCTTATGTATTTTACTCGTGAGTCAGACCAGGACTCATCTTTGGTCAGGAGGATGTCACATGGCAGTAGGCACTCTTTTGAAGAGAGAAGATAAAATGTTTTGTTGAATAATACGGTTAAAAGTGTGGATCCCACAACCAGACAACTGGAGAAAGTTAGGGTTAGGGTCATGAATCATGAATTAAATCTAGAGTTATGAGGCTTTTACAGAACAATTTGCAATTCACAGCATATATTGAAGTGAAAGTAAACCTTTGCTTTGCCCGATCCCGTCAGATCTCGGAAGTTAAGCAGAGCAGGGCCTGGTCGGTACTTGGATGGGAGTGGTTGTTGGTCAAAGGCATGACACATCTCTTTTTCTTCAACTAACCAGTTATCCCTTACTGGTTTTGTATATAAACAGTACTTCATTACTGATGCTGAGTGACAAGCACATGTTGTTGCTTCATTTAGCCGGTGCCAGCAGGTCAAGAGTGTCTTTAAACTTGTTAATCCTGCTCTGGAGCTGAGAGACTCCTTAATTATTGCAAGACTTTCTTTTGTCTTTAGAGGATTGTTTTACCAATGTATCATTAAGCTATTTTAAAGGCACACTGCGTAACATTTTGGACTATAATGTTGCCATCAACACAAAACATGCTCCTAATGACCAGCTCAACACAGGCAATAATATTTTTGCAGTGGGTAATCAAAGAATGGATGTGGATAAAGACCTAACCTGTTTAAATCTAAAATTCTACTGACTTTAGTCGACATCTCAATGTCAACCCATGAGACGTACCCACTCCCAGTAAAGTTACTGTCTGAGGAGAGCTAAGCCGCTCACAGCAAAAGTTTGTTTGTACATTTATGAGGTATTTTTCAATTATGAAACTATCTGTCATAATGTAAATGCTTGTATTTCAGTTTTATTTATTGGGTAGGCTTTAATAAGCAATATGTCAATATTGTACAATCGTGTATAGTAGCTGCAGCATCACTTTACTTTTTCTTCACAGGAAACTACATTGTGCCCGAAACTTCATTCACATCCAGCTGTTCATCACATTTATCCTGAAGGCAGTGTCCGTGTTCATAAAAGATGCCACTTTGTTCTCCAGCGATGACACCAACCACTGCACCCTCTCCACAGTAAGATATGACTTGTTTTGAGTCAGCAACTTGAGCTTGTTGCTTCAATCTAGTTTTCATATTAATTCAGCTGCTTTTGGCATGACACATCTTTTTTTCTTCAACTAACCAGTAATCCCTTAACTAACCCTGCAACAATTATCTCATTTCTCTTCTGTTCAGTTTGCCTGCAAGGCCTCTGTCATTTTCTGTCATTACTGCGTAATGGCCAATTTCTTCTGGCTCCTGGTGGAGGCGCTCTACCTCAATTCCCTGTTGCTCTCCTCACTTTACCATAGCCGCTGCTGTATGTGGGGCTTCAGCTTGTTGGGATGGGGTGAGCACAATCTATAATTACGACTAAAGTAACACCAACAGTAAATCACTAAATCAACGCAAACAGATTTTATCATTGAGACCTGAGATTTTTCTTTAGTAAATCACTGTACTACAATGCTTGCTCGATAGTTATAAGGAAGTGTTATTTGCAGACAAAAATTAAGCCATCATCTGTATTTGGTAGTTGAAGTCTTGGACGTCTCATCCAAGAAGCTGACGAAGCTGATGTGAGGCATTATCCAACACTTAAACTACCATGTACAGATGACAGTCTAAGAGCCCTTTTCTATGATTCAAAACTCCTGTATGACTTACCGCTTACATTAAGTGTCATTTGTTTTCGTTGTGACCAAGGTTTTGTCTTTGTCAGGTGCGCCTTTCTTCTTCATCTCTCTGTGGATTGGATCTCGGGTGCATTTCGAGGACACAGAGTTTGTATTAATCTATGAGAAGCTTTCATCAGCCGCCATTTTATTATAAAACTTTAATCGGTGTTTGCTTTGTATCAAACAGATGTTGGGATATCAATGAGGAATCGCTGTTTTGGTGGATCATCAAGGGTCCCATTGTTGTGTCCATAGCGGTGAATAGACTCTTGTCTCTGTTCCCTCATTTGTTTACCTATGAGTTTTATACAAACATCTGTTAATGGGTAATTGTACATGTTTAATTCATACCAGACACTTCCCTGGTGCCATCCCTTATTTCAATGTTCAGTGCACGAGGGCGGCCTCTGTCATTATCTTCAACCAACAATAGTCATGCTTTGTTACAGACACAGTCACAGTCAAGGTGATGGTAACATTTCTTTATTTACAACAGGTTAATTTTATGCTCTTCATGAACATCATCAGGATCCTATTTCAGAAGCTCAATCCTCGTCTAATCCAGTTCAACAACTCCTCGCAGTACAGGTAATCCCCTTTACACAAACAAGGCTGGCAATCACACGCTTTAGTATCGTGGCTTTAACAAGAAGCAACAACAGCATTAAATTATGGTTGTACACTGAATATGTTTCCCTTATTTGCTACTCCATTAATAAGTAAGGGCAGAGTATAATGTTGTACTAGACGCTAGCGTCCTCTATTTGACCAAGCTGGATAGATTCTTTATTTCTAAATATTATTATTATTATTATTATTATTAACATATTATTATTATGTAATCCTCTATTGTAGGGTCTTAATAGTGTAAATATGCACAAATACATCATGGATTATCAGGAAGTATGTGAGTAATGAAGGAAAAATTATGTTGCTGTTTGACTGATGCTAGATTAAAAGCCACTCACAAAATAAATAAATAATTGGAATTTAAAACATCCCCAATCACCATCGTCGCACAAGAAGCTCACAAGAAGCTGCATTCTCTCACATTTTAACGATCTCTAATGGGTCTATGGCTCTAAGGTTAATGAAAATCACAGACATAAATAAGTGTCTTGTTTACTTCTGTCGGTATGTTTATATGCATAGTGCTCTGACCTCATTGGGTGGCAAATTAAAGTCTGATTTCGCCAGAGACCCGGTCATACCACTCTTGTCTTGTCTTAATCTACATAATTCTCACAAAGACATGAAGAATGGCTTAGAACCGGTACTAAGAGACAGATGCTTTTAGGAATTGATTTTGTAGAAAATACAGGTTTACTGCATCTCTGCTACTCCATTGAACATATCTTTGTTGGCATCTAAACACCTACAATACTTCCCTGACATGTTTTTGCCCAGGGCTCTTGAATGCCTCTCAAAGTGTAGTCGGAGCACACTGTATACCTGCAGATTAGAAACTCACTTTGTGGTCACTCTTTCTTCTGGTAATTTTTATCTTTGTTTGGGTCACAGGCGTTTGATCAAGTCCACGCTTCTTCTGATCCCGTTGTTTGGGACTCATTATATGTTCTTCAACTTTCTGCCCGATTACTTCAGTGTCAACCTGCGCTTCTATATTGAGCTCTGCCTGGGATCCTTTCAGGTACTGCTGTGTTCACAAACTGGGCTGTGACATTTGACATTTACTATACTGCCATATACAGTTAATTGTTATATTAAACATCCCAATAATAGCCATAATATTAATAATATTGTACTGTTCTTATAAACGATGCAGATTCTTAGTCATCCAGGTGGTTAATTCAATCTTCTATGTAATGACGAGAAGCCATCGTTGTACTCCCCATCTAAGCAAACCACGAGGAAGCTACCTAGATGGGGAGTGAAACGTTGGCTTCTCATTTAAATAGTCCAGTTGCTTTGTTTTAATGTTAAAAGATTGTTTGTGTACAGTATTTACAATTATTTTATTGTGTATATTTTCTAATAAATCTTTATAAACAGAGTTTGTTGATTTTTGGAGTTGCTGAAATTATTGCTTGACAAAATGTTTTTTTTTCTTCTTCTCTCTTTTAGGGTCTTTTAGTAGCAATTCTCTACTGTTTTCTCAATCAAGAGGTTAGTATAAACATCCCTAATTTTTCAGTACATTTTACTACAGTTAGCTCATTTACAGTTTTTCTCAATTCTTTTGGCTTTGGCAGAAACAGAAATTACATTCTCAAAACCGCTCTCTCTAAACCTCTAAACCACTGGGCATTTGTTCAGATGCAGAACCTTCACTTCATTGTCACCCTCTGGGGAAATTTGTCTTTGTTTCACCATCACTGTCACAAAATCACAGCAAGTTACAACAAATCACCACAGAACAGATGGCAATAATGAATTGCTAAGACAATAAGTTAGTGATAAAAAATGTCATTCTCTGCATTCTTCACTTACACTTGTTTAGTAGGTTGAAGGCAGTAGTCGCAAATTAGCCTTTATATACACCCTTATAGTTGCTAAAGGCCCTCTGTAGCGGCACCCTGAGGGTATCAGGCTAAACTCATCAAACAAGGAATGCTCCAAGTCAGTGATAATGGGGTTGGCTCTACTATGCATAGAAGAAGAAAAAAAAAAACGTTATTTATATAGCGCCTTTCACAGACATAGTCACAAAGCACTTTACATTAGACAATTGTACATTCACCCCACACTCGTTGGTGTTCAGTTTCCCCTGGGGGAGACTGACCGAAACGCTGTCGGGACTGCACACATCACAATAATTTATGCGTAATAAAAAAGGTTGATATTAGTGCCTGTTTGACCTGTTACTAACAGGCTGTTAGTAACCCAGTGGCTGTATGGGTTGGTCTCTATGACACTCCATAAAAAGTTGCATAATGCAACTTTAAAATACAGATCAAACCTGTCACTTCTCAGTCAAATGGTTCCAAAACATGTCAGCATCATTTCAATGTTTAAGTCATCTCAAGAACAATAATTTATTCAGTTGTCAAAATGTCTGGAAGACCGTAAAATTAAAAACATGACATTACTGTAGATCACTTGGACCTCTTTGAACATTTGCTTGACAAGAGCTATGCTTGTGTTGGCATAGCTCTTGCTATGCCAACACATATATGCAAGTGTACTGATCAGGATCAATACACTTTGTTAACATGAAGTTGCCTGGCAAGAGGAATAATAGGAGTAATTGATTGTTTGTGGAGATTGTTATTTGTCTGTTTTACAGGTTCAGAAGGAGATCCACATGCAGTGGCTGAGGTGGCAGGAGAGGAGCTATGGAGTGGTGTCGCCTGCGGCAAAATGCAGCCAAATGGACACGCCCTTTTAGGACCATTTGAACCTGAGAGCTGTCAGTGAGTCGTTTGACAACTGTTTGTTTTAACATGTGCTCTCTTTCACATGTAAAAAAGGTCCACAGTTGCTTGACTTAAATGTTTCCATTAAATGTACTCAAAACATGAATTGCTGCATAGAAGGTGTTGAATACTGTTTCTACATTAAGAGCTCTGGGCAAGGTTTCCGATGGCTCCCCTCTGTCCTGTAGTTTCATTGTTGGCATCAATATTGAGTTTTATTTTGTGTTTTACATGCTGCTTTTCAGTTGTCCGTGGTTCTCGGTGGAGCACAGCCTTTTGCTCAGTCCCTGTAGCTTTAGCTTCTCTGCGGTCACTGTCAATGAGCCTGTTTTTCTGTTGTAAAGGCTTTTCATATTTACCACAGCTGTAAAAAATAATGTTCAGTATGAGCCAATAGTTTATTAATTCATCTTAAAGCTCACAAGTCTCAGTTACTTTGGGCCTGAGGCGGGGTACTTCAGTTAGACAGCACCCAAAGAGGTCATGAGGCTGATTCTCAGGCTGACCATCTCTGCGGGTGGAGTCCAGGTAATATACAGTCCCTTTTCTACTGTTCAGATTAGGTGAATTGAAAGCTCTTATGATTTGTGTATACATCAATATGAGCTGTTCGTTTTTGCTGTTTTTGCACTGCACTTGTTCTACAGCGCTCTCTTATTAACTAATAACTGATCTTTATTTCGGAGAATTATGTTGTTTGAGCCTATTCTTACTAAGGTGAAGATTAGTCGTTGTTATTATTGTGAAATAGTCCAGTCACACTCAAACTCTGAAGCCCAAGCTGGCACAATGCATGTTTGTGCAAAACATCTTGATCTCAATGTAACAATAGATTATAAGAATGTAATAAATACTGAAAATATCCAAATGCATCTCTTTGTACTATATTATTGACAACGTAGGTGGGATGTTTGAAAAGTCATGGAAAATAGTCAAGGAAATTGTTGAGGACACATCTTCCTTTGAGGTTTTGTTATAATCATTGCCCTCTCTTATAATTGTAACGAAATCACCTCTTTATATATTCTTATATTCTTGTATAAGCTTTGCAATTTACTGTAGTCATATGGGCAGTTGTAGGCCCCAGTGTTTAAACCCAAACGGGATATTGTTATGCGCAGTTTAGCCTGTATTCACTGTGTAATCATTTATTCTTATATATCCATTAAAATTACATATGATTAACGTAGATTATGATAAATGTATTGTAACTTTGTGAGTTAATCTGTGTTTTATCATTAATCTGCATCATAGCATCTGGCAGAGGTCTGATGAGGAACTGACCCGTGTTAGGAGCGTGGCGGGCCATAAATAAAGCTGTACAATACTGGAGAAGCAGATGTATCCGCATGTCCCCATGACAACGGGACCACATCCACCTCCTGTAGGCTCACTTCAGATTTCAAGTGACCACAGCTCATATCTTAATTCCGTTAAAACAGCACCAGTTCCTTATCTGGACTTCTGCAGATGGCCCTTAGGGGATGTACATGTGTGACGTGTGGAAACTGTAATGTTGTCTGTGATCCTATATAAACGTATGCTTGGCAATGCTCGATGTCTTTTATTCTGCCAGCGTGCAGCTGCCTGAGTTTTGGACGGCCCAGAGCGACCTGTTGCATTCTGAAACCTCTTTTTATCTATCGGTCACAAATCTCCATCGTGTGATCGCTCCCGGATCTTGAGCCGACAGAGAACCAATTGTCAGTTGCGTTAAGGCGGACTAATCATTTCATATGGTATCTGATCGCGGGGCCTAACACAAGCTCCCAAGATCAAGACCCGTAGATCAGAAGTCTAGCACGATCGTGACCTTTTGGTAAGCTCGCTTCCCAGGCAACATAGATCGAGCAAGGGAGTTCTTTTCCTTTCCATAATTCTATCAATAAAAGACCCACAAAAGACATCTGTTGGTGAGTATGTCCTTTTTTAATTTAATTGAATAGAAACCCGATGGTGCATGCAGGTTGACAGGTGAGGGAGTAAGGGAGGTAATGCTACAATAGGAAACAGTAAATGAGGGACTAAAAGGCAGAAATCCTAACAGGCAGGAATAAAATGGCAGGAATATTAACAGTCAGTATTAAAAGACATTATTGAATGTTTTGTAAAACCAATTGCTTACATTTTTAATCTTTCTTTACAATCGGGGGTAGTTCCAGAAGGAAAATTCACTAATTATAGACCATATTTCCATATTATGTCCCAGTTTTCCAAGATCTTGGAGAAAATATTCCATAAAGATTATTCAATTATGTAGATAAGCAAAATATTCTTTGTGAACAGCAGTATGGTTTTAGACCCGATAGGACCACTACCTTAGCATTAGTGGACCTTGTAGAAAAATATTAAATGCTATAGCCAATAAACAATACGCTGTTGGTGTGTTCCTAGACCTAACCAAAGCTTTTGATACAGTCAATCATGAATTACTACTTCAAAAAGCTGTACAGATATGGGATTAGAGGAGTGGCCTTTTCTTGGCTCCAGGCTTATCTGAAGAACAGATCCCAGGATGTCCACACCAATGGCACTGACTCCCAGCTGCTGACAGTTACCTGCGGACTGCCACAGGGGTCAGTGTTGGGTCCGTTTTTGTTTCTTATGTATAATTACCATGGATATTGTTTAGTTTCAAAAAACATTAAAACCTTATTTTATTCGCTGATGACACCAACAGGCTTAGTTGTGGTAAAAATCTAGAAGCATTGATAGAAGTAGTAGAAAAATAATTATTATAGTTAAAGTGGTTTGATTCTAATAAATTAACCCTTAATTTAAATAAAACCAAATTTATCGTTTTTTTTAATCGTGCCATTAAATTTAAGAATAAATGATACTGAGATAGAACTGGAATACTGCTAGTGATTACTGGAGTTGCCTTTATGATGGCTGTGTTGACTTGGAAGGACGGACAATCTCCCGGCAGGGAGGGTGAGACCTTTCAATGGACCGGTCAGATAGTACTTGATATGCCCATGTTGGCGTGTAATGCGACAAGACCACAAAAGAGAAGGCATATCATAATGGCCGAACAGGCGCTGGGGGTGAACGAAACCCTGTTGGCCAAGAAAACAGTCTGGAAATATCTTAATGATTCATGCGTTAATCACACCTACCATAGGGAAAACCTGTATTACCCATGGTTGAAGAGACCAGTCTCGTTCGAAGACTTACCAAAACTACTTACAGGGCGTGATATATGGGAAAACGTACCTGGGCTAACTTGGTGTCAGGGTATTAGGCATGCGGTGTCAGAGGAGGACGGGACCCCGGTATTATGGCTGCAGTACGTCTGCAAGGCGATAGCTGACCAACGTTCCGTGGTCTGTGAACCCTCTTTCCGTTCGGTGACCAAATTTTTGCGAGTAGACAGGAATACCGACTGGCCCAAACCAAAAACTAGGTCCTATCAAACCAGGCGTTGCCGCAGCATACCCAAAAATCAAAGCTAGACCGATAGGAGGCAGGATAGGAGAAGGGGGGCGGTGTTGCTTAGCCTGGAAAAATCCAGACTCCCCGCTATACCAGCCGGTGAGTCTGGTCACCGTTGCGTCGAATCCATTTTCCACAGCGGTAGATACGCAAGCAAACAGGAAGCGGAGTAAACCAATCAGCGAAGGGCGGGCGTCTGCTGTTGATGTGGTGTTATTAGCGGTTTTGCGTCAATATTTGCGCAGGATTATGAATAACGAAACTCACCAACTGTCGATGTGTTTTTTGGTCATTTACCGCCGACTGGAGACACGCTTTCTCTCTTTCGTGCATCGTTCGTAGATTGTTATTGAGGGGACTTCCGCGTCCCGTAAGTGACGTTGCTCGCTAACAACACGTCACGGCAAATAAACGAATCTGATTGCACGTGAACGGATTGATTTTGCGGAAGCCGCGAATGAGGACTGGGTGACCAGACTGATCCCCCGCTGGATAAAAAAATACAGAGGGGGATCATTCTGGTCTCACCAGGCTAGGTGTTGCTGGCTTGGGAGAGTGTGGAACCTATTTCTAAGGAGCATTTTCTTTTCGCACGACCCTAGTAACTGAAGGTGTCGTTACCGGACGGACCAACTAGAAAACTGGCCATAAGATAACGGCTTAGACCAAACGAAAATCAAGGCACCCCAGACCGCCAGAGACCTCCACGCCATTCATACCCTCGAGAACAAAATGACAGACGCAGCGACAGGATCGAACGCAACTAACGCCACGGAGCTGATTGACGCAGAAGGCACCTCTACGGCAAGTTTGGCTCGAAGTTCAAATTTGCGGAAGAGACCACGGGGCCAGAGTCAACCAAGAGAACCGTTTTCTCCAGACTCCGGATGGGGGGAAGTCCACCGCCCCCAAGGCCTGATCTATGTTCCGATAAAAAGGTATAGACTAGACCGCAAATGCGTTTGTTCGGATAATGGGTTCATATGTCTGTACTGCCTAATTTCCAAAAGAGACAGCGTTGTTATTGATCCTGAGGTTGTCACCGAGGTGTGCCTTCTAGGAGAAAATTTTGTAATTGATATGAAAATAAAGCCAAGATCGCTCGATCTGGTGAGAAAACGTCACATTACTGTTGAGGAGCAGGGGGAGCCATGTGTGGACCCGCAACTACAGTCTAGGAGACTACTGACTGTAGGTTGTACCCCAAAACATATGTAGCGGCGAGAGCGTTAGACACCGTAAAGTAAAGGTGACAAAACCTCAGACCCAAGTTTAATTTGACAACGCCACCCTGGAATTACAGGTCCAGGGAACCTGGATAGCACGTAGAATTAACACAAAATTGGAATTTCACCCCGCGAAGGCCACACAGGTTCGAAAGAACGGAGAGGAACGACAGACAAAACTAAATCAGTTCACATTACTTTTATTTCTAAATTTGAAAGACTAGCTTATAAAACCTTTTTTTTCTTGTTAAAATAATTGTTAAGACTAGGAAGTTTAAAACACACTCTCACTCAGTCGCACCACTCACTCAATCACTCACCCAAATCAAATATGCAGAAAACAATCTAAGCAAAAATGTCCTTTAAACTTATTGCCTTAGGCTTGGGAACACCAGGAGCTCAGTTATCGGGGGTAAACTGCTGGGTGCTTTTAACACCGTTTGGAGTCCATCGTTCGCTTTGACACGCAAGAAGGTCTTGACGAACCAAATCACGAGTGGGGAGATTCTAACCCAGAGACGATGACCAAGAGGGACGGAAACTCGACCCAGTCCTATGTAGATAATTAGAATTTAGCGACTAACAACCAAAGCAAAAAAAGAAAACCGCAGCGCAGTGGTTGTTTACTTACCTATGTAGCACTCAGGAAACGCACAACACGAAGCAGCGGAGATCAACGGCTGTTTACTGTGTCCGTGTTCTTCACGCTGGCGTCACTAGATAGAGACGCAAAGTGTAAGGCCTCGCTACAGGCCAAATGGGTATACTAAAACAAATTACATGACTGCTTACCGGAGACTAAAATTGGTAATGCACAGGGCGTTTTACACGCCGAGATGGGGAGCCACACTGATTTACACGGAGTCACACGCTGACGCCAAGGTCCGACGCCGTGCTCACGACGAACCGTACTTTGATGGTTGCACAAGGCTTTTTGAGACCACTAGTTTGTTTTGGACTTTACAGCGAATATAATTAAATTATCTGTGGCTCCGGTCCAGCTCCTCCGTGTCACACGCAGGGACGATCAGAGGTGAAGCAAAAAGGAGAGAGCGCGCACCTGCAGACATTCCCTTAATCAACGCTCAGGTGCAGCGTGATTGGGCTGCCAGCGGGGCAGGGCCTACCACTACATTCTACCCCCCCCCACTTGGATCGTCGACCCGACGATCGTCATGGACTAGTACCATGGCCGAGGGACTGCTGAAGCCGAATTTGATACCAGATTTTGGTTGGCTTGCGTTGAACGTGGCAAATTATGTGGATTGGGGTGGCGACCAGCGGTGGAACGTGATGACTTTCTCGCACCCGAACCATCTAGATCAGCCGTCAAAAATGGCCCAAAACCAGAAGACCGTCCAGCAACTGGCGTTTCCATCTCCACAATACATGCATGTCTTGGGGCCAGTAAAGGAGGATGAGAATCACCAGACCGACGAGGGGCAGGCCCCAGTTCGGGCGTACCCTCGGAAGCAACGTACCACAAATCCTCGTCGTACGATGACTCACTGGGTAAGTTCTGTGGGGAGACAAAAGATGAACGCTCATTTTGAGCTTCGACAATTGGGTGCACTCCAACAAAGGCCTTTATCAGAGAGCGATTAACTTGTTTAACCCTAGTCTGGTCCTGCACTGGGGCAATGGTATAAACTGTCCCTCCCTCTGATGGAGCTCTTAAAACAATATGCAGCACAGAGGACCACAAGTCTTGGATTTTACAACGACCCCTCACACCAGTGTTGCGCACCAAAACCATTTGCCCTTCCTTCAAAGGCCCATCATGCACATGTTGATCATGTTGGTTCTTTCGACGGTGGGCTGCTGCCCTCAAGCGTTCCCGAGCTCCATTAAAAGCCAGTTGCAGACGAGTTTGGTGCTCCAAGATCCATTCATGGGGATCGCCAGCAACAGGATCACGCACTTGCCCCAAAAGAAAATCGACGGGAAGTCGGGGTTCCTGACCGAACATTAAATAAAATGGCGACTCACCAGTTGACTGGTGGGGTGTGGTGTTATAAGCGTACAAGATTTGTGGTAAACACACGCACCAATCACGTTTCCGGGACGGTGGCAAAGTGCGAAGTAAGTTGTGCAACGTACGGTTAAATCTTTCACACTGGCCATTCCCAGCCGGATGGTATGGTGTTGTACGCGATTTGGCAACCCCATAAAGTTCACAAAGCTGTTGCATCAGCAAACTTTCGAAACACCTGCCCTGGTCCGAATGGATCCTAGCCGGAACTCCGAATTTAGAAAACCACTCCGACACAAGTACTCGAGCCACCGTAAGTGCCCGCTGATCTCTCGTTGGGACAGCAAGGGTATATTTACTGAAAACATCTGTGATTATGAGCACATTTTCCACTCCATTCTGTGATGGTTCCAACAAGGTGAAATCTAGAGCAATGATTTCATTTGGGCGTGAAGCCAGGAGATGACCCATCGGTGCCCGAGCTGGTGGACGAGAATTTTTGGCAACCTGACAACGCTCACACTGACGGCACCATTCACTCACTGCCTTGGACATCCCAGGCCAGTAACAACGGGATCGGAGTAAGGCCAAGGTCCTTTCTACGCCCTGGTGTCCGTGCTCCTGATGCACCTGAGTCAACACCTCCTCTATCAATGCAGCTGGTAACAGAAGTTGGAATATGGCTGCCCCGCCATCTGGGCGGAAGACCTGTCGATACAACAACCCTTTACTCTCAACTAAACGGTCCCACTGCTGGAGCAAGACCAAAGCAGAAGAAGAAAAATGTCTCCGCTCCTCGCTATTGGGTCGTACCTTCACCCTCCAAAAGGGCATTACTTCCTGGATAACTACATCACTCGCCTGGAGGGCGCGAATGTCACAAGAGGAGTGCCCAGGCAGGGCCGACACGGTGGCTTGAGTGGCCTCTACCCGTTCAGGACCACTCAACCTTTGCAGGGGGTGAGGAGTAAGCACGCCTGGAAGCATTCCAGCAAGCTCCTGTGAGCGAAAGACTGGTTGTCGGGACAAAGCATCCGCATTCCGATTACTTTTACCCGACCTGTACCTCAACTCAAAGTCAAAAGACGCGAGCTGTGCAGCCCAACGCTGCTCAACAGCTCCAAGCTTTGCTGTTGCAAGATGACTAAGCGGATTGTTGTCGGTGTAAACGACACACTTATGACCTAACAAATACTCTCTGAATTTGTCTGTCATGGCCCATTTAAGGGCGAGCATCTCGAGCTTCATAGAGCTGTAGTTCGACATGTTGCGTTCGGTAGGACGCAAACCACGACTCGCATATGCAACTGGTCTAACCTTTCCTTTGTGCTCTTGGGAAAGCACCGCTCCAAGACCACTGTGGCTCGCGTCAACTTCCAAAATGAAAGGACGCGAAAAGTCTGCATACGCAAGCACTGGCGCACTGGTCAACTTTGCCTTAAGGCCGTCAAAGCTCTCTTGACACTCCTCAGTCCAAATCTCACTGTCACATTTCCCTGCTTTCTTTGACTTCCCTGTCAATGCCGCAACTCTCCGATGCAGCGGTGCTGCTAACCTTGCGAAACCCTCAACGAAACGACGATAATAGCTTGTGAAGCCTAGAAAAGAGCGAAGCTCCGTTACAGATGTGGGCGTCGGCCAATTTGCCACACATGCAATTTTCGCAGGGTCTGTAGAGACACCTTGGTCCGAGATGACGTGACCCAAGTAACTGACCTCACGCTTCAAGAAACTACACTTGCTGAGCTTGACCTTTAAACCCTCATGATGGAGCCGTCCCAGGACACAATCCAGCCGCTGAAGGTGCTGTTGAACATCAGCGGAAAAGATGATGATATCGTCCAAGTACAACAGCAATGACTGCCCCTGCTGATCGCCGAAAATGCGCTGCATAAGGCGCTGGAAAGTCCCTGGGGCGTTACAAAGGCCGAAGGGCATTCTATTCCACTCAAAGAGCCCAAAGGGGGTACAGAAGGCAGTTTTAGATCGATCTTTCTCAGAAACTGGCACTTGATTGTACCCAGCAGCAAGGTCCATAGTTGAAAACCAACACGCGCCCGTCATGGCATCCAAGGATTCATCAATCCGAGGGAGAGGGAAAGCATCTTTATGAGTTTTAGAGTTCAATTGCCGATAGTCAACGCACAACCGCAAGGACCCATCCTTCTTACGAACTAGTACTATAGGCGAGGCATAAGGGCTTGAACTTTCCCGTATAACCTGCGACTGGAGCAGCTGGTTAATATGCTCTTTAACTACTTCGTATTCGGATGGTGGGATGCGACGATGACGTTGTCGAACGGGTACATCGTCAAGAAGATGGATTTCATGGGATATGAGGCTGGTGCAGCCCAAGTCTTGGTCATGCGCTGCAAAGACTGATAGATATTTTCTAAGCAAAGACCTAGCTGCATCGCCCTGTTCCGGAGACAAGTGTGAAAGGTCAATTTCTTCGATGTGATCTTGAACTGAAGGACGTGCCGTCGACGTAGCTACCTGTGCGGCAACAGAGGACACTTCGGCGACCCCTGAAGGTAAGCTAACGACTCTCACAGCGTCAAGCGTACCGATGACTGTCCGGGAGTAAAGGAGTATATCTGACACACCCACATTTACAACAGGGATGTAAGCTGTACCCCGAATAACGCGGACCAATGCCGGTGAGGCCAACAGACCCGCCGGTAAGCCAGATTCAGGTGGTTCAAACAGAACAGTACCATCTGAAAATTGTTCTGAACAAGTGGCTGTTACAATCTTCATAGAACCTCCAGGTATCCGACATGATCTCTTCCCACGAACCCTAGCTCTACCTGGCTCCATAGGAATCGGTTTTACACTAGCAACATGACATTTTTGCAAAGCGTCCACGAGAGGAGTCGGGAAAGACACAGAAGCTTCCGCGAATAAGGCTGAGCCATACTGTCCGAAAAGTTCCTGGTAACATTTACTAATGATATTCATCCCTAACACTCCAGGGACTTGCAACGGAGGACGCCCAGGTGGATCCTTCACCACCAAGACACCACAACGGGGCATCAATTTCCCACAAAGAGTAACCTCGAGTTCAAGGTAGCCAATATACGGGATGGCCAGTCCATTGGCGGCCTTAAGTTCCAACCAATGGCAAGCTTGGAGACGTTCTTCACCCCAGGGCTCGAAGTTCTGGTGAAAGAAACTCTCTGTGATTGTTGAGACCATCGACCCAGTATCCACCAGACATGGTACGGGGGCGCCACCCATACCAACGTCAATGTGTGGACATGTGGAGATTAGCTTCTGAACGTCTTCCAGCCTTACCCTAGAATCTCTTGAGCCAGTAGATGCCCCACCCGAGCTGTGGCCCGGCAACGCGGTGGGCATTAGTTTTCCGACGACTGACGTGACGGAACACGTGGCCCATCACACTCTCTGGCAATGTGTCCGGGCTGTTGGCAGCGATTACAAATGATGGGGCCTGATCGCGGGGAGCGGCCACGGGAGCGAGAGGAACGGTTACGCTGGTGAAACGTCTGCAACTGGGCCACGCTGGCTGTTAACCTGTCCAATTGCTCCTGCTGTCGCCGCAAGAGCTCTTTCATCTCACTAACTTCCGAGGTCGGCGGATGGTATCCCGACCGCTGGCCGCCACCCTGCACCATGTACTGAATACCAACAGCCGAGGGGACAGAATTGCTTCGGCCACGCATAGCCGCTGGCAGCCCCTCACGCTCCCACCGAATAGCTTCACCTCTGACGTCCAATAATGTTGCCTCAGGGGCCTGTCGCACAAATTGTTTTAATGAACGCCGGAGGTCACAGTCTAAAACCTGCTCCACGAATTGATCGCGCAACAAGACTTCTGAATTTGGCATGTTATTTGGAGCGCGCTGCTTTACCTTTTCCATAAGTGACCTAAGAGCGAGTGAATATTCCAAAAGTGTCTCTCCCTCGTGTTGACGACGGGAGAAAAATGCTTCCTGTAGTGCTACATAGGACTCAGCACATCCATAAAGCTCCTGTAAGATTGCTTTAATTTTGATTGGGTCACTTCGTTCTTCAGCTGAACGAAACTTAATTTCATCACGAGCCTCCCCTTCCAAATGGTCATAGAAAAAAAATGCCTGGTCTGCCAGTGACAAGTGTCTGGCCCGCACACACGCCACCGCTTCTTCGAGCCATTCCCCTAATTGAATTCCCACCCTGCCCCTGAACATAGGGCATTTTCGGTCCCTAGGGACAAAAACTAACCTGTCAATGCCCGGAGTACCTCGGCTAGAGTTAGGGGCGGGTTCGGCCACAGCGGCAGATGACCCAGCGGGAGCACCTGACCCAGACTGGGGGCGCTCTTGACGTAGACTCTCATTGTCAGCACGCAACTGCGCTACCGCTTCTTGTAGTTCTCGCAACTGTTCCTCCATGGTGAAACAGAAAAAAAAAAGAAAAAAATATTCAAAACCGGAAAAAAAATGCTGCTGTTGTTCCCAATAACAATTTCACGTTGCACAGACTAGGGGTATGGCAGTGTTTACTTTTACAAATGGCAATAGCTACCCAGTTAGATGTGTTCAACAAGAAAAATACTCTGCAACGCAATTATTCACAGCACAAAACAAATAACAAAACATGCAATGTAAAAAATATCACAGCAAATGTAAAACATGCAAAATATATTACACAACACAGCAGAGCGTGTAACAGAATGTATTACTTCTGAATCGCTACACCCACTTCTAGCAGCATAAAAGCCAAGTAAAGTGTTACACTAAACCATTAAACCGTCCAAGTCCTAATCACAATAAAAAAAATAGTCTGTGTCCCATCTCAGTCCATCCTGCCGACAACGCCAAAATGTAGCGGCGAGAGCGTTAGACACCGTAAAGTAAAGGTGACAAAACCTCAGACCCAAGTTTAATTTGACAACGCCACCCTGGAATTACAGGTCCAGGGAACCTGGATAGCACGTAGAATTAACACAAAATTGGAATTTCACCCCGCGAAGGCCACACAGGTTCGAAAGAACGGAGAGGAACGACAGACAAAACTAAATCAGTTCACATTACTTTTATTTCTAAATTTGAAAGACTAGCTTATAAAACCTTTTTTTTCTTGTTAAAATAATTGTTAAGACTAGGAAGTTTAAAACACACTCTCACTCAGTCGCACCACTCACTCAATCACTCACCCAAATCAAATATGCAGAAAACAATCTAAGCAAAAATGTCCTTTAAACTTATTGCCTTAGGCTTGGGAACACCAGGAGCTCAGTTATCGGGGGTAAACTGCTGGGTGCTTTTAACACCGTTTGGAGTCCATCGTTCGCTTTGACACGCAAGAAGGTCTTGACGAACCAAATCACGAGTGGGGAGATTCTAACCCAGAGACGATGACCAAGAGGGACGGAAACTCGACCCAGTCCTATGTAGATAATTAGAATTTAGCGACTAACAACCAAAGCAAAAAAAGAAAACCGCAGCGCAGTGGTTGTTTACTTACCTATGTAGCACTCAGCACTCAACTAATTAAATTATCTGTGGCTCCGGTCCAGCTCCTCCGTGTCACACGCAGGGACGATCAGAGGTGAAGCAAAAAGGAGAGAGCGCGCACCTGCAGACATTCCCTTAATCAACGCTCAGGTGCAGCGTGATTGGGCTGCCAGCGGGGCAGGGCCTACCACTACACATAGGTTTAAGAGTAGGAGAGAGAAGTCGAAAGAGAGAACACAATTCTGGTCTTACCGAGGACCGGTAATACGGAACATGGGAAAACGAAGATATTTGAATAAAATTAATGGGGTGTCCTGGGGACCCAAATTGAGAAATAGCCAGGTTTGGGCTAGGCACCTCAACCCCATGATATGGATGATGTTTAAAGAGGAGTGGTCTAACCACTTTAACTCAGAGAAGGCCCTATATCACGATGGAAGCTATGGGGCAGAAGAACGAGCCTTAGTTAGAGAATTTGTTGAGGACGCCCCTCATAAAACCCAGGAACATAGGCTTAAATTTGCTCTGGTGACAGGGCAAAATACGGGCCGAGAAATAGTTGTGGCCACCCCAATTACTATAAAAGCCATAAAAGCCATAAAAGCCTTGAGCTCCAAGAAGGGAGAATAAAAGAATACTCTACCTTATGTTGTAGGAACCCCGGGAGAACCGGAGCTAGGAACTGCAAGGAGAGGGAGGAACTAGAGGAATAATTCTTGTATTAACTGATTTTGTGTAGTAGTTCTTTGTGTGGAAATCGCAGAAAGACCAGATACCCAGACAAGCGGGAACGAGATATTGGGCCTAAAAATGTTGGTTCTGATTCGGACCACGCCCAGGTGGAAATTTTTGTTGACCCTGAGGGCGTTATACTGCCTTTATGATCGTATGAGACGCATGATGTTGGGGTATGCCCGTGAGGGAGTAACGGGCAAAACTGGCTGAGTTCGGGAAGGAGCCAAGAGGTGATTCCGGAGGAGGATGTTATAATCATTGCCCTCTCTTATTTGTAACGAAATCACCTCTTTATATATTCTTATATTCTTGTATAAGCTTTGCAATTTACTGTAGTCATATGGGCAGTTGTAGGCCCCCCAAACGGGATATTGTTATGCGCAGTTTAGCCTATATTTACTGTGTAATAATTTATTCTTATATATCCATTAAAATTACATATGATTAACGTAGAATATGATAAATGTATTGTAACTTTGTGAGTTGTATTAATCTGTGTTTTATCATTAATCTGCATCATAGCATCTGGCAGAGGTCTTGTGAGGAACTGACCCGCGTTAGGAGCATAGTGGGGCCATGCACATACGTGCATGTTATAAATAGAGCTGTACATCGCTGGAGAAGCAGATGTATCCGCATGACCCCATGACAATGAGAACTGTCGCGCGACCACATCCATCTCCTGTAGGCTCACTTCTGATTTATGGTGACCACAGCACATATCTTAATTCCGTTAAGACGGCACCAGTTCCTTATCTGGACTTCTGCAGATGTAAATGTGTGACGTGTGGAAACTGTAATGATGTCTGTGATCCTATATAAACGTATGCATGGCAAAGCTCGTTGTCTTTTATTCTGCCAGCGTGCAGCTGCCTGGGTTTTGGACGGCTCAGAGCGACCTGTTGCATTCTGAAACCTCTTTCTATCGGTCACAAATCTCCATCGTGTGGTCGCTCCCGGATTTTGAGCCGACAGAGAACCAACTGTCAGTCGCATTAAGGCGGACTCTCATTTCATACGGTATCTGATCGGGGGGCCTGACACAAGCTCCCAAGATCAAGAGCTGTAGATTGAGAGACCTGCACGACCGTGACCTTTTGGTAAACTCGCTTTCCAGGCAACATAGATCGATCAAGGGAGTTCTTTTCCTTTCCATAATTCTGTCAATAAAAGACCCACAAAAGACAACTGTTGGTGAGTATGTCCTTTTTTAATTTAATTGAATAGAAACTTGATGTTGCATGCAGGTTGACAGGTGGAATTACCCCACGCTGTGGGGCTGACCGGGCACAGGTTTTTTCTGAGGTAATCATCCTAAGTAAGGGAGGTAATGCTACAATAGGTAACAGTAAATGAGGAACTAACAGGCAGAAATCTTAACAGGCAGGAATAAACAGGGACGAAGTACAATACAGACAGGCAAAATACCACTTTAGAAGGGAAGTGGGAAATGCCAAATCTGTATATTCAGCCCGTCTCCAACAGCAATTCTCCTCAAACGACCCGGGAGCAGTGTGGAGGGGGCTTAAGGCCATCACAAACTATAAGCCCAAGGCCCCCCGGACTCTGAACAACCTGTCCCTCGCCCAGGGTCTGAATACAAACTACTGCCGCCATGAACGCCCATCAGCTCATCACACTCCAGAGCCTCCAGAGAACCCAGCCACCTCTGCCCCCAACAACCTGGAGCTGAACGCCCAGAAGACAGTGGAGATGATCGTGGACTTCAGGAAAGACACAGCCCCACCGTCCCCCCTTGCCCTGACAGACTCTCCCACCCCCATTTCCATTGTGGACTCCTTCCGTTTCCTGGGCACCACCATCACCCAGGACCTCAAATGGGAGCCGACCATCAGCTCCCTCATCAAGAAGGCCCAGCAGAGGATGTTCTTCCTGCGGCAGCTGAGGAAACTCAAGCTGCCAACCAAGATGTTGGCGCAGTTCTACACGGCCATCATCGAGTCCATCCTCACCTCCTCCATCACCGTGTGGTTCCCCGGCGCTACAGAACGGGACAAGTACCGACTGCAGCGCATTGTGCGTGCTGCAGAGAAGGTGATTGGCTGTGAGCTCCCATCTCTCCAGGACCTGTTCACCTCCAGGACCCGGAGGCGTGTGGGTCGGATCACAGCTGACCCTTCTCACCCTGGACACGGACTATTCACCCCTCTCCCCTCAGGCAGGAGGCTACGGTCTATCCAGACCCATACCTCCCGCCACTTGAACCGTTTTTTTCCCTCCGCCATCAGACTCATGAACAATAACAAGTCTCTGTAGCTCAGTTACAGAGACATGGATGTATCTGCACTTGCAGTGTGCGGTGTGTCCACACTTAGATCCGCTGCTATCACTCATCACTTTATATCACTTAATATCACTTTATATGCCTACACATCTGTATATAGAATCCCGCTGTTGTTCATTGTCAAATTGTTGTTGTCTTACCATATGTCACTTTATTTTATCTTATTTATTTAATATTTTTTATGCATGCCCTTATAGCCTTATAGTTTAACGTTCTTAGCTTATTTTTTATCTTAATTCTGTGTTATCAAATCAAATCAAACTTTATTTATAGAGCGCTTTTCATACAAAATGTAACACAAAGTGCTTTACAGTGCTTAAAAATCATTAAAATCGTCCCCACCAGTAAATATACATAAATAACTACAACCCCACCACCCACCACCCGCACACACAGACACACAGACACATACGTACAGACAGCCCAGCAGTTAAACGTCTTAAATAAAAATGGACATAGAGTTGAGTATGTAAGGCTGGGTACATATGGACCGAAAGAGGAAACATCATCCAAGGAGCCGTCTGCACCAGGAGCAGCCCATCGGCCACAGCCACAGAGCGCCAACCCAGGGGGCCCGGAGTAGGTGTAGGAGAGACGTCCTACCTCCATCCAGGCACCCCCAGGAGAGCGCCCGCACGGCCACAGCCAACCAGCACTCCCCGGGCAGAGGGCTCCCTCAGAGGAACCACTAGGAGAACATAAAAAAATAAATGAATAAAATAAATTAAAAAAAATAAATAAATATGTTATATGTTCTATGTCGCACATTTGCATCAAGACAAATTCCTAGTTTGTAAACCTTGTTCACAAACCTTGGCAATAAACCTATTCTGATTCTGATTCTAAATTGCAGGATTATTAACAGGTTTTAAGTGTTTCTTTTTCAAATTAAAATGTTGTCATTGATGTCTTTATGACCTCTGTGTCAGGCTTTACACGAGGGCATCTACAGGCCTGTTTCGCGGTCTGTGTCCTCCCCTTCCTCCCTCTTTCCCTCCAGTCTCTCTTTCCCTCCAGTCTCTCTCTCTCTCTCTCTCTCTCTCTCTCTCTCTCTCTCTCTCTCTCTCTCTCTCTCTCTCTCTCTCTCGCTCTCGCTCTCGCTCTCGCTCTCGCTCTCTCTCTCTCTGGGTAATTTGGGATTTGGGGAGTGGGAAGTACAAAGTTACCCCGGGATTCCACATCTCGCGTCACCGCCCCGCTCCAGCCCGCCGCGGACCGCCTCCGAAGGATTCCGAAATCAAACGCCCACTGCACACGTCTTGCTCCGTCTGGGCTCCACTCCGCCCAACTGCGGAGCTGAGGAGAGCATGCGCGAGACGTACGAGATCACGCGATAAAATGTGTGTACAGATAAAGCCGGTACCAAAACAAAATGCACATAGGACAGAGTTAACAGTGTGTAAATAGTTTATTCAGTATTATTACAGGCTCAATGCAATTATATTTATTTATCAAAGAAAGTGAGTCATTGATGTATTTTAAAAATATATTGTAATGTAATTTTGTGATTTACAAGTAGTGTACGATTTAAAATATATTATATATAGCACAGCTTTAATGTAAATATACGTATAAAAATACTTTATATGTTCGAAACGTTCTGTATTTATATTTCTACATTTTCTTTCGAAAATCCGGATGTTGTTTCCGTTCTCTTTCCTGTCTTCTGGTGCGTTCTGAACTGTTGAGCTTGATACGGACGGAGCTGACGGGGCGCAGACGTAGCTGAAAATAGAGTTGGTCCGTATTTTTATCGTGCCGAGGCGGAGAGGCGGAGCGGCGACGTTGGCCCTCGGAGCGGAGTGGACGATGTGGAATGTTTCTGAACGTTCAAAATAGCAACGTATTTGCTGCGGCGGTCGGGGCGGAGTGGAACGGAGCGAGCACGGAGAATGTGGAATCTGGGGGTTAGACAGGATGTGGAGTCACTGCTGCTGCGTTCTGCCCCCCACACTGACTGAGCAAACTGGAGTCCGCATTTGGAGAAGCTACAGAAGGTTTGAGACATCTTGAAACCTCTTTGACACATACATCTGAGCCAGTAACTACAGGAGATGTGAGTGGAGCGAACTTGATTGACTAGACCTTTAACTGTTTAACTAGTTTGATGGAAAGAGCCACATGCTGCAGCTGTGTTTGTTTTTATCCGTATAATGGAAAACACCCGCAGAGTTTCAGACTCTGTTTTTGTTTGATGAGAAAAATAAGTTAACGTGCAGATCAAACTTGTGGCTAAACTTTTTCTGCAGCTGTTGAGTTTCTATTGTTGTGAGCAGACGGCCCAAGGGGTGATGATAATAAGAGGGCGCTCTTCCCTCATTTGCCTGCCAGGACATGTTGCTGCATTACTTCTGTGCATGAAGATACTTTAATTAGGGCCACTCAGCTATAATTGTCTATGGTCTCAATAGTAATTAGGTGTGTACACTGTGCCCTTGCGGCCCGCTGCTCATCTGTTAAAACAGATTCCGATTATGAATCACACGTGGGCCATGTCAGCACTGCTTCTGCTTGTGTCCCGCTGTCAGCCTCTGAGCCCTGAAGAAAATGAGGTCCTGAAGCCATCTGAGTTCACCGAGAGTCTGGTCAGTGACACATTACTCTGCATACAGGCATGTTATGCAAGTGGTATTTATCAGCATTAAAACTGTTTTTAGAATAATCCCAAATATGACTTGTTTATGCAAGTTAAATGCCAGTTTTCAGGAAAAATATCAATTAATATTCAATAAATGGTATGCAAACTATGCAACTCAATGAAAAACAAAAACATTACAAATCTCACATGTCCAGTCAGACCCATCGTGGATCTTCTTCAAACTGACTTACACATTATGTTTTTCTTTATAGCTGGTTGACAATGTGATTGGAAATATAAGTGAAAAAACTCCAACTCACTCAACGTCCACTTGTAAGTTGTGTTGAGCACGTACAGTACGACAGCTGTTGAGGGATGTCTCTTGGATAATACTTTTTTTTATTACAAGCTCCTCAGTGGAACACATCAATGAGTCCAGTTCAGAATACCACTACTGCACCCTCCTGTCCTGGCAACCAAGTCCATCTGGGGAACAGCACTGACTGTGGCTGTCTGTCCTATCTGGTGATAGACGGGGACAACTGCTCCTGTCCTGTGGGCTTCACTCTGCTGGGAGAGTCAGAGTGTAAAGGTAAGACATTAACAATCACTGTTGTGTCCTGGTTCAGCCCTAGCTCAGGCCTGGTTTTGACCTTGTGGTACTGGCTTTTACTGAATTTGAATACTAATTTTGTTCTGAGATTTTTATGCTTGAAACGCTTGCTCAAGAGTACAACATTTTCCTGGTGAAGTTCTCATGCATCGTGTGTAACATCGACAGATGTGGATGAGTGCATTGAAGAGGGCACTGGTCCATGTGGTCCCAGGGCCATCTGCACCAACACCCCTGGCTCGTACTCATGTAGCTGTCTTCGAGGCTACTTGATAAGTGCAGCAGGATGCCAAGGTTTGTTTGCAACTTGTCAGAAATGTAACAGCTTTACTCACAGCTTTATCAAGGGTCTATATAATTAAGGACAGACACTGATTATCAAGTAGAATTTACCTTTTAACTTTCTGAAATTAAAGATGGTTTACTTCGCACATCTCGTGTTTGAACAGGTGCGTAAGAGAAGGCACCTTTGAAAATGTTTTGACCTGGTTAATGGTTAATAGCTCCATAATTACTGAGCTTGTTTACGTTTAATTAAAGCTTGCATACATTTTATGATTGTTTTCAGTTGTTGTCAAGACTTTAGACCAGAAATAAAATGGCACAATTTGGGGGGCCTAACAACAACAACAAAAAGGTGCAACAAATGTGGATTTTATAATTTGTAAACTGAATCACCCTTAGAGTTCTCGGCTACTGCCCTCCATCTGAAAATTTGACATAGAATTCTATAAAGTGGAAAAGTGGAGGAGGGAAAAGAAAGTTGTGATTAGGGACGTATTTAATCTGTCTTGCTTTTTTAAAGAAATACATGCTTGCTTTTTCAGACATAGATGAGTGTGAGCTGGCTGCAGTAACAGGACTTCAGGCCTGCCAGAGCAATGCTGAGTGCAAAAACACCATTGGCTCCTTCACCTGCTTGTGTCCATCGGGATATGTAATGGCTTTAAATGGACAAGGCTGTGTTGGTGAGATTTTCAATTATTTGTTATGTGTGGAGAGACTATAGCATGAACACCCCAGTTGTTATTCTCATACCATTCCATACTATCTGTCGTAGACTAGTTTAGCAATTTGTAGAAAAAGCCGTCATCTCTACTGGGTTGTTTTAGTGTTGCAGATGTTTTGTCTTTCACCTTGAGAAGCTGCAGCTTATACTGCTCCAGTAAGGAGGGGGTTACCTTGTTAGTTTAGCAGCTGCATGATCCTACACATATCCGAATTAATCATATGTTCTGAAATTGACACAATTTTGGAGTATTTTGACAACAGACAAAAATCATGTACCAATGAAACAAATGACCCAATTATGTCCTAATATACATGGTTTTATGTTTATATATACGTATTTAAATGTTCCTTACTTTTTACTTTCTGATCGTAATTGTAATATAGGTGAAAACACTGTAAATAGCATCAAAAGAACATCAATTATGCATAAAATCCGTCTGCCCAAAGTACCTTGTGGTAATAAAAGTGTTATTTGGCCAGTGTTAATGTCATGCCATGTTTATTTACTCCAGGTAGTTTGAACCAAAATGCCCAATAATATTGTAGCACTTTGAAGGCTATGAGCTCTGAAGGATGAGGGACGAGGGAGCAAGGGGAAGCCACTCATCTTGATTCCTGGATGTGTGTCTTGCGCAGATGTGGATGAGTGCAGCTTTGAGGAGCAGTGTCGTCGTGAACTGGGAAACGTCTGTGTGAACACTCCTGGCAGCTTCCTGTGCCAGTGCCGGCCAGGTTTCAGAGCGGAGCACCCTGCGTGTACTGGTCAGTTTGTTATAAGCATCGATAACACTGTTTAACCACCGCAGTGGCTGCTCGCTTTACGTAAATTCAGCTTGTTTACTGCCCTCCTGTTAAACGAGTCCTCTTCATTTTTTAAATGAATATTGAGCTGCTAATGTTCTTCTGTTTTATTTGCTCTGCCGCCAATCCTGCTCCTGAATGCAATTTTACTCTAGTGTGCTCAAACTATGTGGTATGTCAAGGTATGAAATCTTCACCTAGTTTAAATGGTGGTTTGGCATTTTAAATTTGAATTTGATGTGTGTGTTTGTTTTTTGAACCATACAATTAGTTTTTTTTTATTAGAATTGATTTATTATATATTTCTTGGTTAACACTGGTTTATAGGCATTGTTTTGGTTTTCGCTAGTATTTGCTAAAGCCATACTGCGAAATGTAACTGAACTCTTGACACCAATAATGCTATATTTGCCGTGGGTTATCATGAATAAAATTTGGAAGAGAATCTGATTAATGTAAGTGGCTACTAACTTTTCCATGGAGACAAGCTGGTGATGTCCCGCTCCCGTGTTACGAGTCAGGTCTGAGGAGAGGCGAGGCAACACTTTGTGGACCCATAGAAAACCCGTGATAAAATAAATAATGGTGTTTTATTTCATTTATTGTGTCAAATAGTCCGCAGTATGGCTTTTTTTGACCCGTTAACGTATGCATGTTTCTTGTCGAGATAAAGCCTATTCCCCAAACCCATATTGTAATGCATTGGAAAGTACAACATGGGGGCTCTTATCTCCGAAGCTCAGCCAAGAACAAAAAAAACAATCCAGGGTTTTCACACTTATAGTAAATTGCAAGTGGTCTTTGGTTGTCCCTCTATGTCCATCCCAGATGTGGATGAGTGCTCGGAGAGTCCCACGGTGTGCGCCGGTCAAGGCGTGTGTGAAAACTCGCTCGGGAGCTACAAGTGTGTTTGTCAACCAGGTTACCATGGAAACGGCACACACTGCGAGGGTAAGTAATTAGTGCATTTCCCGTCCACTGGGTCACCTTCCTGATGCGCTTTTCTGAGACCTGATTTGGGTTCTAAAGTCTGTCCAATGGTTGTATACAAAAATACAATAATAATTTGCTCTGCCACACACGCTCAGCCCAAGGTGGGGTAGCACAATTTGCATAATTGACACTTTCCGTGGTTAACAAACTCGCTCGGATATACAATTCAGTTGACTAGTTTATAAAGAGTACGTTGTGTTTGTACTGGCATGATATAGTCACATTTTTAAAGAATATGTTGTTTTTTCCCAGATAAAAATGAGTGCTTGTCAGGCGATCATGGCTGTGACACCAACGCTCGCTGTGGAAATATTATCGGTTCTTATTTCTGTCAGTGCTATCAAGGCTTCAGTGGAGATGGACACTCGTGCTTTGGTGTGTGTGAACGCAGGTGCACAATGTGTTATGTGTGCCATTAGTGGTCAGTAATAACACTTAAGTCAATTATGTTTTCTTTCTCTTAACCAGACGTTGATGAGTGTGCAGTGAACAATGGCCAGTGCCTACACAACTGTACTAATGAACCGGGAAGTTACAGCTGCCAGTGTTCTTCAGGATACCAGCTAGACAAAGACGGACATAACTGTATAGGTAATTCTGTCTTGTGACGTAAGCATATCTTATTACAATGCCATTACATTGCCATATCAGTTAATTTAAATTTATTAGTAACATTATTCCAAAGTGAAAAGGCTTCAGTGCATGTGGAAGCAGTAGACGCAGAATAATCTCTAACATTACTGTGCGTTCTAATGATACCAAGCCCACAACTGTGTCACATTATTGTACCTTGTAAACTAAATGGTGTCACTTCTTGCCCTGCCAAAAACCTGATCTAAGTGTTTCTGGTCTCTCAGATGTGGATGAGTGTTTGGCACAGAGTGGGACTTGTGCACATGGTTGTATTAACACACAGGGATCTTATCAATGCTCCTGCAGGCCTGGATACCAGCTGCACATCGACAACTCCACCTGCGTGGGTCAGTCACTGTGACACCATTTCACTCTGCTGAACATTTTCAGTCAAGTATACCAGCCATTCCCAAAGTGGAGTCCCCCCCCCGGGAGGACTCACAGGCATAATTTTCAGAAAAATGAATGAGTTTGAAAGTAACTTTAATTGTATTAATTATTGAGCCTATATTTGTTTTTATTGTTATGTCACATGATGTGAAATTAATAAGGACAAATTGTACATGTTGTTTGAAAAGAGGCAAGCTGGACTTTGGGATTGGCTGATGTACATAAACTGTGCTCTGACATTCATGGAACTGATATTTGCATTGCTTCATTTAAAGCGTGAATTAGCTTCATTTAAATATGAGCAGTTTGTTTATGTGTATCTTTGGCTGTGTGCCCAGACATTGATGAATGTAAACTGCAGAATGGAGGCTGCTCTCACACCTGCACCAACTCTCCTGGAGGACACACCTGCCACTGCCCTCCTCCGCTTCTACTGCACACAAACAGCCTCAGTTGCATTAGTAAGTCAAAGCCTAATGCAACTGCAATGTGTAACACATTGGGTGGAACAAAAGTAGGCAAGCAAAAGAAAAACTAAAAGAAAAACTACTATGAACATACGTCTGTACCATGTACAGTGCCTTGCCTTGAACTTTTGCACATTTTGTCATGTTTACAACCCTAAACATAAAGATGTTATTTTAAATGTTTTACTGATAGTTCACACACAAGTAACAGACAACTGTGAAGTGAAAGCAAAATGATACATGATTTTGTTATTTTTCAAAAAATAGAAAAGTGAAAAGTGGGGCGTGCATAAGTATTCATACAGCATGACTTAATACTTTGTGGAACCCCCTTTTGCTGCAATAAGAGCAGCAAGTCTTCTGGGGTTTGACTCTACAAGGTTTGCACATCTAGAGACGGACATTTTAGCTCATTCCTCTTTACAAAACAACTCAAGCTCTGTCAAATTAGAAGAAGAGCGTTTGTGAACACCAGTTCTCAGGTCTTTCCACAGACTTTCAATAGGATTTAGGTCAGGACTTTGACTAGGCCATTCTAACACATTAATATGTTTGTTTTTAAACCATTCCATTGTAGATTTAGCTTTGTGTTTAGGGTCATTGTCCTGCTGGAAGGTGAATCTCCGCCCCAGCCTCAATTCTCTTGCTGACTCCAGCAGGTTTTCCTCCAAAATGTCTCTGTATTTGGCTCCATCCACCTTCCCAACTATTCTTACAATCTTCCCAGTCCCCGCTGAGGAAAAGCAGCCCCATAGCAAGATTCTCCGCCCACCATATTTGACACTGGGGATGGTGCACTCAGGACGATGAGCAGTGTTAGGTTTGCTCCATACATAACGTTTTGCATTTGGGCCAAAAAGTTCAATTTTTGTCTCATCTGACCAAAGCACCTTCTTCCACATGGTAGCTGTGTCCTCCATATGATTTCTAGCAAACGTCAAACTGGATTTCTTATGGCCTCCTTTCAATAATGGCTTTCTTCTTGCCACTCGTCCATGAAGGCCAGATTTGTGTAGAGTACGACTTATAGTTGTCCCATGTACAGATTCCCCCAGCTCAGCGGCAGGACGTCGCAGCTCCTCCAGAGTTATCTTGAGGCACTTAGTTGCATTTCTTACCAGTGCTCTCCTTGTTCGGTCTGTTAGTTTAGGTGGACGCCTGTGTCTTGGTAAGTTCGCAGTGGTGCTATACTCTTTCCATTTCTGAATGATGGATTGAACAGTGCTCTGTGAGATGTTCAAATCTTGGGAAATCTTTGTATAACTTAACGCTGCTTTAAACTTCTCCACAACTTTATCCCTGACCTCTCTGGTGAGCTCCTTGGCCTTCATGATGTTGTTTAGTGACCAATACACTCTGCCCATAGCTCTGAGGTCCTCACAGAACAGCTGGAATTATACTGAGAGTAGATTACACACAGGTGGCCTCTATTTAATGGTTGGGGCAAGATGTGAACTTTCTGCAGTCATTAGGAATGTTATAAAGGCAATTTAATGCACGCCCCACTTTTCACTTTTCTATTTTTTGTAAAATAACAGAATCATGTATTTTTGCTTTCACTTCACAGTTGTCTGTTACTTGTGTGTGAACTTTCAGTAAAAAAATTCAAAATAACATCTTTACGTTCAGGGTTGTAAACATGACAAAATGTGCAAAAGTTCAAGGTGTATTAGTACTTTCGCAGGGCACTGTAAGTGAAAGCCTACTTTTGGCCAGCCTCTATACATCAGTATTCATTATTAACATGAAGATTGTTTATGCAGATGTTACATCATGTAAGTGGAGAAATGGTGGCTGTGAGGACACATGTTCTGTGAGGGCAGATGGACTGATCCAGTGTAGTTGCCGAGTGGGATGGAAATTACACTCAGACCGTAGGAGCTGTGTGGGTAAGTGAGAGAAACAGCTTTTCAGTGAAGTTTCATACTTTCTTTATCGTCACATATGAATGAATGAATGAATGTATAACTTTATTGTCATTATACAGTTATACAACAAAATTCCGTAGATCCAATGTTGGGTTAGTCCTGAGCTACTGCGACTCTGCACTGTCACTGTAGGCCAACCTGACTCGCATGTTTTTGGAGGTAGCGGAAACCGGAGAACCCAGAGGAAACCTACACAGACACGGGGAGAACATGCAAATCAAATCAAATCAAATCAAACTTTATTTATAAAGCGCTTTTCATACAAAATGTAACACAAAGTGCTTTACAGTGCTTAAAAATCATTAAAATCGTCCCCACCAGCAAATATACATAAATAACTACAACCCCACCACCCCCCACCCCACCCGCACACACAGACACACAGACACATATACGTACAGACAGCCCAGCAGTTAAAAGGCTTAAATAAAAGCGGACATAGAGTTGAGTACGTAAGGCTGAGTACAGATAGACCGAAAGAGGAAACATCATCCAAGGAGCCGTCTGCACCAGGAGCAGCCCATCGGCCACAGCCACAGAGCGCCAACTCAGGGTGCAAGGTGTAGGGGAGACGTCCTACCTCCATCCAGGCACCCCCAGGAGAGCGCCCGCACGGCCACAGCCAACCAGCACTCCCGGGGCAGAGGGCTCCCTCAGAGGAACCACTAGGAGAACATAAAAAAATAAAAAACAAAAACAAAAAAATAAATACAATAAAAAGTATATATATATTATATATATATACACATAAAAAATAAATAAATATTTAAAAGGAGATAAATTAAGAACAGCTAAAACTGTGTGTGAAATAGCACAGGATAAAAAGAGGGAAACTAAAGAAATAATAGAACTAAAAACGATAAATATAGTTAATATAAGTAAATATTAGTTAAAAGCTAAGCTAATGTCAAGCTAAGCAGCTTGACATGTGACATGGTGAACAAATTGACTCCCGATGAGGCTACCAGCTTATGCTGAGGTCATTCCCACCACCACGCTTGTGTGGCTTAGCTGCGAGTCTTGCGGATACCTCCTTATTTGTTTCCTGTAGCGCCGCTTGTGACAACTCCACTGTGCTGCAGGTGTGGGGGGCTCTTGGTGCCTCTTCAATTTTTCAGAAGAAATCTGTGGATTTGTAGGTCTCAAATGCTGCTCAAAGACCTTTAGATAATCAGTTAGCTGTTTGTTTACTTTTTAAAACACTCTTTCCTTCATGGGCAGTAAGGATTCTGCAGTATAAATATATTAGTGAGGAGATGTTTTGTGATATTGAGATATTTATGGATTATGTACATAGTACGCCTAGTAACAAACAGTATGATGAATAAAATGTTTGAACAGGTAATGACGCAGAAGATTAGCTGATGTTATGTAACTTTTTGTTTTTGTTTTTAGACGTGAATGAGTGCGGGGACTTCACAAACGGAGGTTGCGAGCAGCTGTGTGAAAACTATCCCGGTAGCTTTAACTGCTCCTGCAGAGAGGGCTACACAGTAAGAACAGACGACCCCACAAAATGTCGACGTGAGTGAGAAGCATTAACAGAGTTTTTTTTCTTTTCCACAGGATAATAATATTCTTGTGTTTATTTTCAGCCTTGTGTGACCCTCCTTGTCAAAATTATGGCGTGTGTGTAGCCCCTGATAGCTGTGATTGTCCACCAGGCTATCCAGGGCTGGGCTGCTCAGGTAAACTATCTTCTCTTCATAGAAAAAACATGCTGAAATTGCACATTGTATATTTGTAAACATACTTTAGTCTTTTGAACACATGCTGTAAGAGGACAACACAATAAAAAGATGACTGCGATGTCTCCCAGCTTGTGTCAAAATATGGTCATATGTTTCAGCCATGTGCTCGCCTCCTTGTGCTCACGGAGGCAGCTGCATGAGGTGGAACAAGTGCCTATGTCCCACAGGCTGGACAGGAGTAGGCTGCCACACAGGTATCAAGTAAACACTGCAGAGATGTATGTAAACACAAAAAGCTTTTCATGTCAATGCTGTACAACTGTATGTTTTATAAATGCCATGTGTTTATCTCTAACCTTTTTGTTTCTTTTAGCTGTTTGTGAATTGCCCTGTGCTAACGGTGGCCGCTGTGTAGGACCTGATATGTGCCAGTGCCCCTCAGATTACACCGGCCCCCAATGTCTTTTTCGTGAGTACCAAAACCACCAGCACATCTGGCTCTCATTTCATCCATCATACATTATTTAGGTACACAGGTACTTGCATGACCTTCCTCATATAGTGTAAGTAAGGCTAATGCAGTTTCTCTGTGCACAACCTTTCAGCCCTCTGCATCCCTGCTTGTCAAAATGGAGGGAGATGTGTGGATGTGAACAAATGCATTTGTGATGCGGGATGGCAAGGAGCACGCTGTCAGATTGGTAATGCATAATTTTATTGCAATGTATTTATGATACGGGATGATTTTCTTTTCTTTTATTACATTTATTACAAGGATTTACATTTAATGTTTTTGTCAGTGGCTATTATGGTTAGTTTTTACTTGCCATAAAGTTTTTGTTTTTTGCTTTAAATATAGACCTTAATTTATTGATAATGATTAAACTGCTCTTTGATGGATGAAATGCCATGTCCACCGATAAAAGAGCAGAATGTACTGAGAGGTTTAAATCACCAAATGAACGACTACTGTCTGTCCTACTCTTCACAGAACCTGTTCAGTGTCAAAAGCCTTGTATGAATGGAGGAGTGTGTATAGGCCTCAACAGGTGCCACTGTGCCAAAGGATACACCGGGACGAATTGTGAAACGGGTATACACATTACCGATCCTTCACAAAACATTGAAGTCCTTCTGTTGGTGAAAGTTGTTGTTTTTCTCTCAGCCGTGACAATGCCCTGTGTGCCCCCCTGCCAACACGGAGGAACATGTAGCCCTCACAACACCTGCACCTGTCCCGCGGGCACCACCGGCCTCCGCTGTGAGCGACTGTATGTACCAACGTCCATAACCTAGTTTGAAAGACTAAAACTAATCTTATGTTTTTTATTGTATCAAGGGCATGCCCGGTGGTTACTACAGTGGTGAGCATGTCTCGGGCTGTGAGAAAGGCCTTCAGAGAGAGTTATGTAGATCGCTGTGGACCCCTTGGTGTACAACTTTGCACTAAATACAGGTACTGCAGTTCATTATATTTCATTTTGGACTATGACAGTAAATGTATGGTCTCAAAACACTAAAATGTTGTGTGTGCGTGTGTGTGTTGTGTGTTCTCCAGGATGAACCAGGCACGGGTGTATGTCCAGGCCTATAGAGTTGGATATAAAATTCAGTGTCCAGAGAAGAACGCATGAACCTCAATTTAAGCAATGTCACCATCAGGAAACGATAGCAGCACTAGTATGTTGCAGCAGTTAGCGCTCATGCCTCACAGCAAGAAGGTCTCTGGTTTAATCGACCGGACGTGGCCTTTCTATGTGGAGTTTGCCTGTTCTCCCTGTGTCTGCGTAGGTTTCCTCCGGGTGCTCCGATTTCCCCTACCACTAAAAACATGTACAATAGAATCCCTTCAGGGGCCAGGTCTCCGCTGGAAATGAGATTCCTAATCTCAGTGGGACTTTCCTTGTTATATAACGGACAAATAAAAGTAAATAAATAAATGGCTAGGTTAACAGAATGTGAATTTTCTATATTTTGTATGTCAGAGATGGGTGCTACATTCTTGGTATAGATATATGATTATCGAGAATAACTACATGATTTCAAATAAAATATAAAAATGTACGGATTGTGTATAATTAAGGTCATGAATAACATAGATCATTTCAAGATGTAAATTAATCTGGCCAGTGTCGAGCGAAGGGCCCAGCTGGTTGTTATTGTTAGCCAGAGAAATTTTCCAACTTAACACACATGCACTGACGTGTTTTAGAGCAATTTAAAACCCATTGTTATGATGTTAATCAGTAGCATTAACCACACCAGCCAGATTCCTCAGACCTATAAGAATTCCTGAAGGATACTTCCTTCAGTATTTTTTTTTTCTTTTTTTTTTAGGGGTTTAAATCCGAGTCCATAATGACAGCTAATCTTCAGAATATAAATGAATGGAACAGAAATATTTCGACTGTCCCTGTATGCAATACCTTATAATAACACTAGATGGTGCTGTATTCACAAGGGAATGAAGTCTTTATGGACGTATTGAAATGTAAATGTAGTACACTGTCACAATATGACTTCACACATTTGAGAAGGTTTTTTTTTTTTTTTTTAATATATATTTATCCGTTCAACAAGAAAGGGAATCTTTAGGAAATGCGTTTCCCGGAAGTCGCTTGTGCCGGTGTACTGGAGTGACCTTCCTCCTGCTCTTGTGTTGACAAGCAGCTTGTTGAGGACAAATCTACCAAAATGGTATTCGAAGAGAAAATGATCATGAATGGGGAGCCCGATGAGGTAAATACGAAGTCATATCTTCACAAATGAATAGTTGGGATTTTCCCAACTCGCACTATAGGATTTGCTGTTAACAGTAGCTATCCTCAAGCTAAAGTTAGCATTAGCCTCTTATGTTATGTGTGGATTTTGAGGATTATTTGCTGCCTTTTTGTTTTCCATATACGTATAGTTGAAAGCTGAACTATATTGATTTGTTTGAATTCAGGAGGAAGAAGAGGAGGAAGAAGAGGATCTGGTGGTATGTCCTTGTTATAATCTTTTGGCATTTTATTGTGTCATTATTCTGTGAATAGAGTTCGGGAATGAAAAATTCCGTTAAATACATCTAACTCACTGTAGTGTCCAAGTGTTTTAATGTGAGCAACCACTCCTGTATTTTACCTTTTTAAAATCTCCATTAGTTCATTATTGCTGCATATCCCATAATGCTTAGCGATATGACGTCACAATCCTGAGCTCTATATGGCAGCCAATCTGACCATCCCCAAGAACCCACTAAATTCATATAATTTTGGTTAAGTGTAGGTGTTCAAGGGTTCAGCTGTAAAAAGTTGACAGAGTAGGGATAGAACTTCCTTCCTTCCAGTTAAATATAAATAGATGGCTACTCATGAGGATACATTCACAACTGCTGCCGGGGGTTCAGGGTATCATGTTTGTATTAAGCTGGTAGATAGATAGGCCTCGTGTCTGTGTGAAAAATACTGAATCTTGTCTCTAAAACAAGTACAGAAAAAAAAAATTGATGTTGAAATTTACTACTTTAAATTAGTAATTAGCTATTGCTTTGCTAATTGTGATTTTATATGAAATTTTAGCAGTAAAGTAATGACAGATTCAATGAACAAAATAATGGATTATTATTGGGGGGGGCCTTATGGGATTTTCAGAACAATGAGCTGTCCCACATTTTGAGACTGGCTACAGTAGAACAACAACTTCTGAGGCTGGAGAAAACATGATTCTAAGACCATTCCTCCAAACAGAATCTCTCTAGATCGTTCCTATTATATCCATTCTGTTGGATTTGTTTCTATAAATTACATCATGTTTTTAATACTGGGATTCAGGTAAATGCCAGGGACAGGGATGGCCCGGTTATAAGCTTGATTTTAACCTGGCGATAATTTTCCCATTTGGCTACTTTTTATATTTCCGTTTGTGTTTGAATTTCTTCTTGCAACACTTCCAAATAAATGATAAGAGAGATAAAGGTGACAACTGGTTATTCTGATGGAAACTGTCTGAATCCTACACCTAAATGACGTACAGTTCTCATGCAGTAATTTTTGTAAAGTTTAGGACCACTGGAACCGTTCTCCCGACGGTGTGCAGAGAAAGGTTAAGACACTTTTGTCTTAAGACGCAAATTAACCTTATCCAAGCTAATTTATAGAGAATGTAACCCACATGTGTACCCGAATAACCTCCATAAAGCAAGGCAAAGTAAGCAGGATTAAAGTGAATGAATAATGATCTGGTGGAATTTCACAGACAGGGAAGCTGCAGATTAATAACATTGTAAAAATTATTGCTGTGAACAGAAACCCAGCATAAAAAAAGAGAAAAACAGACAGGAGCAGGTCACCACTCTCACCCGGAGTTCTGGTCAAACAAAGTAGCTGAAGGTCTCGTGATATTGAGATCATGGAAAGATATTACACACATATCATTCAACATTAATATAGAGAATACTGTTTACTTCTCCACATTTCATCAGGTTCGATCTCCTCTTGTTATCAATGTGATTTAAAGGTGTGTATTTGTGTTTTAGGATCCCATTGAAGCTCTAAGACAGAAATGTGAAGAGGCAGAGCATTGTGTTCACACCAAGGGGCGTCTTGAAGAGTGTGAATCCAGAGTAGGGTCCCGGTCTGCAACTGAAGAAGACTGTACTGAAGAGCTGTTTGATTTCCTCCATGCCAGGGACCACTGTGTGAGTATTAAAGGGACTCTTGTGAGAAATATATCTATAAATTCAGTAAAATGGAGATGGTAACAGTTAAAGATTGACAGTGAAAAACAGTATGTTTACATTTTTTTTTTTATTGTAAGTTGTTTAAAATGTTACGTGTTGATTAATTGTTGCTTATTTACCTTTTCCCCTTTCTTTTCTAGGTGTCTCATAAGTTATTCCATTCTGTGAAATGAAATCCTGAAGACATGGACGCTGTTGATATTATATTGTTAGACAAACTTAGATCTATGTGGATTATTCAATATGTTGTCACTTTAAATATATATACTCTATGTCTATCAAGCTGTTTAGGCTAGTAATGTACTTGCAAACAAAGTACAATAAAGCTCATGACTTGAATTTACTGATTGGTCTAATGCTTATCAAGTTACAAGTGGAGCATAGAGCACATTATTTTGTGCAGAACACACATGCACCTTCCAAAGTAAACAGGCATTGGTGTGATATCCATTAGGAGTTTACCGATAACCAATAATCACGCTTTTTACCTCAAGTACCTCATAGCCCTAGATCAAGATCAAATCAGGTCAAAGCCATGTCCAAAGTAGACTTAAATTTGATAAAATATTGTCGAACTGCATGTAAATTATGCTGTGGCGTGTCCAGACTTTTTTTTCTGGGGTGGCCCAGCATGGTACTTGGTTTTTCTGGGGTGGAACCAAGAGGGGGGGTGCTGAATACAAATTTAGAACAACAAGCAGGCAAAAGCAGCACAACATATTTAGGATCAAATGCCATTTAATATTAGTAAAATCTCCTTGCTGGACCAACTAACAAAAATCCAAGCTGTGCCACCACTAACTAATGCTACTGCCACAATAAAATGGGTTGGATTTTCTTGCATACAAAATGCCAGTCAGCATTATTTTTTGCTTAGTAATAGTAATGTGCATTATAGCATTAATATTCATTTTATTTTGTATTCTATATGGAAGCTATATTGTCTTAACAAGTGAAGAGTGATAGTGGCCACACCGCCTTTGCTGTGCCTGATCCTGTCAGACCTTGGAAGCTAAGCAGGGAAGAGCCTGGTCGGTACTTGGATGGGAGAACGTTTGGGAACACCAGGAAGCCTAGGTAGCGAATGGAGTGAGTGAGTGAGTGAATGGTTGGTGGTGGTCGCAGGGGCCGATGGTGCAGACTGATTGCCTCGCTTCCGTCAGTCTACCCCAGGGCAGCTGTGGCTACAATAGTAGCTTACTACCACCAAGTACGAAGCGAATGAATAGTGCAATGTAAAGCGTCTTTGAGTGTCCAGAATAGTGCTATATAAAACCAATGCATTGTTATTATAAGTGCTGCATAACAAAAGGCTTATTCTTATGACTGTGCAGGTGCGGGAGGGGTGTGCTAATGAGAAAACACTGCGACAAATATTCTTCCTCATGCTTCCTCAGCCTCCCTGAGTGGGATGACAGATATGGCCACCCCCTAGAAACGCCACTGAAATCATGTTTTAACCAGTTATAAAGCATAAATAAGATTATCTCAATTAATTTGAATGAGTCTAAAATTGCAGATGCTGAGTACCGCCTTAAAGGAACGGATTATTTTTTTCGCGTTATGGAATGAAATTGGTTTTGTCTTCCTTTTGGTATATTGTAAACTCACATTTGTGGGGAAAACACTGTAGATATAATTATAAAGCATTTGTATCAATTTCATGAACTTGCAGGATAGGTTTCTAGCATTTTTGTGAACGTGACCCTGAAAAGTGACCCTGCAAGATGTGAAATGTGCCTATAAACATGTCCTTTTGAAGAATTGGGCTGCTACAAATATGTGAGGAAGTTTAGGGATGAGTTTGTACCTCAGTGAACGTTTTAATTTAGTGGTTTCCTCTTTCATTGTTTTAAATGAAAAAATCAGGTATAGGGCCTTTAAGAAGTACCACACTTTTAGAAACACCGATTTTGCAGAACCAGATTTGAATGAAAAAATAAATAAATCAAGATTAATACTGGTACTGGCCAGTGCTGATATTATTTTAGCCTACAGTTTTGGAAGCACCTGGCAATAAAATGTGTAATCTTTGAATAAATCAATGGAAAATCACTGAGGCAGCCTCACGTTACTTTGGCTCCCTCTACCGGCGGGATTAATAAGGCCTTTTCGTCACAGAGCGACGTTTGCTAACCCGGTGAAGATGAAGGAGTCCAAGCCATACTAGATCCACGAAGGAGTCAGGTACCAATATGACCTTTCATTGTCGATTGATTATTAACTAAAGGCGAGACGAAACCACACCCACACGAAGCTTGTCCCGCCAGTGACGAGGAAACGAGCTCATTTGGCGAAGTTAGCGGACAACTTCCATTTATCGTAGTAGCTGAGTCATACATGTTGGGTCAGTTGTTTCTGTGTCTATGGGTCAGTTTCAAGCTCTGAAAATGGGGATCTTGGAGCAGTTTGTGCACAATGGACGTGCGCTCCTCGGACACCGGGCTAAGGCCATTCTTCTGTCGGGGGCTGCGTGCTTCGGGGCTGTGCTGCTGGTCCAGAGAGTAAACAGCAGGCGAACGCAGAAGAAACGGATTTTAGAGGCTCAAAGACGAAGGGAGGAGAGCTTTCAAGTGGCGGAGCGGGCTCTGCTGGAGTACAAGCAATCCGTAAGTCAGATGTTTTTTAAAATAAAGTTCATAAAAGTGTGCTAATGTCTCTGGACCAGCATGGTTAAAAAGACGATTTTTATTTCATTTAAATTCTTGTATTTTGCTGAGCTGGCTGAACTGGGAATAAGTGTTTCCCCCACAACTTGATTCTGATTTTGCCTTTCCTTTGCTTTCAGCATCCCATGACGAACGCCCCTTATATCTTAGGTCTATCCTTGTCTGAGCTAACAAAACAATTACAGGAAAGCTCCCTGTCTCCAGAGGAAGTATTTTACACCTATTTGGAAAAGGTAAATCATTCATGCTTACCCACAATATCACATTATATACATAGGTGGGTATAGAGTACCCAATATCTTTTCTCAAGTAAGAGTAACGTTACAATCGAGATTGAAGGTGAGTAAGTAAGTAAGTAAGTAAAGTTTATTTATAAAGCGCTTTTCACAGATAAAATCACAAAGTGCTGTACAGGGTAAGAGCAAAAAACAATAAAAATGTGAGGACATATGTAAAATCGAAGTGACACTAGTGAAAACCCGTCAACCAAAAGCTTTTTTGAATAAATATGTCTTCAGGTCCTTTTTAAAAGAGTCCACAGAGCCGGCCAGACGCAGAGACAGGGGCAAGGCGTTCCACAGTCTGGGAGCAGCGGACTGAAAAGACAGGTCCCCTCGGGTTTTATAACGAGTCTTAGGGACAACGAGCAGGTTCTGACCAGAGGACTGAAGGGTGCAGCCAGAAGAATATGGGCACAAAAGGTCCAGGATGTACTGTGGGGCCTGACCGTTTAAGGCTCTGAAAGTCAGCACTAGGATCTTATAATCAATCCTGAATTTTACAGGGAGCCACTGGAGAGCAGACAAGACTGGGGTGATATGAGACCTTCGAGAGAGACCTGTTAAAAGTCTAGCAGCAGAATTTTGAACAATTTGCAGTTTGTTCAAAACAGACTTATTCAAACAGGTAAAAACAGAGTTACAATAATCCAGTCTTGTTGAAATGAAAGCATGAATAATAATTTCTAGATCCTTCCTTGACAATATTTTGCGAATTTTAGAGATGGTCCTAAGGTAATAAAGACAATTTCGGACGAGCTGTTTAGAGTGTGTCTCCAAAGACATGGCCTGGTCAAACACAACCCCCAGGTTTCTGAGGCTGGGTTTGACAGAGGAGCCCAGAGAGCCAAGGTGCTGTTTGATCAGGGGGATCTTGTGGTCTGGAGCAATGATCAGTGTTTCGGTCTTGTCTGAATTGATCTGCAAATAGTTAGTGGCCAGCTAGTCTTTGATAGAGGACACGCACTCTAAGAACAGAGACAAACGATGGAGCTCAGCATCATTAAAAGAACAATACAACTGGATATCATCAGCATAGAAATGATACGATACATCCTTAAAGCAGCCGATAATTTGACCAAGTGGCAAAATGTACAGTAAAAACAAAATAGGGCCTAAAACTGATCCTTGAGCCACTCCGCAAGACAAATTGGTCACATCTGACTGTACATTGTTTACAGCAACATTAAAGGTTCTGCCTTGAATATAGGAAGAGAACCACTGGAGGACAGACCCAGATAGTCCCATCTCGTTATGAAGCCGGTTGATCAGTATACTGTCATCCACAGTGTCAAAAGCAGAGGTCAAGTCGAGAAGTACGAGTACAGTGTAGCGGCCATAATCACCTCACTAGAGACTCTGATAAGAGCTGTTTCAGTGGAGTGTAATTTTTAAAAACCTGACTGAAAAGTATCAAACAAGTGGTGCTGTTCCATAAAGGAGGTCAGCTGGCACGCGACGACTTTTTCCAAAATGTTTGAAATAAATGGAAGTTTTGATATGGGCCTGTAGTTTTTAGGTTCTAAAGGGTCAAGACTGGGCTTCTTAAGGATTGGGTTTACCACAGCGTGTTTGAAGCAGCTGGGGAAGAAGCCAAATGCAAGCGACAGGTTAATCATTTTTGCCACACAGGGGCCGACAGTATCGAACATTCTCAACAACAGAGGTGTTGGGACAATGTCAGTGGGGCTTGAAGACGGTTTCATGTTTCCTATTAAGGTCTTCACATCCTGTAGGCTGACAGGAGTGAAGGACGACCAAGACGACACCGGTGAGAAATCAATAGAACAAGCGCTAACGAGGGGAGGTTTAACACTTGCCCTAATGTCTTGTACTTTGTTCACAAAAAACGACAAAAAGTTGTTGCAGTCCTCATGTGTGTACACAGGCACAAGAGGAGCCAAAGGTGCAGTTAGATTTTCAATGGTGTCAAACAGGACTTTAGGATTTTTCTTATTTCCTGACACAAGGTTAGAGAAATAAGCTGAGCGAGCCTGCTTTATCAACTCGTTCAGATCCAGCATCATATCCTTTAAATGGAGTCTATGTACCTCTAATTCAGTGGCTTTCCACAGACGCTCTGTTTTCCGACATTTTCTCCTAAAGTTACGAATGCTATCAATCATCCATGGGAGGGACTTTTTGTGTGAACCCGAAATCGTTTTTACAGGCGCAACCATATCCAATATGGACAAACAGTGGTTATTGAAACTTTGCACAAAGGAATCGACATCATCACAGTCAGCAAAGGAGCGAGGGTCAAAAGAGGCAGAGAAATCACTAGATGTTGCCTCACTAATGATGCGTTTTTGTGTTACAACATTACAAACAGTAGGCCTCATGATAAGTGACAGGTTAAAAGAAATGCTACAATGGTCGCTGACTTGAAATTCCTCAACACTCAGATTGTCAATGTACAGGCCACAGGAGAAAACCAAATCTAGCGTGTGACCTTTTTTATGCGTGGGGCCAGAAACGTGCTGTTCAAAATTGAAAGAGTCCATGATGGTCAACAGTTCAGCTGCAGTCAAACATGAAGGGTCATCAATATGTAGATTAAAGTCACCGAGGACTAAAACGCAATCTAGTTTGAGTGCATCAGTGGGTCCAGAGTTGTAGAAAATGTTCCTTGAGAACATGGACTGAGAAGAAAAAAGTGTCCGAGGCACTCTGAGAGGTGAGATAAAAGTCCTTTATTGAGCAGGGGACGCCAACGCGTTTCGACCTGGCACGGTCTTCATCAGGGCTAGAGTAACGTTACTTTGAAATAATTTGACTCAAGTAAAAAGTAGTGACCAAAATATTTACAAAAGTAAAATGTACTGTACTTGGAGAAAATCTTACTATGCAGTCATTCACATGTACTGTTTCAACGAAAAAGTCTGTTTGATTTATTTTCAAAACCATCATAAATTATGTGAAACAAAACAGAAAATCATGTGGAAATTGTGATATTTACAACGAATATATATATATATATATATATAAATGGCATGAAAATACAGAAAGACAAAATAATTCTAAAGAATAAGGCAAGGTAACTTTATTTATACCGCACATTTCGTACACAAGGCAACTCAATAAGGTCCACGAGGCTAACTACATCTATTTTATATATTAAAATGAAGCATTTGCCACTTAGATATTTACTCACAGTGGAAAAAGTAACAATTATTTTTGCTCAAGTAAGAGTACATCTACTTCATTATAGTTTTTTCTCAAGTAGTACTGTAAGATAAAACCACTCTAAGAAGTACAATTTCTGTTACTGAGTACTGTTAACATCTGTTCTGTGTTTGTTATTTTACAGACTCTTGGTGTCCATCGAAAACTGAACTGCTGCACTGAGATTATTTTGGAGAGTTTTGAGCAGTTAAAAACAATTGGCTCTTGCAAAAGAGGCATCCTTTATGGGGTTCCTGTTAGTCTTAAAGACAATTTATTACTCAAGGTAGGCTACATTTTGTTTAATGAAATAGTCAGCGATAAGCACAACCGTTTTACAAGATAACATTGTTTATTCCAAATCAATGCAGAACCATGATTCCTGCTGTGGAGTGGTGAAATATTTAAACCAGCCAGCGGATGAGGACTGCGTGCTGGTTAAGGTCCTGAAGGAGCAAGGAGCGATTCCGTTTGTGAGAACAAACTTTCCACAGGCTTTACTCAAGTAAATCTATAATATTACATACAGACTTGACATCTACAGAAAATAACAAAACAAAGTTATACATGTTTCTTACATCATCAAATGCTTTTACCTTTGCTTTATCTGCAGCTATGACTGCAGTAATCCTATTTATGGACAGACTTTGAACCCTCATAACCTCCAGAAAACCGCTGGCGGTTCCTCTGGCGGTGAAGCGGCCCTCATCGGAGCAGGAGGTTCTGTGATTGGTATTGGCACTGATATTGGGGGCAGTGCCCGTATCCCGGCATCGTTTTGTGGCATCTGCGGCTATAAGCCCACGACAGGTCGATTGAGGTGAATGGCACGAACTAAATGTTATCTTTTTATGACATCTGTGTTTTACTCGATTGTTTTTGTTGTAGTTCCAAGGGTTGTAAACCTATTTTAAGAGGGCAAAAAACGGGTAAGGAGAAATGCGCTGGCACATTTTTAAGGAGACTAAAGTGGCGATTTTAAAATTGTACAGCTGAAATATATTTTCTAATTGTTCTGATAGTGCTGACTACACCTGGACCAATGGCGAGGGATGTTGACAGTTTGGCTCTGTTTATGAAGGCTGAAATGTGCGAGCAAATGGTTTTCCTGGATCCAACTATTCCCCTGCTACCATTTGATGAGGAGGTGTGTATTGACATTTGCTCCGTGTGCATCAGGTGACTGAACCAATGAAATGAATTCACAGTGGACCATTGTCAGCAAGGACCTGTTTATTGACTGTGTTGTGTAATAGGTCTATGGTTTTATTTTACCTATAAACCAATGGACTTTATTTGTCTTTAAGGAGGAGCAATTTTATAGGCTTTAGCTTTAATTCATCCCAGTCCAAGACAACTCACTCTTACACCCTCTCACCACAACAGCAGGAAAGTAATAAGTTATCTGTTCGCAGAAGTTGTGGAGGTTTAATATGTGGTTGGTGAGAGATGAAAGAGCTGAAGAATGCCTTGTTGTCTAGCAGAAAAAGTTTATTTAGATCACTACAGGACCCAGAGACATAAACAACTTGTGGTAGTTTTACTGTCAATGGAATAAGTTCAGCCCTTTATAGCGAGCAACAAAAAAAACAAAAGCAAGCGTCAACTCTCCTCCGTGTGATTAAATTATAGATTTAGGTTTGCTGTAGTCCAAGCATGGCCTTATAAATCCATAAAGTAACATGGAGTTTTTATCTACACTGTTTAGTATTGTCTCAGTATGATAAGCCTATTATGGCAAATAGTAGTAAAGGGCGAATGAATTGTCCAACATAGGCACAAATTTGATCTTTCTCTTCTGGGTACAACAGGCTGGAGGGGTCCTGTGCAATCCGCCTATCTTTTTCCAAGAATAATCTTTATTACTTACAATAATAACCATTTAATAATAACAATAGGAGCAGAACCTTGTGGTGAAACTAGTCTGTGTATTGTTTGTGTACTCACTGTCTATTTAAAATCAAGCATACACTCTCAGCTTGATCTCATGGTTGTATTGTTTCCAGCTGTACCAGAGCAGGAATTCGCTGAGAATTGGATATTTTGATTGCATTGAGCAAACACCAACATCTCCATCAATGACTCGAGGTGTGCAAGAAGTCAAAGCATTGTTAGAGCAAGCAGGACATACTGTAAGGACTGACACAAATTGTACAATACAGGGCATTAATGTCCATCCATCCATCCATTTTAATTTACAGAATTTCTCTACATTTTGTCTGCAGCTGGTGCCATTCACGCCAGTGAGAATTCTTGATATTGCTGAGCTGATGGGTAAAGCAGCCTTAGCGGATGGTGGTGCCACTTTTTTGCAACAATTGTAAGCAATCACTATCTCATATACAGTGCCTTGCGAAAGTATTCGGCCTCCTTGAACTTTTCGACCTTTTGCCACATTTCAGGCTTCAAACATAAAGATATAAAACTGTAATTTTTTGTGAAGGACCAGCAACAAGTGGGACACAATCATGAAGGGAAACGACATTTATTGGATATTTCAATTTTTTTTTTTAAATAAACAACTGAAAAATTGGGCGTGTAAAATTATTCAGCCCCTTTACTTTCAGTGCAGCAAACTCTCTCCAGAAGTTCAGTGAGGATCTCTGAATGATCCAATGTTGACCTAAATGACTAATGATGATAAGTAGAATCCACCTGTGTGTAAACAAGTCTCCGTATAAATGCACCTGCTCTGTGATAGTCTCAGAGGTCAGTTTAAAGCGCGGAGAGCATCATGAAGAACAAGGAACACACCAGGCAGGTCCGAGATACTGTTGTGGAGAAGTTTAAAGCCGAATTTGGATACAAAAAGATTTCCCAAGCTTTAAACATCCCAAGGAGCACTGTGCAAGCGATAATATTGAAATGGAAGGAGTATTAGACCACTGCAAATCTACAAAGACCCGGCCGTCCCTCTAAACTTTCAGCTCATACAAGGAGAAAACTGATCAGAGATGCTGCCAAGAGGCCCATGATCACTCTGGATGAACTGCAGAAATGTACAGCTGAGGTGGGAGACTCTGTCCATAGGACAACAATCAGTCGTATACTGCACAACTCTGGCCTTTATGGAAGAGTGGCAAGAAGAAAGCCATTTCTTAAAGATATCCATAAAAAGTGTTGTTTAAAGTTTGCCACAAGCCACCTGGGAGACACACCAAACATGTGGAAGAAGGTGCTCTGGTCAGATGAAACCAAAATCGAACTTTTTGGCAACAATGCAAAACGTTATGTTTGGCGTAAAAGCAACACAGCTCATCACCCTGAACACACCATCCCCACTGTCAAACATGGTGGTGGCAGCATCATGGTTTGGGCCTGCTTTTCTTCAGCATGGACAGGGAAGATGGTTAAAATTGATGGGAAGATGGATGGAGCCAAATACAGGACCATTCTGGAAGAAAACCTGATGGAGTCTGCAAAAGACCTGAGACTGGGACGGAGATTTGTCTTCCAACAAGACAATGATCCAAAACATAAAGCAACATCTACAATAGAGTGGTTCACAAATAAACATATCCAGGTGTTAGAATGGCCAAGTCAAAGTCCAGACCTGAATCCAATCGAGAATCTGTGGAAAGAACTGAAAACTGCTGTTCACAAACACTGTCCATCCAACTTCACTGAGCTCGAGCTGTTTTGCAGAGAGGAATGGGCAAATATTTCAGTCTCTCAATGTGCAAAACTGATAGAGACAAACCCCAAGTGACTTACAGCAGTAATCGCAGCAAAAGGTGGCGCTACAAAGTATTAACTTAAGGGGGCTGAATAATTTTGCACGCCCAATTTTTCAGTTGTTTATTTGTTAAAAATGTCTGAAATATCCAATATATTTCGTTTCACTTCATGATTGTGTCCCACTTGTTGTTGGTTCTTCACAAAAAATTACAGTTTTATATCTTGTTTGAAGCCTGAAATGTGGCAAAAGTTCAAGGGGGGCGAATACTTTCACAAGGCACTGTATTTACTTAGCCATACAATAAAATTATAGTTCTAGGACAGTATTAATCTGTTTGATTCTTTACAACAGGGAAGGAAGCCCAGTTGACCCCGTTCTTCACGCTCAAGTGGCAATGTACAGACTGCCCATTTGTTTGAGGAAAGTGCTTGCCTTCATTCTTAAACCCTTTGTAAGTTTCCCCTCTGTTTCCTGTGCTTAATTTCTTTAGTACTAATTAACATAGGTTTGTCTTTTATTGATTTTATTTATGGGTCATGTTTGGGTGGCATATTTGTTCAACATTGTGTTTTTATGTTTGGCTTTGCAGTGGCCCTCAGGAGCCCTTATGTTCAGCTGTACAACTGGAGTTGGGTGTGTGAGTTGTGTCTTCACATTCAGTTCCTCGATAAGATAATGCTGATATATCATTCCTTTAGATCTGCTGCTGGTCTTTGGAAGCTACATGTTTCAATTGAGGTAATTGTCATGCGTTTCTCAGTCTGTGAAAAGTTTGAGTTGAAATCACGCTGTATTTAAAACCACTTGTTTTGCAGGACTGTGTGAATGACACTATAGCTCAATGGAGAAGACTCAACTTAGACGTTGTCCTTTGCCCAATTATTGGACCTGCTTTCAACTTCTGTTACTGCGGCAAGCTTATGTGTATGTAATAAGTCAAATGCTTTAATATGTAATAATAATTGGAGTCGGAGTATAACAATGCAGTCACTATATAATATTGCAATGGTGGAAGAAGTACTCAATTTACTTAAGCAGAAAATAGCTTGCTGAACACATACCGTGACTGTGGACGGCAGGAAAGCAAGCGATCCGAGGAACACTGTGTACAAAAAAGACAGTATAATTTTATTAACAACTTTTAGTTGTACATAGTGGACTATAAAGGACATTAGGTTCTGTTTTTGTACACTACGACTCTATTTTAATGTTATGTCTACAATGTCTCTCTTGAGTACGGAAGCGTATTGGGTTCACTTGCGTGTGTGTTATTTTTTCGCTGCTATCACGTTATTTCAAGATAATTTCACGTTATTTCAAGATAATTTCATGTTCGTACAACATACGGATCACGTTATTTCAAGAAATTAAATGATCACGTTATTTCATGATACCCATTTACCATGAAATAACGAGATAATTATCGCGTTATTTCAAGATATGAAATTATCACGTTATTTCATGATACCAATTTTATCATGAAATAACAAGATACTGTAGCAGACGCCAGACGCAGGGAGGTGCGCCGAGAGGCAGGTCTGCAGAATGGCTGTGAGATGAAGGGTCCGCTTTACACCTTCCTACGACCACGATGAGTGGTTATTATGAAATAACGTGTTACTGTAGACGCATCTCCTTGCATCCGCGATAAACGTCCTTCTGACACTCATCGTGGTCGTAGGAAGGTGTAAAGCGGACCCTTCATCTCACAGCCATTCTGCAGACCTGCCTCTCAGCGCACCTCCCTGCGTCTGGCGTCTGCTACAGTATCTTGTTATTTCATGATAAAATTGGTATCATGAAATAACGTGATAATTTCATATCTTGAAATAACGCGATAATTATCTCGTTATTTCATGATAAATGGGTATCATGAAATAACGTGATCATTTAATTTCTTGAAATAACCTGATCTGTATGTTGTACGAACATGAAATTATCTTGAAATAACGTGAAATTATCTTGAAATAACGTGATAGCAGCGAAAAAATAACACACACGCAAGTGAACCCAATACGCTTCCGTACTTGAGGACTACTTTTCTGCAGCTGTTTGATTAACCTTTGCTCGTCTACAATGAGGGCACGGGGGGAAAAAAAGCTTTAATCCAAACAAATACTTTGAATTCAGTTCAAAAATAGAAGTGGAGTATAAAAATCAAACACTGCCTCTAAAATGTAAAAAGTATTTTATAGTTTAATAGTTTAGTAAAATTTGATATACTTAAGAGTTTTTACAACTTTTCTGTGTTACTTTCCACCACTGCTATATTGTTTAAATGTATCGTAACATTTGTGTTTTAATGCTATGTATTTATAATTAGTTTAGGCAGTATTACTACTATTAATACTGAATCATTCTGATTTTCTCCTTTTTAATAAATTCCAGCTATGGTTTCACATTCAATGACTTACAACCTGCTGAACTTCTGTGCTGGGGTGGTACCTGTTTCCACGGTGACTGAAGAGGACGAGAGGAACCTCTGTCACTTGGACAAGGGCGATTGCTTTAATAGGATCCTAAAGAAGGTAAGCACAAGGGCGAGAGAAAATAACATCAAAACAATTAAAGGATCTGTATCATGCTATTTTAACCATTCCAAAGTAAAGTATAGGCATTTATATGATATATTGTACCTCTACCACTATGGAGCACTAATTCTTGTGATAAATATAAGTATTATCTGGAGGTATTTTTCCAACCCGGAAGACAAAACACTTGGATTCAGTTAACTCCGCCCCCTCTCTACGCTCATACAACTTTAGCAGTAGTAGAAATATATATATCACAGCAAAAAGTTACTTCATGATGCAGTTATAAGGAGTGCAACACAGCTTCATGGCTAAATGGCTAACACACACGCTAACACGCATTTTGATCGACTCACCACTCTGATGTTTCCATTATGGGACTCGCGTTGGTTATAAAAGTTAAGAGAGAGGGCGAGATCCAAAATTGGTATCTGGTAGCTGCCAGTGGTTTCTGCAGATGCCACTGGTTTCTGGGCCTGAGGGCTCCCCTAGTGTGGACAGTTGCTGGCACAGGAAGGTTTTCTGTGGAATATGATTGATATCTCGACTGAAACCTTGCATTTGCGTTTGTCAAATGCAAAATCTAATGCGTATACAAATAATTACAGCCCTGGGCGTGCGTTGCGCTATAATTATGCCATAATTGTCTTTTTTTAAATACTTACGCATATATTGTCACAGCCATAAGTGTTCTATTGTAATTTCCTTCTGACACTGAGTAGGACCAAACCACAAATGCAAATTTAATTAATGTAAATAAAGATGTATGCCCATTTGTGTACTGTATTGTGCCTTTTGTGATCACAAAATCTGGCATTTCTACTAGCCTATATCATACAATTAACTGAGTGGTGTTGTGCAAGTTATTCTAAAATAAGCACAGCTTTGGTGCAAACTCAATCTTTGGTTAGCTCAGTCTGCTAAAGGGCTATGTCTGTAAACAGCAGGTTGTGAGTTCAAGCCGAAAGCTCGTGTGGATCATGTAACAGTGGAGGGGGCGGGAGTGAGTGAGGGTGTGAGTGAGTGAATGAGTGAGGGTGTGAGTGGGTGGAGTTGGATGGTTGAATATAATAACACAGGCATAACATAACGGTAACCTCTGAACATCTGTTCAGATTGTGAAAAGTTAGACAGGTAAATTCTGGCCCAGAGGGGTATAGTGGCCTAGGCTAAACTATACCCGGGGTTGATCTGGGTGGGGGTAATTTGGCCTGTTACACCTGAAACAAAAACCCACTGTAAATACCACCAGATGCCACTGTAAATGTCACTGTAAATACCACCAGATGCCACTGTAAATACCACCAGATGCCACTGTAAATACCACCAGATGCCACTGTAAATGCCACCAGATGCCACTTTAAATGCCACCAGATGTCAGTGTAAATGCCACCAGATGTCAGTGTAAATGCCACCAGATGTCAGTGTAAATGCCACCAGATGCCACTTTAAATGCCACCAGATGTCAGTGTAAATGCCACCAGATGTCAGTGTAAATGCCACCAGATGCCACTGTAAATACCACCAGATGCCACTGTAAATACCACCAGATGCCACTGTAAATACCACCAGATACATCCGGACCGAGGTCACTAAATCAAGGACATGACCATTATTTTTTTCACTCTCTCACTCACACCCAAACCCTCCACTGTTACATGATCCACAAAAAAAAAGCTGGCGAGCTTTCGGCTTGAACTCACAACCTGCTGTTTACAGACATAGCCCTTTAGCAGACTGAGCTAACCAAAGATTGAGTTTGCACCAAAGCTGTGCTTATTTTAGAATAACACCATTCAGTTAATTTTATTATAGTAGAAATGCCAGATTTTGTGATCACAAAAGGCACAATACAGTTCAGAAATGGGCTGCTTGACAAACGCAAATGCAAGGTTTCAGTCGAGATATCAATCATATTCCACAGAAAACCTGTCTATACCAGCAGGTGCAACACTAGGGGAGCCCTCAGGCCCAGAAACCAGTCGCATCTGCAGAAACCACTGGCAGCTACCAGATACCAATTTTGGATCACGGCCCTGCTGAAAGTTAATCCACTTTGATTCTGGCCAAGGTTCACCAAGCATCCATCAGCGACAGTCACAGAGAAACAATATTTTGGCTGATAGTCGCTGAATCCCGGAGGGAAATTCCAACTTCTGGCGAGTGGCCTCTTCTTTAGGAAGGTTGAATAAAGTCCTGTCCTCGCAGCCAAACGCGCTTTTCTCCGTGACATTATCGTGAGGTAAGAAACAAAGAACAGGTGTCCAGACTGCACAATAGGTTGCGTTTGTTTTCTCTGCAGGGGCAGCGCGGACGCGTCAGGCACATCCTCTTTTTATTTTATTTTATTTTATTTTATTTTATTTTATTTTATTTTATTTATTTATTTATTACGACAGAAATAATGAAAAAAGCAGTTTTACACATTAAAATCAGGCCGTAAGGCATTACATTACAGACGTCGAGCACTTCCGTTCTGCTCTGACGACACAACAGATCATGTCAGTCGTTTTCCAGAAGAGGGCAGGGCAGCTGCTCAGAGCAGGATTCAGGAGGATTGCTGAGAACTGCGTGAATGAAGCCAAAAACCAATCTGTGGGTGTTTTTGATAAGGAAATAGCATAACAACATGGTGATAAGCTCCAAAAAGTCGATTTTGCATGATATAGCCCTTTAAATGACAATACTATTAAGATGGAGGTCTTCAGTTGTGCACTAGGTGGCAGCAGAAGACAGTTTGTTGTGTGTGAGTCGTTAATTGGGTTGTTACAGGCGGTAACCGGAGGCGTGGGTCTTCCCGTGTCCGTGCAGTGTGTGGCGCTACCGTGGCACGATGAACTCTGCCTGCGCTTCATGAAGGAGGTGGAGGAGCTCGTCAAGAACGCGAAGAAAAGTTGAAGGTGCAAATGCGAATGGAAAAATGTACTTAATTTATGACTTTCATTACATTTTTCTACATTACATGCATATATATTTCTCTGCTGTTTCTTTAAAAGTTGCCATTGCTGTAGTAATAATTTGTGCAGTCATTTATAAAACATTAACTTGTAGAAACACAAAAAGCAAGACCAATGGTTCATATCTCAAAAATGTGATAACACTTTTACCAAGACCTGCTTCTCAATACATTTACATAGTGTTTGAAATCTCCTAAGAAGAATAAGGACAATGTTTGTGGTGTTTCGTTAAGAATTTCTCCTGTGTTTTGCAGAACTGAAATGACGAACGTGCCAGGGCAGACCAGGCAAAGAGCTGGAATTGAGAGGTAGTTCTTAGCGTTATCTGTGGCACATGGAGCAGCTCTGACTGTGCCACTCAGTCAGGGAGCGCTAAGCTTTTGGTGCTTTCGAGACTCAAGTCTTCAGAGAAATCTTGACATTGTTCCTAAATCCCTGCAGATCCAAAAAGAAAGTTGTAACCCACAATGGCGCATACAGCCTAAAATTGGCAATTTATATACCTTTGCTCAACATTTATTATTACAAATTGATATTGATTATTATTTTGGGGTAAATCATGGAAATTCTAGTGAATAAATAAATAATTCAATTCCCCATTCTAGGGGGAAAATTGTATGTATTACTTGATAATGTTTGAAAAATAATTAACTTAGTTTTGTTTTACACTTTATATCAGTTTGAGTTACTATAATTTTTGGCATGTAGTTTATCTGAACATTTCTTGAAGTTAACCCAATGTTGTCATTACTGTGCTATTCTTTTGTTTTACATTACATCACTACAGGTGCAGCATCTCCCCATAGCAACTTTCTCCTTCACGAGATAAGTTCACCATGTAAACACAACAAGGTTTCACCACTGCCACCTACTGATATAAAATATAGACACATATCTATTTGCTTACTGGCCTTTAATATCACACACGTTAATCCACCCATGGATAAATGTTTTGACTGTATGCAAATAAAAACATTTTGTTCACTGAAACAGAACTGTAGCCTGCCTCTTTTTGGAGTATCACAATGCATTTGGAGTCAGTGAGTTTAACGGTTTTCAATGCAAAATGAATAGTGGCCTGTGCACTTTCTAAAGTCATCTACAGAGTAAAGTCTGTGAAGTGGAGCCACTACTGCTGTAATGATACTGCAGATCTATCGTGTGCCCCTGGATAGCCATGGTACTTGCTCATGTAACATCTCATTGGTAAGAGCAGCAAACACCTCATTTACAGAAACCTTAGGCTATGAGATCAGGTACTTTAAAAGCCATCCAGATACATTGCACCCTGCCTGTGCACCAGAAAATAAAACACCTTGATATTGCCTCAACTAAACTAGGATGATTCTGTCTTAATGTCTCATTTCAGGGACCAAGAAGCTCATAGTCTTTATGGCCGCAGAGAATAGCACATAGCAATGTTTGACACAGCAGGTGTCTACCTTTTGAGATGATCAAAGTCGCAAGTTCATCCAGCAACCAGAGCCACTTACAGAAGGCATCATGAAGCAGTAAGATTGGCAGCTTTTAGGTCTTTGGTCCATTTCATGAGCCATTACTACCACAGAGACATCACGCTGTGCAGGACGAGAGGGAGGAGGTGAAGGCAGCTTAACAGACAGCTGATACAGGTGTATAGGCGGTATCAAACAGCAGAGCTGTCAATGCAGCAGCCTCCAAATTTCGTCTGAAGAAACTTAAGTACCACTGATTTCACTATGACAGGATTAGCCCGGAGCTTCATATGATTTTCTCAGATTCTGTGACTCACCAATTCAGTGATCCACGCTCTATCGGCTTTGAAGGCCCTATCCCAAGTTTCAAGAGCTTACCCTTTGGACAAGGGCTACTTTTCTCTCACAGCTCTGCTTTTCCATTTTTTTTTGCTGCTTTCAGTTGTTCATCAACCCCAAGTCCACGCCAGCTCTCCCATCCTCCTTTCTCTGCACATCTGCTAGGTTTGAGGTTTTCTTTCTTTCCTCCAGCGCTGAGCTTGGCCCAGGGCCCTTATAGCCAAATTGGTTTACATTGGAGAGATAAATGCTCTGCAAATGCGCTTAAACACGTACAGTAAAAAATGCAGACAGTGCGTGTCAGGATTATCACCCGAGTCAGGGGGAGAAAGGCGAGCGTCTCAGTAGCACAAAGCTGGAGAACCAGAGTGAAGCCTCAGATATAGTCCGTCTCATCCACTTCACAGGAGAAGGAGAGAAGGATTTAGCATTTGCATGCTGGTCTGAAATTCTTGGCATTATATAACATGTCGTCAACAATCACACTAGTATTGTGAAGTATTGTTTCACATAATGAGCAAACTGTGGAGTTACAGTCTGAAGAACACCTTTAGAGACCACCCAATTTATTTATATAGGTAATTTACTTTTACGACCAATTTATTTATTTATTTTTACTTAGGTTATGGAAGAAACTTTTCCATTCTTATTACCTAAGATTTATTGGAACTGACTTTAGAACTACAGGTAAAAGGCAAAAGTATCTCGCTTTGGGGAGAGGCCTGACCACATCCACCTGCTGCTGTTGTCTCCATGGAGACACTGAAGTGTGGTTCTCTCACTTCAGTTTAAACCGCATGCTCCGCTATGGGGATTTGGATGTAAAACTTCCAAGAAAGACCCTATCACCCCCCCTCATATAGTCCCCCCTTTCTCATCTCCATGACCTACCCCGCCTCCCAAATCTGTGCCACCCCCCAGACCTCCCAACACAAAGGCCTCAGAGCAAACCCAGCACAGAAATCATAGCACACCATTCAATCATTGTTTTTTCCCCTCTCTCACCCCTTTTATGGTCCCACTAAAGGTTTTAGCCGGGCAGAGAAGGAGGGCTGTCACTGAGGAAACCTTAGCCCATTGATGAAGTGACAGGAGCTGCCAGAATATGATCCTAATCCTGTTTCTAGCATTCTTTTGGCCCGCTGGCATCGCAATTCCTCCACACATTCTCTGAGCTGTCAACGAGGAAAATCCCTCTAATAGTGCATTGCCCAGATACACATCAAAGAGCTCCTGGAAACCTTAAGCGGCTTAGCTGCCAAAGACACACTCACACACAGCTACAACCTTACCCTTTACTTCTGCTGTGGTCGGAAAGAGCCAGAAAACATGGACAACGCATCTGAATGCCTCTAAACAGGAAACTATGTGGGCAGCATAACTCCATCTTGAATTTCATCTTAAACTTTTCCGTAGAGCCACACACCTTCTTTTCTTCATCATAAATAGATATTATTTCTACAATGATGAAGTGAAAAAAGTAAGAAAACTCTGAAGAAACAGGTGTCTCCACTTTGCTGCCTTAAGGAGGCCTTTCAGTCCTATTTCATCTCATTCTATTCTTACTTAATCCATCGATATCCAAACTAACCAAAGGTAATCTTCTTATGGCAAAGCCTTCTGTTTCGGTGCAGCCAAACCTTAGCTGACAGGGCGAACGGGGAAAGGGGGGCCTGTGGTGGGTGTTACAGCCTGACACAGTGTGTCACTCATTTAAGATTATTTATTCTGTTGAGGCTGAACAAGTGCTCCCCCGTGTGCTGCGTGAGTAGACCTCCTGTGTCTAAATTATTTACAGCTCATCAAGGTATCCATTCGTCAAACACTTGCAAGAAATAACTGGAAAGTTAAAGCTCTTAAGATATATTTTTGACTCTCATTGCTGATAGTTGTCCAAACACATTTTTTTCTGGAAAATCATGACTGATACATAAAGTGGTAGGTAGAACATTGTAGTAAAAATGAAAATATCGTTTACTACTGGATGACTGAGAGCCGACCCTAAGCTAAAAACAACAATAATACACCCTTTTACTTCCAGTTTATTCATTTGCATTAAACTGATAAATTACTCACATTTAAAACATTTTGGAAGTACATTTTACAATATATTTTTTACAATAATATACATCATTTGTGATTCTCCAGGATCAGACAAAAAGCCTTTAGAACATCTGTGTTGCATTCACATTTATAGAGGAAGCCGTAATACCAGATATGCCAAAAAAAATTGTTTCCACAAAACAAAACATGGAAGTAACACCGGAAAGATGTACAGTATGATTTACAGATTTACTGCACTGCACTCCTTAAACTGGCAACCCTGATTTTAGACCCTTGATGTTACGCGCCAATGCAATTTACTGCTGCACTCCATAACTGTAGTCCATGCACACACATCACAGGATGGTCAATTATTCATTTTGTTTTTTTCCTCCTTTTTTCCTCTTTTGTATATTTATCAATTAAATACTTTGCTCGCCTATTTCAAGTGACAGTGAGCATATTGCTTTACAGCTATGTCATAACAGTTCAAATATTTTTGAGTCTGTTTTTCTTATTAAATATTGTGAAATAATACTGAATCGTGGGAGAACTTTGGAAAGAAATCATCCAATGACCCACAGAATCAGTGCTTTGAACATAACAACGGGTTCAGTTAGGGAGTGTGTCCAGTCCCAGTGAAGCCGCGTGCTGCTTGGCCCTCAAACGCAGGTTCTCGATGCTTGTGGTCTTACTGTTGAGACTTCCCGGGAGACTTCCTGGTGCTGCCTGCAACAGTGGGCTGTTCCACACCTGCTGGGCCTGGGACAAGGTCTGATAATAGGACTGACAGGGCAGGGATCCCAGGGGGGCTGGCATGTTGACATTCATACCCAGGTAGGGCAGAGAGGAGGGTGCGCTCATGTCAAAGGACGGATAGTGTACCAGGTTGTTGGTGGCTGCCATGTGCTGTCGAAACTGCTCCTGGAGCCTGAACAGGCTGAGGGGGGACGAGGCGTAGGAGTTACTCGTCACCAAACCGCTGGTCACTCCACTGGAGGAGGGCAGGGCTGGAGAGCTGAGGGGTGAGTCTGAGAGTGAGAAGAGAAAGACCACACATTATGCAAAATAATGCACCCCAACAGACTTTATATTATACATATTGGCTTCATGTGTTACTTTTTATGGATAGAAATAGAGTATGGTCATGTATGGTCATATGCAATAGCAATGGGACTTGTGTGGATCATAAACCCTTAGAAAGGTAACACTCAACATGATAACTAAATATTTTAAGTATTGGGCTTTGGTGATTTTCCTGAGTCAAACATTGCTCAAAAAGGACAGTGAATATTGTTATTTAATATCAATTAAAAAGGTGTGAGCAGAATGTTTATTTTGTACTCTACAAGGTGGGCCTGCGTTAAGCCATCATGGTTTTACTGTGGTCGTACCTGACGTGGGACTCAGAGGTTTGCAGGATGGAGAGCTGTTCCCTGGTTGTGGCTCCTCTTCCTGTGTCTCCTCCCTGATCTTCAGCCTGGACTCCACTCTCGTCTCGTCGTCCTCTCTGTCAGCGTTCTCCTCTGCCGCTGACTCGCTGTCCGACGGCTCTGGGGAGGTGACGTTTACTTCCACACTCATCTCTGCAGCCTGCGGTTGAGCAGCTGTCAGTCTGTCTGGGTCTGAGTGACAGGACGAGGTGGAGGAGGGAGGAGGAGGGCTGCGGGACTCTGGAGCCACAGTGGTGTCGGTTTTTGGATCTTCTGTCGAACCCTCTGTGGAACCTGATGCCTCCTTCTGCTTCTGTAGCTGCTCTTTTTGAAGGCTGCGCTGCTTCTTACGAAACTTTGCCCGACGGTTCTTAAACCAAACCTACAAACAAATGAACAAATTACCATAAACGATTTTCTGCAACACAATGCCGTGCAGGGGAAAATAAATAAACCCTCAAGTGACTACCCACCAGTTGTGTTTAAATAATTCTATAAATTATTGAATAGCACTGATCTTTGAATTATATAATATTTATTCAGAATATACAGATGAATCTACCCTCAACAGTATTTTATGCAATGGTTAACTTTGACTTGACATACCTGTACACGAGCCTCAGGTAGGTTAGTGCACATGGCCAAGCGCTCCCGCATCACCACATCTGGATAGTGGGTCTTCTGAAAGGTTTTTTCCAGAGCTTCCAGCTGCTGAGCGGTGAAGGCGGTCCGACTGCGCCGCTGCTTTCTATGTTGGGAGCCATATCGGGCCTCAAGGATAATATCTTGAAATGTGCAGCCGTTGAGAAGAAAGAAAGAGACGTTTAATTTAAGTTAATTTGTTGCTCATTGATGTATACATTTTGGACTGTGGCAAGAGTTGTTTGAAATAACATGAGCTACTCATTCTTACCAGCCAGTCTCTCTGCCAGAGTGAGGGCATGTACTGAGGGTCTGTAGTCAGGCGCATGCTGGGCCTGTTGCGCCGCCTGTTGGTGAAGATTGTACATGGCGCTCAGCGAGTTCATGGCGTGAAGAGAGTAGCCGTTCACCCCGTAGTGCTGCATAATGCAAGTCTGTAAAAAGGGGAAAACAAATGAGGTAAGTGAAGGTTTATGACAGAAAATACATACAATAAATAATCAAATGAATGTGATATTTTAGAATTTACTATGAAAACATATGTTTTCATTGTAGATGTTTGTTTGTGTGTTTGTTTTGGGGGGTTTCCATTCTAACTACAAACAAAACAACATGAACAAACTAAATTTAGAAAGACTTCAAAATTAATATTTAAGAAATTTAATATAAGAAAAATATTAAACAAATATTCGATATACCTGAAGCCAAATATATTATTGATAAATTATATATAATATATGTATATATATATATATATATATATATATATATATATATATACTAAAAATAAAATAAGGTAGAGAAACTGCATAATGAAGTCTCTTAGAAAGCTTTTAAGTTTAATAATTTTTTATTATTTTGTTATTTTAAAGTTCGAGGTTTCAGTTTTTGGAGACTAAATACTATATAGCTGACCAGATTTTATTTTTTAAAGTATTCACATGTCTTTTTATTTTTTGTTGTCCATATCTAAATACATATTTCGAATTTAAACCTAACTTTTGGAGTCAGTCTTCTGTTTTGTGCGCTCACTGAGCTGGAAACAAAAATATGTATTTTGTTTGAAAGACAGACTCAAATTGAGGCCGTTTATTTCAATCTGTGGCGGGTCCCAGACCGATGTCAGGCGCCTGCAGGCAGCACGAGAGGGGTCCACAGTGAAATATGCACGGGGTCCCATTGGGCTCCTGTCTAATGTGGTGCAAATAGCTCTCAGCAAGGCTATAAATTTATCATCACTTCTGACAAGTGAAAGGTACCGGAGTGTGTGCGCGTGTATAAACCCTGTGTCAAATGCACTTAACACTTTTCTTTTAGTGTTTTTTTGTGTGCAATATTTTAAAGGTGCCTCCAGCTGGATCTGTGTAATGTGTCCGACTCTGATTTGTAAATCTTCAGCTTATATTTTACCATAATGCTCTTCTCTCAGGACAATGTCAGTGGCCTCGGGCTCAGCGTTAAGCCTAATTATGCTAATTACCGTGGATTTATGAGTTACAGCATTTACTAAAGACTGCCTTGGGGCCAACGCATTTGGCGTATCAGTAGCTTTTCCAATGTAGCCTTTTCTTGCGTTAAATGGCGATTTAACGTCAGTGCTAATCCTGGAAACTAAACAAAGTTTAGCTGCAGGGTTACAAATGTTTTATTGTGTTAAAACAATTTTCTTTGTCTGCGCATTTTTATTTGCCTTTAAGTTGGAACATTCTGATTGAACTCCCATTAGCGACATTGTCAGTCATTTAAATTGGCTATCTTAATCGCTAGAAAGCTAAGTTAACTTGCTTTAAACATGTTAAACACGTGTAAAACAGAATAGCATAAACATCATTCTTTATAGTTCTTGATGTTTTACGACTTTTGTTTTCGTATTTGCTAATGTAAAAGCCGGTGAAACTTACCTCTCTGCTCTGCCCTTGTCCGAGGGTAAATATGTCCAGTGGTTGCTGTATGTTCCCTCCGGATATTTTAAACGTTGTGAAAACTCCTCCTGGAGCTGTTCATGTCCCGAGTATCCTGAGCGTGTCCCGGTGTGGCGTGTGTGTCCGCGGGTCGGGTCTGGGATGAGGAGGATGCAGCGCTGCCATCCCTCGGCCTTTAAAAAGCTCGTGATGGGAGCACGCGCTCAGCCTGTGGACCAATCAAAGCTCTGTCCTCCACAGCTGCCCCACTCCCTCCCCATCACCACCTCCCCATCTGCAAAGAGCTGTCTGCCTGTGACACACACTACGTATTTATCTAACATAGAGAGTGGGTGTTTATCAAGGCATAGGTTTATTATATTAGGTTATCTAATTAGTAATTGAATAAAGTCATGTTTGCCTCTGAACCCTGGTGGGCCTATGTATGTACGTACGGTGATGGCATTTAGCTTATAAAAAACCCAATTACTATAACTATAGGCTATAAAGCTATATAATTATTAGAGCACAACATATTTAGATCAGAAAAATCTCTGACAATTATAAAATTATTATTCCTATGTGACCTGTTTGTTAGGCTTATAGGCCTAAGTAAGTAGCATACGATATTGACATGGCTGAGATCAGAATTTCTGTATACCATATTTCTTGCCATGTTTTAATGTAAAAAAAAAAATCATACAATGACTTGGACAAGCAGCCAGGCACTATGAATTTAGGCCAATTACAAAACAATTGGCTTTCTTTTAATATGTTTAGGCCCAACCGGGGGCCAAATGTTGCTGAACCGCGGATTAAAGAGCTTCGTCTATGGATTTTTAATTAAAGCGTTTATATTGTATTTGCCCGTGGCTCTGTCGTTTGGCGGGAACATATCTGAGGGAGAGCGCGAGGTGCATGCCGGGCCACAGCCTCCAGGAGCTCCCGGCCCCGAGGGATTTAGGTTAGGATTGGGGTAGACAAGACGGCATTTCACCCTCCAAAAATGTCTTAAAATGACTGCTGGTAAGAGGATTAAAACAATAATGCCCCTCTCTTCTCCGAGGTTTTTAGAAAAGACTTCTTCTACCGAGGAAAAACCGTTTAGGCTGGAATTAAGGGCAGCGCAAAGTAGCCTTTTAATGTAAAGCTTGCATATTTTGTTGAATTTTCTTTCCCCGAGACAGGCGAGAGAGAAAGGAGGAGGTGGTCGCTCAAATCCTAAACTCAATTTGATCTTTGGCCACATTCACTTGCAGCGGGTTTGTGGCGTGCATAGAAACAAAACCTGCGGTGGCTAATTTGTTCGGGACGGAATGTTGCCATGGAGATCCACTATGCTAGGAGGTAATAGCAAACATTGCCATTAGCTAAAAACGAACTAAATAAATAAAAGTAGAGAAAAGAGCCGTGGGAAAACTCCGCTACCTGTTGGTCAATGCTGTCCAAATGCTTTTTACGTATGACAATAACTCCTTTTTAAAATGTACATTGGGATGCGCCAGCAATCCCTGAACATGTTTTGCATCTTAGCGGTCTTGCATCTTCCTGTGTAAACGGAAGCATTTAACGCAACAATTCGTTTTTTTGTTTTTTTTTAAATATATATTTCAGCTACAAGAAAGGGCTCAAAAGCGCAACTATGGTAAGTTTTTATTTGTCCCGTATGCTCTTTTCACTGCTGCATTTGGGTGCAGAGGAGAGAAATCGGATTAACTTGTGAACCGATGGAAATAAGAACTTAAACTGGATGTAAAGCTGGCCAGTGTCTCTTTGTGGAGACCGTTTCTAAAGCAATTAAAGCGAGAAGGAATTCCTCTCAGCTGCTCTCGTCAAAATGAGCTTTTTTACGGACCTAATGCGGGCTAATGTCCAGCGTGGCTCAGAGCTTCAATGCAAGTGTCAAGAGGCCTGCTATTAGAGTGATATTACTAGGCCAGTGCAGCAGTGGCAGCCCCTCCTGACCGTGAAGAGGACAGAAGCACTGAATTAGACCTTTGGAAAAGCTCAAAATGCAACAGGCTTTTGGAAAATAGGCTAATTAATAACATTATTACCAATTTTATTATATTGCATTGGCAGATTGCTCAGGGCAGCAAAAAGCCAACCACTTAATTGATGGTCTATGCAAGCCTATTTACAATACTACAACTTGCAAAATCTGTATTTTTTAAGTAAAGTAATAGAAACATCTACTTTCGCCATTGGGTTTCTTTTTTTGCATAAAACCCGCTAACCCTGCGCTCAAACCATGTTCTGATATGCTTGTGTTTCTTGTATTATTTTAGCTGAATATGTCTGTCTACTTACTGTACATCATGTACATGTTTATACTGTGCTTTACGACCTGAACTCGCAAATCAAAAGAAAATGTAAACTAAATCAATTAATAATGTAGCCCAGAAGCTAATTAGGCCATTGTTTGCTCAAGCTTTTTATTAGGTATTCTACTGTATGAACCATCTCAGCCTCAGTGCCCGCAGGTTATCAAACTTGGTAAAACTTTCCCAACCCCAAACTGATCTGAGATTTCCCTGGATTTTCTGTGCAGTCTCATTGTTCTCTGCTCCCTGACTGCATTCACGCGTTATTATGGAAAACCCTCTCTCATCTCTCTCAGATGTGAGTTATCGTCTTTGCTCTCAATCATCCTCCCGTCTGCTTTCGGAGTATCAAACTTTATCCCTGTATCAGGACTTTGGCAGCCCGATTCGACGCTCAGCTCTGGAAGCCGCAGAGATTTATAAATCATGTTCAGTTTTTAATCAGGTTTATTACGCTCGAATGTTTGTAATTTTACCCCTCGAGTGGCTCTCTGTGTTTACAATTGGCATTTTACATCAACTCAAGTAGAAAGTTGATGCCTTCAGCCTTCAGAGCCCATTAACTTTTATCATTAGGTTTGTGTTAACTTCATGAATATATTACATTTCATTGCGGCTGCTCTGGCCTGCGCATGCTCTCTGTCAAGGTTAGCTTGTGCTCATTTGGGTGAAATTAATCATTTTGATGTATGGTTTAGAGTTGACTGCTTTCCTGGGACTTGTGTGACTGGAGTAACAAAGCAACTTGCCATTAGCAATCTTCGGGCGGTGTCCAAACAGAGGGTAGAGCTTAAATACTTTTCCTGCATGTGTTAGTCTAAAAGATAGCCTTTAGATTTACACACATTGTGTCTTGATAGTACTTCATATGTCAACATTTCAAATCATCTTCCAGTTTGATTATTAGGCAGAGATAGCAGCTTAAATTACATACTTGTGTCATAAGTTTGTCAAGATGAGTTTATGATATGCATTATGCCAGTGGTTCCTAAACTGGGGTATGTGCTCCACTGGTGGTACTTCTTCAGGGTCATCTGCAAATTTAGACTTTATTAATTTTAATGAGAGAATATTACCGTAAAGTGGTAATTAACAGCCCTTGCTGACCGTCCTGCCCAGAGCAGGGGGGCACTATCGCAACCTTTGTCTCCCTGAATGTTAGAGTACAATATTATTACTACTGCTGCCTTCACGTTTATGTTTTTTATTATTTTTTTCCTTTTTTAGGGGTCTTAGTTTTTCGATTTTGGAATGCAATATTATGGTGATTCCACCGAGTTATTCCTGTAGGGGGCGCTAACATGCCCTCTCGGTACCTGACAAAGTGCATTAGGTATTTTTATGGCATATGGTGATGCCGTAATTATATTTTTTGCTCAACTTGTCACCCTGTATGTCCGTGCTAAATTTGTGATTCTACGACAAACTTTATTTTTGGCCTGGTCCTATAAAAAACACAGATTTGGAGCTGTTGTGCCAATATGTTGAAATTCCAAAATTGTAAATTGCCAAAAAAATTGTCAGCTCAGGTTTGAAATTTGGGCCAAGAAAAATGAAGAAAGAATAATCATATTTCAATAGGAAAACAATGTTTCTGATTTTGCGGGTTCCATAAAGTATGTATTGGATGACCTCTATGTGTCTATGTGGGACGTGCACGACGAGAGGCGTGTGTGAGTGTTTGAGGGGCTCGAGCTGTACGCGTGTAATTGGACAGCAGTGCACTCTGCGCATGCTATAGTAATGCATTTAAGTGGGGATTTTCTAGTTTAGAGACAGTCTAGTCCTATTTAGACCTGATTTGATGAATATTTGAGAGCTACTACATTAGACTAAAGGTTTAGAGAACTCTGGTGGTACGTGGGCTGTTTCAGGTGGTTTGAGGGCTAATTGTTTTTGGCTCAGTTCTTGTTTAGTACTGCTTTAATTGTTTAGTTCTGATTTGCACCTGGTTTAGACCTGGTATTAGCCCAGTTTAAACCAGATTATTGACTGGAAGTTGATCTTATGCTAATGTTAGATTTCTTTTCAATTTTATGGTACTTCAACCTACAAATCTCTATAACTTTTAACTGCCAATATTTGGAAGAAAAAAAAGAACGTTTAAGGGGATTTTGATGTGATGAAACAAAGTTGACTCTATGGAAGGTACTTTTTCTTTTTCACACTGTACAATCAATGCTTCTATTCTTCACCCCACGATCAAACCTGGTGTTGCATGGTTTAAACTCCTTGGGACCGTGGCTCCAGTCTGGGCTCTAACTATTGTTTCTTGTGCTCTGATCCCACAGATGAAGCCTGGTGCAGCTCGAGTGCTCCTCTAAACGGTTTCTCTGGCAGACTTGACATATCGGGGTTGGCAGGTTTGTTTCCTCCCTCTTTCTCAGAGCCGCTCTTTGGTTGTGCCCCTCAGGCTGCGGCCCAGCACAAGGGTTCCTATTGTCAAGGCCTAATCCAGGGGCTACACAGCTTTAGCAACATGGTGGGATAAAAGCCCATCAAACCACTACTTTATGGGGGCAAATCTTTCCTAATCCCTCGCTTTATCTAAACAAAAGGAGAGAAACAAGAGGATAGAAAGAAATTGTGCAGACACAGGACAAGACCAGGAGCTAAGATGCAAAGAAGTAGTTTCATAGGAGAGGCTAACCATTTCTGACAGGCTCTCTCTAAAGGGCTGACAAAAAACGGACACCGGGATTCTAAAAGGGCCGAACAGGGTCTTTCTCCATTCTAAAGTTCGGCTTTAAGATCCTTAGGGGGATATGTCGAAATTAGCCAGATTAAATTCAAAAACCTTTACTATTAAGAGAACTTGGCAGGGGGCACCTGTCAGTTTGGGATACTTAAAAAATACCTCCTGGTTTACTCACTGGATGTAAACAAGCGACAACTGTGTGATCTCAAACCTATTCTTCGCCTTTTTTCTCGTAGTGAAAACAGGGTATGGGAATTTCCCGTTCCCACCTCACACACTGCTTAAAAAATCTGCCCCGTAATGCCCACTCTGACCCTGACCTATGTTCAAACTATGAAGCGTTACTAACAAGAAGAACGCCTTTAGTCAAGATTGTATGTGCATCAAAAGAAATATACAAATTGGTCTTTGCACTCCCATTAGGGATGTTCATGATTGATCGCTTAATCAATTATTTGATGTCATAGGTGAGCCCCCAAAATACTAAAAATTAATTGTTACACAGTATTGAAGATGGAATTTACGGCACTATCTTAGAGAATTGAAATGGGAACCATGTTTTTTCTCGTAATTTGGAGAGCAAAATATAGTACATTGTAAGAGCAGACCTTTGTGCCTAATGATGAATCTATTGTATTAGTTGTGAACGAGTTGGCTAATTGCTATTGTTAGGACAGTATTGCTCCCTGAAAGTTGTGACAAACTCTTCGGTGTGATTAATTGTCATGTTACAAGGAAAGACTCAGCACACCGGGAAGGCAACAGGTGCGTAAAAGACTAGGTACCTTATGCAAAAAAGAAAAAAACTCCCACACAATATCTCACTCTTGGAAAGTTTATTGCTGCAACGTTTCCGCCAAACTGACCTCCGTCAGGCTTGAGGACAGCCCCTACTATCAGGTTGTGTTTTTGTTATTTTCCTGCAAAATGTATGAAATGCTTTTATATGTAATTTTCCACATTTTGTAATAATTATTAATATATTTTGATCATTGGTATATGCTGTAGTTGTATGGTAAATGCAGCCTATGTTTTATGGCTCTGCCTGATTGGTTATTATTTATTGGGGGCAGTACATATTGGGGTCTGTTTGAACGAAAAGTTGACAAAAGTGACACAGTGTGAGGGGACCTTTTTATTTTTTGCATTAAAAGTTAGAAATTCTTTGGGAAAGTTAGAAATAAGTTAGCTTTATTTTTTGCTTTATTTTTTTTTTTTTAAATGAAGCTTCTTAAAGATTTCTATATATATATATATATCATGTATATCAAATGTACCGTAGAATTTAGCTAATGATTAACAGGTAATTAATCGACAAAGTGAGTGATTTAATCAAGTAAAAAAACGAGAAAGATAAGTAATTCCTATTCTGTGTCTGCATAACAAACGGGGCACAGCTTTGGTACCTGTTTCTAAATGTGTGCAAATTTAGAACTGACATCCATCGCGCGCCTGTGCCTGTGCAGGACAAATCCCCCGACCCCATTTCATATATGCTGCTGCCAATTCCAATTTCTATCTTTCTCTGTGGCAACACGCTTCGAATCCCGAGTGTCCCGTCTCCAAATGACTGTGTGAGTTATAGCCTCCATTTTCTTCCACAGACCAAATGCTCCACAAGAGGACCATTTGTAGCCCGGCGGTCACAGACTGGGGACAAGCCAGTTCGCCCCGACTCTGGGCACATAAACCACGAGTGCCATAGGGCTGGCGCTGACCAGACCAGACCAGGAACAGTGTAACAAGGTGAAATTTTGATTTACAGTAAGAGTAAATACACTTCTTCTGTCTCACATAACAGGCTTCACCAACCTGCAGCGAATTTGTTTTTTTTACAGGATGGGAGGGGAACATCAATCCCTAAGCCTAATCCTATCCCTATACACTTAACCTTAACCCTTAAACTTTTTTTAGTTCTGGATAAATATTTTGTCCTATATTGTAAAAGCGTACATTTGCGAATAATTTATGCATTGTGCGTCTAATTATGAAGCGTTTTTGTCCATTTGTGATCGAGCAGGCTGTTGCTCACATTATTGTGACTGTATTGCTTCCTGAAAGTTGTGAAATGGGTTTACAAAGTAATTCCTGTGAGGAACTGATGTGTTAGAAATGTTTTCCTCACCATCCTGTAAAAGGAAAAAAGCTCTGACTACTGTAGATCAGTAAGTAAAAGCTAACTTCTAAAGCATGCCCCCTGCTGGCTGACTTCGACGTCTGCTTGAAAGGGGGTAATTAAGAGATAATAGGCTGGGGATGTTCGTCAGGGACCGGGTGATTAGTGATTCATTACATGAGCTTAGAAAGAGCGAGAACAGAGGAAGGAAGTGGTCCATAGTGGAAGTGGCTGACAAATTACCAATGGATTTATCCTGGGTAATTAACGATCACCCAGGGAAGGGGCGGGAACACATTAATATTAACATAGTGTGTTGTGTTTAACATCATTGGTGTTTAATTGCTGTCGATGGAAAAACTACAGTCTCTGTTTTAACATCCTCATGTTCCTCATGTTCCCCACGTTCTGTTGCCTCAACACAGATGAATTCTCTAGTTAGTGTCAGTCAGTATGAATTTTACCAGAGCGTACCAGGTTACATGCTGCTACGTCACAAGAGCACCTAAAATGTCATAAAATGCTGTTACATAAACATAAACATGCTCCTGATGCTCAACTTCACACGGACAATGCAAGGGCTTATCAAAATATTTAATTTAGAATTGAAAACCTATTTTAGGTGCCCTTGTCTGAATTTCATTATGGTTTTTTTTATCATTTCATTTGAATATTGCACTATATACACTTTTTGTATTGTAATGTACGTAAACATTACATCCTGCAATGTCATGAAAGTTCAGCAGATAAAACTGTCTATTTAGTATTTGACGGCCATAATTCCACAAAGTACAAAAGTCTGTATTTCCATGTTTCAAGCCCTACTAAAGCTAGCCTCCCGTCATGCAGTAATCCTCTCTGGTCCTATATCAGCCCCTCAAAGTAGCGCACACTTACATGAAGACTCTCATATGCGCTGTCTGTTTTATCTGATTTAAAAGCACTTTGAAACAAGACTTACAGAGACCGGAAGGCGTGCGAAAACTGCTCTCAATCTGCTAGGTAGAGCTCCCAACATCCAACATCTGCCTATTGTCGCTAAATCGTCTCAGCGCTTTAAAACATCTATGGGTCATCTGGATTCGGGCATTTAGAGAATTGAGGCTCATCTTTGGGCTTAAGTCAGTGTTGAATTTCTCTTCAAAATCAGAGCTAACTCCGGCTCATTCATTAGACTAATGACAGCGTAACAAGTCATGTCATAACAGAGCAGGCTGTTTCATACATGCGGTGAGCTGCAACAAGAACACACTGGACTGGGGCAGCTTCTCAACGTTTTGTAGCTACAGGGCAGTCCACTAAACAAGCTAAGCCATGCTCTGTCCATCCATAAGCTTTTTTATGAAGTGGTCATAAGGGATTGTTTTATTGTTGTTTTATAAGGACGTTAAACCTTATTCTTCTTAAATCCCTCTTTAAAGGACTTTGCCTTTTAGTTTGAGGCATTAACCCGCGTGCTAAGCATATGGTCTGACCAAAAGTAATAGCGTCACTGCCTTTTGTTGTTTTGTTGTAAATGTTTGAACATAAAGCAGTGTGGAGCATCTATAGAGCACAGGAGCCTGAAGTCTCGACGAGGGTCTATTCCATGATCCATGTTAATTTAATATAGTTCGTTAATCATTTATGAATAAAGGATACAATGTTTCATCTCTTTCTGAAGCAGGCAAACGCAATTTTCACCAACTTTTATACATTTATGACCATCTCATTCCTTTTCAAATAATATCACATGAAAAGACATGCTCATAATTACTGCACAACAACAATAGGAGGGAGACTTTCTGGGGTTACTTTTAGTTCAGCAGGTCTGCTCCCAGCCATTTGACTCTAATTACAGCGTGGTAGAGGCCTCTGCAGAGATGGCAAGCTAGTGTAGAAATAAGTGCTTAAGAAATGACTGTGTGAGATGGCCCGAAGGCACGAGGCTCTCTGCTGGGACACTGCGGTCGGCCACTTAACCTGGATACCTGCTAGCTTTAGTCCAACCAATCAGGACAAGTGAGGAGAAAATAGTTCAGGTGTACAATCTGACTGCTCAACTCTAGTGTTACAGCAAAAAAAGACTAGAGCGCTTCATTGTACACGTCTTCAATCACCGTCAGTGGGAATAAAGGAGGGAGCGGTGTTGGATCCTAACAGAAAAGGATCCTTGCTGGGCCCAACTGCCCATGTAAGAGCGGGTCTGTGTGGGCTGTCAGATGGCGCAGTCTCTGTGTCAGATAATCCCTGCAGCACACAGCAACCGCAGGGGGGGCACTCCAGGCCTGTGACTGAGACTCCGCTGATGGATATCTGTATGGATGTATTTGTTCCTAATGAGAGACGATTAGCAGCCCACTGAGCACACGCCACATGATAAAATAAACAAGAAAATTATTACATTTTAATGTCTAACTGAGCAGAAATAATGAGGAGTATTCATTTCAGATTTTCAGACAAATCAAAATCACAAAAAACCTCGACGAATTATCTTCACCTTTTAAAGCTCCAGTAACTGATTTATTTTCTTGTAAAAGAGTAAATGTCATGTAATTACAGGCCTACATTGTAAATGCAGCAATTTGTGAAAGAAAAACAAACCTTATGCCTGTTGTGTGTCTAAATATAGATTTTTATATAACAGGAAGTGAGTCTAAATCGATGTATTTCTATGGCAGTTCGCCCAGATTCACCCCGTTGACAAAGCTAAGCATGCACGTGACATGGGCATCTAATTAATTTAAATGAACTATCAGGATCAGTTTATGATTAAGTAGCACTAATCGGAAATGAAATGTAATAACTTGTGTACATAAATTATTCCCACGCATCTTTATATCAGGCTATTTAATTGGCTAGACCTGAGTCGCCTGATTATATTATTTATGTAATTATCTAATAATTATTAGTATTGTTGTATTTATTTATTCAAACCCTTATGCCTCTGTTAAAGCCCTGCATGTTCCACGCGTGGGCCTTGTCATTACTAGCAGTAGTAGTGCGTCAGCTCCAGCCCATTCAGATGTAAAGTGTCCTGTATACTTATGGATGATTATGGCAGGGATCATTTAAGTTTCATTTATGTGTGTTTTTCTTTCCTCTAGCCTTAGGGCTCTTCCGCACACACACACACACACACGGTCTGCACCCCGCAGAGCAGCCCCTGAGAGAAGATCGGACTCCGGTGCATGAATATGGATGAGGAGGTAACACTCGGGGGGGAGAATCTGATGACAGTGCAGGAAAAGACCGGGGCATCTACTGCAGGGATGTACGACTGCTCAGCCCTGCCACTGCTTTGATAAAGTGGCTGAATTCAAATGCGCGCGTGGGTGTGCTGCGTATAGACTGAGGAGCGCGTCCCGTCAGATGGATATGAATAATGGATTGATAGGTCCCCCCCTCCCCTCGCCCTTGTTGTTATAGTAGTGGGTTGTGTGTGATGTGTTTAGCCTTGCCCAGCTGGCAGGGTCACAAGGGATGCTCACACATTATGTCCCAGTCCCATGAGATGTGTGGGTGCATGTTCCCTTTTCATCATCAATCAACACAGCAAACTGTTTAACACCAACAATGAGGCTGCTAAGAGGCCCCTCAACTCATGCCAGAAGTGGTGATAATTACCTAAACATGAAGTTGTCACTCACTCCCATCTGGCCCCTTCGGTTCAGCTCGGGCCCACGAGTGAGACGGACAGTAATTGGAGAGATTGATTCTAAAAGCATTCTCATTTGACCTGCCCTTTGCCCATATGGGGGAGTGTTATTAAGCCTGATAAATGCCGTTTATGTGATTTCTTATGCTTCATGTCTATTATCATCACCGTCAGCTTTTTCTTCACTGATCTGTGAGAAAATATAGTGCACAAGGGTCAAAAAGCTGTTTTCACTCTTTTGTACGAGCAGATTTCTTGACAACAGGGTATCCTGAAAGTAACTTTTGCATGAAAATTTGATTGCACTCGCACCCCTAGCCTAGTGGGTAAGGCTGCTGCCCATGTACACGGAACTGTGTTTAGGCCTCTGTGTGGTTGGTGTGGCTGCCCTGTCCATAAATCAAGACTGAAATATGAAGTTGAACTGCTCTAAACTAGGGTTATACCTTATGGTGACAGGATATTTTGTTTATTTATTTGATTGGGACAAGTGTGAACAAACATTTATAGCAAAGGCTAATTTGCGATGTCCGCGCCTAGAAGGGCTTTTAAAATACAATACATTTTGAAAATACATTTACAGTAACATTAATTCTGACATTACACAAAGGTAGTGCATTTGAATGTGATCTAAAACTGATTGCACACTTGGACTCTTTTTAAAAGGTTCAGCTCAGGAGAGAAGGAGTTTCACAGTTTAGCTCCTGGACAGTAATGGCTGATTTTCACATTTCCATTGGCGGTTTCTTGTGTCATGGAGAGTGGGACGATGAGTCGACTGGGAACATCTGGGGCTTGGCTGTGCAAACATTTACTCATTTGTTTTAAATATTCTTTGTTGTTTGCGCAGCATATTTTATAATCAAACTTATTACAGTACTTTTGATTGATTGCAATTTCGTTTTAATTTCGAGCCCTACACGTAGCCTTTTGCAATTGTATGTGGAGTCTGTAGAGTTGTTTGTAGATTAGTTCTAAAGGTCTGTAAAGGTGTAACAGTGAAGCTCAACTTAATACAGTAAAAAGTTATACAAATATGCGTCATTACTTCTTGAATTTCTAACAGTAAAGTCCTCCAGTACCTCACACTGCATATTAGAGACTGATTTTTTTTTTCCCCTGGAGTTGCATATAGCCTTGAAACACAGAAACTAATCCATGATATTGATCAGTGTGTTTCATATTGGGCCCGGTAATCCATCAAGCGAACAGTGTGGGATAGGCCTAATTTATATCATCTGAAAGGTGTAATCAAAGATGAATGAACCCCGGCGTGATAGAAATGTGTGCTGGGTCATAATTTATCCCACTGTGAGTAATGGTGGAAGAGGATAAGCAACAACATGGTGTAGCTTTATATCACACCTCATGTTACCTGATACACTGCTCAGAAAGCTGCTGTTATTATGCACTATTACTAGTACTCAATACTCATATTTCATTTTTTCACCCCCGAAGCTACCCCTAACCCTATTAGTTGCGGAATAAAATAAAAAATCTGAGTATATAAAAATGATCAACTTTAAAGCCTTCTGAACCGACTGCAAATTGAAGTGTACAATGTAAAATAGGCAACAGAAGAGTGTCAGTATATATTCACCCACAATATATTTCACCATTAGTTGCCTGTGTTAACTGTGTGATTAATTTATATTACTCAACAACAAGCTCAAAATATGGCTGGGGTGGCTAACTTGAAGGAGCAAGTTTCTGGTAAAGAGCGGTAGAGAGGTAAATCAGCTGCAAATGTATGTGCAAAAATATATATAAGCGCTTCCCTTTATAAAAAAGCCACTTAAGAACCCCAACCCTTTAAATAAGGCCAAGTATAATCTGTTTCCTCCGTCGCGGTAGATCCAGTGGGGATTTGCAGAAACATTCGCCAGTGACACAGATCTACATAATCATTTTAAGTTTCTACCCGCTCCTTCCAATGATTCTCCTGCTGTCACTTTAGATACCGCTAAAACTGATTTGGGCTTCCTAATCTCCCAGTATTTCTTAGACTTTAAAAATCTCTAATATTATAAGGAGATTATTTCATTTATAATTGATTGAGTGCATTTGCCGGAGTGCCACTTCAAAGTTGTGGCATTAGGGATGCATTTAAGAAGGCTGGGCACTGGGATGGGGTGCAAGGTTGTGTTTGGGAGCGGGCGGCAGTGTGGGGCTTGGGAATAGAAGCGGCATAGGGATATAGAGCGGCTTGTGTTTTTTAGGCAGGGTGGCTGATGCAGATTTCCTTTAAATGGGCTCTTGGAAAGTGTCTCAAAAAGCCACAAGAGGACACCAGCCAATAGCCGGTTCAAGGCAGAGGTATCGCGTCAAGTCCTGTCCATTCTCTAAGAACACTTCAAGAAGATGATACCTTGGAGAAGTCTGCTCTACCTGTAAGAGACTTTTACCCAAATAACTTTTTAAAGCCACGCTGGACCCCCAGACGGCGTCTTTTGAAATCCCTCCTTAAGCTCTCTATTTGAATTTTGTCTGCATATAGGTCCCTAAAATCTCGGCGGTCCAGATCGGAAATATATGGCTGCGTCTCCAAACTAGGACTAGCCTAAGGATCTTCATTAGGGAAAATATATAGAGTCTTTAAAGTAAATCCCAGTGGAGCCAAATAACAGGGGAGAGATATGGCCAATTGGGAGCTCAGGCCTATTGGAGTGCTTAGTTCTGACTAAATGAATCTTGACAGTGAGAAGGATGCTCTCGTCCTGCCCAGTATTGTGCCATGCTCCCAGCCGCTCCTATGTGCCCCCCAACATCCCTCTGCATTAGATACTCCCCTTCCCCCCCAATCCACCACCAGCGCTGCCATGGCCCAACCAGATCATAATCCTCTTAACGCTTTGCCTTATTAACCACTCATCTAAATGACATGAAAGCAACGGGCTGCAGAGAGGGGAGGGAAAAAAGTAAATTATTTCCCCAGAAATAAAGTCCTGGCCTTTTCACCATACAGTACTTTGTATTTCACATTTCATTATGTGACAAGTGTATCTAAGTCTGCTCAGGGCTCAAGAGAAATGTATTTCAGAGCCCATCAGGCGCAGCAAATTTAAAGCAGGGTCCAATGTGCCCTTTGTGTATTGCATACACACACACACACCCATTAAAACGCACACGGCTAAATTGAATTCCAATTAAGTCACTTGCGCAGTCGAATAAATGGATTCCTATTGAAGAAACTGTAAATGACTGATCCCACTCCCAGAGGAATCCTCTCATTAGGGGCCATTTCTTGAATTAACAGCTCCATTTGCCATCGCTCGGCTCATACAACCTGGTGAACCTCTGTCATAGCCACCGCCACCAACCTAGAAATTAATTCTCTGGCAACCATTTCGCCATTTGACCCACTTCTTGCTCCTGCCGTAACGGTAACTGAGGTTTGTCCCTCTGTGCATTGTCAGAGAGAGTCGCCTCATGCTTGGACCAGGAGAGAACATGGCAGTAATCCTTTTCTTTGCACTTAACTCACGATACTGTGTTGGCAAAAATCGGACAGCTTCAATGACAACAATAACAGTAACATAGTAACGCGTCGGTGCTGTATTTGTTGTCATTTGTATCTTATAGAAGTTTGTGTTTGACTGGAGCCTATAATCAGAAACTATAGGCTTGGTTTCCTGTCTTCATGGTCATTTAGTAATATCATGTAGGGCTGCTTGTGCAATTACTCAGAATTAAACTTCGATTATTAGTTACACTCAACAATTAAACCAATAACATAACTGAGAAAAATCGATAATAAATGTATTAAACTGTCCCGCACAAGTTCCCCGCCTTTTGATTATTATTTTTCCAATAATCGCACAGCCTATATTTAGCCTTATCATGATAGTACCTTTAAATACATTCTGTAGAAATTGTAGATAATGCTCTTGTAGCTGCAAAATAGTGTTGCTTGTTTTTTGTGATTTTTATGTCAAAAGTCCTTCAACATTCTGACACTTCTGTGAAGTGATTATAAGCCAGTGTGTGGACTGTATTATCGAGGCAGTGACAGAATCTCACACATCTGTTTTAACACACTTGGCTCACCTTAGTATGGCAAAATTAATCTTCTTTTATATCAATAAAACGTCTGGGAAACACCTGTTTTCCCCAAATCTCCTGATATTTGATTTGTGATCTGTGTTTTCAGATTTGTTATTATTTTACCATCATTTTGAGAGAAAAGAGTCCCATGCATGGAGAGATAAGCCAGAAAAGTGGTTTAACAAGCTGTTCCCCTTGACTGTGGTGGACACCTCACTGCATGAAATAGAGCAGTGGTCTTTTCTGAACCTGCTGAGATGAAATAGTGTTTGAATTTGCCTTTCCTTTTACCGCCCAATGTGAACACCGTGCTCCTGTTAGGCTGACTAAAGACACCATGTCCAGGGCTTTGTAAGGCCTGTTTGGTTTCCCCACATCTTGTTTTCTTGTGGCTCCACAGCTCTCTAAGTCCTTTTCAGGCAGTTTATGAGGGCCCGCCTTGTGGAGAGAAAGCTTTGGCCATGTTTGCTCGGGGAATAGTCGGCTGACAGGGTGCTAAAGGAGCATGTCAGAGCACGGGTCCCGAAGTGTTTGGGTAAAGAGAGCCGCTACCTCTTGCCACTGAAGAATCCGCCCTTCTTCGGTAATCTGTCACACCTCCTTCTAAATAAAATGGCTCAGAGGTTTTCACACAAGTCCGTCAAGGTTAATATTTACCCCTGCCCTTCGGTCAACAGGGGACCAACGGTCAGTTGACGAAGTGATGAAATATGGACAAACAGCTGGATTTATCAGCTAAGATGTAACCAACGTTTCAGTAATAAAAGTAGGGTTACAAATATCAAATAGCATTTTTTTTATTGCAATTTAATTTGTAAATAACACTGAAATGTTAAGGTTTTTATTTTTTATGTGATATTACAACATGGTGATAGGATATTTCTTTGTTTCCAGGAGATATTATCGTACAATAATTGCAGACGTTTGTAATTATTAAAAGTGCGATTTCGACTCAATAGCGATTAATTCTCCTCACTGTTCTGGAACACGTGTGACGGGGGTGAGGATGTGATAGAAAAAGCGGCACAGAGAGTTTAGTGTGGCCTGTCTTGAGCTTAGTCCCGTTCTGGCGCAGGAGCTGCTCAGTTCCAGTGCTCCTCACATATTCAGATTTGGGCCGGGCTGCCATGTGGGCTCCTAGATACTACCCCCCCTCCTGGTTCTATTCAAGGACCACAAGGAGCCTCGGATGGCGTTAAAAAAGGAGATTAAGTTTCCTCTGGAGAGTAAATCTCCTTAAGGGGGTATCTGTGTGCCTCTCAGCTGCCCGGTCAGTGAGGGAGGCCTAGGGGAGCCTCCCTGTGAACTGCTCTGAGGTACAGGGAGCACCTAAAGCTGTTTGGGTGAGAATCCACTGGGCACACTTGACTCTGGTACCAGGTTCGACCCAGCCTCACTGCTTTAGTGACCAATACTGTTTTACCAGGAGATGATTTGTTTGACTTGTTTGCCGGGCTTCACTTTTAATCCCTCTCAGCTTGAAAACCTTTTAATGAATCAAGAATTTTGTGTGGTTTGGATTTTTCTTACATAAAGGAAATAGAAAATTGGAGATGTGATGGGTTTATCAGATCAGAAATGGCCATTGATAATCAGATTTATGGGTGTGGAGTTAATCAGATTTTAGTGCTGAAAAGAGTGAATCTATCCTTCAATGGTCTTTGAATGTCCATTGAATCGAGAAAGGACGGATTGCAAAAGCAAAAACCCTTACACATACCTTTAGTTGATCAGTAATACTGATGACTGCAGTGAATGGGAGAGAAATCTAATGACTTCTTGAGCTTCGGAGCTGGAAAAGCCTTATCTGTTCCATTCAGCAGCGCCTCTCCTGGGAAGTGTGGATCACTGTGCGCTGGGACTGTCAGGTCCTGCCAATAGCCGTAATGGGCTCTAATTCCACATTAATGCAGTCTAAATGAAGTGTCACAGAAGATTGATCTGCCCCGGGCGTTTCCGTGGTGGAGCTTGTTCTAGTGAGTGGGCGACGGGGCGGACACCTGGTTACCCCACACTGCACTCCAAGGGCCATTACCGGGGGAGAGAAACACTGCACATGGAAAAAAGGAAATACACTGTAAAGTCCTAAATATGTCAAAACAGGTGTAATTTTTCTGATTTATGAAACTAAATTCAGGGATGTAGGCGGATGAAGCGGTTCAGTCTCCTAATATTGTTGTCTCAGTCTCGTGAACGCCTGAGTTTCGATGCACTCCTCGTCTTCTGTCGTCTGTTGTCTGACAGGTGCACAGGCCGGATAATGCTGCCAGTGGGAGACTTTGCAGGGAGCTTAAACACTACCAGTCCGCCCACTGTACATATCTAAGACCCCATTTTACTCCTCTCCATTAAGAATCCTTGCTCACAGAAATAGGTTTGTACTCACTATCAAGCCTACTGCGAGTTTCCCTCAGCAGAGTATCAGGCTAATCATTCTAGTTTTTATATTCTTGTAAAATGATAGTCTTTGGAGTCATCAGGCCATGTTGGTGTATTTTTCATCAAGCCATTTGAGTGTTTTCCAATATCAAAACTAAACCAGTTGAGAACCACTATTAGATGATTTAAGAAGTTAGGCTCACATAGTTCACTTGATAGTAATTGTTTCTCAAAGTATTATACTTTATTGAATTGAAATTAAAGACAGCTTGGTTGCTTTGTGTTACAGTACTTCTATATATTTTTTTAAATGTAACTTATTGAAACTTTTTGTCCCTTAATAAGGTCATTTGGATCATATTTATGAACATTTAGACAGTTACACAGAATATATTTACAATATAGGGTGTTTATTTCTCTTTCCAGGGAGATTTGGATTTTCTAGATGTGACTTTTAATGGCTGAGAGTGTGGCCTCAGGGCACATTAAGTTTTCATTTGAAGTTTTAAATCACATTGATTCAATCATTAATATTCACACACAAGGCCTACTCCGCTGGACACACTTCCATCACTTCAAACAGTTCTCCACACTTCATTTCCAACCTCGTAAATGGTTTAAATGCAGTGATGGCCATCTGTTTGTGTGTGTCTGATTGCCTGAGAAAATACATGCGTACTGCTGAACATTAAAGGCAGCGGGTCGTTGGATGAGCCTCCTAGGTGACCCAGAAGAGTGGAGCGAGTGTGTCGGTGTCACTTTGATTAAGTCTAATACCAGGCTTTTGGCACATGTGGTCAGGTTAATGAAACTCAGTCAGAAGGAGATCTTCCCTGGGTTCATCCCTGCCATGAAGCTGCGGGTGATGGGATGAGGTTCAGCAACTCGCTCATATTCCCCGAGCAACCCCCATCTCCAGCAATGGGACACTCTCAGTACTTAGTGCCAGCCCAGATATGGGTGTAAATTATGGCAGTTATAACATATTCTTATATAGTACACTATAGACAGGTGCATTACTATTATGATAACAATAAATGTTCTGGCAACAACAGCATTAAACAACAACTGGCACTGGCCCAAACTCAAGTAACATTTCAACCAAACCACATTGTGCATTTATAGTCGCCAGAATCGATCATCAAAACTGGCTGAAACACAAGAAAAAAGTCTTTGGACAGAGCGTCATCTCTGGGACATTTTTGCAGTCGATTGACAAATACACTTTTCTTTCTTAAGATAATGTAAAGAAGCTAGTATCCCTTTGGCCTTTTCTTTTTTGCTGGTAGAATATGTAATATTTCCTATGATTCGCCCGTAGGAATCATAAAGTAATTTTGAGTCTGAGGAACTTAATAAGAAGTCAGAAAATCCCCCGAGAGCAATTAATGTTGTTGAATGTTGATGCACTGTACTTTTAATATGTTTACTCAATGTACGTGACCATGCGTGCTTAGAAAGGCGCCAAACAAATAAAATGTATTATTAATCAATTATTTATGTCTTTTTAAACTATAAATTATGTGCAGGACATCAAAATAACATTAAATTCATCATATAAAAAACAGATGCCATGTCTATCTAAAAACACAAACACACAATAAAATATAAAAATACAATTATGTCAAATTCAATTTTATTTTTTATTTTGTTTTCCTAATTAAGAACCCACATAAGGATATTTAATTTCTCATTAGAACAAAATATATATTTTTTTTTCTTTAACCCCTAAAATTCTGTCAATGGTCATTGGGGATTCCTAAGGTTATCGTCTTGACCCCGGTTCTCCAAACGGGTTACTCTTTGCTCTCTCATTCTTCGCTGACACAGAAGTAGGGCACACTGGAGAATAAGAAACACAATTGGGAGGTATCCTGTCGCTTTAAGAACGGGACCCATCTAATCTCTGCCATATCCACTCCAGACCCAGGATTTATAAATTTTCTCTTGCAATCTCAATTCTCAAAGCCGTCTTGATTTGGAGTGTATGTGTGTGTGTCAGTGTTTGGAAGTGTACAACTGGCAAGAGGAGGTAGTACTGGGGAGGGGGGTTGCGGTTTGTTTGTGCTGTCCTTTAGAAAAAGAGCTTATAGGTTCAGCAGAAGAAACGCGGGGAGCTAATGTGAAGATTTAGGACTTTCTCCGAGGCTTGGCCCCGTCTAAGCTCTGTTTGCTTGAGCCGTTTGTGGGGTCCTGCTCACACTAAACCAGGATTAATATTCCCCCCATATCCAACCAACCCAGACACCGACTCCACGGCCTCCTCGCGGTCCTCCACCCGCCCCATACAGCCCCCCTCGCAGCCCATGCCTTTTCTGGCCGTGATCGTCTCCATAGCCTAATCCAAGTCCGCTGCCTCTCATCGCGCGCTTTATCTCGTCTAAGTAAGCACCTTTCTCATGGATGCTTTCGGTGTGGGGAAGCAGCGGGAGGAGCGTAAATATGTTTTCTGCCGCCAAGACTTTTCACACTGTTCACTGACCTGTGTGCGCTGGTATTATCAGAGCCAGAGCTAAGCTTATAGCCAGGTTCACCGAGACCAGAGGAGACTAGATTTAACAGAACTTGATTGGTTTACAGAGGCCTCACAATCAACATATAAGTGATGGTTGCTTACTGTAATAGGCAAGTCATATTTCATGCAATATTGATGTAAATACAGAAAACATGTTTGGTTTTTCATTTAAACCCGAATGTGAAAGAGTGTACCTGTATGGTCCCAGCAAACTAAAAGAAATGATGCACTTTTATAACTCAGTCGAACCCAGTAGAACGGCTGCTATTCAGGAATTTCAGGGCTATTTCATTGACTTACTAACTAACTAACAAATAAACCGTCTATAGAATGGCCTCTTTTGTTCTTGCAGCGCCTAATTGTTTTGTTGCTGAGTTGTAACAAAAAGTCCAGAGTTAGGACCTCACCTGCTTCTAAGTTTATACTGCAGGCAATCCTTTTACAATTAACCTGGTCATTACAAAATGTATGTTATATTCAGCATTGAACAGTGGATATAACGAGGTTAATATATCGCAAAAAAAATATCGTTGCAATGTTAGGTGATGCAATATCCCTATTGCAAGAAACCACAATGCATTGTAAAATCACACAGGTCCATCATCTAACCAAGATTTACACGTTGTTTGCTAATAGCCTAAAACAACAGCACATGGTAGTTTAAAAATGTGCAAATGTTCTGTTTTATATTATTTTCCCAATTTACTTAATACATAAATAAATTGATAAAAATAAAAAATAAATCATAGTCTTGTTTTTTTTATTGGTATAGTTTAGAATGAGTAGTTTAGAAAAATATAGTAATAATGTTATTATTGCAATGTTCTAAATAGTTGCGCTTCCCTAAACAACAACTATTATCTTAATTGTTTTGACAAGTGACTATTTTTTCTTTTAGATAAAGCTCTTGTTTGCTGTATTATAGATGCATCAGGATGCCAGTGCTGCTGCACGCATCTCCTTGACTCTCAAACAAGATTGTAACTAAAGCTCCCAACTCTTTTTTTGTTGTTGTCTTTTCTACTTTCTGACTCTGTCGCTCCCATCTGGATCAAGTCTGAGGAAAGAATAACAAATGCATTTAGAGCTGAGAGAAAAGGGATGATTTTGGCGCTAAACGGGCGGGCTAAACCCATTACCTAAGTGTTCTTTATCTTCCCATATGCTTTTGTTGCATAATCAGCTTTGTATCTTTCCAAATCCAGGATTGAGATAACAAACAAATGGATCAGCTCTATGTGTAGAATAAGAAAGCCTTTCTGCTGGCTCCTTCACTGTTTAGTACTATCCCCTGGAAAACTGTTCAGAAAAAGAACATTAATTTACGTTTTGAATATTGCGGAGCAAAACAAACGTCCGGTATTTGACCATTTCATGTTGAAGTCAGGAAAAGAAGAGGGGGTGGGGGTAAATCTGTAGCTCACAGATTTGCAATCTTTAGCCTTGATTCTTCTACATAAGAAAAGGAGGATTCTAGATTATCTCGAGCATTCAGCGCTAGGAGAGTTGAGGACTGACTGAACACATCGAGGACTTAAGATCCAACGTGGCTGCACATAAGCCACTGACTTAGGTCGCCGTAATATTTGATCCTCATTGGTGATTTTCAAGCAATCTGAATTTTAACCATCACTTTTAAATTACTGAAAAAGTAAATACTTTGTGGAGTTATAGTTGAGTTCAACTAAAGTATACAATTTACTGGATATTAAAAAGAGGTGCAGTGATTTATTTGCCTCAGATTATATGGACTTCAGACTGGCACCAAAAGATCACATTGTTAGTTTTGAAGAAGATAACATAAAACATTCATCTGATTTGTACCTTTACCACTTCAGCGCTACAGTAATCATCTTATTTACATATGGATTCACATATTGACTCTGGAAGGACACCGCTCATATCTGGTCAGCGTCTTTCAAACTGTTGATAAATGACCCAACATTTCAAAAGGAACTTCCCAATACAAACAATGCGGCTGAAGTCAGAGGAAGTCATGATAAGTGTGCACGCCGCTGACCTCAATGAGCATTTCAGTTCAGTTCCCCGCGGGTACACGGGCTCATCACCCCTTCTTGTTCTCCCATCAGCTTCAAGCACACCTCTTTGGGATACACTCTCCGCCCGCCCTCACGCACACAGCCACGCATCCGCACGCGGCCTGGGAACGCCGCTCTATAATAGGCCTCATTTGTTATTGCCACGCTCCCTCGTCTCGTCCCCGCGGTTCAGCGAGTGCGCCGCCAAAGCACGTCTTCCACCGCCAATGTCACACAATTACCTCTTAACTGCTCAAACAAATAGAGCGACCCGGCGAGTGACATCCAATCAAAACTGTCACAGGTGATTGAGTCTAGTCATCTAGGCGGCCCGCGCAGCTATACCTGTCAGGAGAGCGGGGCAAGGGGAAAAGGCGGAGGAATGTGATATCTGCTTTATAATAGACTACTAATAATGTATAAACAACTGCGCTCCCTTTTCGCGCCGCTCATATTAAAGTTGGCCACAGTGTGCGTGATGCCCTCCTTTCTTTCCTCTCGAGACCAGAGAGAATGGAGTAATGATAGGAGCAAATGGCAGAGAGCAGATTGAAATTTCCATCCGCTCTGAACCATGCCGGCTCTGCTCCTGAAAAGACATTGGCTGCTAATGGGGTTAGATGGCACGCATGAGAGTTGGAGGCCTGAGTGATGTTAGCTGTTGATACTCAGAAAGCAAAAAAAAAACAACAACAACGCTTTGAAGAGGAAAACTCCCTAAAGGTTTGGGAATACAGTACAATGATGCTCCCAAGATTCGCCCAAACAACCTGGTGTGAACTTTGCACCGGTGTAGAGACTGGAGGATCGAATAAGGAGAAGTGACAGAAATCAAGAAGAAGAAACAGGGTTGAGCAAAGGGACATTAGGGACATGATGATGTTGTCAGAGGCTGATGTAAATTGGAGAATGACACAGACTACAGACACGGCTCGCTGCTCGCCGCCGCAACACGCCGAGGCCATGACACTGACAAATGGAATATTTCAGACGACTTAATCAGAGGAAATGGGGTTTGGTCTGCAGGTGACATGGGTCCCGCTCCAGCGCTCACAAAAAGAAAACTGATTGCCTGCCTCCAAACCCCCGCAACCGTCGCTCCATTTCTCTGTCTGAGGACTGAGTCTCTTCGGTCCCCAGTCCTCGCCCTCTGCTGTCGCTGCAGTCAAAGCGAGGGTTAGCACACACAAGTGCTACAATTAGATTCACTCACTGATATACCCTGATGTGTTTACTGAAATATTACCAGTAGGCACAGTTTGTACCAGTTTCAATTTTTTTTTTTTTTTTTTTCTTCAGTTTGGTGTCATTAAAGAATGCCTACCGTATTTTTTTCCGTCACTTTTTGTCTTTTTGTTTTAAAGACATTGATGGGCACACAGCTTCAGAGCGGTCGGTTCTACTGCCTAAAAGATTGTGGGTGTAATCTTTAGTTAAGCAAGGTCAACTTGGCTACAGTCAATTATAACTTAACCAAGTAAAGTGTGATAGATTCGCTGCGGCCACCATACAGAATCTTAGATACTGCAGAGATAGGAATGAGCAGGACAGGAAAATGTATTCAACCCTGAACTCTATTGTGAAGATGTCTGTGTAAGCTCTCAGTCGTACAGGAGTTACTGTACGACTAGAGGTACTTGTACATGTACCTTCATTGAAGATCTATTTTGAAGAGTTAATTTTCAAAACAGTTATAAAAGGTATAAAGATATATTTTTTTCATTGAATTTGAGACGTCAAACGTGCTTTCACTTTTGTTTTTAACTGTTGAACAGAAAAATAACGACTAGGGCCCAGAATGTGAAATCTTTTAAGTCTTCTGTTCCAAGGACTTATTTAGTGACTTGGCGCCTGCAGTTCAGTAGCCCCTTGTTGTGTATGAATCAAAGCACGAGCCCGCTGCCCTGTCACAGCAGCTACAGATCAATGATAATTACCACCTTGACATGAGTACGCTTATTACTGAACAGGATCAGGGACAGGGCCCAGCCCTTGCTGACCGCAGGGCCCGATCGATAGTCCACAAATAATGACTCTCTTGGGCCCTAGATTGGACTTTGCCACTAAACAAGCCATTACAGCCGCACGCATGACAGCTTAGGTCTAGATATGCGTCCTAACTCTGCCGGTCCTGGAGGCTTCTCTGGTTTGGGCAGCCTCGCTTTGGCTCCCACACGCCTCAGTACTCAATCTTGTCACACAGTGTTATGGGCAGGCCAGACACTTGCCCCTGGCTTTGAGACGTGTTAACCAGAAGTGAGTGATTAGGGGAAGCATGCTGCTACTACACAATCTGTTCCTGTTACAACACATGCCACAGAAAAAGACCTTTGCTGTGTGACCTGATGATTGCCACTGAGTGGTGAGATCAAACATGGCTACATCCTTCAGTATACGCATACACACCCAACCCTGCACATCAATGCGTATACGTACGCTTATCCGTCTGTGGCAGCCCTCATCTGCTTTTTGCTTTGATTTTTTCACCACTTCCCACCTCCAGATCCCTTGTTTTTTTCTCCTTCTCTTCATTTAATCCGGTCATACCTGTAATCGGGCTGTGCGACAGGAAACTTCAGAGAATCAATTAGTCCACGCCTCATCCCGGAGCCAAGACGATTCCTCTCGACTTGAGCCGCAAACTCCTTCTATCAGGAGTCATTCTGGCTGCCTAACACCCGGGCTCGTCTCTCCTGAGCCGGGATAGGTTTGACTCTAAGCCTCTAAAACGTTGACAACCCAAAGCGCCTTTCTCTGTGCAAGCCCTAACCGTCTGCCTCACCCATGCCCCTTTTTACTCTTTCTCTCTAAGCGCTGTTGCCTTCTAAATAAAGACGGATTTGTTTTTTCTTCCGAGCAGACGGTGATAATGTACCGTTTCATCTGCAATTAAATAAACATTTCTTAAAGGAAAAAAGAAAAACTCCAAAAAGTTAGATAAGAATTGAGTGGCCTTTCTGTGTCCTGGAGAAGTTAGCCACTGCTGTGGATGCTGTGGTGTTGTTTTGAAATATGGACTCATGCTGCAATGGCAATTGAAAAACATGGACTATGCTGGCACTTCTGCGGGCCCTCGAGTGGAGTCTGGAACAAACAGAACATTGAGGGGTCAGATTTAATCCTCCGCCCCTGCCTTTTGTATTCAGATTAAAGACTAAGAAGGATTTGCAGAAGCCTGGAGTCTCTTGTTAAAAGACGGTGTTCTCCACTTAACCTGCAATTTACCTGTCACTTAAGCCAGCTGCGGCGATCCAACACACCTCTGCACGTAAAAGGAGATTTTGGTGTGTGTGTTTTATCCGCTTTGAGCTAATGAAAGTGGTATATTAAATTCCCTGGCAGATGCAGATTAAAGCCGTGGTACTTTGTGAAAGACAGGTAAGAAATAATCACTCCAAATACTCCAAATACAACCACTTCTTTGCGCAGGTGTCTGCCTGTAATAAACACGAAATAACTTGTTGACCGGTTGGGAATGCAGTGATGAGGTTGTGTACTCTCTGGAGGGCAGTGAACAGAGATGCCTTCAGGATACAGAGTCGAGTGCTTTGGTTTGATTTGTACTGTTGAACCTTTCTCATCCTATAGTAAAAAAAAAGAAGAAAAAAAAGAATCTTTATGTGGCACCCGGCATTCTTTTTCTTTTCTATAACCCTCTCAGTGAAGCCAAATTCATTTGCCCCAAACCAAAGTCCAGGGAATGTGTACAGCTATTACTTTGCCCCATTCCACAAAAGCCATAATGCCCCTCTAAATCTTCTCTGACCAGAGCGGGACAGGCCCATAGCAGCACTAAAGTGGACCACTCCCAACAGGAGTAATTGGAGATACTGTGTGTTGAGACATTATCAGTCAATCATTGGTTGCCAACACTGAGGCCTCTCCTTGCATTCTTTTCCTGAGTAGATGCCCGGCAAACAAACACATGGCCCATATGGGAGCTTTACACAAGTCTTTGATATGCCCTTTAATCTCCACTTAACTATCCCCACTGGTTTTAACATCCTTGCGCATTAGCCTATGTCTTATAACTTAAGAGTTTATCGTTGCGGCGCTATATTTAGAGGCCCTTTCTCCTCAAAGACTCAAAGGCAGCTTGGAAAGGAAAGGAGCGTGCTAAATTGTAAACCATCACCAACAGAACAAAAGGATATGAAAATGTGTCCTTTGTTTTATGGATCTCTTTGCCATTGAGCCATAACAGATTAAAACAATTGGAAAGCGATATCTTTGTGTGGATGGGAGATTTAAATTAAAAAAAACTTTTGTCGGAATCAAGTGCTTAGAAATAAGTGGCCTAAACAAGAGCCTGCATAGAGCCTTCTGATCCACTTTCCCCTCTTTCTCTCTGGCATTTCTTTGCTATCAAACAAACCCGCTTCCCTTTGACGTCCCTAGACAGTTTTGCTTTTTATTCTGCCAGGGGTCCACCTGTATGGCTTCACATCAGACCCATCCCCTGTGGGCTCCTGTGTTAAATTCCAAACTTAAAACCCATTACTGAGCTATCAGCCCGCTCATAATGCTGTCTAACCATCTCATTTCCCTAAGTGTCAGCCCCCGTCCTTCACAGGGGGGGCTCAGTCTGTCAGACCGGCCCGGCAAGCGTGTGTATGTGTCCAAGAGTGTCCCATCAGCACCGCTGTCCCGCCTCCGCCCTCACCTCCTCCTCTATCCGGGGCCTGTCCTCCATCAGAGGCAGGATACAACACTCAATCTGTGGAAATATGTCAAGCCTAAAGTGACTGGGGACACAGGGGGTAAGAGACTTTGGAATGAAAGTACTGGGTATTTCATTTACCATATCCACTCTATTAGGCAGAGCGGCACAGTCAATCAAGGGCCTACCCATTTTTTTATTTATTTTTTTTAGACAGGGGAGCGAATTGGGACACTCGGGCAAATGGCTGTCGGTCATGGCATGGATATACCAGCGACAGCCTCTGGATCAGTTTGAGTTGTAAAAATGGATTATTACATTGAACGTCCTTGTTAAGGGGAGGTTGAACTGAGCATGTGCGGGAAAGTGAAGTAAGCCAAAAAGCTGGAGGTGACTGTGAATGCAGGTACAGTGTCCTGTCTGCTAAGGGCCTCTTCACCCTATACGGATATCCCAGCGTACCTCTCCGCAGAATGATTTTGTAAATATGGAAAGGGGCCCCTAGGCCACACAGGCCCGGGCCCCTCTTTAGGAGTGGATAATTGACTCCGTTCCCTTCCTTGATAATTCATAGCTTGCATATGCCAGCTAATACATCAGCTGCAAACTGCTCTGGCCCCCGTCTTCTCCCCTGACACACGCACACACAGCACCCAGAGGAATGAGCCTCAAACCGGGCAGAAAAAATGGGGATGACAAATGGAAGCACTTCTAGATCTATGAATGAATTATGTCTTCTAAATACCTTGAGCAGAGGCAACTGTCAGCCGTCGTCTATACTAATCTGGGACAAAATATGACCAACTCCGCATTAAAAAAGCAGAGCGGGGCTGCGAGAGAATGAGGCGAGAAATGAACAAGCAATCAGGCCATTAAATTGAGGTGTCTGATTCAGCTTTGGTGGACATTTGCACATTTATCATAAAATGAAAATATACTCCTCCCCCGCTTTGTCATTATAATGCAGAGTCCTCCATTGAAATAGATTAGGATTAAAGCAACTGGACAGAGAAATCATTAGTTTTACAATGGCCAAGTCAGCACACGTCATTAGGAATGAAATACATAGCGTCATGAAAAAAACTTAGAACAAAAAAATCATTTCCAGATCATCAAGAAATAAATAATTTTGAACAATTCTGATATTTATGTTAGTTACGATTAGAATTGTACTCAAAGAAAACTGTAAACTGTATATATATCGAAATGTTTAGGGAACATATGAATGAGCAAACCTAATAATAATAGCATTTAACTTTTAAAATGTTATTCTTTTTTTTATTTTCTTTTTTAGTAAAAGTTCTGAATATATTTATTTTTATCAGTAAATTTGCTACAATGGGTTGAAAATATATATGGTTTTAAATATATATTATATTAAAAAAAGTAGGAAAATTACAGCAAATAATATTTATAATTCTATAAACAATTTAGTAATTTTTGGTCTTGGAAATTTTGTAAAACATCTTGAAACAAATGTATGTGGATACAATGTTAAGCTGCCGTCAGCAATGCTTTAATTTAAAAGTTTGTGTAAACGCATGTTCAAAAGGCTGGTGTATATGAGTGTACAGAGGAAGTAAGCGCCTGCACACTGAGGTCAAAGACATGCTAACCTTGCTATTGTTCTATCTGCTGGTTATCTGCTGTACCTTTGGGAAATGTATTTTTCAGGCTGAGGTTGGAGATGACCCGGCGGTGGTTTGGGGCCACAGGAGGATCATTGCATCCCTCTGAAAGGCAAAGTAAAGCACAAGGACGGCAGGCATAGGCCAACTTCTGCAATGGCACTCAGGTCTACAAGAAGGCCGAGGTAGGTTTATGTGTGAAGATATATGACCATGATAAGCTTAAAGTGTGTGACTTTTTGTTTGAAAAATAGGTATTCAGACATTGTAAAAGTCATTGGTCATGATTTTAATTTATGAGGGTTGTCATATGCCGTTTAAGTGTTAAATTATAATAATGATAATATGTATATTGTCTATGTATTATCTGTGCACGCATAGGCAGGTAATTTTTTTTTATAATTATCTTAAACATTTACAGTCTAAATCACCAAGTTTTTTTTTTAAGCATCCATTTTGAAAGTGGAAAACTGAGTTCCTAAGTAAACACACTATTAGATTTGGACTAGGGCATGAATACAATTTGGGATGACATGAAAACACTAATCTCATGGAGCGTTTGAAAGTTCAGGATAAGACTGCCACCTAGTGTTTGCCCATAGTAAAGGACTTGAATTAATGTTTCATTTGTAGAACTGCAATAAACTACATCTTTGCGACATTTGTCATAATGTGTTAATAAAAAAATGTAGACCGTTACAGTTTTTATTTTTTAGGTTTAGGTAAATTTTCTGTTGATCTTATGTTGAATGTATAATACTGACCACATGGGGCTCCATATTCATATTGCCTGTAGCCTTTTATCTACACCTCTATTATCTAAATGAAGTTCTTTAAATGGTCGTCTATCAAACATGACATTTTGCAAATGAATTAGATAATTTTTGCACCATAATGCGTTTCCTTATTCTCTCTGACTCCTTTATCTCAAAGCTCTGACTATAATCCTTGCATTACTCACATCATGTTCACAAATTATCAGCCCTTTCAATTACTGGGATATTATGTATTTTCCAATCTGGCAAATAGTAGTAATTTAGAAGTAATTGTCTGTAATATCCTTTTCATATCATTAGCTTTACAGATAAAATCAATATCATATTAAAGCAATTCTTATCACAAAAATGGCACACAAAAAGGTTTGTGCTGTGTCTGTTTTCTTGCTGTTATTTCTTTATAAAGCGTGAACTGGCAAAGGCAACATTAGCAGCTGAATGAACAGACATGACTCAGAATCCTCCTTTATTCAAAAATCACAGCTGCTCTGAGTCTGAACACAAACTCACTCCTGCTCCTGTGCACCTGTAGACAGTTTTTTATCCAAATTAACATTGAAATTAGTGTAAATACATGCAATAATAATGCTTTCCGACACAGGTTTTGCTAAATATTTGCAACTACAATGACAAAACATTTCACTATCTGCTCGTCTTTTTTTAACAAACGCCTCTGGTTTCAATTTCAGCCATATTTCCCCAGAGCATCTTGACACTGTTACAAGTTCCCCTTTAAATTTGCTCAGGTTGCCAAGACATGTCATCCTCTTTGTTACACTCATTATCAGTCACTTTTATGAATCACAAGACGACTGTTCAGAGCTCAAAGCAGAGAGACAACACGCTGCGCTACTACTATACAGTGCAGAGAGAGTGGGTTATCTATTTCAATGGTGGAACACACTGTTTGTGCACGGCAGATGTAAACAGAGGTACGGCCTCAGTTGGGAAACGTGTAGAAAGAGCATATTTGCTTTGCAGTGGCTGGGCGTTCTTAGATAAGAACAACTCATCTCATCTGTTGCTGTGCCTTTAAATGGGTAAATGATTATACAATTAAATGGTGTCCGTCATCATGCATCATATTGAAAACCCTGCACATTGAGACATTCAATCAGAGCATCATGGTATGATTACAAATTATTTCACAAAAAGAAAAGCTCATGTATTGGTGTAAAAGACAACTGTGGGCCTTAGAAGATACTTGTTCACATTCTGTTGTGCGTCATAGCAATGTCTCCTGTGTAGGTCTCAAGGTGAAGTTTCCTCTATAAAAACTCAGCCAGACCCCATTGATGCATGCAGGCCTCCTCCATCCTGATTGGGGACAGGCGTGCTGCTGACCCCATGGCTGGAGTTAGACTTGTGAGAGGATGCTGGGGAGTTGGTTGGACTGAGCTGGACGGCTGTAGTGTCCTGCAGTGTATGTTCACTAGTCTCCATCTCAAAGGCCACAGTCCCCATACGCATCAGCCCCCAGTTTTCTGTCCCCTTGGCATGGTTAGTGGTGTAGGCTGGGGGCCTCCTGCTGACCACGCAGCAGGCAGTGAAGAAGGCCAGCGCTATTAATAAAAGCAGAGGTCCAATGATGATGGGCGGATTACCCGAGGGCATGAAGGTGCCAAAGGCAAAGGCACCCACAAGAGTGATGTTAATGCCAGCCAACAGGATGCACAGACCACACGCGCAGCAGAGCGCTGGAGAGGGCAGGCTCTGCCTCCACTTGCTACGCTGCCTGGGCACCTTGGCACCGGGAGGTTTGCAGCTTTTATCAGGAGGCACCATGTCTTACGAGCAGCTCAGAGGAATTCATAAGAGAGTAATAACATGGGAACAATCCTGAACAGAGGAAGTTACAATTAAACAGCAGTTATGCATAAAAACTAAAATGTTAACTTTAAGAATCTCATACAGTACACGTCGCAAACATCCTTTATTTAATTTGATCCAAATGAGAGCAAGTTGATTGACACACGCTACGACTCTGAACTAAATTAATATTAATCCCTGGTGAATTAGCGCCGTTTAGAACAAAATGCTGTCAAACACGCATCAATGAGTTACTTACGCGACATGATAATCCTGTTGCAATTGTTTCACACATGTTGATCGTGTTGTTTTGGAGTTGCTGCTCATCTCTTTCAGCCGGCGTTACAACTGCACAGAAAGCGCAGAGTCGCATCCTCATTAAGACTAACATACACCACTGGGGGGCGATACGGGGCTCTGAGGAGACTACAAGCCAATCAGTAGAAAGGCATTATTAGGATTCATTATGTTTTTTTTTTTTTTTTAAGACCGGTGATGTGGTCTTGAGATTTGCGCATACCCTACTGTATATTACCTCAAGGTAGCAATGCAAAGTCAGACACAGAAAACTTGTATCTTTGAAAATCTGAGTTGTTTTTATTGAGGACACAGCTTATCAGTGAAAATATAGAGCATGCATTAGCTCTTACATCCCTAAATATATGCATAGACTCAGCACTTGTTGCAGTGCTTAGCAATTGCATACCAATTACTGCTCTTTATTTGATGCCATTAGTCAACATGGAGACAGTTAGCTTGTGATTCATCATAGAAGTGAGAGGATTTTAACAGTGAGCGCCTGTTTCCTAATGTGTTTATTCACTCTGAGCAAATCTCCAACAATTCCTGCAGCCGACAAAGGCCCTTAGTTGCTATAGGGATGAGGTGTCCATGGCAACAATGGCAACGTCAGGGGACGTGTATTTAGTAGCCATGTCGAGGGCAGAAAGTGAGCCTAAACACCATACAGTACGTTTCCCCTCTTCAAGGTAAATGTTAAAAACACAGAAAAAAAAGAACAAAAACTCAGTAAACACTTTCTCTGGCACAATCATAAAATAAAAAAGTATTCAACCCTATCATCACATTTACTGATTTTTTTTTTTTTTTAAAAGGGGGAAAAAAAGGAAACGTGATTATAATCCAGTCAGGTTACTCACACTGTACAGTAACAAATGTTCAAACACTACTTTGAGGTAAACAAGTCACTAAATCCCAGGTAAATTCCCAGTATTCAATTCAAATTGTTATCACAATGGAATGCTGTGATTTTAATTAAATCTAAAGTACTTAAGTGCAAAAAGTAAAAGGTAAAGCCATCAAGATAAACTATGCAGTTTTGATCATCTCTGGGTAAAACTCTTTCAGCAATTGGCCTTGCCAAAACCAAGTTATACAGTATAGCAAAATAAATACTTCACCTTTCACCAACCATTTGATATTGACCTCCAAAGCAGTTAATGCTTAGATTCAAATTCACAGTTGAAATATAATTATTAACCCTCTTATTATAGTAAAATTAATGCCATGATGATGCCTAGGTTTTAAAAAAAGTAAAATATTAAGTTAATAAAATGTGGCGTTATTCATATACTTCTTACAATGATCAACCTTAATTGAAGTAAGAGGTGATGTCAATAGATTAATTGTTCCTAGATGCTTGGATCTCATCCAGGAGAAGAGATTACAGGCTGCGGAAAAGAGCTTTAGCATCAGGGACAGTTATTCTCTAATGACACTTCATAACAGGCTCACACATAAAAGGTGGGCAGGAAACCAGAGAATCTGTTTACAAGATCTGTGCGGGCAAGTCAGTCTGCAAGGTCATCAGAAGCAGGGGCAAAGTCCTGGGTGCGTAGGGCGCTGGACTGTGCTCGTCTGCGAGCAAGTCTGGAGTTGGAGGGAGGGGAGAGCCTCATGGAGCAGAGAACTGCTCCTTCATCTTCTTGTTGTTCATCGTGCTGAGATAGCTGCCTGTTGAAAGCAATGGCTTCTGCTGCAAACTGGGTCAGGTCTTTGGTGCTGCTATTCCTAAAAGAATTTAAATTACAGCAAACAAACTATGTGGCAGTACAAACAATGTCCATTAGGACGTTATATGATTTTATTTTCATTGTTATATAAAAGAAAGTAAACATATTTAGAGATTTACATACCTTTGTAATATATGAGGAGTTGGAAGACCTCTCTCTGGAGCATTCTGTAGAAATGAAAAATCCAATGAACTTTGCCAACACAACCCAACTTGTCCCTCAAATCTTTCTTGTGCATAAGTTAACTATACTTACTCCCTGCACCCAAGGGTGCATGAGGACCTGAGTAGCACTAAGTCGAAGTGTTGCATCTCGTACTAGCAGTTTGGAAATGAGATCTTTAGCCTCTTGTGTGATGTGAGCCCAGTCCTTATCTGGAAACTCATACTTTCCTTGCTGAATGCTCTCGAACAGGTTATTCTATAAAGACACATATGCCTTCAGCACAGTGCAGTAAAATACTGCCATTATGGATATTATTTGACCTAAAAGCTTCATGAACAGTAAGGCTATAATAACACACCTGACATGTTCTGCAGGTCTCACCGCGGTCCCATCCACAGTCAGTGCCACAGTGACCAGTGAATGGAGGACTCCCACTCAAAAGAATGTAGAGGATGACTCCAAGACTCCATAAGTCACAGCGCTTGTCATAGAATGAGGCTTCATCAGTGAACACCTCCACTACTTCAGGAGCCATGTACTCTGCAGAGCCACACTAACACAAGATGTGTGCATAAATATGAATTTCTCATTAAATTACAGGCAGTTTGGGCGCCAGTTTTTAGTTCTCACCGGGGTCGTGAGCTCTGGGGTAGTTATAGGTGTACAGGCACTGCTGAGTTTCACACCACTTCCAAGGTCAAAGTCACATATTTTCACAGGAGACACCTGTACAAGATGTGGAATAATAAATACAATGGCAAACTACAGTTACAAAGGCAAGGCAACTTTATTTATACCGCGCATTTCTTACACAAGGCAACTCAATGCGCCAAAGTATTTAAATTCAGTAAAAACTCTACCTGATCTGTGTATTCACAAAGTATATTCTCTAACTTGAGGTCTCTATGAGCAATACCTGTACAAAAGAATATACATTATAACACAAATTAGCATGAAAACTACTTATTCCAAGTATTAGCGGTATTCATAAAAATAGTGTACACTTGTATTGTGCTCTACAAGCTTTAGCTGGTCTCAAAGCGCTACACTGTAGTCATTCATTCATTCCATACTACCACTATTAACCACCCACTCACATACCACGTTCATAGAGGTAAGACGGGTGAAGGACATAAAGGTAGATCAAAAACTTACCTTTTGTGTGCAGGAAGTCAAGTGCTTGTGCAATATCCCTTACAACTTTGCTAGCCTCCAGCTCATTAAAGTGCTTACGGTTTTGGATATGTGTTAGAATTGAGCCTAGGGAAGAAAAATAAGATAACTAAGATTTCTACAATACAATCATAAAAATAAGATGTAACATTAAATGTACCTCCGCGCAGCTTCTCAAATACTAAATAGAAGCAGTTGTTATCTTCAAAGAACTGAATCAATTCCAAAATATTCCTGTATCGAAACATGTATCTGATTACCATCACATTATATTTAATGATTATACTTGCCTTACCAACAGCACATACTTGTTTCCTTGGCATTGATAAAGTGTCTCCACTTCTCGAAAGACTCTGCTGCGACTGTGCCCCGCACACTTCTCTACAATCTAAACATATTATGAGCTTTTAATATCAATGATACTTTATAAAGACCTAATGCAAAAGTGTAACAACAAAAATATCAAACTCTTAGCACTTGGGTAATTCAGCAAAATCTCACCTTTACTGCAAACTCCATTCCATTCTGCAGATTAATACATCCTTGCACTTTAGCATAAGCGCCCTGACCAAGCACTTCATCTGTCAATTTGTACAGATCTACAAAAGTCAAAGAGACAACAATGAGGTCAGTGCTGTACCAAACCAGCCTCTCTCCATGTTGGGCATAACATCACCATCAAAAGTGCCAGTGAAACTGTCTGTGGCTCTGGTTCTTTTCTTTTTCTTTCTTTTAACAGCATCTGCAATATTTACGGCTTGGCTTTGTTCATATTCTACAGAAAAAAAAAAGAATTGAACAAGCAAAAAAGATGGCTCAAAATACAAAATAGAAAAGCTAACCTCCTTATACAGCTCTTGCTACTTTATTAAATGTATGCACCTGTGGAGTCTTCTGAAAGTTGTTGTCTTTTCTCTGAATTCAGTCCATTGTCCTGAGATACCCCACAACTCTGCCCAACTTGGCTCAGAGCTGTGGAGCTGCCCTGTGACAGAGAATGAGGCCACATCAGGTCAAGAGAGTGAAAGTGCTGGGGTGGCTGTAGAGCTCATGTTTGGCATAAAGGAAAACACTAGAAGGTCAATGTAATATTATACATGTAATATTCGTGTATTTCAATACTTAACCTTTGAAATCAGAATACATTAACAATTGAGAATAACATTACAGGCCTCATTCTGCATGTTACCAGAACGTATTTCAACAGTAATTTCGCAATCATGACTGTGGCAGATAATAGGATCAATACTTGGTTATAGTAAATAGGATCCGATAGGTACACTTACTACCTTACATGGGACCGGGAAGGATTGCAGTTCTGTCATCATGCCGTACCTCACCATTTCTGCCAACTGAGGACACATGCAATACTGATTAAACACGTACATACAAAAATCACATAGCAGGAAATCTGCTAGATGGACTTGTGGCTTCTCATGAAATGTGCCTTAATTATTTTGATTACGACGTGCTATTTCAAACAAAACATAAAAGTGTTTCTCATATGACCTGCCAAATCTATCGGAAGCTAACTTGTCTAGTTAGCATGATTAACGCATTACGACTGTCACCTTTTGGGTTCCGCCACATATTTTCCGACACCCTGAACCACCACGTAGAAATACACACTCAAATGCAAAAGCTTCCAACCTGGACATGTCCAATTCGGCAAAGTCCCGAGTGTTAAAGCTTGAGGTGGCTGAGGTAGGCGTCCATTACTAGCTGGGATCCATCAGTCAAGCGCTCGGTGACGCACGCGCGGGAAAACACGTAAACAAAGAGAGCCCCGCCCACTGCGCCTTCGCGAGCGTATTTCTTGCTTTCGATTGGTCAAAGGGACTTTTCGTCATCGGGTGTGTTCGAAGTCACTCCCTTTCCACGTCAAGGGGGTTTCTGGAAAGTGGAAGAGTGCTTAAAGTTTGACATGGCATTATATTCTAGTTTTTCTAGTAGTATTAATTTTTTTAGCGCGTCACAATTTTGTCAAAGCGCTACTCTGTAATCATTATTCATTAACACATAATGTAGCCACAGGTGCCTTTGGGTAGAATGACTGAAGCAAGGCAGCCAATCTGCGCCATCAGCGCCTCCGACCACCATCAACCACACACTCACACACTGCATTCATACAAGTGCTGGGTGGGTGAAGTGTATTCTCTTATATATAATTTTGGGAAAGTAAAAGTACAGAGTAGTCACCTAAATAATTTTGGGAAAGTTAAAAAGTAATTGACAAAACTACCATGTGTGTGTACTGAGTGGCTTTTGAAAACATTGAGCCGGAAATCTAAGTTCTAGTAGTAGTAAATAATGAAAAACATAACATAGATATGTCCAAAGAAACACTTCAAAAATACTTCTGTTCTGAACATAATTCAAAATCATTCTGAATGATGTGGTGCACTAAACCTTTTGCTTTTTTTCATATGGCGAACATGAAGCTTTTGTGACATTGCAGACTTAAAGTGGTAAGAGTTACTTATTTAATTCAAGCAAGCAAGGGTATTGATTCTTCAGAATATCATCATGATTCAAGTATATGTACTTGTACCATTTAAATATTATTTGCTACCTGCCTGTGCCCAAAACAAAAGACTTGGGAAACCTTTTCTGGTATTTTATTACCATAAAGACATTCAAATTCTATAATGAAAATAACAAAACAACCCTGTTTACATGGTCATTAGTCACAAAAGAACAACAATAATACACATTCAAAAATATTAATGGGCTATTCACATGGCTCTGAAACAATGGCATCGTAGCACCATTACTTGATTAGTTGGACGCACACTGTCACAAATGAAACAGCAAAATGTCATTGGTATTGTAAATATTAAAAAGAACATTAACTGAATGAAATGAAATTGGGTTCGGTGTTGTCTCTGGGGCTCAGATAATGATCAAAGGTAAAACTCTTTGTACGTGTTTAATTGCATATCTTCTCTGTCATTTCCTTCTGTAGAGAAAAAACAAAACAAAATAAATGACATAGAGAACATGAGCTCATACAAGTGGAATTGTGTCAAATGATAAAACCGTTTATAAATTATGTAATGGAAAATACGAGCAATAGAGGAAACAACAGTGCTTCCTCAAAGGCTGGAACAAAACCTTAAACATTAAAGCGGTGTGTTTGTAACTCTGCTACGGTGTTGATACTCACTGAGCCTATCTATATCACACTTATCATTATCATTTTATGATTGTTTTTTATTGACGCTTGAAAACCCATTCTTTACCTGACCAGGCCATTCTCTGTTGGACCACATTCATTTCCTTTATGCGCTCTACAATCGTGAATTATACTTATTTACAAACATACTATTTTAATCACTGCGTTTATCCCAGCCTGGATAAATGGAGAGTTTGAGATATGATTTAACTAGCCTCATAGCCTAATTGCTCTAAATCAGTGGTTCCTAAACTGGAGTCTGGGGCCTCAAGGGTAGTTATGCTACGAGGCTGACTATATGCAGAAGATAATAATCATAATAGTAAGACGTAGCTAGCTCTTACCAGAGGCTCCAGTTCTGAGTTGTCAATTAGGTTGAACTCGGTGATGAAGTAATAGTAGTGTTTGTAGCAAGTGTTGATGTGGGCCTCTGCTCCCATGCTGCAGATGCTGTCAAAGTGGTGGATGTAAACATGGACAAACACCCTGAAGAGGCGACTCAGGACCTTCTTACACACCTGCTGGAAGTTCTTCGGAAATGGGACACCTGAAATTAAGAAGAAAACAGAATTATGACATCCTGCTACCCGGACAGCTATACATAAAAAGGTAATTTTAGGTGAAATGCCATAGTTGCACAATATCTGACATATGTTTAACAGGTATAGTTTTACAGTCAACAATGTAACACACATTCAAAATGAGAGTGTCACATTATGTTAAATAAATACAGTAAATCTACACACAACTGTTAACTGATTAATTCAGGTAAATCTGATTAAAGACATGTTTATTCTTTTGCCAGATCTAGTTAAGCTCAATATAATTATTTATAAGTTAAACTTGATAAAATGCAATAGAAGTACATGATGATGTGTAGGGGTATTGCACATTGCAGACTTTATAATATGTTTTAGGCCTCCAACAGACTATGTGTATCTTGGACTGAGCAATGATAGAGAAGTGTATTTGAACTGACACACTTTTGATAAACACTGTACAGCTGATCCCTAAAGCTTGTTATGGTACTGCCAACCTCCAGTATTATAAACCTCAGGTCCAGTAAATGTTTATTGCCAAATTGCCACAGCTCACCACGGCTTTTTAAATGTCAACATTACAGTTTAATTAACCTCTGCCTGAACCGTGTTATCCCATTTCAAATCATAATGAAGGCGAGCAGCTTGGCACATCACAGATGCATCAAACACCACCGCCCTCCACTCAGTTTTCTGCATTTGGTTGGACACATTCAGCGATACAGGTTAGTTTGCACACATACCTACTCTGGTGGGAAAGATGTCCTCATTGTTTATAAGAGACTCTATCCAGTCCATGAGTAGGGTCATGTATTTTAAAGCAGGTAGTTTCGTGGGCTTCTTGTAGTCGTCTCCGTCCTGCCATCTGTACTCGTACCGCAGCCCCCCAGACATAATGGGACACGTTCTCTCAGTGCAGAACTCCGCCATAGTCCCATAGATCAGATTGATTCTGTTGAAGAAATCCACCACATGTACCGCGATCCAATCGTTGAGGCTCTCCCCTTCCGGCAGCTGGACCACTTTCCTCAAGTCCAAGCCAGACTTCAGCGAGGCCTGGGCTTTTTTATAGAGCTCGAATTTTTGTGTTCCCGGTTCAAATCTTTTTTTTGGCCTGAATGTTTTATCTTTGCTGAAAACTTGTCCCAGACACAGAGCCATTAACTCAGTGGTTTCCCCCTGTGATAAGGGGAGAATAGGTTCCCTGAAATAATGTTTACTTTTGGTAAATCTACTTTCCGGTGAGGTGACCACACGTTTTTTTCGGCTCTCAGATCAGGGCATAGGGATCATCGTCTTGTTTGGACAACGATTAACCTCTCTGTTGGGTAGAAGCACACAACATTAGTCACTAGTGTTAAATAACTATGAGTCATGAAAAGTTCTGCGACAAAAATAAAAGTGACATCATGGCGTAGTAAAATTCTTACACACATGTTTGCTTTTCGGTTTAAAAGTTTAAAGGTAAATCCTCCTTTCACACATGAATGAATCAATAAATTAATGTTGTTTTATTTTGGTTTAAACCCCTCCTGTATTTACAGTTTTACTTTGCTTTTGTCTGTTTCATTGTTTGTTTGAGCTACATTTCATACCATTTGAAACAAATTAATGTACCATTACATTTACATTACATTATTGTGAGTGTTTGTTTTTTCCTATTCATTTGTGTAAAGAAAGACAATACACATACAATAAGGATTCATGGATACAGTAATTATTAGTTGTCTAATTTGAAATTCAGTTTTGCCCTTCAGTTTATATAATAATAGTTACTTATGGACGCCTACTTGGGTATGTGTTGCCAATTCTGAAATTATCTGAATGTTTTCTTGAAAAAAAAGGCTTTTTGTTATACTAATAGATTGATTTAACAGAGAAACTCAATTAATAGTGTTAACAGTAGTAACAGTAGTTGTAACACAAGCGATAGCAACAGTATCAACATACTATTATTATTTTCCTAGCTATCCATGCAGTTTAACAAGATTTTAGCATGTTAGTGAAACTTGCTTTCCCCTACCACTATAAACATGTACAACGGGGCTGTGTTGATCTCAGTTGAATCAGATTAAATAAACAAATGATAAATAAACAAAATCTCTGAAATGTCAGATTGGTGTATTGTAGCTCATTGTCCTGGCAACAGTTCAATCAGCTGTGCTATGTGCTACGATCCTGTGTGGATTAAGGCCTGTTTTGATGATTCAGATATAGCACAACAGTCACATTCATGTCACAGTGATTGCAACATGACACTGTATCCGCAGTTGAGTCCTATTTTAAAGGGCTACAATGCTGTGGCTGTGGCCTAAGACAAAGAAGTGAGATAAATCACTTCTTCATCCATAAACCATTCTGCATACTTTCACAATGTCAGCTTGTGGCGTGGATCTTTCACTTAATAGAGAATTTCTTATTCAGAAAGGATAGGCTGTGTGAGAGGAATACTGCCCTTCAATCCGAAGTCAACTCGGGGAGGATGAAGACGTGGTCATGAGATATCTGTAAATGTGCCCAAAACAAGTGCAGTTTCATTTTACAAATCTTTGTGTGCAGTCACAAAGACACAGCCATACATGGGCATTTATAATTGGACACCCCTGCTTACAGTTTATTCAAAAGGTGACAGTATGTGGGAAAGTTGCTCTTGCATGCCTTAGGAGTCTCCCAGGAAAGCGTGCCTGATCATGCAGAGCAGTTGGCAAACTCTACATGCACATATTTTTGACGACACCATAAAAAGGTTAGACATAAAAACAAGGGGTTAGAGCAGAAGAGAGAGAGAGAGAGAGAGAGAGAGAGAGAGAGAGAGAGAGCGAGAGAGAGAGAGAGAGAGAGAGAGCGAGAATGTTAGTATGAAAAACTATTGGGAAAGCTCTGTACCTTCTTAAGTCGGGAGCAGAAGTGGCTCAATCTTATACCACTTTGGCAGTAACTTCGCAGAGGACTTTTGCGGCCGGCTTTTTCTTTCAGTCCTTTACAGCTCCTAGTAGACCACAAGTTTCCAGATTTCGTGAACAGTAAGAGAGTAAAGGGAGAAAAGAGTTGTTTGGTTTTTCTTCCTGCGGGTGATGTCACATCCTGACTTTGTCCTCCTTGTGGGTGTGTGCAAAGAAGACCTATAAATTGAAAGAGTCGAAAAGCTCTTTTTAAACCCCACTCACTCACCCCTCCTCCTCTTTCTTTTCCCATTTTTTCTCTCTCATCCCAAAGCCAAGCCCTCTGGTGAGGTCCTGAGAAAGACTGCCCTTCGAGTCATAAATAGAAGCAACACAATAATCCCACATATGGTTTCTGCTTGTTGGTCATCCAAATCTCAATAACATATGATTTAAATTCTTGGCCTTTATCTGATACTGGTATTGGAGTTATATTCGCTTAACCTAAAGTGATAGTTCAGCTTTTATTATGCAAATATAGAAAACACATTTAATTAGTTGAGTATGAAGGATTTATGTCATACATTTCGAGTAACATTAATGGTAGCATTGATGAAGTCATTTGTTGGTTGTTATAGTTTAAGTGATGGCAATTAAAGAAAAAGTATCAATTGAAAATGTTACTCTAATTAAACTGTTTTAAGTTTTAAGTTTGCATACTTCTTTGCGATATAACAGTGTGTGAGTAAAACAAGATTTGTGTTATGTACAGCAGTGAGTTATATTTATTTTAATAGTCATTCTTGTACACTGGTTAATGTAGGTTATACCCACTGAACTTCAAGAAACAAGAAAAGTCATTGAAAGAAGAAAGACATTTAGACTCTCATTGCACTATTTACTGCCGTATCTGTGGAGCCACTGACTGTGTCTTTGTTTGTGTGTGAATAATGCTTGTAGGCAGACATGTCTCCAAGTTTTGCTTTAGTTGTGTCATTTATCATAGCAAATTTAAATTATCTGTCTGATTCTTATGACACAGTAGCATTGGCCGCCCAAAATAAATTATAATAATATCAAATATGTTTTGATAAACTCATGTAGACATGTGAAAATAAAATACATTTATCCAAGTACAGTGGACTATAAAGGCTCTCTTATTTTTGTTTCAAGCTGCAATAATACAAAATATCCTCTTGATGTCACTGTGGCTGCTTGCAAGGCTCAAGGAAGGTAAGCAACAAAGGGGATACCCTTCTCTTGTAGTAACAGATGAACTTCCTAATGTTTTGATATCTGCATGAACAATACATTTGTGGATCATACAACCAGCACCACATAAGAGTAAAGCGTTTTAGTTGTGAGCTTTGTTATCACAATAATTTGCCTCATTACATTTGATACGCAAGTATGAAATGTACAGAGATCAGAGTGTTGCACCATGAGAATCTAAAGATAACAGGAAACCACGAGTCATGCACAAGTTCATCTATGAGGCAGGTGCTCAGTGAAATTGTGTTCTAATTTTCAGTCATCAAGAAGAAATACCAGACAGGGAGAAATGCAACCAGTACTGCATCTGTCACTCAGCTCTCTCTTTTACACAAACACAAAGTATATTTGCCAACATACGCTGTATTTCAATGTTGACCAGCAACAACAGTCCAACATTTGTGTTCATATTTGGTCATCTTTGTGATTGCTTCTTACAGTGACCAACTTTAGAAATAAAACAAAGAGTCTTAATTCTGTTATAGTTTCTTTCAACTCTACATAACTCACTAGTGTGACATCTTCAAATACGTTACATGGAGGCCCCCAGGTGTTACCTCACTGTTCAAACGTTAAACAGTCTTAAAGATGGATTACTCATAAAGAGACTGAATGTTACTTATGGACGCTGTGCTACTGGGAAAGCTTCATGTCTGTGATTCCCTGAATTCTCATAAAATCATAAAAAAGTGAAGCTTAAAGGTCACTAATTTCACAACTTACTCATATGACTCCATGTGACGTAATCAGGATTATTACTGACAATATTGTAACTACTTAGTAGTAATAATCATTTTTAAACTAAATCAAGTCACAATAGGATGATGCATAGTTTACATAGGCTACAGTCTAGAAAGGGCTATGAAAGGCTCATTTTGTTTCAAACATCTACATGCAAAACTTTATCTTCTCTTTGCATCATGTTCATGTCATTCAAGATTATACAACAACCAATTTTTTGTAAATCATGTCACATTGTATCTCTTTGAGCATCTAAAATGCAGATCCTATGATATGATATTGCTGTGATCACAAATAGTGTGGGTTTCAAGTTAATTTGAAAAGTAGTGTCACGATTCGGCCTTTTGTTGCCCTGTTTTGGTTTGCTTTTGTGTTTATCTGTCCTTAGTGGTTTATTTTGACATCTCTTTTTGGTCCTTGTGATTTTGCTTTGCTTCCCTTGTGTTGATTGCCTGCCCCGCCCTGATGTGTTTCACCTGTGCCCCGTTTCCTCATGTATTTATACCCCTGTGTTTCCCTTGTCCTTTGTCGTGTCATTGTCTACGTCAGCCCCGGTTTGTTTCTCTGGATTTTGTTATTTTGTTTTTTGTCAATTATTAAACATCACCAGTTTTGTTGCAGTCCTGCATTTTGGGGTTTTATTTTCCCTCACGCCATCACCAAACCATGACAAGTAGTGTATTTGACTCATAACATAACAGGAAATCACAGATTTGTATTCGTTCTACGACCAGATATTTATACGATTATCTTTTTTTTTAAATTCTATTTTATGTTTAATTAAAAGCAGTAATGATTTCATATTTTGCAATTGTGTGTTTCAGGACGCTCAAGGTTGCCTATAATTGTATGGACAAAGAAGGTATCGTAGTTTTGGTGCCAGTTGGTACAATATTTATTTTGTGTCAATATTACAAGCACCGACTCCACCTTCTCCCCCCCCCGGCGACTCCATCAAAGGGATGGGCTTTGGGGCCGTTAGTGCTAAGGAAGTGCAGACGCTGAACTTCACGCACGCTTTTCCGTGTTGGGCTTTTGACAGCCTTCACATTTGATCTGGTGAGTAGCAACGCATTTATTCATAATGTTTTTACCACTCGCTGATTCGTAAAACGCTAGTTTGGACATAGTCTGTAAAAAAAAAAAAGTACTGGTAACATAATGTAAAAGTAACCATGTGTTGCATTTTAGGTTGTGGCCATTTTTGTTTCAAGTAATGAATGAAAATCGTATTGAACGCAGTTGAGCTTGTGTTCATCGTGCTGTACTTCACAGTGACCTCTGGTTATAAACTTGTGAACATCCAAAAAAGTGTCTTAAGTAGTTGAGTAAAGTTATTGACCCTCTTCGGGGCTGGTATCGTCCTGCATCCTCTCTTCATCATTTGCACCTGTGGTGCGGTGGACAAAGCGCGCATTGACCGCTCGTTTGTCTCTGCAGCTTCGCCCCATCGTTGCATGGCCCTTTTGAGAGTGCTCTTTGCATTGTTCACGGTCATGTTGTTTATTGTAGCGTATTCTGTTCGTAACAAAGGGACAGAAGACGATTTGAGCATCCATTTCAACAGGTAGGACATGCTGTGTTTGCAGAGGACTGTTTGCTATTAGGGCAATAATTCATGAAGTAATTGGCCTATTTTAAAACTGACACTAAAACTGTGAAGTCATTGGTTTGTAGTTGGGGACATACTGTCGCTCTCTGGCCATTAAAGTGCAAATGACAGGTTTTAATGCTTTTGAAAATATGACTTATTTAGATAACATCAGTTGCAAGTTCATCAGTTGCATAATTATCATTTCAGTGAAGCAACAATTTTAATGAAGAAATGTTGAGCAGAAAAGTTATTTTTATTTGAATTTTAAAGGGACTATACGGCAGAGGTGGGAGTAAGTCACTAAATGCAAGTCTTGACTCAAGTCCAAGTCGTGACGGTCCAAGTGGGGTCAGGTCAAGTCATGGCTTTTGTCAAGTCTTTCTTTAGTTGGCAAGTCATGTAAAGTCGCAAACGTCAGCGTTGGGCCTAATTCTTTTGAAAATGTGTTTAATCTACTTGAAAATATAAAGGGCTTTCTCAAGATTTAGCCATTTTGAAAATTTAGGCTAAAATCAGTCCAAGTTAAGGCCCAATCCCATTTCTCTCACTTGCACTCGTTTTAGACCCTAGCACTCGGTTATGCGCGTTCACGTTTAAGGGTAGGGTGTCCCAATACTTTAGGGAGCAAGAGGAAGTGGCTATCTCCCCTTGAAAAGGCCCCTCCGCAGCGAGTCAGGTCAGCAGCTGACTTGCGGCCGAGGGAGTATAAACATGGCGGCTACCGGTGGAAGCGACAACTACAAATGTAAGAATATATACGCAAATAAGCCTGTCAAAATTCTGAAATGTGTTGGAATATCTTAGTTAGATTTGATATCTTAGTTTGAAAGTCGCTATTTGACAACGTAAAAATGCCGAGTGCTTCGCCAGAGTCTGCCCGTCAATAGACACTCACGGCCGGGGTGTGGGTCCCGGTGTGTGTCCCGGTGCGTGTCCCGGTGCGCCCCGGTGTACATATGGATGTTTCGCGCTTATTCAGGTTCTCAATCTACTGACTCTGATTCAAGCTTTCAGTAAATAAAATGGTCTCAAGCTGAACCCTTTCTCCTGTGAGGACTGTTGCTTGTTTACGTTCTACTTATGTGAAATAGATGATTATTGATTGAAAACAGTAAGGCATCATGTTTAATTGTTTAATAGACTGGATGCAAACTATACGGTCTGAATGTGTAGGCCGTCTTGTTTTTAGACACAATGGTAGTTGGCAGCTAAGTTGAGCCAAGTGCCAAAATTAAACAAACAACATACCTGAAACATCCCGACCGTCACAAACATACGGCGAACGCGGCTACTGTTTCGTATATTTCCTCTCCGTTGATTCATCAAACGTAGATAAATCAACATGGCACACACAAGAGGCAGGAGCTACGTATTTCTTGTTATTGTAGTTTATGTGTATAAACTGTGTATTACCGCTCTCTACTAGACGGGGGTGAAATCAGACACAACGATGTTGCGCGTGACGTAAGGAACACGTTCTCTGCCCCAATTTGCATACTAGTGTTGTCCCATTCCTTAGGGGAGAATCTTCACTTGCACTTCCCTCACTGAGAGGACTCTAATGTGGAGGGAACTCGTAGCGAGTGTTCTCAGACCAAGTGAGAGAAATGGGATTGGGCCTAAGTCGCAAGTGTCAAGTCTTTTTGGAGCTTTGGTCAAGTAAGTCTCAAGTCCCAAAAATTGTGACTAGAGTCAAGTCATGCGACTCAAGTCTCCCACCTCTGCTATACGAGTTTAAAAATGTTAAAATTATGTATTTTCCTCCCCCTACATGTTGAAGCAATGTCCTAAGGTGTAGAATGAGCCCAGACCTGTTCACTACAACTGCCGCTAAAATCCTGCACTGTCGTCATGTGAAAAGTGGATACTTCGGGTCGAAGTGCTGTCATGCATGAGCTTGCGTGCATTTTTCTGAGTGCATTAAATTGCCTTTATAACATTCCTAAAGACTTCAGAATGTTCACACCTTTCCCTAACCATTGAATAGAGGCCCCCTATGTGTAATCTACTCAGTCTCATTACAGCTCTTCTGTGGGGGCCTCAGAGCTATGGTCAGAGTGTATTGGTCACTAAACAACATCATGAAGGCCAAGGAGCTCACCAGAGAGGTCGGGGATAAAGTTGTGGAGACGTTTAAAGCAGCGTTAAGTTGTACAAAGATTTCCCAAGATGTGAACATCTCACGGAGCACTGTTCAATCCATCACTGCACTGGTAAGGAATGCAACCAAGTGCCCCAACTATAAGTCGTACTTTACACAAATCTGGCCTTCATGGACGAGTGGCAAGAAGGCCATTATTGAAAGGAGGCCATAAGAAATCCCATTTGAAGTTTGCTGGAAGTCATATGGAGGACACAGCTACCATGTGGAAGAAGGTGCTTTGGTCAGATGACCAAATGCAAAACGTTATGTATGGAGCAAACCTAACACTGCTCATCGTCCTGAGTGCACCATTCCCAGTGTCAAATATGGTGGGGGGAGCATCATGCTATGGGGCTGCTTTTCCTCAGCGGGGACTGGGAAGATTGTAAGAATAGTTGGGAAGATGGATGGAGCCAAATACAGAGACATTTTGGAGGAAAACCTGCTGGAGTCAGCAAGAGAATTGAGGCTGGGGCGGAGATTCACCTTCCAGCAGGACAATGACCCTAAACACAAAGCTAAATCTACAATGGAATGGTTTAAAAACAAACATATTAATGTGTTAGAATGGCCCAGTCAAAGTCCTGACCTAAATCCTATTGAAAATCTGTTGAAAGACCTGAAAACTGCTGTTCACAAACGCTCTCCCCCTAATTTGACAGAGCTTGAGTTGTTTTGTAAAGAGGAATGGGCTAAAATGTCGGTCTCTAGATGTGCAAATCTTTTAGTCATACCCCAGAAGACTTGCTGCTGTTATTGCAGCAAAAGGGGTTCCACAAAGTATTTATTCATGCTGTATGAATACTTGTGCACGCCCCACTTTTCACTTTTCTATTTAAAAAAAAACAAAAAACAAACAGAACATGTATCATTTTGGTTTCACTTCAGTTATCTATGAACTTTCAGTAAAAAATTTAAAATAAAATCTTTATGGTTGTAAACATGACAAAATGTGCAAAAGTTAGTACTAAAGAGGCATTGTATGTCACTTCTTGTCGGTGTCCAATAAGGAAGTGAAACTATAAACATCACAAAAATGGCCAAACTAAAGAAATCTGGGTACAATCTTTAGCAAAATCTTAAATATAATCGTGCTAACTATGTTTTAGCAAAAATTGTCTAATACGTCATATGCACTTTTAAGTACATAATGTAAAGCAAAAATCTTGCGTTTCTAAGTAGCTTGAATACTTTTATCCCATTCATGCTTTCTGCTTTATTTTTGGTGGTGGAAAATCGAGTAGGAACGGTGCACCTGCTTCTTGTGTACAATTCTTGGGCAGGTCAACTGAGTGAGTGATCAGAGCTTGATTGAACCTCCAGCCTTTGGGCTTTAGCCACTGCTTCCCCCCATCATGGGATTTCCCCAGTGCTCTACCCAAATATACATGGGTGGCATGGTGGTGCAGCACATAATCAGGAAAGTTCTGGGTTTGATTTCCTGGCCAGGTATGTGGTGATGTTCTGAGAGCATGTGTTGCGTGTTTATTCCCTTCCACTAAAATGCTGATCATACACATACATGTGAACTGTGGTCAACAGCCAATTCTATGGCCGGAACAGCACCCGTTTTGGAGTTTGGAGAAGTCAATTATATTTTAAATGTTTTAAATTATACTACAGTAGGAGATATTCATTTTATTAATATATATATATATATATATATTTTTTTTTTTAAGTTGAGGTTTATTCAAAGGGTCCATCTTGTCAATGTCATTAATCATGTCAGTAAAAGCTATATTTGTTTTTAGTGTGAAAACATGAAATTGAATCAGCACTAGTAACACTTAAAACGGATCAATATTCTTGAGTTGGCAGTTTTAGTTAGAGTATATTTGTTTACATACACTCGGCTTGACATAGCATTTGAATGACACTTTTGCCTGGAAACTTATAGAAATCTGATTCTCTGAGACCTGCTGATTGGACAGGTTGTTCAGGAGGGGCTCTAGAAGAATGAGACCAGTGAAGTGGGTGATACTACTAAACACACACACAGTGTGTTGTAATTCTATTTTAGTGAGGACATAATGTATTGCCCAGCCCACTAACCTTAATCCTAATCTAAACTCAATTCTAACCCTAAAACCACATCTTGACCCTCAGTCCTTGAAATAAGTGAGGACCACCGAAAATGCCCTCACTCTGTTGGTTAAAAACTCAAACTGGTCCTCACAATGTCATAATTGCAAGAAGACGCACCTCGCTCGCTCTCTCTCATATTACAAGAGACGGACGACCGTGACCTCTAGTCAAGCTGCATTTCATTTACAATTATTACTGATGAAGCGATGGTGATGCGTTTGTTTTTCTTTTTTAATGGATTTTGATCTCAGTCTGTAAGTGATAACCCCAGAGCTAACTTGTTAATAATTATCACTTTATATTTATCATGCTCCGTCTCTAGTACAAATGTGGAACTATCAATTAGAGCTATTTCATTATTTTGTTTTTTTGCATATATTGCAAACTTACACTATGCATTTCTTTAATACTTATGTTAATGGGAACATTTTACCCTTTTTAATTTTGAAATGCACTTTAACTGCCTAATGTAGGTGGAAAAGTGACAGACCATTTACCAAATCCTTACATTTACTCCCTGCTTAGTTCTCCCAGAGCTTCTGATACTCCTGCTTGGGAAACACTGACCTAAGGACCTACCAGACTGTATGAACGCACAATTCCTTACTTATCCTTGGCAATAGATGCAGCTCATGACTGACTGTTCTTGATGTCTCCCGAGGCTCAGCCAGTTTTAACTTAATTTTTTTAATGTATTGGGGCTTCAAACAAGCGAATCTGTTTTTGTGATAAGCAGCAGGACAAGATTGCTGATTTGTTCAAAGAATTGAGTTGAGTAACACCAGCATGCGTTACCTGTAGCTCTACGTAGGTCCTTATCGTGCATCTTGTATCATATCATTGTCGTGTTATCTAAGGCTTTTGTTTTTAGGTGCCTGGACAGAAGCGACCTGGGCCTCAGGAGAGAATGGTCTCCCAGAGGCAGTGAGCACTGACTAATGTGCTCTCAAGTGATCAAGTCATCTCATAGGCTTCATTGGAATGTGTGTGTTATTGTTTTCCTGCTTATGGGACTAGTATTCACTTATGTGCCTCTGCACAGCATCACTTCTGTAAACAGTTCCCTGTGCATTGAATTCACTTCATTTTTTATTTGAATAAGGTTAAATTCCATCGAGTCAATTAAATTCTTGGCATTTCAAAATAAATCTGACCAAGCTGGACCAGAGTATTTTTTTTAATATATGTTCTTACAGAGGTCTTGGCACCACAGTCAGACTTTCTGCGCCTGAGTGTTGAATGTTGATTTGATATTTTGCAAGTACTGTAATGGTATAAATGTCCGTCCATATATATATATATATATATATATATATATTCTTTTTTTTTGTCGCAACATTGCGCTGCTGTCCAAATCATGGCACACATTTTATTTATAATTGATTATACAATTGAGACATTAATTCAGTCTTGGGGCACACAGTACTTCATGTGGGGTTATCATAATTTGGAGATCTGCCTTATGAACCAACTACTCTGGAATGACATCATTGGCATGTCCTTGTCTTACATTGAGGGGTTACCATGCAAGATTACGATCATATTTGAGATGGCATGTCACTTTCCACTGTGAAGGATGTTAACGGGCATATTTCATTCATTTCACAGGCATGGTTGAGGGAGAACCACAGATAGGTGGATCAAAATTCTAAGTTTCTGGACCTGATTGAGCCCTATGACACGGTTATGGCTGATTTGTGGCTTTCCTATACAGGAAGACTTGCTTTTCAGAAGGGCATCTCTTGTAATTCCACCAACCAGTTCAGGGAAAGAACAAATGTGGCAAAAACCAAACAAATTGCCAACACACGCATACATGTTGAGCGGGCCATTAATCGATTTAAAGTGGTTTAAAATCATCAGCAGAACACTTCCCATCAGTATGGCATATCTGTTTGATGACATATTGCTCATCTATTTGCAATCTTCTCCCCCCCCAGCGTGTCGCTGTTGTACTATAAAGTTTTGCCAATGGAATTTAGCCTATTTGTGCAGATGACTTTTTAACAAGAGGCCCCATACAAGCATCTCATCATTGACATCAAACTTATTAAGAGGAATCCTGAATAGGTGTAAAGCATAGGCCACCATGTTGATTAGAGTTTATGCTATTTTGTGGCTTTTAGATCGTAAAATCTCTACCAACAGCCAACTGCTGCAAACCGTGTCACCAGCGATGTCGGGCGCACATATATGCATTAACAGGATGAGGATGGACGCAGCCTCGTCGTACAATTTAATATCCCACGTCAATTGGTGACAGTCACATTTTGACATGTCCGATGGCATGGCTTACTGTGATGGGTACAGAATATCTGATGAATATAAGCATTAAGACAGTACTTGGTGTGGCGCTGTAGTGTCGGGGTTGGCGCAGGTGTCCTGAATCACACCTTTTTCGAACACGTGTGGTGAGTTTCGAGACTGGTTGAGGGAGTGATTATTCTTTTAATTATTATTCTTTGCGTGTAGTGTAAAAGACGCCAACGCACTCATATGGGAAGACTGAAGCCTTTATTATCTTTTATCTCAAAGTCAGTACAGTTATCATGAACATCACACACAATTTTCGTAGCAATCCTTTCCTGTTCCTGTCGACTTCAGGGGGAGACCGCGGGTCCACAACAGCTAATCGGCCACGGTGGCGCACAGCTAGCTACGATATTTTATGAAATATCCATGTGCCGAGCTCGCGCAAAATGTAAACATCACATGGTCACGGCGAGAACCGGAACACCCCTATTTAAGAGTAGCACAGAGGACAGAACTGGCCAGGCAAGTCTCCAGATTCTGAAACGGCGATGCATGATTTACAATAGCAAACTCACCTGGACAGGCTCAGGTGTCAACCAGCTACAACCAAGTTCAGCACTTCCTGCAAATGACAAACAAACCATTAACTATTAGCCCCAAATGCACATGTCTGCACTCAGTTTAATGGCATGAAGTTCTTTTTGGCATAGCTTTTTAAGTAAGTGCTTTATTGTCATTGTAAAAAAGGCAATAAGAATTATCACTAAAGCAGATTTCTATGCACCAACAACCCCCATTTTTGTAGAGCTAAATCTATTGAAAATCCATGATCTTGTTGATATAAATACTTTAGTAATAGTGTACTGTGGGCATCTCACACAGGAAATTACTCTTATATATATATAACATAAACCTGACTCCATTAATTAACAAAAGGTAGATGCCGTCATATTCGTTGATTCCGTCAATCACAGAATGGACACCACACAGTCGTGAAGGTTTTAGATAAGCAAATGTATTACCTCACGTTTACAATTCTAAACAGAATATCTAGCCCTATCGAATGCAGCAGGAGCCATTCGGAGAGGTCATTCCTCGGCCGAGTTCATTGTCTCTCTCTGCTGTATCTTTCCTAGCTCATACATTTGTACATAAAAATGTGCAGACGTTCCCAAGGGGGGGCAGCTTCGCAGTTGTCATCCACCCCATGCTCAGTAAGTATCCACTGGGTGCAGACCGACGTGTGCTGAACTCCCGCACATCCTGTGATAAGCTTTGACTGAGGCATAGGGCGATAGAGCAAGAATGGAGTGTGTTTATGCATTGTGCTTGATGTAGACAATAAGTCCCGCAATGAGCTTTTAACAGTATAACACCATTTTACTAAACCAATTCTATGCTATGTTCCGTCAGTACAAAGCACATAATCTTCTCCCTCCAAACATCCAGCAGCTTTTTGAACACAGGGAAAGTCCGTATAACCTCCGAGGACCTGCCATATTCAAAAAAGCAAAAGCTAAAAAGAATTAAAGTCAATGTATTTCTGTAAGAGGTGTTAATCTGTGGAACAATTTGGAAGATCATTTAAAACAGTTTAAAACTGCACCTTATAAAAAGTTGTATAAATCTATTATCCTTCAAAAATATATAAGTTAAGGATGAACAAAGTAAGAAACTAGTGAAAAGACTTTAATAGATCCATAATGAATGAATTTAAATGACATGATTTAGCTAAAATAAATTAACGTAAAACAAAATGTATATTTACATATATATTGGAGTGTTGAAATTTGTTAAAATCAATTTTAAATACATGCTTATTTCTCTTCTGTTTGACACTTGATATTGTTTACTATTAATGTTTTTCCGGTCTTTCGGTCGTGTTGTGCACGAATTATGGAGAGGCTTGTTTTATGTTTAAAAGAATGAAAATGACCGGATAAACTATTACTACTACTACAAGAGTACAACGAAATAGTTTTCAGATTTTAGCCCTGAGCTGCTGCGGCTGAGCCGCGCTGCCACTGTGTCAACCTGACCAGCGTGACCTTGGAGGTCGGGGAAACTGTTGCACTCGGAAGAAATCTGGCTGGCTGCCCTCTGTCTCCTCTGATCCTCTGAAATGGTGGATCAGGGACAAACAGGGACAAACCCTCCTGGGTTTGTCCCTGTTTCAGAGCGTGGTGTCCTGCACTGGTCAGCTCCTCCTTCCTCCCTCCGCTCCCTCCGCTTCACAAGTCTTTCACCATCTCTCGTTTGTCCTTTTTTGTTTCCTGTAGCTCCTCTTGTGACGCCTCCACTGTGCTGCAGCTGTGGAGGCTCTTGGTGCCTCTTCAGTGTCTCAGAAGAAGACATTTGTAGGTCTCAAATGGGTGTAGCTGATAAGCTAGCATTTTGTTTACCTTTAAAAAGCTGCTTTCTTTGGGACCATTTTAGACTCTCAAAGTAAACAAATCCACCAAACCTCCACAAAAACACGGCAAAGACGTACAAAAGTATCCAGAAAAACTATGTGGAACACATAAACCACAAATGCAGTTTGCAGAAAGGCAAAAAACTCAGCTGCACAAGGCGCGAGCGAGGTTGCTTCCTGTTTCCACATCAGCTTGCTCTTCATTTTATATTTAATATCATTTTGCACATAGCCAATAAATTAGGCCTTATATGATAATGCTGTGGAATGTGTGGGTGTGGCTCTGATATTGGAATAGGATTGAAAAAAGTAAAAGTGTATTGAGCATTGTTTATTGCACTCCTTTTTAGCTGTTATAGTCCAGCCCTTGGTAAACAGTGCAGTTCAGTTTTTCCTACAAAGGGACAGTCCTTATTTTGACCTGGACAAGGATATGCCAAACATCAGTGATAGTCTTAGAGACAAAGCCAATGTGTCTAGTGGGTTTGCGGGAGTCAGTCTGGACAATGGCCTCGTTCATAATAACAGAGCTGACTTCATGCCTGTGAATAATGTGGCCCCAGGCTTCCCCTGCAGAGAGCTTCAGATCTCGTGTCCATGTGTGTGCTGGATGTGAGCTAGAGACTTGAAACTGAAACGAAATGGGCGGTGACGATCGCATGTCCGGTGTGTCTTTTTGAGGGTGATTTGTGGGTGTGGGGCGTTGTTAAATGGGAAGCAGTTGTACACACGTCCCTTCACTGGGTCTGCTCCCTGTCGCGCCCTGGCTCCTGCCCCGCTAGTCCCGCCCTGTTGTTCATACACTGACATAAGAGGGGTGGAGATGTCGAGCGGCCGCGCTTTCGTCAGACTACTTTTCCTGTGTCGGTCCTGCCCTCTCTCGCTGGCCCCTGATGTGCTGATGCTGCTGCAGTCCGCCCGCTGACTGGTTCCCCAGACCGTTTGTCTTCCCCTGAGGCGCTGTGCTCCCGGAGGACTCCACCACACCTGGGCTGGGATTATTCGTGTCTGAGCCTGGTAAGTTGCTCAACTTTTGGACGAGCGTGAGTTGAATGAAAGCCTTGGGTTCACATGGTTCAGTTTTTGATCCAGTTCAAACGTCGGCTTTTGGTGTCGGGTTTAACATTGTGAAACTCTGGCTCTTTTTTGCACTTTGGACTTGGTATTTGGGACCATTTGGTCTAGTTTGTTCATCATTTTGGCGTGAGCCTTATTTCCCATGTATGATTCACTAACATGCTCTCAAATGGAAAGCCCCCTCCCTTTTTTAATAGTGGCAAGTCTTGGCGACATGTTTACGAAATCCTGTCGGCATTTCTAATGTAATGGTGTGAACTAACTGCTGTTTAGCTAGCGGGACCAACTAGCCGTCATGTGCCGTCTTTTGTGATCTCATATTTTTTATAATGGGGAAGTTTTACTGGATTATCCTCCCCTTTACAAACTGTGGCCGACTCTAAATGTCTGTCTGTGCTCAAAACTGCACTTTGCCCTAAATGGTTTTGCATTTCAAGTGTTCATGAGGGCGGCCCACTGGCTCCAGGTGCAGCTGTTAAATGGCTCATTGGTGCCAATTATTTATTTTCCCTTCAACTTTTTTTTTGTGGCAGTTGGGTTGAAATATTGATTACCTTTTTAGTTTTGTGTCTTAACATTTATAGGCCAAAGGTGAAGTGGTCACAGTAACACTCGTATAATTCAAGATTTGTCAAACCATGTGAATGATTTGAAATGATTCCACTAAATATTATAATTCCACTAAAGATAATCCGAAACTGGATTTTTTTTTTAGTTTCTTTAGTCACACAGTCGTTACATTTGGCATCTCTAAACTGACCTTAAATCCCTCTACTTGACATCTGGAAATGCCTTGGTGTGGCACACTCCACTCCACTAATGATCAAGCACTGGTTTCCGTTGATGGCTTAACTGCATTTTTCCTCAGAACAAGATTAAAGCCTTGATGTTTGCTCAGCACAGAAATTATGATTCACTTGTTGAACCAAAACCTACAACGGTTCAAAAACAACCACAGGTTTTTAAGCAAGAGTGTTCTGAAAAGGAATGTATTAAGCAGAGCGTTTATCATTTAACATCCATCGACGGCTCGCTGGTCATTGTGGGAATCTGTCACGCGATCTCAGTCACCTGAAAATGGGACAAATGGATTAGCACAAAGATACTGAGACGAGTTTGAGAACTACAAAAGCAGGAATGTTCTGGCTGCTCCAGTCCGCAGTGATGTTTGGAGAGCTCTTTATGCAAATCTTAGCAATTTGAACAGGTCCAATGGATGGAAGTTTTTCTACCGGCATTTGTCACAATTCGTCTGCAACTTTTTCTCGCGTATTGGCTGAAGATGGGCTCCAAGGGAACTGTTAACTTTAGTGTCATTGATTGCACAAGAGGACACACCCTGCATATCCAAAGTTTACACATGAGATATGGTTGTCTTTGTCAACAAAATGCTATCCAATACACTGCTAATACAGATAATGTAACGGTAGGTGAATGAGAACTTTTTATGTATACTGTAAACTACTATAGTGTTTGTGTAGTGAGTCTGAAAGGCTATTGTCTTGACCTCTAGCTTGGCTTCCACACAAAGTGCTGCTTCACAAGACTGCCCTCCCCTTTCCTTGTAGCCCCTCCCTTCTAATATCAGGCCATGTCTGATTAGCGGCTGTGGAGTTGGCCAAGTATCCTGGGATTTTATGGGAGGGTTTGTTTTGTGAGGTATGAGCCAAACTGTAATCTCATTTCAATCACACTGAATCAAAGTTGGCAGAAAATGAGTGTTCTTGGTCAAGAAGAGTTCAACACATTCAACACGCTTGAGATAACTAACATTTTCCTGGCAGAAGTGTTGTCATTTTAACAGGAAGTGAACTTTTTCAGGAGTCATGGGGACTTTTGAGCTAAATTTTACAGCAGCTATATATTTGTCTTTACAGATTTTTTTGGTCCAAATAACATCAAGTGGCAAACATGCTTCAGGACATGGGTTCACAAGCCATGGAACTCTACAACTACCTCATAGCTGGATTCGGTAAGTGCTTTAACAAACCTGACATAACTTAAATATTTTTTATTTAGAAGCTTTTATTTATCCCTAGATCCTCGTATTGCGTCATATCCACTCATGCAGAATCCAGTTCCCATGTCTATAATATTGCTGTGCTACCTGTTCTTCGTACTGCACCTGGGTCCTCGCATTATGGCCAATCGGAATCCTTTTCAGCTCAAAGAAGCCATGATAGTTTACAACTTCCTACTTGTGGCCCTCTGTATATACATTGTGTATGAGGTAAGTGTTTTTATGTGAACAACATAAATTATTGATATACAAATCTGATTGTCTTGTACCTAATAGTTTCTGATGTCCGGTTGGGCTACAACGTACACGTGGAGATGTGATCCCATTGACACCTCAAACAGCCCTCAAGCACTAAGGGCAAGTATTATATAATTATTCGAGTGGTTTGTTTTTAATTTAAACCATTCTAATCTCTTGCAGATGGTCCACGTGGCATGGGTTTTCTGGTTTTCCAAGATTATTGAGCTTATGGACACTGTAAGTAATGTTCGTAAATTTAAAACTCAGATTTTTTTGCACACTTTTTAAGAGGATTTCTTTTCCAGATCTTCTTCGTGTTGAGGAAAAAGCAGGGGCAGATTACCTTTCTCCACATCTTCCACCACTCCTTCATGCCCTGGACTTGGTGGTGGGGTGTGAACTACGCCCCTGGTATGTACTCATTAACCCGCTCACGGCAACTGGTTCGGAAATGATTGCCACAGAAGAATGTTATACAGCTCTTGCCTTTCTTGTACAAATCAAGGCTGTATTGATCAGCCATCCAATATGAATCAGTTCGGTTCAGGTTGTAATAAGTTACATTTTAATGACCCTGAGGTTGTTTTGTTTCCTCAGGTGGAATGGGATCTTTCCATGCCATGGTGAACGCTTCTGTACACATCGTCATGTATTTCTACTATGGGCTTTCCGCTGCTGGACCTCGTTTCCAGAAGTTTCTGTGGTGGAAGAAGCACATGACTGCTATTCAGCTGGTATGTGTCTGTTTACATGGAAATACTTATGAGGCTCAAGTAATAACAATGTGTTCTGTGCTTTAGACTCAGTTCGTGCTGATATCACTTCATGCCACACAGTGGTACTTCATGGGCAGCTGTGGATACCAGTTTCCAATCTTCATTCACCTTGTCTGGATATATGGCACCTTATTCTTTGTGCTTTTCTCCAACTTCTGGATCCAGGCCTATGTGAAAGGCAAGCGCCTGCCCAAACAGGGCATACAAAATCAGAATGGCATAGCAGTTCACACTAATGGCAAACACTTGGAAAATGACTCGAAGCACCGCAAATACGTAACCAGCGATGACCTCATCCATGAAAACGGCATCGGCAAAGGCACCAGCAACGGTTCTACTCATTATGAGAATGGCAAAATGAAGAGGGCATAAGATCTCAGGAACGAAACACCCAAAAATAATGACTGTAAGAACCTGATAAAACTAAGGATCCCAAAGAATATTTTGGCTGTTTCCGTTATTTTTAAAACTTAACGTGGGGAATGACGTAATCTATGACTTCCACAGGTGGGATCTAAACATAATTGGCTTGTTTTTGGTGGAAACAACAACCCACAGAACACGATAAATGAAGCGAAGATGTTTATTTAATTTTTAATGTCGTCTTCACTGATGTTGAAGTGACTCTTAGTTCACCCTCACACTGGTGGCCCTTTTACTTGTCTCACTTATCTGACCCCCATGTCGTCCTGATACCCTGTGGACCGATAACTGTACAGTTTCAATTAAACTTGTAAATACTTTTACTGTAGGCAAAACAAAAAAAACGACTTGAATTGGTATGCTTTCTGAATGTTGTAAATTTGATTAAATGCCAATAAATTCAATTTTATAGTTTTGGATGACTTGATATTATAGAACAACCTCCACTCAAACACTGCCTTGTTGCAGTAAGGTATTTGCTTGCTTGTGCATTTTGCTATGTCAAGCATGACGGAAGAGTAGGAGGGAAACAAGAGGCTCATTCTGCTTTGTGTAAACCATTTCATGGTAAAGGGAGGGAATGTCTCCCGGATCTGCACCCACTTGCTAGATTTATGGAGGACAATCGTAGCCACAGACAAATCTGCAGATGAGGTTTATGCCTTCCTCCTTCAAAGCCCTGGACTATTGAAGACACCGCTGTGCTCAGTATCTCTTAAATATCCAAAGATGACACTAGTGAACTTCACAACTTTAATTTCAAGTTGAGAATGCATTCCAGAAGCAGTCAACAAAATACATCCAGTAAGAAAACATTCGTTAGCATTCAGTCAGAGTGTGTGTGTGAAATTGGCTACAAATCTACACAAGTCATTCACTTTTCTCTTTGCATTGGGTCCGAGGTGCTCCCTCGTTAAAGGTCTTATACATAGTTTTTGTCTATAAGCTATGAGGTTTTCTACAGTGCAATACTGTGCCCTGATCTAATGGCCTGATGAGTTGCATGCATACCCTGATTGTCAGAGGGCAAAGTGGTCTCTAAAAACCACTGTGTTCTGTTAATGTGGATGAGATGGGCCAAACCAACAGTGTGGTCGGATCTGCCACGTAAATGCACTGCTTTATTGCCCTGAAACCATGGGCAATGGGCTCGAATGTCAGTCAATGACATAGTTGTGGTTATGGTTGGGAAGAGAAAGCAGCTTTTAAGTGACGTTTTCCAGTATGTAAAATATAAGCTCCATTACTATGGCTTCATCGCCTCTTTTGCGCCCCCTACTGTGTATAACGGGAATTAACACACTATCCAGGGCATTGAGGTACTGAGCAGGGAGTGGCTGCCCATTGCTCCCAGCAACAAATCCCACCTGAAATGACAAAACCACTTATTAGTTTGAATACAGTCACACCTTTGCAAATTCTCTTCACTTATAAACTACACAGCTCTTTACAGTTGAGTCAATTACCACATGACAATGAATGTGCCCTTCTCCAGTCTGTGCAACACATTTGTTTGAGAAAAAGACAATATAGACAGTGCTTTCTGACCTCTTTAGGATCAAAGGTGACTCTTAGCCCTAGTTTGGCCATGCCGTCTTCTTTGAGCAGTTTTAGGTGTGGGCACAGTGCTAAACAAAACGCTCTGGCGATGCGCTCAGTTAGCCGGTTGTGTTCAGCTGTTTCTGGCACGTCTCCTCGACCATGTTCTCCCCGTTGCAAAAAGAAGATCTAAAAATGCACACACAGTTATTAACAGGATAGTGTTTTAAAATGCAGTTGGGTGATTTTTTTTTATGGCCCGCAAAACTTACTTCAGTCCAGCGGATAATTTTTCCATTTTCCTTGTATTCAGACTTCTGAAATAACTTCTTGCTACTAATGGACTCCATACATTTTCCATCAATTGGGCTTATTATTCTGAGGAACACAAATTATATATAAATAGTGAATAATAGACAACCCCTTTTTAGTTTGTACTGTTAGGTTGTGTCCTATTCTACGGCCTATATTCAGTAGGTCAGGAAGTATTCCTACCTTCTATTTAGTCCTTTATTATGTTGAAATTGTTCAGATTATTATATATATTTCTTATTCTTTAAAAGTACACTTGGTTTTATACAGAGGCTAAACCTTATCATGTGCAAAAAGTAAACTGCTTGAACTTTAGCACATTTTGTCATATTTACAACCATAAAAGATTTTATTTCGAATTGTTTACTGAAAGTTCACAAACAACTGTGAAGTGAAAGCAACATGATTCTGTTATTTTTCAAAAAATAGAAAAGTGAAAAGTGGGGAGTGCATAAGTATTCATACAGCATTTTTTCAGAGTGCATTAAATTGCCTTTATAACATTCCTAATGACTGTAGAATGTTCACACCTTGCCCTAACCATTAAATAGAGGCCGCATGTGCGTAATCTACTCTCAGTATAATTCCAGCTGTTCTGTGAGGGCCTCAGAGCTATGGTCAGAGAGAGATTGATTTGAACATCTCACAGAGCACTGTTCAATCCATCATTCGGAAATGGAAAGAGTATAGCACTGCTGCGAACTTACCAAGATACGGGCGTCCACCTAAACTAACAGACCGAACAAGGAGAGCACTGGTCAGAAATGTAACCAAGTGCCCAAGATAACTCTGGAGGAGCTGCGACGTACTGCCGCTGAGCTGGGAATCTGTACATGGGACAACTATAAGTCGTACTCTACACAAATCTGGCCTTCATGGACGAGTGGCGAGAAGAAAGCCATTATTGAAAGGAGGCCATAAGAAATCCCGTTTGAAGTTTGCTAGAAGTCATATGGAGGACACAGCTACCATGTGGAAGAAAGTACTTTGGTCAGATGAGAAAAAAATTTAACTTTTTGGCCCAAATGCAAAACGTTATGTATGGAGCAAACCTAACACTGCTCATCGTCCTGAGTGCACCATCCCCAGTGTCAAATATGGAGGGGGAGCATCATGCTATGGGGCTGCTTTTCCTCAGCGGGGACTGGGAAGATTGTAAGAATAGTTGGGAAGATGGATGGAGCCAAATACAGAGACATTTTGGAGGAAAACCTGCTGGAGTCAGCAAGAGAATTGAGGCTGGGGCGGAGATTCACCTTCCAGCAGGACAATGACCCTAAACACAAAGCTAAATCTACAATGGAATGGTTTAGAAACAAACAAAATATTAATGTGTTAGAATGGCCCAGTCAAAGTCCTGACCTAAATCCTATTGACAATCTGTGGAAAGACCTGAAAACTGCTGTTCACAAACGCTCTCCTTCTAATTTGACAGAGCTTGAGTTGTTTTGTAAAGCGGAATGGGCTAAAATGTCAGTCTCTAGATGTGCAAATCTAGACCCCAAAAATCACACTCCAAAAGACTTGCTGCCGTTATTGCAGCAAAAGGGGGTTCCAGAAAGTATTAATTCATGCTGTATGAATACTTATGCACGCCCCACTTTTCAGTTTTCAATTTTTTTGAAAAATAATCATGTATCATTTTGCTTTCACTTCACCGATGTCTGTTACTTGTGTGTGAACTTTCAGTAAAAAAAAAAATCAAAAATCAAATCTTTATGTTTATGGTTATAAACATGACAGCATGTGCAAAAGTTCAAGGTGTATTAGTACTTTCGAGAGGCACTGTATATAGGTGAAACTCGGGAAATAAGAATATTGTGAAAAAGTTTATTTCTGTAATTCAAGTTAAAATGTGAAACTAATATATGATATAGACTCATGGCATGCAAAGTGAATTATGTCAAGCCTTCGTTTGTTTTAATTTTGATGATTATGGCTGACCCCAAATTCAAAATCTGAACATTAGAATATTACATGAAATCAATCAAAATAATGATTTTAAACAGAGAAATGTCGGCCCTCTGAAAACTATAATCATGCATATGTACGTAGTACTTGGTTTTGGCCTTTTACTTAAATTACTGCCTTAATGTGGTTGCGTGGCATGGATGCTATCAGCCTGTGGCACTGCTGAGGTGTTATGGAAGACCAGGATGCTTCAACAAGAGGAATATGACATTTGAAGCCCATGTCCAGGATCCGTCTGTATGTGGTGGCTTGTGTACCTTTTTCTTCCACACTTTTCCCTTCCTCTATTAATGTGCTTTGATACAGCACGTTGAGAACATCTAGCTTCTTTCGCCATTACCTTTTGAGCCTTTCCCTCCTTATGGAGGGTGTCAATGATGGTTTTCTGCACAACTGTCAGGTCAGCAGTCTTCCCCATGATGGTGAATTCTACTGAACCACTGAGAGACCATTTAAAGTCTCAGGGACCCTTTGCAGGTGTTTTGGATTCATCAGGGTGACACTTTGAGCCAACAATATAGTCCTCACAATATTCTAATCATCTGAGATTTAGAATTTGAGGTTTTTACAAGCTGTGAGCCAAAATAATCAATGCAAAGTGAGATATATCAAGCCTTTATTTGTTATATTTTTTTATAATTATGGCTCACAGCTTGAAAAATCCGCAAATTAAAAATCTCAGAAAATCAGAATATTCATAATCATCCAAATTAAACGAACAAAGGCTTCAAATATATGTCATGAGTCTATATCATTTAATTAGTTTCACATTTTTGAATTTGAATTACAGAAATAAATGAACTTTTTCTTGATATTTAAATTTTCTGAGTATCACCTGTAATGTATCTTACTGAACTTTTTAAGTAACATTGTAGACTAGTTAGGGTAGATGGTTTTGCCAATGGAATAAACAAACGATTTAAAAACAAATTAAAAATGTCTTTCTGAACCCTCTACCATTCAGTCAAGTGTGAAAAGATGACGTCCCCAACAACCCGACCTTCGCTACCTGAACGGACACACTCACCCCTTGTTCACTTTGCACTTCTCCTCCACCCACTGTATACAAACATGCTCCTGGCTCTCCGATTGGTCGAGCTTCCCGCAGGTGACAATGTAGTCTTTCATCTCCCGTAGCGACCGCCGCAACTCCGCCATGGTCTCCACGGTGATCTGCACCATGAGGCCATCTGGGGCAGAGGGGAGGACAGCAAAATAGAAACAAGACACACGCACACAAACACACACAGGTAGACGGGCCAGGACAAACGGTCTGTTTAAATGCACACACAAAAACATACACGTCACAGATACAGGTGAGCTACGAATGAATCAAGCAGCGACGGTTTTACACCTGTGCAAATGCAGGGGGTGTGGAGCCGCATTACACAAAAACAGGTCTGAATGTTCACCTCGCCTTGTAGTAAATCCGCATTTTGTAATATCGTTTCATTAAACTGACGTATCACACCTGATCTCCATGGAAACGCAGGACAGTCAGCTCCATATTGGTAGATAACACTAGTTTTCCATCGACTCAACCTCTTCCCCCCACCTGAACCGAGCACATTTTCTCCAGTTTGCCATTACCCAGATTCAAACGTCTTGAAACGACAAAAAAAACGACACGAAAACGAAGGTGAAAATGCAACCAAATACAGCCGCAAAAACTGCAAAAGAGCAACAGAAAAGCAATGAAAACGCAACAAAAATGCCACAAAAGGGCAAGCAAAAAAGTGACAAAAAGTGACAAAAAAAGGGACGAAAACACAGCAACCATGTGAGGACAAAGATCCGTTTAGATCAGTTTTGTAGGTCTTAGCTTTCAAATGAGGCGTTACACTGACCTAAAGACTCCTGTCCAGAAGCTTTAAGATAAGATTTGGGTAAAGCTGAACTGGAGAAAATGCACTTGGTTAATGCCGGGGTTAAGGGGTTAAACTGTTCAATATCAATCTCTAAATGTTTGAAATTACATAAACATAATTAAACCAAGTCTCCTTTTTGGCCAGCTTTACTTCCATACACACAAAGGCATTGAGATTGCATTATGTTGGACCTGTAAGCTAACCACAGCTGCTAATCACTTATTTGCATTTTAGGCAAAATACTGCATTTTGTAATATAGCAATTTTTATTATTTTTTTTTGCTTTAAGATGTTGCTGCCATAGTTTCAGTTGCATCTCTGTGACAGAAAAAAAACGTTAGTAGCTTTGTAAACTATGATCATAATTCCTTATTTGCATTTAAAAAAATTATCCAATATGGCGGCGGGTGGCGTTTTTTGTCACATGAGTCACAAAAAAACTATTGTGTTGCAATGATTACATTCTGGGGGAAGATTTATGGCAACTCTTTCACATCACACCATACTTTTAAGCCTTTGTAAATACTTACGTATGCCATCGCTTCTAAAAGATTTACAAAGGATTTGATCATCATTTATAATAAGCACTTAAAACAATTACCTTTAACTTATAAGACGTCCCACCCAACCTTAAACACCCTCAGCTTAACCTGACCTGACACAGGAGGCGCGGTGTTATTATGTGTAATTACTTCAATTATGTTTACAGTATTAGTGTGTAGCTATCACACTTAAAATGTTGTTACATTTTAAACCTATTACATACAAACATAGTTTTCTGACTGAAGTTATATAGTGTTGTAAAGTGTTAAAAATAATAATAAATACTTCACTGATACTCAAAATCATAAAATACATACGCCCTAACATTTTATAAGGAATATGACCTATCCCATTGCTCTCATTTGTAGCTGTGCTGTTTTTCAATCTTTTGTAAATCTAGGTCTGAGGTAAAGTCTATTCATTGCCCTTTATACAAGTGAACTGCTCGTACGGCTTTGGGTAAAGTCAACATGAACCATATCTGTGTGCGTGTGCCTGTGCGTATGCAAAACGTCCCACCTTCCACAATGCTGGACTTGGCGAGGTATCCGGCAGAGGCTTTAAGTGCGCTGCTGAATATGAAAAAGCATGATCCAGTAACTGAAGAGGAAGAACAACAGATTAAATATTAACATTTTTATTGGCTCCCTTTTATTCCTGTATGTACACTTAAAGATGGTAATGCTGTAATATTTTTGGAGGTAATTGATAGGATGCATTCCTTTTTAAACCAAATTTACTTGGGACAATGTGGCATGTTAAGTGTGTGAAATAATGTACTGGTAATTGTATTCAGGATTATTATGCAACTGTACAGTAGAGATGTTAATAGTCTATAGAAGTGGCTCTCAAACTGTGTCACGTGAGTTTCTTCAAGTGGTACTTTAATTATACATTTAACTAAAATGTTAGATGTATTTTGTCTACTTTAGGTCTATTCTAGGCCATTTTTTAGATGTGTTTTAGACTGATTTGATCTTGATCTAGGCCTGTTGATAAGTTCACATTCTGGTGGTACTTTGGGAAATTTGAGAACCACTGGCCAACAGTAACAGTAAATTGGACGCTTTAATTACATAATAACTTTCATTAGTATTTTTGTTTTAGCGATAATAATTTGATGCAACATCTCAGCTCTTTATGTGAGTGGTTCTCAGCTGGGGCGGGTTGGAGTCAAAAGTGGGTCACAGAACCCAGGGGGTCACGACTCGCAAACTTTGTCAGAGAACGTATTTATTTTTCCAGAATTAATTGACGATAAAAGTGCCGAGGTTTGTTTAATTGACTGGTGCTGATTTCTTTTGACCATGATTTAATTTAATGCTTAAATGAACAAAAATATGTGGAAAAATACAGCATTTTAACAGATTCGAACTGCAATGCGATCTGAGTTTGAGTAAAAATTCTTATTTAGGTCGTGGCTTGATATCTTAAGGCAATGGTCCAGTACTGGGTTGAGAACATGGATGCGTAGACCTCATATTACCTCATATTATATATTACTCCTATCAGTCATATGAGATACGGCGAACTGTAACGTCACACCTGCCAACATCTAGTTAATTATTGGTAATCATTTATCAGACAACAATAACCCATTATTCTGATCAAATTAAACAAAAAGACGAAGTCATAAATGAAAACACTGAATAAAAGGCCATTATTTGGTGAAATTATATCACATTAACAATGTCAATGATGACCTTTGATCTACAGACATAATTATGCTTTCTCATCCAGTAAAACACATTGGGTTATCAATCGATCAATCAATCAATTATTAATTTATTTTTATAGCGCTTTGCAACGACACCAGGAAGACCAAAGTGCTTCACGGAAATATAAAACAATTTTAATTAAAGCAACAAAACTATTACATCCTAGACATCATTCAGTGAGTTATAGGAATTCAAAGCCAGTTTGAAGAGAAGAGTCTTGGACTTAAAACGGGACAGGTCTGTGAGAACACACAGACTGAGGGGCAGCTGTTCCACAGTTTAAGCGCAGCAAAGATTACCCCAGTGTTTGAACCAGGACCTGGGCCCCTCCAGAACCATTTGATCATAGGACCGGAGTGCTCTGCTGAGGCGATGTATCGATACAATCTCAAGTTAAATATAACGGAGCGAGACCATGAAGTGCTTAAAGATAAACATTAAAATTCTAAAATAAATATACGAAAACAGAGCCAATGCAGGGAGAGGATGTGGGAGATGTGGCTGTGTCTTGATGAACCGGTTAGAAGACGAGCTGATTATGCACTAACTGTAACCGGTGGAGTGACGACTGTGGGAGGCCAGAATAGAGACTGTTACAATAGTCCAACTGGGAACTGATAAAAGCACGAGTCGCCTTTTCTAGGTCTTTGCGTGAGAGAAAGGGCTTAATCTTAACCTTGGTCAAATAGGCGCCGCTGAAAAAAGCTGGCTTTGATAACAGCATTTATTTGTTAGTTAGACTTCAGTTCTCGGTCAAAGATAACTCCAGGTTCCCGACCTGAACCTCGAGCCCTGAGAGGTAAGGTTCAACTTGAGTAATATTATTATAATCAAGTCTCTGAATAAAATAGTCTCATGCCACTGAGCAAATCTTTATGTGACAAATCTTTATATTGACGCGCACAAAAGGTGTGTTTCTTGTTTTTACTTAATTCTTCATAATTATTTATTTTTATTATTTTTTCATTTTGTTGCTAATAATTTATGTCGCCACGGAAACATGAATCAGACTTTCACGCTCAAACGGTTACTCGGTACTCACACTACTCAAGTACTTATTTCAGTCACTACTTTTAACTTGAGTAGATTCATTTTAAAGTTGTGGCTACTCTACACACCTCTGCCCATGACCCTGGCCTGGACTGAATCTGCGAATCCAAGAGATTTACAATTTTTTATTAATATCCTGACATCTAGAGGCGAATAGGGGAACTGCAACACTAGACACAAACACAAACAGCATCTCAATGTCTATGATCTGAATTGCCAGGGGCGATTTTAGAGTTTCAACTTTAGGGGTGCCTAGGGTTCAGGGGTTCTCGCTCAGAAATTTTTTAACCAAACTTATGTAATTTCCTGTAATTTGATGCATTTTAGAAGAACTAATTACATTGCAACATAATTGTAAACATACATACATTCAAAATGAGACATTATTTGTTATAACAATTTCTAAGATGCTAATCAGATTGTGGCATAATTGTATTTCAAGAGCAGATGACAGTCATTATTTGGCGTTGAATAAATTTCACTAGTAGCTGATTTTGTGTGCCTCGGATCTCAATTTCTTTCTTTATTCAACCTCTGCCTACTCGGGATCCTGTAGAGCACCATATCGCTCTCACTTTCGTTTGGATCCGCGAGCGCTCCTACAGGTTGTTTGCAGTCATAACTATTTATTTTGTTTCTATTGTACAGACATTTGAGAGAGTTAGAGATGTATGAATTTCTCCCTCTTATTGTGTCACAGATTAAACACATTAAATCAACTGTATTTACACACAAATATAATATGACCAATCATCAGGAATAATAGAAATAAGAACCTGTAATATGCACTTTAGGCTGTGTTAGACACATATCCAATGTTAGTGGTTCTCAGTGGAGGCCCAGCCCCTGTGCTCTGCCCCTTTGTCCTCTCACTGACACAGGGCTGTGACACAGGCTGCAGACTAAACTAAAGTCTGAAACCTCCATCAGGACTCTTAGCCTAATCTTTCAGTGGATGTGATGATTCTATAGGGACTCAATTTACCTGAAATACAGCGAGAAATGCGCGCGCTATATATTGAATGCACAAACATATCTGTTTATCAGCACGTATAAGTCCGTGTATATGACACAGATTTTCAAAAATTAAAAACTGGTAAAAAGCTTGGGATGTGGAGAGCCTCTATAACATCTATACAATTTCGTCAATCATTATTTACTCCGTATGTGCTGTTGAAGACCAGCACCACGGAGAGACAGAGCAGAGAGAGCAGAGTCTGAGGCGACAGCGCCGTGAGGAGAGGGGGCGGAGTTCAGTTTAGTTCATTAGTTTATTTGAGCAGTTAAAATTCTGCTCAAAAGGAGTGGGCTGAAGCAAAAGCTTTTAAGCGCCCACCCCCGACATCATTGCAATAAAAACATTAAATCATACACGTTAATATACATATGCCTGACATTGTTAGGATTACCAAAAGTCACTAGTTTTATGATAAAAAGACACATTAATATACATATTATATATGAATATTATTATGCACATTTTACTACAACAATGCTCTCATTTCATGTACGATGTCTGGTACAAAGCAAGTGACAAAAGGCCATTACTTAGTTACAGATGGTTATCAATGTCAGTCAGTCAACATTCCCGAAAGTCACTAGTTTTGTGTTAAAAGGACATTGAATACATATTATCCGTGATCTTGCTACCTCCCAGTTGTCATTTCCATCCTTAATATGGTAATGATAAGTGTACAATTTTGCTTGGTTGCTTCCTTTTTTTATGTTGATACACGATACATTAGACCAAATCATTTAGTGAGGGTGTTTATGCTGTATTTCTTTAAATCCACATATTTTAATAAACCGACCCAGAAATTCTGTTATTGGGGTGCTTGAATTAATTTTAGGGGTGCTAAAATAGGCCTAGCTTCGCCCCTGTGAATTGCCCTTTGATTTCCTTTACTTCAGCGTTTTTCTTTGTGCCTCGTGTGCATCTTTATTGCTAAATTAAAACAACCATACATCATTGTCACCCAGGCCCAGGCAGCCTACCTTTGCGTGGCTGATTGTGGATGCTGATGGCCTGGGTTTGGTACTGGCTGTCATCCCCTTGAACACAGATGAGGTGGGAGTCTGCGCCCTCGTTAAAACAAGCCCCGATGGCCAGCACATGTTCATTAGATTTAGTCAAAGCCCTCATCATCTGTTAAAGAGAAAAACATTAACTTACAGATTTGGTTGTGAGTTTGCGGTTTGGGATCATGAAGAAAAGCCCCAAACCATAGATTTGACCTCTTAACCCCCACCTGAATGAAGCTTTTTTTCAGTTTAGCTTTACCCAAATCTAAAAGCTTCTTAAACATTTTTCAAAAAATGAGACAAACACGTGATAAATGGGCAATGAAAAAGAGACAAAAATGTGTGATGAAAACGCAACAAAAAAGCGTTGAAAATGCAATAAAAGTGACAAAAACGCCATGAGAAAGTGACAAAAATTACACAAAAGAGTAACAGAAAAGTGACGCATCAGTATAGATTAGTTTTGTAGGTCTTAGCTTTCAAATGAGGAGTGATACTATAGGCTGTAACCTTTAAGATTAGAGTGAAGCTGAACTGGAGAAAGTGTGCTAGATTCAGGCGAGAAAAGAAATTCATATTCGCATGTGTTTTCCTTTATCATTGTGCGTGAGGGATTGGATACACAAACTTTCCATTAGGGCTGCACAATGAGAAAAAAAATGCAATATTGAATATTATCATAAAATTAACTAAACCATTTCAACACAGACATTAGATTTAAAAAAAAGTTAGACTAAAAAAACAACACAAAATCAGGATCAAATTAAGCTAAAATAGCAAACTCGTAAAACTGAAGTAGTGTTTTTGTTTTAGGCTGTGTTAATCTCAGCCAGATTTTTTTGCTATAAAGATATTGCTACAACAATAACTTGAACCAAACTATTGCAGTCCGTGAAGGCCGACCTCATTGTAGCCAGTGGTGGGTATATTTATGCATGTCCGCTGAGCTTCTAGATCCACAGTGAGGCCCGGTACCATTGGAAGGCTGTAGCGATAATTTCTAAAATCCTAAACAGAAACAAAATGTGTAGAAGTGCAAAATTACCAGATAACTGATCATGATTTGTTTGTCTTCATAGTATAATGTACAGCTTTGTAAACTGTAAAAGATCACGCCATACTTACAACTAACAGTCTCATAATAGTGCGACCAATCTCCCCAAACAAGGGTTTCCTAAATCGCACGCTATACAAAGGACACGGATAAACTGGGAAACAAAGCAAGGCAGTCACAATAGTAGCACAGTCACTGATCAAACAAAAGCATTGGTTGTTTCTTACATCTATACTCTGCCCCTAGCCTCAGCATGAGCCGCAGGGGGAAAGCTTTAGCCCAGGCCACCTCTGCACGGTGGACCAGCAGGCCGAAGAGGTAGGGCTGGTTGGGCAGAGGTAGTCCCTGGAGCGACTGGTGTGTGGCACGGACGTAGAGGAAGCCGGCATGGTCTGCACTGCTCAGAAAGGTGCTACCGAACAGGGACAGGGATAAATGCTTGACCACCTTCCCTATAGGGGCACAGGAAGCACAGACCAGTCGTAGTACCGAGAGTAGCAGCTGTGGTTGATTATTGATTTTTTTTTTTTAAAGACAGCAAGAAAATAGAAAAACAAACAAAAAGAAGGCAAAGTTCGAACAAATTAAAATTATGATCCTGTATGGGGCTGTAACTAAATATAATTATGCAACTTTTTATGTGACAACAAAAAGTTGATATTTGTGCATATTTGACCTTGTTGTGACCCTGTGGCTGTACCTTTTTTTTTTCTTTCACATAAAAAGTTGCTTTTTCAATGAAGGCACTCGAGTCATCGTCTGTACTCAGTAGTTGAAGTCTCGAACGTTTATCTAAGCTGCGGGCTGAGTGGAACTTTGGTCCGCTGATGAAGCCTTTTGGATGAGAGGCGAAACGTTCGAGACTTCAACTACTGAGTACAGAAGACGACTCAAGTGCCTTCATTGAAGATGGACAACTCCTGTACGACAGAGCGTACACAGACATAATGCACCTTTAAAAAAAAGTTACAAAAGTATCAACAGCGGGCAATGGAAATCATTTGTAGCCCCTTTGGCCACTTATTGTAATTTAAATTGGCTAGCACTTTTTTTCTCATGAAGTAACATAATAACTGCATCCAATTAAATTAACAGTAATAATTTCCCACATTACACTAAAAACGCCCGAGATGTATGTTAAAAATTGTTTTATCTTTGTTTTTATTGTATTTGTTCTATTCAGTATTTACACACCCTTTAGAGTGGACAAATCGTGCAAAATCGACTTTGAGGTTTAAATCCTGTTTTTTTCCCTCGTCAAAGAAGTATTTCACAATATTCACACGGTTTTGAGTAATCCTCAAAATTTTTAAATTGAGCCGTTTCTACGGCGTCAGCGACTCGTTCTGTTCTTCCTGATTACAATTGCGTCATTGTTCAAATCCAAAAACTGTCCCCCACATTTTAAAGCCAACATTACTGATTTTGAGCCGTTCTGTGCTTAAAGTCTATTTTTAAGCTCCATGACATGTCCGCTTTGAGCCTTGACTGAAGTATCTGATTGACTTCAGATCAATACCTCATAGATCAATTCATGTCATCATCTCAAATTTACTCTTAACCATTTTCCTATATTTGTAGAGGTCCTGGAACTTGGCACTATTTTAAAAAAAAGTCACTGTCCTAGATGTGTCATAGTAAAGATTATAAAAGGGAGTGTGTCGCAGTGACCTGTGAGGCCGTCCCTGTACAGTTGGATGAAGTGGCTGAAGAGGTCTTTGGGAAAGCTCTTTTCTTCAGGTAAACACTGCAGCAGCACCACCACCTCGTCCTGTCCCACAGCATGCATCCCCTTTGTGGTCACGCACCAGCACTTGCGGTTCACATCTGGGACAAGGTCACCCAAACAGGAAACAAACTACTTCGTTAAAATCTGTAGGCATTTTGAGACTTTATTTTTCTGTTTTTATGTGCTCATAAGATGACGTACAGTTGACCATTTTGACCATAGCAAGTAGATTCGCATTGAGCACAAACACGAGTGGTTTTGGCCTGCCGCTCTCCAGCTCCTGAATGAGCAGAGTCTCTGAGGGCTGCTCCTCCACAGTGTAATCTGAAGCACAAGGCATTTATCATTCATAAAAAACCCTTCTCTGTTACCTTATAAGGAGTTACCTTATGAGTTTACATAAAAGGAATGTAAACTCATCCTTATGTGTATTATCTACGGATGTATTATCACAATATTGAATCCTTTTAAGGTAAATGCAACTTGTATGAATATCAACCAACTTGTATAAATATTAAGAGCTTATTAAATCATTGACTCACCTCCTTTGACACCGGTAGATGTGAGGATAGGCGGAAGACCATTCAAGGGAATAAGGTTGACAGAGCTGCCCACCAAAGCTGCAGTGCCCCAGCCATATGAACTACAAGCCTCCTTAAAAACAAGTCAGTGTATCGACCATTAATCATTTGAACAAAAAACATTGCTGTTGCTTGTGTAATCTTACATTGGCAGCTGTCCCATGAGCCCTTGAGCCTCTCCTAAACTGTGGGGAGCTGACGGGACTTTTGACTGGAGCTACGAGTGCGCGTCTCATCAGGGGGGAGAACATGGGCCCTCTCACCGGGGAGGTGGGAGCTGACTCAGACTGTTTACTACGGAGTATCTCATCAGCAAACCACACTCTCCGCGTTCCCTTTGGGGGTGTCCCTGGTGAAAATAATGTATGAGTGATTAGTTAGCTGAGACTGACACTCATGTCAGCCAAAGCACAAAACCCTTAATAACCTCTTATAACATTTATCTGTAAGAGTAAATATATTGAAAAAACGTGTTTACCTTTAACCAGTGCTGAGTGACAAGCCACACAAACACGTCCCTCCTTGCCATCAAGGTGTGTGAGCTTTAATTTGAGATTGGAGCAGAGCGCACAGACAACCTGACAAAACAAAAAACAAAAACATAATATAAAGGCCAGCAGAATCACTCTGCCTCCGTCTCATGTGGGAGTAACGTCAAGGTAAGGTTCTCACCTTTCCACAGGCCCGGCAATGGTGCCTCCTCTTGGTGAAGGTAAACCTGACCCCACACCTCATACACACCTGAGCCTGGGCGTCCGGGACCCACACCGGGGCCATCTCCCCCAGGACCGAGCCTCGATCCTTGGACAAAATCCCGACTGGACTGGCCTGTCTCGAATCATTGTCAGGGTTCTGCAGAGAGGCAGCTGCTTGCCCTGTAGCTGACTCCTCCCCACTCTCCAACTCCCCTGGCCCGCTCCCCGGGCTCCCGCTAGCATCTTCAGCATTTGGATCGCACTGCTCCAGTCTGCTCTCCTCCAGCTCTTTCTCTTCAACCACAGAGTCCTCTTTAGAAACCACCTTCTGGGCTTCTTTGTCCACATCTCCATCTTCCTCCGGCCAAGCGGCTTCAGCAGGACTCAGGACTAGAGGGCTTGCGGCCTCTCCAAAACATTCCTCAGACCAAGTGGAAATGGATGTGACAGTGCAGCTCCCCTCCTCCAGCTGTTTGAGCACCTTCTGTGGTTTGGTCTGCTGAGGAGAGGGAGCAGGCGCCTTGGCTGGGGGATCACATGTTTTCGGTACATGAGGGCTCTCTCTTGCTGCCGCTGATGGAGGTTCAGAGGGAGATTCGGGTCTTCCAAGTCCCGGTTTGGGAACATCTCCATCCTTGAGCACGAGCAGGCAAGGTCTATTGAGCCAGTGCTGCTTAGTGTCCTGGATAGATGGATGGTCCACTTCGTCTGTTTCATAAGAATAATGATTACAGGCACAGCCACACATGCCATATATACACATTAATAACAATGTATTGGGCGGGGGGGACTGCTGTATTCGCATGCACTAAGTGGCCATTTAAAGGAACATGCTGATCTTTGACTTTACCTCAATTTTCAATTATAACACAATTTCATTAGTGGACAATTGTCCTTGAAAGGTGGAAACCAATTGATCTCATATGCAGGAAGGGCTACAGTCCAGAGTTTTTTCCAGTCCAGGCTTTTGTCAATGTGCAATGTTGCAATGGTAAATGTAGAAACAATTGATTAAAACACAGTCTCTGGACAACCAAAGTTGCTTTGTGTGCAAAAATGTGATTTATGGGCCCCTATTGTGTTTCATGTTCTCCATATGCAGCAGTAGTTATTAGGTTGATTATTTCCCTCTGTTAAACTATGCACACTGAATGTGTCATTAAAGGGCTGTTATGCTGTTTTCCATGATAATGAATTACTAATGTGATTTATGCTTTTGTGTTGACTGGAACAGCATGTCACTGTACACAGTGTAAAGTATGAAATTACCATCCATGATGAAAGCTTCTGTTAAAATCCTATTATTGCTGTTTCAACGCCCTTCACGGGTTTTGCCAACGAATGGTGGTCACATAACACAAGCATTACAGTAAATTAGTGGCACGCCACGCAAAAGGAGCTAATAACCTCCTCATAGCGGCGTTTCATGGAGCGGCACATCCAAGTGATTCATGAATACCCATGACTCAGGAGTGCACGCCATCCCCGGACGACAGCTCTGTCCTGTTAGAATCCATCAGCCCTGCACCAGAACAAGAAAGTTAAATAACCTACAGTGTTTCAGATGAGTATTTCGGGTGCACCGTGCATCTGGAGATTATAGGACGCTAGAATACAGAAGTGAATCGGTACGCTTCACGGGACAGTGACGCAGTCGTCAACACACGTGCACATGTTTAACGGGCAGCGCAGCCGGTGGCGGCAATGCGACACTCATCTCTCTCAGCTGAACCCCTTACATCACCAAAACAGAAGCTTTTTCTGTCACCGGACCAGCGGGCATCTCGTACAGCCGCCGTGCACCACAACACACATGCACGAGGAGGCTGACACAGATGATGCGGTCTATGCGCGAGCCAACTGCTGGTTCAGCATTTTCAGTGACAACATCCCGCCGCACGCAGGCAGTGGATGAGGGAGTTATAAAGCATCCCCGCCCCGATGACATTACCACGTCTTACCTTCTGTTATGGCTCCCAACAGACTTTCGTTCTCGTCATCTCTCGGACTGAAAAACTTGAGCATTTTCCCAGGCTCCTTTAGAGCCAAAGCGCTGGGGCTTTGCTCACGATCGAAACGCGGGATGGTGCGCCTCTCTGCCCCCCCTCCCCCTGCTCTGATCTCTCCCTTGCTATGCGGCTCTTTGAAGAAACTCAGAAGGTGCGCACCGATGTCCCTCCCCAGTTTGCTTTCTACCGCCCGCAGGACCCCGCGTGAGCCAAGACCACAGAGCAGCGGTGCCAGAGCCCCCACCCCCCACACTACAGAGGGAAAGGCATAATGTTACAGATATCCTACATTGTCCATTTTGTAAATCCAACACAAACCACCAATAGATTTAAAGACAACACCTAAAATACCACAGCACCATCTAAAAATGTTTATCACCTTTATTGGTTTAATAAACAAAAGTATTAAGACTTCTTTGATAATCGCTGGGGTCCTGGACACAGCTGACTATGTACAATATTGTAGGGAGTTGACCGCACATTTGAAGAGTAATCTGTTTCACACTGTCAGGCTGACATCCATAGGGAATTGTAAAAGTCTCCGGTTTCACGAGAGATGCTCATTTCATTGCAGTCCATTAGAGCAAATTGAGTCCGCTCGGGTCAGTTGGCCTCGTTCTTTGATGCTTCGTCAAAGTTCTCAACCAGATCTATAGAGCAAAGCAAAGGGTCTCGCAAATGATACTTACAATTTGTCTGTTTAACTATTTCTGAATTATGCTGATAAACGTGTTACCTGGAACATCATCATCCTCCTCCTCAATGTCTTCTGGTTTTGGAGCCTTACTTTCAAGAGCTGTGACAGAAACAACCAGAATCCTTAATCAAATACGCAATATAAATGTTTATTATCTATTGCCATTATCTGCGGAGCCACGGAGGCACGCTTACATTAATATACATTTAAATATCTCCTCTTTGTAATCATGACTGACCGTATATTCATTTGCAGTGAAATGACAGTTTATTGATAAGCATTGCAGGAAAAACAAATTGTTTCAGTATAGCCGTCTGCCTGGCTTTGTTAAATTAAGTTTTGATAGCAAGAGTGACTATCAAATAATGTCAACTAATGACATTATTAATCTAATGAAGAAACGCTGACTAAAAACATTACTCAAGATCTACTCAAATCTTATGCAACTTTTGTTTACATAGAGGTTTACAGCAAGTGAATCCCAAAAGTCTTTTGAAATTCCCCAAGAGCCACATCTTACATGTATTTTCTTTTTGTTACGAACATGAACAGAATCTGCAGACCTTAGAATAGAAAAGTATAAACAGGAATCTCAAGTTATTTTTTTATTTACCGGGTTGAAATATCCTAGACCTAGTGGGAGAAAACTGTCATGGGTGAACCATGGGCCAGTTGTTTCGAAGGTAAATCTGATAGGATTTTGGTTATCGGATTGGATGAAATCTTGAAAATAGGTTGTTCAAAAGGGAAAGAAGGATCCTGAAATCTGATTAGATAATGTAATCCTATTCTAGTTTTAATCTGGATCAAACCTTCACTTTGTTTTGTTCAAAATATTTCAGTAGGATCTGGATAATTTTGATCCAAAAACACAGGATTCTGATCCCAACAGGGGTAGGATTTAAAATTGGTCGAACAATCAATTTGTATCAATTTGAGTATACACTTTTATTTATATTTTGCACTTGATTTGTTCAACTGTTACAGCGACAAAATAGATAAAGTGGATATAGGCTACCATTCCATGCCTTTCATTATAGTAAAGTAAAAGTAAAATAATCTTAAATAAACCCCCAAACAGATTTGAATAACAAACAGAGATTATATATTAAATATTTCTGTCATTCATCACTGTATATTAATTTCAACAAAACTATCATCAGAGATGAACATGTCAAAAATAATTTCTAACAATTGCAAACCTTACTACACGTTAAATCAGTCAAAATAAAAACATTTCAAGTGACCCCAAGTTGGCTCTTCTAACTATGGTTCTTTACATTTCTGGTAGCCCACATTGGGATATGTTGTCCCATTTAGAGCACTGGTGATCCGGATTTGGTAATCTTTAAAACTGTGTGTCTGGATCTTTGGGAATAATGTAGCCTGCAAGCTACAAAACAGGAAAAAAAACGATACTCTAACAATAAGTCCGGTTTAAAAATTCAAACATATATTTTATTACTCTATGAGTAATAACATATGTATAAAGATGAAACTTCCCCACTTTACTCTATTTTCCTTTTAATTAAAACCCCATCTCTATTAAATTTCCTACACATCATAAAGAGCTGCTCCGCAGTTTCTGGTACATTACAAATCTTGAAGTTTCCTGAATTATGTTCTCCTACTGTTTATTGGTTTATTTGGTCGGGACAGTGCAAGTTAATGAACAAGCCACACCGGATTGTAGCCGTCGTCCCCCATGTGCACTCTCATACATCCTGGCCTATTGTACATGTTTTTAGTGGTAGGGGAAACCGGAGTACCCGGAGGAAACCTACGCAGACACGGGGAGAACATGCAAACTCCACACAGAACGGCCCCGTCCTTGGTGGGAATTGAACCCGGACCTTCTAGCTGTGAACGAGCGCTAACCGCGTACTACCGTGCCGCTCTTCTTTTGTAGATGTAATGTTTTGTTTAGTCCGGTATGTCCTTTTCTCATTCTTGTGAAAATCGCCTCTTCTCTTCGACATCTTCCTACCTGGTAGCCCTGACCAAACTCAGGATTTACATTGTAAAAACGGAAAAAGTTTACTTGATCCTGGAAAGCAAAAAAATTTGATTTCCAGATCCGCATCATTTTGATCCAGATTACATTTTTTGAACAACTGGCCCATGTTACACATATGTGACTAAAGCATGAATCGCTCTCTGCCATGTTGTTACATAAAAGCAGCTCACAGAATAAAAACGGTTGGAGACCCCTGATTACAGTAAGCGGACATTGTTTGACGCACCTTGCCGGGGGAACTGCTCTGCGAGCTTGCGCAAGCTGCTAAGGCTGTCTGCTCCCAGTTGACTGAGGATGCCGGGCAGCATCTCCGTCAGCTGCTTGGTCTCAGCGTGGCCCGTGATGGCAAACGTATTAGCAGACAGAGAAGCCTGCACTTTGGGGTTGTTAAAGTGGATAACAGTGCCATCATCTTTTATCATGTTCACCTGAAAGTACGTATGGAGAATGCACCAGCAGGTTTAGCTTTTAGAAAAAAAACAGTCGAACTATTAACAATTCAATGACACTTTTATCATTTCACAACTAAATTCACACACGCCATGTCATCATTATCACCACTGAAACCTGAGGTCAACGGAATCGGATAATTATGTGTTTCCCCAACTTTAGAGGTCTGTGGTATACAATGGGTTGTAAGTTAAAATCAGGTGCTCATGCTAATTTGTCAAGTATAAAACATGGGCAGGGTGATTTGAGAGCAGATGTGGCATCAAGCCTATTAGAGCAAAGACTGGATGAGGTCCAATTGACAACCAGCTGTAAAGAGTTAAGTAACTGATGGTTCAAAATACACACTGCATTTTATGTCGATGGAGCAGCACTAGAGTCTGTGAGGGACACGACTATATTGTTTGTGTAATTCAATTAGAAGAACTACTTACACATTTTGTGTTTGAGCAGCCACATGGTATAACCTACCTCCTCAATGCCAGCTATGTTATTGACAGCCAGTTTCTTCAGCGAACTCTGAAGTTTTTTATCATCCGCAGTTGCCGTTCTATGTACAACCTTCTTCTTTCTGCGCGCAGATCCCTGTGGAAATAAAGACAGAGATCTAGGATGTGCTTATTATGCAAGTCAAGGTGTAAATCAAACTTCATCTAATTACGTTAGACTCAGAATATAACTTTTGATTGTTACAAGAAATCACCAATGATGAATAGTAAGCCCAAATTACTAAATCAGCTGCTTAATTGGCTAAGTCACAGGGTGAAAGGAGGAAAGAGCTGGGACAGACAAGCACCAAAACTCAAACCCACCTCAGTGTTTACTGTGCAACAGCCTTAACCACTAGGACCATTGGCTGCACAACTGATGGTTCCTTTTTAATTATTTTTTATATTTCATGCCTCTTTGTACAGTACCGTGACAGCACATTAATGGTATGCGAGTTTGTTCATAGACACTGGAAAGAAAGCTTATTCTGAACAAACACTAAAACAATGCATCAGGTCTGCAGCCTGTAGTAGCTTATTTAAAATTGATTTCAAACCAAATTTCCTTTTTGACCTTACCTTTCCGCCTATCCGAACCTGGGCTTGAAGCTTTGCCAGTTTTTCTTGATTCATGATGAAATCTGCAAATGGGGAAATAATAGCTGACAAAATGACACAGAACAGGGCAGGGCAGTGGCGATATGAAAACAATTCTAATAAGGAAATGCTTTTGAGCACAAGTGGGCAACGTGACAATAACCTCGTCGTTACATCTTTGTATATGAGGTGCATCGTGCTACTGCAGAGCTCTGGCGGAGGCTGTGTTGTCTGGTTAGCAGCTGTCCAGATGAAAACACGGGGCCTGTCACAGCTCCACGCAGCCGCTCCGCTCCACCACCACCGCGCACCGACCGCCACACCCTCCCAGGACTCCCACGCGGCACATAAAAGAGTATCTGGGAAGTCTAACCTGCTCAGAAGTCCACAGAGTCATGCGGAGGAGAAAGATGGAGGTCCGCGATATGGTGATTACGTCACGCACCGAATCAAGCTTCTTCTTCCGCATTGAGTGACATCACTGGGGCGATCTGCTGCCGCCTCCTGGACACGGGCTTTACGACATAAACAATGTAGCCTACTGCAGTCAAAAATAAAATTAACGCGACAAAAAAGCCTAGCTCAGATGTATGTATGTACAATTTTGTTTATTCTATGCATTTTATCCTGCCCTATTTCTTTCATTTGTTTGTGGTAATGTCAGAGGTGTTTTAATCTTGGACACTGCAGCCTTGGCCTTTCATGTTTTATTGCAAATCAAAGTTAAGTATGGAAACAGATAAAGCTAATTAATTAAAGAGCATGAAACCCCTGGACTTATACTTATACTAACGCAGAGGAGTAAAGATAAAATAAGGCTTTAAACAGCAGGCCAATTTAAATTCTGGATTACCTTCTCAATCATGCAAAATTATAACCAAGTAGAAATCCAGGTTTGTTTGTCACAAGGACACACCATTACACCATGGTTTAAAGATAGTCACTCAGAGTGACTAACAGTGGCCACAATGGTTGCAATCAGAAGAAACAATTATCCATCTTCTTTTAATGCCCCTCAATGACCTCTTATCCTCAAAGAGGGGTGGGTTTTATTCATGACACTGTGGTACAGTCTCTGCAGGATGGAGTGTCATTATTGGGCAAAGAAGAAACACAAAACTTCAGATTACAATATGCAAATACAGAACATGCAGTTACACAAAGAACATGTTGGCCCCTTTACAAGCAAGACACTTAAACAGCTGGAGAATTTTCAGAACATTTTAGAACAAATTGTCCCGAAGCACAGATGCTTGAAGTCACAATATGCAGTGCCATTTGTCATTTCACAATCAAGTGATAGCACTGTTTGCTTTGAAGGAAATGTGTCCTTCGAAAGCATGGCTGAACAAACAGTATATTCTCTTGGAGGATCAGTAGTTTTTATGAGATGGATTTTATGGCTGTGTCGCTCAGAGGCGCGTCTCTAAAACCCCCAGTGCTGGGTCGTGAGCGGCTGGTATCCACTGAGCTGCGCTGCCCACTGCTCTGCCACAGCCGAAGCTCCACAGACCGAACTCTCCATACTGTGTGCACCAACATGTAAAGCTTCCTCAGGACGGCCTTCCTCAGCAGGATGTACACCCAGGGGTCCAGGATCTGGTTCCACGTAGCCATTCGGACAGTCATCAGCAAACTGTGGGTCTCAGCCTCCTGTCTGCTCCTAAAGCTCAGGGTGATGACGCGAAGCTGATAAAACAAAGCAAAGAACAATTACAAACCACATAACTGATTCTAAGCGTAGGGAAGTTAAATCATCAACTGTACTGAGTTCAGGACATTTCACTTCTATTTAACATCCTCGACACATCAACTAAGTCCAGTCAAAGATTTAACTACAACACTTAACACTACGATGAATACTTCCTGGATGACTGAGAGCCTGCACACACGATTCTTAATTGTGACAGAATTTGTTTTTGATTAGCATTCAATCAATCAATCAATCATTTCATTCATTCATTTCATTTATTTATTTATTTGAGCAGAAAAATAAGACATTTAAAATTTGAAAACGGAAAAAAACAAGACTTTTGCTCAAAAGGAGTAGGAAGAACTTATAATTGACCTACCCCTTATTTCTCATCCAAGTAACATCACACACAAAATAAATACATTGGAAATTGTTATTTTTGTCCATAGTCATGAAAAACTTGAGAAAGCTGACCTTATTTTAAGGTCACACAAAATTAATTCCCAACACACTAAAGTTTACTATTGTCAATGTTCAATAATACAATAGAGTCTTAACTTTCTTTATAATACAATCTTCATATCCGGGCAAAACCCACAACAACAAAAAAGCGCAAGTGTGTGCCTGTCTGTGAAAATAATAGTAATTATGATACTTCACTAGCATAATTTAGAGATAAAGATAAAGATAATGTCTTTACATGTTTTTTTAAAGTGTCCTAGTGTTTTGTCTCTTTATTTAAGTCATTCCACAATGTTATTCCTGCTTGGGAGATACACATACTTTTAAGGGTGGTTTTCTCATCACAAATTCTCCTCTTAAATTATAATTTCCTTCTCTACTGCTCAACAATTTTTGGGTGTTCCAATCAATCAATCAATCAATCAGTCAGTAAATCAAGTTGTTTTGTATAGCCCAAAGAAAAGGAGTTGCCTCACAGGACTGCACAAACAGAAAACAAGGTAATGTCCGAGCAAATGTAGTGTCCAGGCAAACATAATGTCCAAACAGATGTAATGTCTAAATAAGCAGCAGTATGACTTGATTGTTACAGTGGTTACAGTTACCACTGCACTACAGGCTAATTTGTTTTCTATTAGTATTATTTTTCATTTAATATCTTTATTACAACTGTTGTGCCTTGCAAGGCACTGACAAAAGTTCAGGAAATTGAACTGTTAAAACATACAATAAAGTAAACATTGGATCTTTGCACAATAGGATCACTTGTGTTCTTGTGATTTTGTCACTAATATAATGTCATTATTTCTTTATTGTCTAAATTACAGACTTTTCTTGTTGAAGACTGACTGTGCAGGCACTTGTTCTGGTGTTTAAAATGATTCGACTTTGTGTTGATTTATACTTTTCTAAGTGATTGGACTGCTGTCTCCTGCCTTTTAGCTGTGCACAGATCTGTCTTATATCTGTCTCTACTGTATGCTGGTCTGTATCTGTGTGTGGCGCTGTCGCACTCTTTGCCAAACAAATGTACCTTTTGGTACAAATAAACCTTGTCTCTGCATATGTTTGTAATGCAGTGCAAAAAGATAATACCATAATTTAGCTTCAATACATCTTCTTCACCTATGGTTAATCAGGTTTTGCACTGTGGCTTAAAGTAATTTGCAGTAATCCCCCAGAAAAAAATACTGAACAAAGTTAGCAACTGTATAACTATGCTGACACAGCACATGCCATAAAAAGGGATAATAAGAGTAACATTATCACTTTATGCACTCTGATGGAGCTTCTCCTTCAATCTGCTATGTGTAGTGATAAAGTACTGTGAATGCAGTGGAGCAGTGTTGTCTCACCAACAGGGGGCCCCAGCACACACAAGACACCATCATGATGGCAAGCAGTTGGCAGATCATCTCCAAGTGGTAGGACGTGGTTCGGAACAGGTGTCTGCGCTTCAGTCTGGACTGCAGCAGGGCGCAGCTGGTCAGAGTGTTGCAGATGATGGAGAGGAGTAGAGCCAGCAGGCCCAGGCCAGAGAAGACCAGAGGCAGCAGGGCATCCAGCCAGTCCAGGGGCCGCTCCATGTGGAAGAAGCACCAGCTTCTGGAGCTCTGCACCCTGTAGGGTCTCCTCAGCAGCACGGGCAGCACTGCTACCAGAGCAGGCAGCAGCCAGCTCAGGCCTAACAACCTCCTCATGTGATGGGCTGCCACAGCTGTAGAGTGAAACAGAGGCCTGGTCACCCCAATGCAGCGCTCCACAGCCATGAGACTGCCTAGGAACAGAGGGCTCAAGCCAAAGAACACCATGCAAGCCCCAAACATGCTGCATAGTATGCGATGGGGGTCGAACACGTCCCACTCCTTCTGGGAGCTATACACAAATAGCACAAAGCCCCCAATAATGAGGTGTCCCAGCAGGTCAGTGATGACCAGGCTGCTGGCGAATAGCAGAAAGGATGCCCTGGTCTTTGTGTGCACTCGTCTGTAAGACTTGAGCAGAATAAAGAGAGCCAGGCCATTGGACATAATGCCCACACTCATAGAGATGACTGAAGCTTTAACTGACAGCTCTTGGGAGCCACATGTGGTGTTATGCGCTCTCACCCCTGCCCTGCAGGGTGACCCTGCGCTGCCATTGACTAACATGTTGAAGCCACATACACAGGGAGGGAACTGGGGTGTGTCACATCTGCAATAAAAACAAAACAAAACAATGATATAATTATATAATACTCTGGCTTACCTACCACACTTAACATACAGCTGTATATTTGATAGTATGTTATAAAATGTAACAATTACTTAAATATATTAAGACGACTCACCTTGACTAACCACTTTTGTTTTCAAATCCGCCCAATGGAATGTGCTCAAATCCATTTTCCTTTTTATTGTCAAGTGTCCATAAATGGTGATCTCCTGGCGGTCTGGTGGAGAACACAGCTGAATAATAGCACAATATTATTCCTGAAAAAAGCATTGATGTGGCACGTCAGCTGTGCACACAGTGCTGAAGCCAACTCGAAGTGAGAGAAGCAGAGGAGCTGCAGCATCAATAGAGCCCACCTCAGAGGCTGTCCACTCACAAACACTCTATCAGAACAAAGCTGGATTTAAATAAAGGATCAGAGTTAATCAGATACCATTATACTAAAACCCCTTTAATTATTATTGATATTTCATCTTTTTCATCTCATGTGTGTGCCCGCCTTATGGCTGTCTGTTTGTGGATTTGCATAAGTGGGAATCTTCTCATAGCAATACTTAGATTATCACCCATCATTTCAAGTATTTTGAAAGTGGTTGCAGCCCCATTTCTTCCAACACAAAAAGGAGAGTAGACCTACAACACGGAGGTCAACAGGTGCCCATAAGAGGGACGAAAGCCACACCCAAAAAGGTATTTTGGGAAACCCTTAACTCAACAAACTAAAGAACAATACAATATCAGAGCATACAGTAGATGCCACACCTAAAGGCTTTTCTAAAAACATATCTTTACCCACACTTTTCTTTGGAGATTTTTTACACTTATCACCTTACCCAGTTCTCTTATTCCTGCCTGTACTCTGTTGTTGGAATCTGAAAGCAGGTGACATTACAGCTAAAGGTGTGGTGTCAGAGCTGCTCCATCTAGACAGAGACAATGGCTCCCAGTGCACTATGGAGCACAATCACTTTCCTTTGTTAGCTGCCGCAAATGGGGCTAGCATGAAGCCACGAAGTAGATGGAGTAAGATGGGAAAATCACCTGTAATGAGTGCTCTTTTTGCTGAGACTTCCTCCTCCCTGCATCCATCTAATCACTACCGGGCCAAGACTCAGGGGCAACACACATACAAGGTCCAGCCATTATAGTTCCCTTTCTCTGTGAGTCAAAGGCACAGTGACCAAAAGGCTTTTAGGTAATTGTGCAGAAGGAGCAGAACTTTTACCTTGGAGTAAGATGTCAAAGCTATTTTTCAAATTAAGAAGTTAGAATGGGCTAAAGTTGACACAACGCTATTTAGGGTTATTTAAGGTCATAAGGTATATTTTATTCCATGGATTTAAACAGGTAAAATCCAACTTTGAGGCAAAGATATTGCACTGATGGCTTGAAACAGTGACCCAGGGAGGTACATGGGGATGTCAGGGGGCACAAGCCACCCCTATAATACTTGATTCCCACCCCCACTGAGGGCTGTGGCAGCACTGGGGAGCAATGAAAAGTTGATTAAATTTAACTCAAAATTATCATAAACATGCGCACATTCATCTTAACCAGAATGCGGAAATTACATTTCCAATTCAAATTTTGTTTGAATTGGAATTGTCTTTTAACACTAAAGACAATTGGGCCTGACCCGATGTGACTCCACCATAATAGGTGCCTCCCGAGGGTCCCCCCAGTGAAACACCTGGATATTCATCTGCTGTGAGCTGATTTTGTCTTGTCAACAAATTTCCAGAAAGGTTGGCGTTTTTCAATTAATTTAACAAAAGCATTTTTTTGTTTTTTTGTTATTCAATCCAGAGCGTGTCTGGGTCACTGTATCAAATAACTGATGAAAGTGAGAATGAATGGCTGTATTTATATGTATCTGCATATTTCACTGTGTCTGCTGTGCCACAAACTGTCCAAATGTCCACCGAAGGCTCATGGTAGATAGACAAGACTCAAGCCACTTCTCAAAGAGTCAATACTTGGATAGCCCCGTATCAAATCTCTTCATCAACTGCTAATAGAGATCTTATGTTATGCAAAGTAATCAGCACAAGGCAATTACTATTGGGGGGATACTTGTCCAGTAGGTGGTAGCAAAGACTCGCTGCTGCCTTAATATATTTCCCTTTGTTAGATCATCTGACACACCATCATAACAGCAATCATTACCAGTAAGTAACTATTTAACATATACATTTTCCACAGTGCTGATCAAATGGTATGGGCCTAATTATTATGGTTTCCATGGCATTAGCAGCAGGTAGGTGGGCTAGTGTTGCTGCTTAGTACCTGCTCTTACAAAAAGTCTGTAAAGGTGAGACTGCAAAGCATGCTGGGATATTTGGCAGGACATCTAATTGTAAAAATGAGCAAATGAGGGAGTTAGAGGTAATGCATAATGCTTGTGTTATAAACAACCCATTTCTTTGGTAATATTCCACACTAAAACACAGTCTTCACTGAAAGATACAGAGGGTTCATGAATTCAAAGCCCATTTATTCCTTTATTCATGTACTTTTAATGGTACTACCTGATTTAAAAAAAAAAAAAAAAAAAACAAATGAAAGAAGGAGTACATTTAATTAGTAGTTTTGATCCAAACTCATTCCTAGCTCTCCAGACACATTTCAAACATCCATTTTCATAACAGGGATGAGTTAGAGTAGATACATTTCACAACTTACAGAACTGCTAGTATACTCATATACATTTTGTCACAATAATCTGAGTTTACAATATACTGGAGGAGGACAAAACAAATTTTGTTTGACAAAAAAAATAAAAAATCGGGTACAGAGTTTTTAAGTGTGATACTGACAGCGACATATATTTACAGTCAGGGTTAAACAGAGGCTTTAATTTTCTGCATCATGGAAAAAAAATAACTTTCCACAGACTAAAACCTATACACTTATAAATGAAAGTGCAGATGTTATAGGGTTTCTATATGTCATTTGTCAGCAAGGTCAAGTAAATGGATAAACAGTAGTTGATTTCTAGTTCAATCAAACAGTAATTATCTCCAGGTAGATTAATAAACCAGGTCCAACAATTCATTAATGCATGTTTGATTGTCACCATTTTTATTTATATATTTTTCTATCATTAGTGTATTTATGTAGGGCCATCAGTGTATTTCTTTAATTAATTATAGAGAAATTAATTGAATACTAATAAGGAAGAAAAGTTTGAAACCTGTAAATAATAAAATATATAAAAAAGTGTAGTTTAGTTTTAGTTTATTTGAGCAGTAAACATTCTGCTCAAAAGGAGTGGGCTGAAGCAAGAGCTTATAAGCGCCCACCCCCAAAATGAATGTATATTTACATTATAGCATCTACATAAAGACATTACATCACAGAACTATAAAAAATAACTTTGCAATTACATTATCAATCATACAATTAGCAGCATCATATTTGGATTTTCATCAATGTTAAAGGAGAACCAGTTACACTTCAAAGCGGCTTTTTTTTTTTTAACACAGACCAAACAGTTGCTGCTGGTTTATGAGCCAATATTACATACTGTATCTCACATAAAAAGTGTCCTGTTTAAAACTTTTATTTTGTCCCTGCCTTTGTATTCCCAAGGTCACCAGTAATAATGTGGTACAGATAACAGCTGTGGGAGTCTTTTTTCTCGTCTGTCCTTTGAAGCCTTCTAGCTTCAGACCTTTCTACCTGAAGAGGAGGTAATTGGTTTTGCAGAAAGCACGTCCGCCGATCACAGGAGCATGCACTTAGCATGACACCCCGGCTCCGCGTGAGAGCTTCACCGCATTAGGATTCCACTTGGGTACAATCACTTCTCACAATGAACACACATAATAAAGCAGACTAGTTTTACGGGCTGCAATTGTAGGGACATGCATCTTTACTTTTTCGATTGTTTCTCCAAGAGCTGCACAACTACTAAACGCAATCAAATGGAAATTGCAGTTCAAAAGGGGTGCATCAAACATTGTCAAGTCTGCTCCTCTACATGTGCATGTTTGTTTTGTTTTCTATGTCAACTATTGTCCTGTAGCTTGTTTTAACAAAGAGGTGGGAGTGAAGGCGTTGGTGTAACTCTTCTGTTTTTATATGTGTGAAAACGGGAACAAAGGAAGATGAAAAATATGAAGCAGTTTGTTGTGTTTGAACATGATTTGAACCCTGTGAGGTGACTACTGTTGTGACATAAAGGTGTACAAAACATTGATATATTGATTGACAACAGAAATATCATGTAAGCAACTCAAATGCTTATATCCCAAAAACCCACACATAAGTTGCCATTGTTATACTAATAAACCTTGATTGCTCTGAACTGACTTTATTCCATAGTTAAACTTCCAAAACGGACTGAATCCTGTGCCCCATCTCAAACTAATCCCATTCTGCCAGGCTGTTATTGCACTGGGCTAACAGCCAGAACAGCAGCTTGTTCTGTAGCTGACGTCTTGAGTAGTGGCTGTGCCTTTCCAAAGTGTCCACACTCATATTTCACACCATCGGCACTACAGTAACCTCAGGATCCAGCAGTGGACGAACTGTTCCAAACAGGAGAGGGCTCCCAGTCTGGCTGGTGGAAGTCTATGTTCACAGTTTGGGCCCAATTTGAAAAGACCATCTTCTCGGTGATGAATCGATGGCTCCCTCGCCTGTTCTTCTCATGAGACAGATACATGGAGCACTCCTCGGGCCCCAACGGCTCGTAGTAATGATAAGGCACCGGGCGACGCGTCGGCGATCTGAGAGAACAGGGAGAAGAATAAAACAAACTGTGTCACTAGTGATGGGGAGAAGACGTGTGGGTAATTATGAGCAGAAGAAACTGGACCCAGAGGAAAACACTCAGAGACTGAGCAAAGAAAAACAGAAAGATCAGAAGAACCCACACTCACTGATGTGTTTATTATTATTCACAGCCTCAAACCCACAGCCTGAACATGAGAGCCTCTCATAGCAGAACATTGACAAGACAATGTTCATGTAAGACGCAAGAACACTCATAAAATAACCCATACAATCATTAAACCCTATTCATTTTCTTCAAACACTCAGTATTTACTGTTGCCACTTGCCACCACTGTTCCTACACTGACTATGAAAGTACAAAAAGCCTCATTTATGCTCTATGCTCGAAATAATGATGACTATAATGCCTTTCCTTCTGCAGACACCATTAATGATGCACAGAAACTGCTGTCAGGAACAGACTAAATCTCAGACTAAGGCAAGACAGAAAAGTGCCTCTCGCTGTTTACCTTCCACACGCAAATCTAATGTGACAAAGAGAGGCTTTAAGATTCAGGGAGTACTCAGGATGTCACCATTAGCAAGAAACAAAGTATACATAATGGCTGCTGGGACACCTCATCAAATCTTTTTTTTTTAAATATTAAATTAAATTGTTACAAGCAATATATAAAACAGTAAGCCTTCATACAAATGTACACACACATTATGTTGTCATGAATATTTGGCATATAAGACTAATATTTGGAAATAAATGTAGTAATGCATGATTTAATCTGTCTCTATATGCAAAGTTTAAATCTGAAATCCTCCAACCTCATGTTATATAGCATGACATGTACCTGCAGAAGTCTGGAGGCACCATGCCGAACACACTGGTCCTGTCACACAGCTCCAGAGCTGTGGCCATGCTGAACCAGCCTGTGCTCAGCCACGAGTTGGATTTCCTCCTGAAAGAAATCACATGCTTTAAATCCAGTTTGAATACTTTCACATTTATAAAGCAGCGTAAATATGGGCGAAAAGGACTGTGTATAAAATGAAAAGCTTGAAGCAGATGAGCCTAATCTCTCAAAAGACTCGTCTTTATTCATGAGAGCGAGATAAATGTGTGACATTTCCACTGACTGTCTGTACAAGAGACACAGGTGTTGATTCTCATAACAGTGTGGATTTCTGATCATGCAAATCCGCCTTGCTTAATGAGACATTGGTCATTAATAATTCTCCCTCTTTTGTAAGGGTTGTTCAGTGACATTCGTATACCTGTCAATCCCCGTCTCCTTCTTGAACAGCTCATCAAACTTCAGCATCTGGATCCGAGATATAATGTATATCTGGAGTTTGGGCATCACTTGCTTCAGCTGACGCAGGCTGTTGAAGACATGACCTTTGCCGTCCCTTCTCATGACTTGGCTTGGACCCCAAAATATGAAGACTGTGTCCTGGCTGGAGTTGAGCAGCTGCTGCCTGTTCCTGAGCACCCTCCGCAGGCTGGAGTGAGCCATTATGCGTACACTTGTGCGCCGGCCCACATCTCTTTGGTAGCCAACACTTGGAGCGTCGTTCATACGGATCACACACTCTGATTGGTCAATTTCTTCACCCTTATTGCTGGCAGTTAAATGTCCAGAGCTTGACACAAGTGCACACGTTTTGCAGTGCTTCTTCAAGGGCTGCAGAGAAGAAAGAAGTCACAATCAATTACAAATGTATTTCTGCAACCATAAAGGAAACGGTTAAGCATAACATGGTAATGATTAAAAATAATAAAATCATATAGTGTCTTTTACCCAATTTCCACACTTAAACACATATGCACAGTAAAATAGCGGACTAATAAGGAAGCCACAATATTCTGTACACAGAGCCTTTTGTTGATCACCAGTGCATTATATTTGTTTCAGTTGCATGTTTTGCAGCTAAAATACTGTACTGAATTATTAGACAGCTGCAGCATCCTTGAGTCTCTTCACATGAATTATTCTTGGCCTTAATAGACTCAACATTGGCATTCAGAGCCAGGCGCAGCTTCACACTTCATCTGGTTTTGAGGTGTGGATGAGCGCACATACTGGTGATGTTACCAGTGCAAAAACCTGCTCTGCTGCTCGCGACACAATATTTATAAAGCTCTCTCCCAGCTTCTCGGCCGCCGCATACTGAGCAATTGCATAGTCTGCAGCATTAAAAAGTTTCCTCAAATCTTCACACGCTTTGATCCAGTCGAGGATATGCAACACAATAACATTTCTCAGGCAAGAGACTGCAACGGCTGAAATCTCCTCTATCCAAAGGGATCTCACGGAGTTGAACTGTTTTTCTCCTTTTTATTTATTAAACAGTCAAGGCATTGATCCTAGAGGTTAAAAAATGCAGTCAATACATTTTTTATCAAACTATCATTTAATCTATGGTCAACATCAATTATCAACATATTTTGTCAATACAGTATACAAACTATTTATTACTAGTTTTACAAGCCTTCAGGATCCCAAATTAATTAGTTAATAAAGTGAACACATAAAATGTTTTTTCAGAAGTGGCAATGGGTAGTAGTATGGGGATTTTGGCCTAAAAAAGCATTGCCCAAGCAAGTTTACACCAACAATAAGTTTCTCACAAGGACTTTGGTGAAAGAGCAGCGGGTTGTATCATGTTGAGCAGCAGTAATTATTTAAAAGCTGATTGGTAACTCTATCAACGCCCCACATAGTTAGGTAACAGATCGGGACAGAGAAGAAACAAATTTTGTAGTATATAACACAATACCACGTTCGATACCACTGTAAAAATTCCACTGCTTAAGTCAACATTTGGTACATTTTGGTACATCAAGGTAGTGCTTCTCAACTTTTTGTGTTGTTGACCCCCACAGCGCAAGTTTTCCATTCAGACTACAAAGAAATATGACCTTGAGATGATCTGGTGTTTTTGTTCCTGACTCTGAGGTTTATTTAAAGCAGTACTAAGTAACTTGTGCACCCTAGAGGCCATAATCAATCAATCAATCAATCAAACTTTATTTATAAAGCGCTTTTCATACCAAAAGGTATCACAAAGTGCTTTACAGATTACAACATTTAAAACAATAAGCCCGGCCTACCCTTCCATCCCTCCGAATATATATACGTAAACATTAACACACACTCAAACTTTTACCCCACCGTCTACGTACACACCCCCTCACTCACAAACTCACACACACACACAGAATAAAATAAATCTGGGTACAGGTGGACAAGTGTGGAAACCCCATTTGAGGAGCCGTCTGCGCCGGGAGCAGCAGTCCAGCACAGCTACAGGGATCTGACCTAGGAGATCCCAGAGGAGAAGCGGCAGAGACACCACACCTCCACCTGAGCACCCACGGGACAGCACCCACACTGTCACAGCCTATCATCACTCCCGAGCCACAGGGCCCCTTCATAGGAAACACTGGGAAAGCCTAAAAATATAAGAAACCATCTAAAACACTCATAAGAGTTTAAAATCCAGAAGCGCCACTGCAGGTGTTGTAGCATGTTGCGTTTTTTTACTCATGAATTGTCCGTGAGAGTAAATACTACGCTGACAGAAAAGACAAAGTGAGAACGGGATATTGTACATCCAATTACACAATGGAAACATTTTTTCCTCTCAAACTTGGCTGTAAATACTGTTTAAGTGGCGCTAACCCGCAGTTAGCTTTGCCCGTTAGCCTGTTAGCTTCTTCTTCGTGATTCATTCCATTAGTGCGTATTGCTGCTCCGACCCAGTGGCAGTCAAGTTGCAATTGTGGTTTTCTGGCCAGAGACACCAGGGGGAGATGAAAGACCCCCCAATCATCCCATTAACACTTGTATTACCCCCCAGGGGAACTACGAAAGGGATTTATTAAGGTAAACAAGTTACTTAGTACTGCTTTAAAACGTCTTGACAATCATAATAGTAAAGGCAATATTCATTTGTTTTTCATAATAAAGAATAACATTGGATTGAAACACAGAATTCATAGAAGATTGACTGGTGTACGAATGCTTTAAATGGTGAGAGTTGGATAGTTAAATATTTTACCTATATGAGGCCTCCACAGGGCTTAAAATCAAAGAACCACTCACCCATTCACACTCTCATCGATACTCCAGCGTCAGACACTGAAGGCAAAACCAAAACAACATCCAGATATTATTTCATCAGTGCTACTTTTCATCATAAAATACAGTGCCTTGCGAAAGTATTCGGCCCCCTTGAACTTTTCGACCTTTTGCCACATTTTAGGCTTCAAACATAAAGATATAAAACTGTAATTTTTTGTGAAGAACCAACAACAAGTGGGACACAATCATGAAGTGAAACGAAATTTATTGGATATTTCAAACATTTTTAACAAATAAACTGAAAAATTGGGCGTGCAAAATTATTCAGCCCCCTTAAGTTAATACTTTGTAGCGCCACCTTTTGCTGCGATTACTGCTGTAAGTCGCTTGGGGTTTGTCTCTATCAGTTTTGCACATTGAGAGACTGAAATATTTGCCCATTCCTCCTTGCAAAACAGCTCGAGCTCAGTGAAGTTGGATGGACAGCGTTTGTGAACAGCAGTTTTCAGTTCTTTCCACAGATTCTCGATTGGATTCAGGTCTGGACTTTGACTTGGCCATTCTAACACCTGGATATGTTTATTTGTGAACCACTCTATTGTAGATTTTGCTTTATGTTTTGGATCATTGTCTTGTTACTGAAAGTAAAGGGGCTGAATAATTTTGCACGTCCAATTTTTCAGTTGTTTATTTGTTAAAAATGTTTGAAATATACAATATATTTCGTTTCACTTCATGATTGTGTCCCACTTGTTGTTGGTTCTTCACACAAAATTACAGTTTTATATCTTTATGTTTGAAGCCTGAAATGTGGCAAAAGGTCGAAAGGTTCAAGGAGGCCGAATACTTTCGCAAGGCATTGTATATTACTATTATTACCACCACAGCAGCAAGCTTGTTTTGCAGAGTTAAAGAGAACTCCAGGCAGAGTAAGGAAGTGAAAGGTGGTTATTTGTATTGGTTGCTATGCTTCTCTGTCTGGGATTATAGATATCATTGTAGCCAGTAGACATCAAATAATGGTAATGGAAACCCTATTTCTGAAAATCTGCCATAGCAAGAACTAGAACAACAACTAGTTCATTAATATTACAAGCCCGACTGCCCTACTTTACTTCAAGAACAGACATTGAAGAGCCGGGCGTTTGGAGAATAAAGACCTGAGGCAAACACACGAACAAGAATGCATCAATATTATCTGGACTGTTTCATCCGACAGGTCCAATATTCCATTTTTATTTGTATATTTTACAAAATTGAAGAATTGCAATTTAAAAAATATTTCAAATGCAAGCCAAGCATATTACTTTATATACACTCTGCCAAACACTTTTCCCCTGCACATCAGTTGGAAGTCAACAAATGTTCATACTATCATCCACATAAGCCCACAGTGCAATTTTAACTAAGGGTTATCCAAACACAGAAGACGGAGTGTATCAAAACTTAATGTTTAGCACCTTAAGTCAAAGCTAAGCTGCCACATCGCCATGGCGACAAGTAGTCCTAGCAAAATTATGAGTCATGTCCCAAAGCGTAAATGTTTTTTTGAGATGTTGTTCACCAGTAAAAACACCCACAATTAAACACTAGTATTTTCCTATTTATTGGGTAAAATGTTGCTTTAAGCGCCCCATTTGATGAGGGGCATAAAAGGCAGCAGACGGTACATTAGACAAAATGACCCCACAGTTCCCAGTCACCCTGGTTCTGTTGAGGACATCGTAATTTGCTCAGTACATAATGCATGGAGCTGCGAGTTTGCAGGTGCATTGCAGACCTTATATCACCCCGAAGAAAACTTGATAGAGCTCTGTGCAGACGACAGCTATTCCAAAGGTATAGGGACAGCTCAAAGGGATACACTACTCAGCATATAAATGTCGCAGGCTGGATCCATCTCCAATCCCCGGTCAGTAGTGGATATGCAATGGAATCCATTGGACATCCAAGAGAGACTATAATAAAATGCTCTAATCTCACAAGAAGCACCTAAGACTGAAGCAGCTCTCCGATGAAAGAGCTACTGTCAAATTATCATGTTTTTCCTTTCCACTTTTGCCTTTCTAACAAATTGTCGGTCTTAGTCAGAAATTTGAATACTGATTTATATGCATTAATACCTGACGTCAATCCAGCTTTATAGACTTGGAGGTAGCACAAAGACAATACAACTGAATTTGGTGAAATGAGGCAACATCAATAAACTAAAAGGTCCACTCCTCTCGCCTGTTCTACCGTGCATATCTCTCCTCACTGTCCATAATAATGTATTTAACTTATTGAGCTGGCTGTAATACTGTACTCCTGCAAAGTGATGGGCTTTTACACCAGTGAAAAGGACCGGTGGGATTAAAGGTGCAAGGATACCCAAAAATGGCAAAAAATTTGTAAAATATACACCCCATCCAAAGATAGAAAGATTGAAAATTAATTTGAAGGATTAGAATAGAAAACAGTAACAACTGTGTACCGGTAATAACGCTGCATTAATAAATGTTAGTTAAAACTCAGAAGCCCTGTGGAGCAACTTTGGTGCCTCTCCTACTCAGAATTGAACAGCGCAAATACATTATTTTAGTCAGAAAATACATAAAGAGTAAGAGGACGAATGACAATTTACCAAAAGACACTGGCGACAAAGCTAACATCCCAAAAGGAGGTCAGCTTGAATCCAGAGTTACCAATGATCCACGTCTGAGTAGCTCGGTACCATCGCTGCCTTGAGCTAAATCCGGCATATTTACAGCACTAGTTGCCTGTTCATTCATGTGCACTGTCCCATTCAAATAAATAAATAAATGAAATAAATGAAGGGGTATGGATGGGGTTGGGATTGCAAGTAATTGTATTGGCACCATGCATCTGCATACAATGCTTGCTTGTAACAGTGCACTTTCTACAGAAGATTCGACCACTATGACTATTCAAGGGAGAAGGATCTTACAGATGAGCTCTCTTTGACATCTGCCACCTCCTCAAATTGAATGCTGAATCCATAGGTGGTTGAACGGACTAAACAAATTAAAGCTCCTGAACCTGGTCATTTGGCTGGATGCTGTGCTCTCTCTATCCTACTGTTCCCTCTTTCGTCCGTTGTATGTCCAATTGTGGCAAAAAACAGCCGGCATCTCAGACGGCATCTCTAGAATCGCCCATTTATGGTAATGTTTGAAAACAGCTAAGGGGGGAAAAAATCTAAACTTTCTCTAATTATTCAAAAACTACTTTAACAAATTCTGAAGTATTGATATCGTTTTCTGCTAAGTAAAAGGTACAAAGACATGAAGAGGAGGAAAGTGGTTCAACAGCCCATAAATACATAAATAACGGGGTCAGCCCTATGTTCCCCGGTACCTATGTTCCCCCACTTCTATTGATTAAGATTAGGCCCCAGCCCACTGTCCTTAAGGTTAGTGGCTAGGGCAGGGTCAGGGTTAAGCTGCTTGATATATGTATGACATTTCACTCTCATGACTTGTGATTGGTTGAAGTACCAACTCACCTACGAAAAAAAAAAAAAAATTGCACCCGGGGAACATAGAACCCGGGGAAGATAGGACCCGGGGAACATAGGTATGCACCCTAAATAACGGAGAATACTAACATGATGCTTCCGTCTATGACGCGCTGCCGTCTGTATATTGTAATAATGACTACCGTCCAGTTTAATTAGCATATTTAATAAGGAAATGTGTAGAGGGACTCATCCTATTCCATCTTCAAAATTATGCACATAACAGACCCTCTCCAGTTCGCAGTATGCATGCAGCAAAGAGCGGGTGATTGATTGTTCTCCATGAAGCCCAAGCCCAACATGGCTGATGTTTGTAGACTTTTCCAGCGTGTTCAGTAAGGTCCAGCCTCATCTGATGGGACGAAAGATGCTCTACATGGACGTCAACCCACGTCTCTCTTTTCTTTAAATCTCAGCAGTAAGCATCGGATCCAGAGAACATGACCGGCGGCTGTCTGTCAAAAATGATGTTTGATGATGATTGTTTTACGTTTTGCCTGTTGAATGAACAAGGAAACTTCAATGCACGGAGTGATTCCCGGATCCCTGGCCATGTTGGCACACACTTTCTTTACTATTCTTATCGCCGTTCTTATTGAGAAGAGGCCATTTTTTTAATCAACTGCATTAATGAATCTAACAAGAAATATAATTATAACTAACCTTCCAAATGTACTATACAAAGAGTTACATTTTAGTTTGGATGATCATAATTATGAAACCAGACATGCCACGGAGGGCAGATTTAAACTTCCCAAAGTGATAACCAACAATGGAAAAAATACTGTAATGTATAGAGCCATGTCTGGTTACAATATTAAGGCTGCAGCTAACGATTATTTTTCTATCGATTAATCTATAGATTATTTTTTCGATTAATCTATAGATTATTTTTCCTTTTACCGATTATTTTTTCATTTAAAATGAGGGGGAAAAAATTGACGTAGGCCAGTATTTTCAAATGGCATGGCTTTTATTTAACCAAATAAAATTATGGCTCAATGTGCAACTCAGTAGCCTATAAAATGTGCAATTTCTGGAACACTCACTGTAAACATTTGAATAAAAGTAAAAGTATTGCTATTTGCTTTAAAATGCGCAAAATAAAAAATAAATAACCAGCACACAACAATGATTGTATGATTAAAGTTAATTGTTCGTTTGTACATAACTGTTAATGTTGTACAAAGGTAGTTTAGTTAGTTACACAACTAACGTAACGTTATGTAGCGTTAGGCGCGTTTTTGACTCCTCTCAGAGCGGAACAGTGCTTTAGTTTATGAATTTACAACGCAGATACAAATAATACATTAATGTTTTTGTGTAATGAAAATTTCTCACGCGGCCGATTGACTGGTTGATGGCATGAACGCTGTCGGGTGTTTTCGTTTTAAATGTTCGTTCATAGCCGTTGTGCTGCTGTGGTAGGCCATTTCCGCTCGACACAGTGTGCATAAACAACATTATTTGGCCGTTTCTGGAAATACTCCCACACTTTTGATTACTTTTGGCGTGCCTTTTTCCCCTCGCTCGCATCGCGCGCCGCCATGATGTAAACAAGCGACGCGTCGACGCACAAAAACTGCGTCGACGTATTTACGTAATCGATGACGTCGACTACGTCGACGCGTCGTTTCAGCCTTATACAATATCACTTGGTGGTGAAAACTGGTGTAAATACTGTTTTCTGAGCAGCATGCTGGATTGACTCCAGGAAGAATAGCTTGTTACAGCTAATGGAGATCAAAATAAATACAAATACAAACAAAACAACGGGGCCAACACATGATTGAATGTGCAATGCCATTCAATCATAATGACCTAAATGTGGTGCCTCGCCGAGCACATACAAATGTCTGAGCGTAACAACAGATCACACAACTCAAACTTCAACCGCGAGCATATCTTCTCAGTGTCAGCAACAATTCAATTTCCTCAGAAGACTAATTAAGCTCCAAGTCCACCAGTCAGCTCTCACCCACTGCTAAATGCTTAATTCAGTCAGTCATTAACATTTAAAATGACAGCTTGGTTTGAGTTCTTTAGCTCCATTCACTGCAATCCACTTAACAAAATCTTTAGATTTTACTTTAGTAAAACCATGGGACAGAAGCAGCAATCACCAATGGATATTTTGAATATTGTAATAATCAGATCCAAAGGACAACAGATAGCCACAGACAGTCAGAACAGCGCCTCATTCTGCAGGACGCTGGTACAGGTCACTGTCTCTGAGAGCAAAAAGAGCACAGTATCCAGCTTCGTACTCATGTCAAGTAGGCTGCTGAACTCTTAATAGGGGTCTTTTCAGTTTTTCTACCCCTGCTGTACACGCCATCATGTTTTAACTTGAGTTTTGTTGCTCAAGATGATCTTTGTTGTAAGATAATAGCAGAACCTTAAACTTACCTTTAGGTCTGTAATAGCAGTGTAGCCCGGCAGCGTTGGCACCGTGAGTTTCTCTTGTGATTTGTCGTGCTTTTTCACAGTTGTACTTGGCTGCGGGGGTGAACTATGGGCAGATGAAGCCATTGCTGGAGATGGCATGGATGTGCTGTCACTGTAAATGCCTTTGTAGGCCAACATCAAACTGGTCACCACGGTAACAGCTAGGAAGCCACTCACCCCCTGGCACTGCAGAGAGAGGCAAATAAGCATACATCAATGTAGAAAAGATTCACTTTATTTTGCCCCCTTTCTGCCAAAGATCAGCCCTCTCCAGTGCAACTTCCTTCCTCCATGCACGACCTGACATGCACATAAGCATGTTTGTTTTAATTAGAAAACCAACATAGTAAGGCAACAGTGCAACAACCTGTGGTCACTATCAGTAAACTAAAGAAGTGTACTTGATTGCCATGTGTAAGTGTGCAGTGCACTGTTCCTTTGGAGTGTGGGGAATTTGAGGAATATAGGTTGAGGCTTGACTAAAATGTATTTTGTAACGTATTGCGTTACTTTGTCCAATCAGAGTGTTTTATTGTCCCTGCAAAGTTATTCACCTCTCATTTGGAATGTAAAAAAAAAAAAAAACACTTTACAAATGCCAAGAGCAAAGAAAGAAGACCTATGGTTGTCCTTTTTTTTTTTTTTTTTTTAATCAACCAGTTCTACGTGAAGTCATATCCATGCTATGGCCTCAGTTGTGTGCACTGTGACAAAATAAATGTGCAAAATTCTGGAACAATGTGCTTTGCAACCATATAATAACTTGTTCCTATGTAGTAAATACAACGGATGTATTAGTACTTTGCAGACCTACGTAATAAGACCCAGGTGTCTTATGTCTTATTACATTATGTACCTCCAAACTACAAATGCATGTTATTCCATCGTGTATCTAACCCACAGGTACAAGTAATTACATTAATTGTTACATTTACATTTACATCCAACACAAGCCTACCTGGACACAATCAGCGTCTGTAAAATAGAAATGGCTTCAATGGACAAATAGGCTGAAATGAAATTGCAATGTCAGCTGTGTAACTCAACTGAGCGTAACACACCGTCATCAAGACAGTACAGCATAGTGAAGAAAAAAGGCACTTTAACGACAAACACTTTCCGTATCCCCGTTTAAGCCAAGAACACCCATATAGGCTACACCACGAACTTAACAACTGGGTCACAAAACAAGACGCAGATCCCAAAACGCACCGCAACTGAACAATGCATTGCCAAAATTAGCTTCAAGTACCACTTTCAGTCGCATCTTTGTTCCCCTGTGTTTTCAGAAGCAGCTCGTGGATCGTACGATTGCCATTGCCGATGGAGTGTTTGGACACGATCCGTGTTCCGCGCCGGGATCACGGAGATGGAGACGAGACGAGGAGCGCGCGGTGGTGATGAGCAGCTCTTTCCCAGAACGACGCTGCCCGCGCTACTATGGCAGGTCCGCTCTGTAGGGACGTCCTCATCCCGCAACACTAGCCTCACGGTCCTAAACAACCCCGCCCACACAACCTCAGGGTTCATCAAGGGTTCAATAGCCTACTGTCAGTCTATGGTCAGTGTAATAGGCATTTTAACCCAAAATAATACAGAATGTTGTAACATGCTTACGCAATACATTTTTTGATTCCCATTCATGCACTTTGGGTGATCAAATTTAATGGAGGAAAAAAAGGAAACAATTTTATTGTCTCATTTGTCACAGAAATCTGAGCAGTTAACGGCCCAGGGGGGACTCTTCCTGGAAACTGAAATTGCATCAGAACTAATGGGACATTTTCTTTTTATAGATGCCCTCAGAGCTTTTTTCACTCTGCTTTTATTTTGTTTACATACATTTTTAGTTGGGGGAATGGATCAGCCAGAAGTGTGCTGGTCATATTGTCTCTTATATAGCCCCAGATTGGCCTGCACTGAAGTGATTGAGTAATCTATGTAATCTATGTAATCTATGAAGGACAGTGCCAGCAGCAATTCTACATTCAACAGGATGATTTAGAAATAAGAATGACTCTGAAATATGCATTCTTCTTTTAATTGGGAAATATATGTGTTTTTTGTTTTTACTAAAAATGATTTGTGTATGTAGACAAACAGTCCAAGCCCCAAACCATGTGACCAGACCTGGCAGATGATTAAAAGTTTGCTATTTCGTTTTAAAATGTTGCCCATCATTAAGTATAATGGAAAATCAGCATGTATCACAAGATGTTATCTCTCATAAACAGCGCCTATTCTCTCCATTCTCCTAGATTCAGTGAATTAGTTAAATGGTGGTTGCGTGCCTAGATTAGAGATGTCCACTGGGCGTGAAAATGCATCAGAAAATACATTTTAAGGGGAGCACAGGAGTGTGTTTTGAGTCTGGGGAACAAAACCTTTGTTGATTAACTTCAGCCTGTTTTTCAGAGAAGTGCCGGATTGCTGCCTGCTACAGCCAAATGATGAGAATGTGAAATTATCTCTATATTTGCCTGCACCTGTCTGCAGCCTGGAGTAGAGTTTGTTTTGTCCTTATTTTCTGGGGACGTTACAGTGTTTATTTTGTTTATCCTCATTTTTTCATATGGGGTATAGGCAGCATGACTTGAAATATGGGCATTGACATCTTTGCATGTCCAATCAGCCATAAGATAGCAATTACATTAGGTAAGGGTGATCTGAAGGTTTACGATGACCCAAACCAGATATATGCCTATGCCAGCAACACTTTTAGGCACACAACACGCTGACCATGTGTATGAAAGGTGGAAGTAACAAACACTTTTTTGATTAAAGGGAATGTGAATTTGATAAATGCAAATCTGATGAAAGTACATCTAAATTAAAAAGTGACACGTGTAAAATGACTCGTATTGAGTAATAACAAGTTGTTTTGGACGTTTAGGATGCTCTAGGATAAATTTTTTGGAAGGTTTCCACTGCTGATGGCCCCTGTCACCAGAAAACAAAACAACTGATCCTGGAGCTTTGTAGAGACCACCGTGATCAAAAATAAAGGTCCCATGCTAACCACTCAAACAGCACTCAAACAGTATAATATGAAGTTTTTTTATTTATTTATTTTTTTGCAAAAAAAAGTTGCATAATACACCTTTAAGGTTTAAAGAAATAAAAATAAGACAAAATAAGAAGCCTAAGAAAAATTATTCACTAGCAACAACAAACGTGACCAATAGAGAGAGCGCTTCTCATGAAGGTATTCTGATAACAATCCTTGCACATGCCCAAAACTAGAAACTATAAGGTGCTAGGGCCTTTGACTGGAAGTAATAAATATTTGTCAAAATCTAGTATTCACCATATTCCGGAAGTTCGTGTGGGTGCCGCCATAAATTGTGGCGGCACCCACACTTCAACACAAATACATTTTTGGGCCGAGCAGAGAAATGGTGCAGTGTTGACTTGTTGGTGCAAATGAGATTTTAGTGGCAAACATTTTCCCTCGTGCTCCGCTTAATGAACGGACTACGCACTCTACCGGATGTTTCAATACAAAGGATGTGCTGAGACAAGGCAAAAAGAGGCAAAGTGGGCGGGGCGGAATAAGGTGAGGGTCCCATTCAACCCCATAGTAATGATCCTGAGTGATCGGTGAAAGTAACATGGCTGCCTAGTCCTGTCCTACGAAGCCTGTTCCTTAAAAGGGAAAAAAGGGAGGGAGGAAGAGGAAGGAGGAGGTGGAGCTGACCAGTGCAGAACACCACGCTCTGAAACAGGGACAAACCCAGGAGGGTTTTTCAGCACCATTTCAGAGGATCAGAGGAGACAGAGGGCAGCCAGCCAGGTTTCTTCCCAGTGCTACAGTTTCCCCGACCTCCAAGGTCATGCTGGTCAGGTTGACACAGTGGCAGCGCGGCTCAGCCACAGCAGCTCAGGACTAACACCTGAACACTATTTCGTTGTACGCTTGTACAATGACAATAAAGCACTTACTTACTTACTTACTTAATATAATTATTATGATTTGCCTCAAACTTGAGTAAGAAATCCTTATCAATTTATAACGGTGTGAAAAAGTCCTTGCTATTTTAGATGTACAAGTCTTGCCTTAAAGTGCCACAAAAAGGGAAAAAAGGTTTTCACCCTACTTGTTTAAAACAAACAAAACGCTGCGATTTGATCAAGAAGACTTGAACTGATAAAAAACACTGTGACTTGGTGAAACTATTTGTGAATTCACACATTCGCATTTATCAAATTCACATTCCCTTTTATCAAAGGGTTACTTCCACCTTTCATATATGCAGGGGCGGAGCCAGGAATCTTTCACAGGGGGGCCAAGGGGGGCCAGTTATACAAGTCTTGTGTTTTCTGTAATACTTGCAAGATGTAAGTTTTACTGATGGTTGTCCAACTCATGTAAGTTTGATAATACATCTACTAAGGATACTGTACTGTGAAAATACTGTAAAATTGTTCTTTTAAGTTCCCAAATTATACAAATTTACTAAGGATCTTATATCTGGTTTGACTGTCATATGCAATACAAGTTCTAGATAAAACAGATACAAACTTTACAGAATGTGTTTATATCTTTTCTATATGGTTTTTTTTTTTGGAGCTGGCACTGAAACAAAATCTAGTCTCCCTACCAACCTGCCTAGATGTGGGTTGAGAGCTTGTTGTTCTATCTATGCACTGGTAACTTTTTTGCCTCCCCAGTATGCTTCTTTATATGAAGTATATCAATATCTTGATTAAATTCATGTAGCCTAATACGAGAGGGTATATAAGACGTGAGTATAGAGCGTGTGGTGTGCATAAGACTTGCATACATGAATGTTGATTAGGTTACTGTTCTCAAAACAGAAATACTTGCTTAGGATAATTATTTTCAAGCATCTAGGCAACATTTTTATTCACCAATAATATGGCTTAATGTATAATCATATGTTATAATTTAATCTAATTTTGAATGAATTGATTATGTCAAGGTTTATTCCCACTGAGGTTAAAGGAAGAGGCCACAGTTTTTCCATACTGAGATATGTTCTTACCTGAGCTTAGACGGGTTTATACGTACCTGTCTGGTCTTTGTGCATGCCCCTGGAAGAGCTTGGTCGCTTCTAACTTCACCCTGTTTGGAGCTATAGGGATATACTGGGAGATACCAAATGCGTCGTTTTGCGTGACTGAGGTCAAGCACAAAGACCAGACAGGTACGTATCAACTCGTCTAAGCTCAGGTAAGAACATCTCAGTATGTATGGCCTGTTACTTTAAAAACATAAGATGCAAGTCTGCGCAGACACCACAAGGGGTCAGTGTTTCATCGGTAAAAGCAGAGACAAATTGTTGGTTTGGGCCATTGTTTGGATTCATCGCAAAAAAAAAAAGCGATTTTTCAGCGACCTCTTGCTACAGTAACAGCTCGGTGGGATTACTCACCTGGCACAACGAAGCATCAAAAACAAAGATTTGCGTGACACATCGACATTTGAGTGATACTCGCATTGTATTCTCCTGTTTCATCTCTCCCAAACAAAGAAATAACGCCAGCATCCCTCTGGTGGCGCAAGGACAGCGGCGCCTTTAAGACCATCTCTGAATAATTAATGACGTCGCGCTGTAAACACGACTGACGCTCGGCTGCGTGGCCAAAGCATCCCCCGAAAGACCAGCAGCGATTCCTTTCAATTCGTCTATTTTTCCTCAGTATTTTCCTTGCTTATGCTGTCCCCAAGACGTAGACGACGGTGCTGCGTTTCTCTTCTTACGTGCCATGGCTAGAAAGACGGACACCCCCGCGTCCTATTATGGTGAGTGTGTGCCATCGTCTTTGTTGGAAGCGTCAGGATTTTTTACCCCCTGTGTCGAGATAACGGGATGACAGCAGGACACAGCGATGCTCCAAGCTAAAATGGATGTTTTCTTATTATTTCCAGAGATATGCGTGGAAAACACTTGCAACTATATGTGCATTATGGGCTGACGTTACATTTTCAATGGCTAACGTTAACTGTGTGTAGTAACGTGAGATGGTGAATTACGATGTGCCAAACCATACAAAACGTCGTCAAACTATAGCTTGAATGCATATTTTTTTCTTACAATTATATAATGCGTTTTCGCAACTGAACTGCTATACTTAATGCAAACGAAATTGCATTAGTTTCCCCTTGTTTTGTCTGGCAAGCTGCTTACCTGACCTGGCAGTGAGTGCCCAACATGAGAGACATTAAAACGTTCACATAGCAACAGACACTGGCCCAAATAGGAATAGTGCATTTTGTCACAGTAATTTTAGTCGGTGCACGAATTTATACACTGTATATTAATCAATTTCTCACCATGTTTAAACAAACAAAAAAATCTGTGGTTTTTGTCTCACCTATGGCTGTCTCTCTTTGTTATAGGCTTCATGTTTGATTGGATATTATTGTTTATTAAAGCATATATTTACTGTAATTTTCATTTTGTTGCTCACACAGAGATCAGGTTAAACCACTGTTCCCCAAGTGGATTTGTTGTCTCTTTGTGGCTATTTCTCTTGGCACTTGGGTATTTTAATCTGTGGGCTCTTTGTCCATCAGCCTGCATTAGTTATGTCCTTTATCCAAACAATATAATCCTTCATCAGGTCCAGATGCCACACAGACAGTAGACTCAATTCAGACCTTGCTGGGTTTAATAGAGCATTCCTACACAAAGACACTGTGTTAACTAAATGGTAAGTAATGCATTGAAAGCAAAATGCAATTGTGACAGGTAAGAGGTGCATTATCTCTGCAAAGATTTGTGTAATCAAGAAAATGTAGAGTGTACCCCTCCCAAGGCCCACTGTTACACACTGACATTTAATGAGTTCTGTGAGACTTGATATTGGTGCTGTTGATTTCTGCTGCATGATTTTTTTTTTATAGAATTACGCAATTACTTGTTATTAGGGGTGGGCCATATCGTATCGCATATCGTTATCGCGATATAATTTTGATATCGTTGTAATGTTTTATATCGCCGTGGACACAATATAATTCATGTTACACTCCATCAGAGCAGCATAAACACTGACGGTAGAACACGGGGACACGTGCTTAAAAAGTAAAATGATATGAAGGATGTAAACTGCTTGAGTAGATCATATTTGCGAGGAAATTAGTATGGCGCTAAAAAATAAATGAATGAAATATCACTGAATTAATCTTCCCAATCCCCTCCTGGAACCTTTACCTTATCGTGGTGGAGGGGTTTGAGCACCTGAATGATCCTGGAGCTCTGTTGTCGGGGGCTTCGTGCCCCTGGTAGGGTCTCCCAGGGCAAACAGGTCCTAGGTGACGGGTCAGACAAAGAGCGGTTCAGAAGCCCCTTATGAGAGACCAACAGGCCCGGTTAGAACCATGAGGCCGTCCTTCTGTGGACCCACCACCTGCAGGGGGCGCTATAGGGGCTGGTGCAGCTCCAACAGCTTAGCCTGGTGAGACCAGAATGATTCCCCTCTGTATTTTTTTATCCAGCGGGGGATCAGTCTGGTCACCCAGTCAACGCTCGCGCCTTCCGCAAAATTAATCCGTTCACGTCCAATCTGAATCGTTTATTTGCCGTGACGTGTGTTAGCGAGCAACGTCACTCACGGGACGCGGAAGTCCCCTCAATAACAATCTACGAACGATGCACGAAAGAGAGAAAGCGTGTCTCCAGTCGGCGGTAAACGACCAAAAAACACATCGACAGTTGGTGAGTTTCGTTATTCATAATCCTGCGCAAATATTAACGCAACACCGCTAATGACACCACATCAACAGCAGACGCCCGCCCTTCGCTGATTGGTTGACTCCGCTTCCTGTTTGCCTGCGTATCGACCGCTGTGGGAAATGGATTCGACGCAGGGGTGACCAGACTCACCGGCTGGTACAGCGGTGAGTCTGGATTTTTCCAGGCTACCAACAGCTGCCCCCACAACCCGGCAACGGACAAGTGCAAGAAAATGGATGGATGGATAATCTTCCCATTAGGCGTAAGGCTGGGATTTTGAAGTAATTTGTCCATTGTCAATTATATCGTGAAATATATCGGTATCGTGATATTTCTTTTTTTTATATCGTGATATAGATTTTAGGCCATATCGCCCAGCCCTACTTGTTATTGTATTGCAATTCAATTTGTGATTTCTGTTTTAAAATCAAGATTCACTTCATAATGTGCATTTTTGATTCGAGGAAGCAGCATTTGCACATGAATAAGGACTGGAATATCAACTATTAAACTAATTCAATAATCACAACTTGATTAGCAGGTTTTATATACAATGAATGAAAACCCATGATATTGTTTTCGATTCATTGTTAAGTCTGACTTTTGATATATAGCTCATTAGTGCCATGCCTTTTTGGACTGAACGTATCATCTTTAGTTTTTTTAATCATTTTTTTTCTCTTTTGAATGATTTGAACTTGCTGACCCTTGTGTTCTTCAGATCTCATGACTCCAGTGATCTGCCAATCACCTCCTCTCTCTGTCAGTTGTGCTTGAGCCTCTCTTTAACCAGGGTTTATGCAGCGAGCACAAGTCAAATTTAATGCTTTCCAATGCAATTTCAATGCCCAAATTCTGCCACAAATGCAACCAATTTATGTTTTTTATTTTTTATTTCATTGGCTATACAAAAAGCAATTGTACACAATGGGAAAACAATAGTCCATAAAAATAGAAATAGAGCACATTTCAAAAGGTCTATGTTACTTAATAAACACACTCAGAATTCAACAGTTCAGTGACAGAAAGAGTTGGAGAAATGATTAGTTTTCCAAAAAGGTACATAATAATGACGTCCCGAAGGCATGAACAAAAACTCTGAGGACAGAGCATGGAGAGGCTGACCCGTGATACATTTAGCCTTCTTTAGCGCCTGCTCCTCCCGTAGGTCTCTTTGTTTAACGCCAATGATTTTAGAGTAGATTTTGACAGTGACAACACAGACAAACCCTTGAACCAGCAAACAAATGAAATAGTTAAGAGGCTCTTTATTAAACAGCATCACAGGTTACAGAGAATCCTTTTATTTATATTAAAAGAGTTCAGTGTCCTTAAAAGATAAATTCTCTGCTGGCCGCGTTTAATTATGAACTCTGTATTTGCGTCAAACTGCAGAGACTTGTTGTCAATCCAAGAACCGAGATATTTGTACTTCTTCACCACTTCACTGTGAATGACACTGCTGCGCAGAGGGGGCGCCGTGGTGCGTGTAAAATCAATAACCATGTCCTTGGTTTTAGAGACGTTTAAATCAAGATAGTTACTGTCGGTCGCTCCATTGGACAAACTCTGTCAACGCAGGGCCATGATTCATTTCAGATCCTGAAAATAAGGACACCAGGACTGTGTCGTCTAAAAACTTAACCAAGAGCCTATTCTTCTGAGTGGCCCAGCAACTGTCCGTGTACAATATGAACAGGAGACGGGACAGAACACATCTCTGAGGGAATCCTGTGTTAGCGATGGACACTGGTGACATTTACAATGGTCGCTGGTGGTCGCTGGATCCTGTCCGTGAGAAAATTTTAAATCAATAAACGAAGCTGTGTTACTAAGCTTCTTTTAGTAGTCTATATGTGCACTAATATCAAGGGTTTTAATTTCACATAAAACGTTCCATAATGCACCTTTAAGGCTTTAATGTTGGTATTTACACAGTTAGTTTAATAACTTTTTATGCTGTTTATAATTCCCCGTGAAAACTTTGCTCACCCAATTTTGTCAGTGGCCATGGCAGTCAAGACCAACTCACATTCAGTGTTCACAACCTCTGCCTCTACAGCAGCAGTGTCACAAGCCGCGCCTGTGTTCGCAGGACCTGCCACACATGACTGCGCTCAGAGAGTGACTGTTCATCTGTGCACTCTGCCATAGATTGATAGACTGATAGACAACATATACGCCCATACCATGGATTTAATAATTAGAGATAGATGATTACCTATTCAGCCCCATTCATTGTAATGGTCCCGAGTGGTCTGTGAAAATGAACATGGTTGCTTAATCTCCTCCTATGAAGCCTGTTCCTTTAAAAGAGCAAAAAGGCTGGAAGCCCCGCACTTGCTGTATAATGCATGTTGAAATACTACATAGAATTATTCCGCTTTAGTACATTATTGAATTCAGTTGACTGAGTGGCGCTTCTTATGATTAATGACATTCATGCTTGTCATGGAGTGGGATCCATGACATGGGTAAAAGGGTGTGGTGCAAAGAAATAAATATTTGTCTACGGTATTTTGAATGGTAACGTTTACATTTTTGTTTTGTTTCCTCTCTAGGTGTTCCGGCCAAAAGAGTGCCCAGAGAGCCGGAGCGCCTAGGGAGGGGTCCGGGTACATCCACTCTGCTAAAACGGGAGGGGTGTCCTGGATTGTTTTTAGCTTTATTAAACGGAGTATTTTTAAATTAGGAATTCACTGCAGAGTTAATAAAGAGGATATTTTTGTAGTAATTTTCACTGTTTTATTAATTGGACTGTCTGTAATGGTATGGTCCAATGATTACCACCTGCTATAAAAGCAGCCCACTCACTCTGTCTGGGGTGGGTGCTGCGTGGCGTGTTGCCAGACCTGGTTTTAAGTTAATTTTTTTGGTAAATAAATGGTTCCTTAGCCTGCTTGGGAAAACTGTCTAAGCTCTACTTTGTCCTCCAGAACGCAGTAGGCTTCCCGTGACTTGACAAACGTCACAATGCTCATCCCTAAAATACATCTATGAATGGATAATTCATCAAATACAGCGGTGGATGACAACATTGAAAAGATTGTAAGGCTAAAATGCTTTATTGCATCAACTCCTCCAAGAGTCTCGTAATGAGATAGTTTAATTAAAAAGTTATTTTTCTATGCACTCTCCAGTGAAGCATGGGATGAATATGGTGCCTCCTGGTGTTTAGGTCAGCTGCTTTATGTTGGTTGGCTCCCCGGCGGTTCCTGAGCTCTGGCTGCTCACTTTGCACAAGACTAATTTGGTGTTTAGCTCACACTGCTGAACAAGAAAGATACAAATACCTCCGCGCTGGCATCATAAAGTGTTCTAATGTGGTTAGAAAACATTGTTCATCATGCACTCATCACTTTTGAGAGATCGCACACACAAATTAAATTTTTTCTCTCAGACATAGCAACTGAAAACTTTTTATACAATTATAAAGTGTCCCATACTAGACATAGTTTGTCATTAAGCCTTACAGGTAAACTATGTTTGACTCATTGAAGTATATTGAATGGAAGAGGCATGATGTCTCAGCTCCTATCTCTTTCAATAGTTGTGCTCAATAGCGCATGACTCCTGTTTCGTCCGCCATTAAGGCCCATGGTACCCGTATGACACGCCACCTGTAGCGTGCACCTAGCAGCGTGAACGCGCCTTCATAGACTCGTAGTCTCAGAGCGGAGCGGGCGCCATATCAAATCTCTTAATATCATCGTTCTTTAAATACAAAATGAATGTTTAAGGCCATTTCAGGCGAATAAGGTGCTATGTTAAGATGACCTGGGGGGTCAGTTTGTCAGTGCGGGGCCAAATAAGCAAAGTTTCTCCGATCTTGTACCGGAGCTTACAGCGGCCCTTCGAACGCACGTAGCCGCGCTACTGTACTCACGCTCGGCCACTTTTCCGAGAAGTTCCGTAAGTGCTGGCAGCCTGGTTATTGTGATAAAAATGATAGAAATCGAGCTTTTACTTCACTTTGTTTGCTAATATAAACTCACTACTAGAATTGTTTCCTGAATACAAAGAAGGAGCACTACAAACGTGTTCTATAAGTTAATGTAAGTAGCCATGTTCATAAGTTAAGAAGTGAAAAATTGAGTCACAAGTGCGTTTGTCAACATGAACAATGATTCTGTTGTTGTCAGTTATGATTCACGAACTGTCCATCATAAAGAGGTCACCTTACCTTACGCTTAAAACCGATTTATTTTGTCCTTTTCATTACGCTGCTTTCCGTCAAACATTTAAGCTATTTTCAAAAGCGTGCAGCCTAATCAGGAAACTATCACGTCTTCATTAGTTTATTGTTGTTGTTCATGTTAGCTATAAGCCTAATGTTTAACATTAAAACACACACCCGCCATGTGTAGGTTCGCAATACATTTTAGTACTGAGTAAAGAAAAACACTTGAGGTGCTTCTTAGCGTTTATCTTAGTTCAGTCCCGTAGATTCCCGTTCATTATTTGTTTGAATCAATGGTTTGGCTCTCAGACCCGCAGAGACCACACGGAGAAAACCTGTGCTCGTTCATGAGTCATGGCGCACGCGCACGAGCACGTCCACAGGCCTGGTGACGTCACACCATTGGAAAACTTTAAAACAAATATTTATGAAAAAAAAGTATATGTCCTAAAAATAGTATTTTTTAAGAAATATATTAGCCTTAGTCTGAAACTCTAGATGCCCTGTGGACCATTTTACAGGCTCCTCCTTTTACATGAGTGTCTATGACAAAAAGTGCTTTTTGGGCTTTGGGGCTGCAATACCACGGCCCGCCACTAGCACGTACTGAAATTCGGTGAAAAGGGGCATATCCCCCCCTTGGTTTGACTCCTAACTGCTCATTGCCGACAGTTACAGTGCCTTGCGAAAGTATCCGGCCCCCTTGAACATTTCGACCTTTTGCCACATTTCAGGCTTCAAACATAAAGATATAAAACTGTAATTTTTTGTGAAGAAGAAGTAAGTAAGTAAGTACTTTATTGTCATTGTACAACTGTACAACGAAATAGTGTTCAGGTGTTAGTCCTGAGCTGCTGCGGCTGAGCCACGCTGCCACTGTGTCAACCTGACCCGCATGACCTTGGAGGTCGGGGAAACTGTAGCACTCGGAAGAAACCTGGCTGGCTGCCCTCTGTCTCCTCTGATCCTCCTGGGTTTGTCCCTGTTTCAGAGCGTGGTGTCCTGCACTGGTCAGCTCCACCTCCTCCTTCCTCCCTCCGCTTCACCATCTCTCTGGTCCTTTTTTGTTTCCTGTAGATCCTCTTGTCATGCCTCCACTGTGCTGCAGCTGTGGGGGCTCTTGGTGCCTCTTCAGTGTCTCAGAAAAAGACATGTATAGGTCTCAAATGGGTTTAGCTGATAAGCTAGCATTTGTTTACCTTTAAAAAGCTGCTTTCTTCAGGACCATTTTAGATTCTCAAAGTAAACAAATCCACCAAACCTTCACAAAAACACAGCAAAGACGTACAAAAGTATCCAGATGTGGAACACAGAAAGCACAAATGCAGTTCGCAGAGAAAGGCATACAATTCAAGCTGCACAAGGAGAGGAAAGAGTAAAGAGAGAACCAACAACAAGTGGGACACAATCATGAAGTGAAACTAAATTTATTGGATATTTCAAAAAAATTTAACAAATAAAAAACTGAAAAATTGGGCATGCTAAATTATTCAGCCCCCTTAAGTTAATACTTTGTAGCGCCACCTTTTGCTGCGATTACTGCTGTAAGTCTCTTGGGGTTTGTCTCTATCAGTTTTGCACATTGAGAGACTGAAATATTTGCCCATTCCTCCTTGCAAAACAGCTGGAGCTCAGTGAAGTTGGATGGACAGCGTTTGTGAACAGCAGTTTTCAGTTCTTTCCACAGATTCTCGATTGGATTCAGGTCTGGACTTTGACTTGGCCATTCTAACACCTGGATATGTTTATTTGTGAACCACTCTATTGTAGATTTTGCTTTATGTTTTGGATCATTGTCTTGTTGGAAGACAAATCTCCGTCCCAGTCTCAGGTCTTTTGCAGACTCCATCAGGTTTTCTTCTAGAATGGTCCTGATCATTCAGAGATCCTCACTGAACTTCTGGAGAGAGTTTGCTGCACTGAAAGTAAAGGGGCTGAATAATTTTGCACGCCCAATTTTTCAGTTGTTTATTTGATAACAATGTTTGAAATATCCAATAAATTTCGTTTCACTTCATGATTGTGTCCCACTTGTTGTTGGTTCTTCACAAAAAATTACAGTTTTATATATTTATGTTTGAAGCCTGAAATGTGGCAAAAGGTCGAAAAGTTCAAGGGGGCCGAATACTTTCGCAAAGCACTGTATGCATGTTTTCTTTTGCATTTGTGTGTTTGGATATTAAACCATTTGGCTCTTAGCGAGATGAAGATAGAAGAAAAGATAAAGATAGCAATTTATTTATTATTGCAAAACTTGGACAAACAGTTTCTCATGCAGGTGTTAAATGGGCTGTTAGCCATCACTGGTAAGATCAAAGTCTTACGTCTTTAGTGAGTTGCAAAAATTGTAGCGCTAGCAGCAGCAGTAAAGGCAATTTGGAAAGCTAATTTGGACTGGACAAAAAGGGTAGATAAGCTAAGCCACCTCTTATTAAAAAAGTCATATCCCTCTGCTATAATTTGCACTTAGTCATCCATCAGTGCCAGACTTGGCCCACATTCCAGATTCCATCTTTTAGCTTGAACGATTATGTAACATTTACCTATCTCTCTTGTGGTTAGTGGGTTTATATTTTCTGCTTAAATAGTTCTGTCATTTCGAAAAGTCAATAGCAAAATGTCATCATTTTCTGGCAGGTTTGTAAGTAACAATTTAGATATGACTTCCATTCAGCTTCGGAAAGTGTCGACTCGGGCACACTGTTAATTAACAAATTTCTCGCATGGGCAGCTTCCCTAAACGTGGCATTTTTTGTACTTCAGTCAATACAGAGACTTGTGGAGAATCAAACGTGAGTGCACTGTGTCTGAAATGGCAGTCAGTGGAGGTTGTTGTTCATTTTGCTCCAAGACAAAATTATTGGCATATAAGCACCGCCGCTGTCCCCTAACAACTTACTGGACTGAGAGGCTGATGCTTTGTCCAATCACTTTTGTGATTCCTGGGATTAAACTTTGTGGGATATTTTTTGTTTTGTTATTTCCCTTTGGCTACTGTAGTTGAGGCATTTCCTTGTGATATGTTGTGGTATATTGTTTAGACCCACATTTAGTTTCATGTATGCTTTGGTTTTAGATTTCAATAGTTATTCAGGATTCTTCTTTTTTTCCCTTATCTTTTAACAAAGTAGTCTATATGTGTAATTCTCAGCCTTGCGATATATTGTGGCTTCTTGCGATACGGATATTGCATCCCCTAATACGGTATTTTTTGCGATATATTGTGCAGCCCTAGTGTGTACTGCATAGTATCAAATGTAGATCTATTGTCATAGTCACAGTTCCGGGTTTCACAGGAGCAGAGCACTGCTCGGACATGCCAGCGAGCTGCTTCAGGAGTAACCAAGGTCACAAAGTCCTGCCACAATGCTGCTGCCGCGGCCCAGAGCAGCAGGGGGCCTGTCAGCAGCTGACACTCTCACAGTCTCACTCCCCCCTCGGGCTTCAAATCCCAATGGGCACCTCTTCCGACTTTTTGAGAGGATAGGACTCCTTCTTTGCCTCTCTTTGAAACAAGTACATTCTTTTCAAAGAGCACCAAGTGAGAAAGCCACGAACCGAACTTCAGACGTCCGTTTATAGATCAAAATTATCGCAGAGAACTCTCCAGAGCAAAACACTGAGTGTTGTCTTATCTTAGCACAGAAGACCAGCATTTTAAATGTTTTACTATCCTTTAGAGGCATAGTTAGTGAAAGGCAGACAAGAAGTTTCTATGACAATAGCGGGGATATAACTAAGCAACAACTTGCAAATATACTCAGACTGGAATTTATACACAGACAACATTTCAATAAGAAAAACATTTAAACAATTAAACCATTTAAAAAACAAATCTCATCAATTTACTTCACTTGGGTTAAACAAGTAAACAAGCTGCTTTTCCGATTTGAATGGATCTGGAAATAATATTGTAGAACGTGTTTTAGCCCAATCATTCCAGCACCTCTTTAAACATAAGGATAGAGAGCAGTTTTCCCCATTGCTCCCTGCCCTGTTGCTGTACCTGTGCAGTAGAGCTGTGGAGCAGACGGTGCATAAAGGGGCCTGTGTGGGACAGTGGCTAAGGACAGTGGGGCCTGTGTATGCCATGTTTATGGAGCATATAACACATTCTGCTCCTGGCTGTTCCGTCATTTAGTGAATTGCCTCACTTAAGTGCATGTGGGCTCAAAAACGTCTCACATTTCAGAATTCATTCTGTAGGATACAGTTTAAAAATATGTTTAACTTAATGGGTCAATTTAATTTGATTGAGTTAATTGACTTCTGACAGGGGTTAGAGGGTACATATTGCTTTGTTTACAGTAACAGCTAAAGTCTCTTGTCAGAGAATGCAATGTTAAAAGTTTAACACGATGTAACCCACCTAAAATTAGCACAGTATTAAGTGCACGAGTATTACCGCATGTGCCCAGTAGAGGGTGCTGCAAGTTTTGCTGTGAGCACACCTCCATCTTGTGGAAAAGCCAAGACAGCACATGTAAGGCACTCGGTGAAAAATTTGATAAAATCATTACAAAATTGTGTTTATAACCGTGTATTTTGGGTTCATAGAGAAAAGCTAATTGCCAGAGGTACTGGAGGAGAGGATTTGTTCAGTTTTTGTTTTATCTTTTCTCCGGTGAGTGACATGTTCTACTAAGCTAAGCTATGCTATTTTTCTGCTAGCTGTGTGCATTGTGAATGAGTGTTGTGATAAAATTATTGAATTCATGTGTTTCAAAGCAATTGTGAACAAACAACTTAAAAAACCAATCGGAGAGTATGTACAACTATGTACATATCAGGAAAAATTTAGGATAACTATTTACAGAGATTTGATTATAAAAAGGGTTATTACACTGTCATGTACATTTTTAGTGCTACATGTAAAATATTGCGCACTGTGTGAAAACCTATGAGTTACTATGCTGTTAACTTTGAATGTGATTGATTGAAACCAGATATGAATGTCTTTGATATATTTGAATAGTCATTAATATTACCCTGCTTATGCAGGTTGGTTTTTTTATTGACCTGATTCGAGACGGACCGTTCGGTGTGAGCCTGGACTGGAGTTGCTGGAGCCTAAACGGAGGACGTTCTGGACGCTCTAACATCCTTGTTGGACCTGGGCCCCATCGTACACCGTTAACCTGAGATACTGTGCACAAAAAAGGGTCATACTACCCGGGTAGTGGTAAATCAGAGCTCTGACCATTTTCTTTTATTATTTTCAAATTGACATTTGAGCCCTCTTGGGTATTTTTGAGTTTTGTGAACTGGACCGAGGATCAAAGGACTATAGGGAATCAAGGGACTAAACTGGTTATGGGTAAACAAAAGAAACATTGTGCAAATGGAAAATAAATGCCGGCTTTGTTCATCTTTATTATAAACAGTGGTTTATTTTTTATTTCACCTTCATTCCTCCTTTAGAACCTAGACTCCTGGGTACGTGTATTGAGTAGTAGTTCACTTTATACATGCTACACCACCCATTTCGTGGCGAGCCAGCCAGGAGGAAAAGGTGATTAAGAAACAAGACTAAAGAGTTAAACATTTTTTTGCCGGTTTACATTGTTTTTTTTGTAAAAGCAAAAATGGCTTCTGAAGCAGATTATGGTGTTGATTTGAAGAAATGTGTTTATGTTGAAGGTATCACTAATTCTGACTCGGGTGAACAAATAGCTGAGTTTTGTTCAACTTTTGGACCTGTGAGCACAGTTAGGAGGGTAAGACATACGGGGCAGACTTCTGGTGTTAAAGCTCTTGTTGAGTTTCAGTCTGAAAAAACTATTGCCGACTTAGCCCCTACCCTACCACAGGTTTATCCTAGTAGTGAGAACTCTGTTATTCTGTGGCGCGTTGATGTAGCTTACAAAGTTACCCAGACCCCTAAGAAAGCAACACTTCTTGATCTGCCAGATTCCGCTGACAATGACCATTCAAGCTCTGAGAGTGATACTGACTCTGCTGATAGCAGAACACCCCTGATAAACCGAACACGCACCAGAATCAGTCCTACTGAACAAGCTACCTCAAGTTTTGACCCAAAAGCTAAGGTTTGGGAAAATGTGACTCAGCTGACAAACTCCATGAGCCAAAAAGCTTCACACAATGACTTTATCAATCCTGCTGAAGTACAAAAAATCATTGTGGAACATGTAATAAAAAATGATGGCTCAACCGCACCAAGTCAGAGTTCCAAATGGCTTCGTCCATTTTCAGGCAAAACTCCAAAACCTTCCAATGAGGTCGATTTTGAAACGTGGTGCCTCCATGTCGAACTCATGATGCACGACAATCACAGTGTTGATATTCAAAGGAGAAAAATCCTAGAAAGCCTACTTCCACCTGCTTCTGATTTAGTGAGGCAACTTGGTCCTAATGCAGCCCCCAATGATTATGTCAAACTACTCGAGTCAGCTTATGGACTAGTTGAGGATGGGGAGGAAATATTTGCACGCTTCCTAAGTACCCATCAAAATACTGGAGAAAAAGCATCTGAGTTTCTTCAAAGGTTACAAGTGCTGCTGACCACAGCCATTCAAAGAGGTGGAGTAATGAGCAATGAATCTGAAAAACATTTAATCAGACAGTTTCGACGTGGTTGTTGGGATCAGTCTTTACTGCTTACCTTTCAACTTGAGCTCAAATCAGACAAACCTCTTAAATTCTCTGACTTCTTGTTGCAGTTACGAACCGAAGAGGACCGCAGAGCTGCAAAGCTTGATCGCATGCAGCGTCATCTTGGCGGAACAAAGACTAAGTCATCTGTAAATATGCAACTTGTACCTGAGGTAACACTACAATATGAACCAGAAACGGATGTGCTTCAGAAATACATAACACAGACAGAGGATTTGAGGAAGCAGGTAGCTGAACTAAAAATGCAACTCACTAAAAAGAAAGAACAGCGGAAGCAGAAAAGTGCTAAAAAGACAAATACAACGAACGAGACAACCCCAGCTCAGACTACTGAGGCTCAAATCCAACAGATTACACCCAAACCAAGACCAAAAGCGTGGTTCTGTTTCAAATGTGGCAATGATGGGCACATTGCTCGGGAATGTGAAAATCCCCCAAACAAAAGTTTAGTGGACCAAAAGTATAAGGAGTTGAAGGAAAAACAAAATGAGTGGCAAAGCAAGTATGGACATTTAAACAGGAAAGGGTCGCAGTGGAGGGACTGACTGCACCCCAGGAAATTAAACGTCCCATGTCAACTCAAAATTCAGAACCAGTGACTTGTGAGAATCATTTTGCAACAAAGACGTCTATCCAAGAACTCCCAAAAGGCCTAATAGGACCTAAGTGCACTGCTACAGTTACAGTTGAAGGAGTCCAATGTGATAGCCTAATCGATTCAGGGTCACAGGTGACAACTGTGTCAAAATCGTTTCATGAAAACCACCTCTCCCATCAAGCTATCTTTCCCATCCAAGACCTATTAGATCTTGAGGGTGCTGGTGGCCAGGAAGTCCCTTATCTAGGGTACATCCAAATTTCAATCGATCTCCCTCAGGATGTTATGGGAGCACCTGAAAGAGTTGACACCCTAGCGCTAGTTGTCCCAGACCATAGATCAAACTTGCAAGTTCCCCTGTTGATAGGTACTAATATATTGGATCCCCTGTATGAAAAGTATGCACGTAACGCAAACGAACGTGTAAGTTACAAGTCTAAACATCAATGTGGTTCTGTCCTAGCCAGACATTTGTATCACAGATTTAAAATAAATCAGCAAAATGGCAGAATTGGGACTGTGAAACTGCAAAGTAAAAAGTGTGTCACCATCCCTGCAGGTGAAAAGGCCGTTTTAAATGGTTACACTCGAAACATCCCTGTCGCTACAGAGACCACTCTCTTAGTTGAACCTCCATTGTCAACCTTACCTGCTGGTCTCTTGTTTTGCAGTTACATCACGACATGTCCTTCACGTTCCTCCTTCAAGCTACCTGTCCTTGTCAAAAATGAGACCGTGCATGACATCAGAATACCAGCGGGCTACAAAATAGCTGAGGTCTCTCTCCCAAAAGTTGTGTCACCACTGCCAGCAACTGACACCAAAGTTACATCTACTAAAAAGTGTGAGTCTGCACCAAATGTTGCTGCATGTAGTTCAGTGCAAACCTCTGAAACTGACAAACTTACCTTTGACTTCACTGATTCTCCCTTATCTGAGGAGTGGAGAGAGAGGATTACTAAAAAGTTAAACTCAATGAAAGACGTTTTTGCTTTAAATGACCTTGATTATGGCCACACCACAGAGGTTAAACACAGAATCCGCTTGTCTGACCCTACTCCCTTTAAACAACGGCCTCGTCCGATCCACCCGTCCGATTATGAGGCTGTTCGACTCCACCTTAAAGAGCTAAAAGACGCTAACATCATCAGAGAATCAGAAAGCCCTTTCGCTTCCCCTATTGTTGTGGTAAAGAAAAAGAATGGTTCCATCAGGCTCTGCGTTGATTATCGCAAGTTAAATAACCAGACGATAAAAGATGCCTATGCGCTGCCCAACATCGAGGAAGCTTTCTCTGCCCTGTCAGGCGCAAAGTGGTTTTCCATAATGGACCTAAAGTCAGGGTATTACCAAGTGGAAGTAGAGGAACAAGACAAGTACAAAACAGCATTCGTGACACCCATGGGATTCTGGGAGTTTAACAGGCTACCCCAGGGGGTAACAAATGCCCCTAGTACCTTTCAAAGGGTTATGGAAAAGTGTATGGGAGGCATGAATCTCAGTGAGGTGCTGGTCTTCCTCGACGATTTAATCGTTTTTTCTGCCACACTCGAGGAACATGAGGAACGGCTCTTAAAAGTACTAAACAGACTCAAAGAATTCGGCCTCAAACTTTCACCTGAAAAATGTCAGTTCTTTAAGAAATCTGTGAAATACCTCGGCCACGTTGTGTCTGAAAAGGGGGTTGAAACAGACCCATCCAAAATAGCGGCCCTTACCACCTGGCCCAGACCGAACAACATCAAAGAGCTAAAGAGCTTCCTTGGCTTCTCAGGTTATTATAGGCGGTTTATAAAGGATTATTCTAAAATCGCAAGGCCACTCAACGACTTGACCGCTGGTTACATACCACCAAAGAGGAAGTCGGTTAACTCCCGACCCACCACCAACGCAGACTTTAAGAAACCGTTTAATGGGAAATGGACAACTGCTTGTGACAACGCTTTTCAAACCCTCATCCAAAAGCTCACAACAGCTCCCATTCTGGGATTTGCCGATTCCAAAAAGACATACATTGTTCACACAGATGCAAGTCTGCATGGTCTTGGCGCCGCTCTATACCAGGAGCAAGATGGCAGTTTGAGAGTCATAGCCTATGCGAGTAGGGGACTGTCCCGCTGTGAACGAAGGTATCCTGCCCATAAGCTCGAATTTCTTTCACTCAAATGGGCTGTCACCGAAAAGTTTTTTGATTACCTCTATGGAGCAAGATTTACCGTGGTGACAGATAATAATCCCCTAACATATATTTTAACCTCCGCCAAACTTGACGCAGCAGGTCATCGCTGGTTGGCTGCTCTCTCTTGCTTCGATTTTAACATCCAATATAGAGCTGGCAAAAAGAATCAAGACGCAGATGGACTTTCAAGGCGTCCACACCCCCAAGACAGTGATATACTTGATAACACTTCTCAAGATGAGGATGATAGGATCAAAAAGTTTATTGCTCAGTTTGTGCAAAGTGAAAGTGACCCAATTTTTCCAACTGAAGCAGTAAAAGCAGTTTGTCAAAGACATGAACTCAATCACCTGTCCAATACAGAGTCAGAAATAGCCCCAGTACCAGTCGAATGCTTGGCTATTGAGGCTGCTGCACTACCTGATGTGTATTGTCAATCGGATACACTCAGCTCCTGTACATTACCGAAAATGTCTCTTGAAGATTGGGCACGAGAACAAAGACAAGACCCAGTCTTAAGTCGAGTTATTGACATTGTCAAAACAGGAAAAAGACTTTCTTATCGAAAGAGACAACAAGAAAGCCGAGATGTTCAGCTAATGCTAAGGGCTGTAAAGCAGTTGTTATTAACCAATAATGTCCTTTACAGAAAGCGTCTTGATCAAGGAACTCCATACTTTCAGCTTGTCCTTCCAACCAAATTCAGACAGCAAGCCCTTGAAAATCTCCATGACACTCTCGGACATATGGGCGTTGATAGGACCGTGGATCTTGCCCGTGCCAGGTTCTTTTGGCCCCGTATGGCTCTCGATGTTCAGGAAAAGATCAAAACATGCGAAAGATGTGTGCGGAGAAAGGCTCGTGCTGAAAAAAGTGCCCCGCTTGTAAACATTCAAACTAGCCGCCCACTAGAGCTCGTCTGTATAGACTATCTTTCGCTTGAGCCAGATGGAAAAGGGACAAAGAACATTTTGGTCATAACTGATCATTTTACCAAATACGCAATGGCAGTCCCTACGGCGGATCAAAAGTCAAAGACTGTGGCTAAGGCACTGTGGAGTGAATTTTTCATCCATTACGGATTTCCTGAAAGGTTGCACAGCGACCAGGGTCGCGATTTTGAGTCCGCCCTTATCAAAGACCTATGCTCCCTACTCGGCATAAAAAAGACAAGGACAACACCGTACCATCCACGCGGCAATCCCGTGGAAAGGTTTAATCGGACTCTCCTCGAAATGTTGGGTACACTTGAGGAAGGAGACAAAACCAGATGGAAGGAGTTTGTACAGCCACTTGTACATGCATACAATTGTACTAAAAACGATACCACCGGTTTTTCCCCTTATCAGCTAATGTTTGGCCGCCAGCCACATCTCCCTATAGATATTGCTTTTGGCCTGAACCCTGAGAAACGTGCCAAAGTGTCCCACTCTGAATATGTCAAGAAACTTGCTGAAACCCTAACTGAAAGCTATCGGCTAGCTACTGAGCATAGTAAAAGACGAGCACAACAAAACAAACAACGGTTTGACAACAAAGTGAGAGAGTCCACTCTAACAGCTGGCGACAGAGTCCTTGTAAGGAATGTCGGACTCAGAGGCAAACATAAAATTGCAGATCGCTGGAGTGAGAGTGTATACACAGTCATCAAACAAATACCAGACTCACCTGTCTATGTTGTTTCTCCAGAGAATGCAAATGGGCCTGAACGAGTGCTGCATCGTGATTTACTATTACCCTGTGGATTTTTACCAGCTACCACGGAGGAAGTAAACCCTGCAACCTCAAATCCAAAGCCCAAAACAAAACAAAAAGAGTCACAACCAACTGATCCTTTGGACTTTGAGGAGGAAACTGACATACCTGAGCTCGAGGATGGAATCCTATATTACTCCTCATATGACAGACCATGGCAAGAGATGAATGGACAGACAAACAGTGAACAGGAAGACGCAGTTCAAATGGACAATGAAAGTGTGGCGAGCATTGACGATGAGATCTTGGATCAAATTGATTTACAGAATGCACTTGAACAATCAGGGAGAGAAAGTTCAACTCCAGTTTCATTAAACCCCGGAGCTATTGAGTTTCAACCAATGTCACCTCAGGAAAATGAACAAACTGAGCTCACTCCTGTTCCTGAAACTGTTGATCTCCCTAACTCTCCAGCAGACACTCAGAGTGACCATTCTAGTCCCAGAACTGAAACACCAAATGAGACAGAAATGTCAAATGAAAATGAAATTGTCCAACCTGACCAACCAGACCTTAGAGAAAGAGACTCTAACGATGAAACAGGTCTGAGAAGGTCAACAAGAGAAAGGGTGGCTCCTAAAAAGTTAACTTACTCCACTCTAGGAAGCCCGCATTCCATTCTATGGGGATTAGATCAAGCCCTTTCTGAAACCTTTACATTCGATCCTGTGGCTATTAACACTCTAACTCCTTAATTAGTGTTATGTGCAACATGCAAGGATGCATGCTGATTTAGGGAGGGAGGATGTAACCCACCTAAAATTAGCACAGTATTAAGTGCACGAGTATTACCGCATGTGCCCAGTAGAGGGTGCTGCAAGTTTTGCTGTGAGCACACCTCCATCTTGTGGAAAAGCCAAGACAGCACATGTAAGGCACTCGGTGAAAAATTTGATAAAATCATTACAAAATTGTGTTTATAACCGTGTATTTTGGGTTCATAGAGAAAAGCTAATTGCCAGAGGTACTGGAGGAGAGGATTTGTTCAGTTTTTGTTTTATCTTTTCTCCGGTGAGTGACATGTTCTACTAAGCTAAGCTATGCTATTTTTCTGCTAGCTGTGTGCATTGTGAATGAGTGTTGTGATAAAATTATTGAATTCATGTGTTTCAAAGCAATTGTGAACAAACAACTTAAAAAACCAATCGGAGAGTATGTACAACTATGTACATATCAGGAAAAATTTAGGATAACTATTTACAGAGATTTGATTATAAAAAGGGTTATTACACTGTCATGTACATTTTTAGTGCTACATGTAAAATATTGCGCACTGTGTGAAAACCTATGAGTTACTATGCTGTTAACTTTGAATGTGATTGATTGAAACCAGATATGAATGTCTTTGATATATTTGAATAGTCATTAATATTACCCTGCTTATGCAGGTTGGTTTTTTTATTGACCTGATTCGAGACGGACCGTTCGGTGTGAGCCTGGACTGGAGTTGCTGGAGCCTAAACGGAGGACGTTCTGGACGCTCTAACATCCTTGTTGGACCTGGGCCCCATCGTACACCGTTAACCTGAGATACTGTGCACAAAAAAGGGTCATACTACCCGGGTAGTGGTAAATCAGAGCTCTGACCATTTTCTTTTATTATTTTCAAATTGACATTTGAGCCCTCTTGGGTATTTTTGAGTTTTGTGAACTGGACCGAGGATCAAAGGACTATAGGGAATCAAGGGACTAAACTGGTTATGGGTAAACAAAAGAAACATTGTGCAAATGGAAAATAAATGCCGGCTTTGTTCATCTTTATTATAAACAGTGGTTTATTTTTTATTTCACCTTCATTCCTCCTTTAGAACCTAGACTCCTGGGTACGTGTATTGAGTAGTAGTTCACTTTATACATGCTACAACTGTAAATAGATCGATAGACGGTGTTGCCATGCTTCTGACTGGTTGTCACATATTACAGACTAACAGCAAAAGCCTTTTATCCTCTTGTAATTCTCTCAGCCTCGGATGCTCTGATGAATCACAGTTTATGTCATGACTTCAGTCACAACAGGAAGCAGTGGCATTATCTAACACAGTCAATACAAACTGTAGCTCGACAGCCCTGTGCAGCCTGCCTGCCAGGCTTTTCCCACATGTGACAACAAATCCCCATTCCCCAGGATAATGCTAACTACAGCCAAAAGCACATACAGCTCCCCAGCTTTGTCTTCTGCACTGGCAGACTGCAGCGCTGGCTAAACAAAGGATAAAAACCATTTGAGCTGTGAATGGACATCTGATTTCCTCTTTACGACAATGTCAATCTCAACTTTATTTATATAGCACATTTATAAACAGCAACATCTGCCCAAAATGCTGTACAACAAACATTATAAAGTGCAATCGCTCTACATTCATTAGACCAGACCTTAACGTTTTGGTGACTAAAAATAATGAATAACAGCAGTCACAGTGAAAGTAAGTTTTATTGTGACAAACCAGTAGACACAGACTCCAACACTGGACTTGTGTCTGTGTGTAGTTCACCTACTTTACAGTATACTATAGCAGTGTATTGTGTCGTGTTCACACAGGACATTGTCCCAGGAAAAGCTGACACTCTGCAGTCTGTCGTCTCCACCGGCCATCCCTGATCTCAGCACGAGTTTACGCTGCAGATCTCACCTGCCATATGGACGTGCCTGTTTGTGTCACTGATGCTTTGAATAGGAACTGCACAAAAATAACAGAACGATTTAAGAACTGTAAAAATAAGTGTCAGAATGTATTCCTCTGTGCAAGCTCGGTCAAACATTTCTGAGCAAATACTTTTCTTTCGGTTTTTGCTACAACACTGATTTGGGTTGTATCAGTGACTGAAACTTTATTCTAGTGAAGTGATAACAACCATATCAAGATTCTTTATTTATTTATTTTTTCGTTTCTTGTGCTAGTGTACCAATGGTTATCCATCTTTAGACATATAAAACTGGCCACTTGCTGACAGTCAAACACCACTAAAAACATTTACGAGAAACGTGTCCTAGTTGTTGAGCATATTATACCCAGTGCCAGAGCCAGTATAGTTATATCTCCTGTTTTATGTTTGCCATCCTCAGTTTTGCCTGAGTCTGCAGCTCGCTGATATATCAGTGCACATACTGCTCCGTCACTCAGTGCAGTCACTGGGGGGGCTAAGATGTTGCCTTCTCCCATCCTTCAAACATGCCCCATTGCAACAGGGGAAAGGATAGACAAAAGGTTGAATCCCAGGTATGACTGTGCTGATAAAAATAAAACCGACTCCTTGCCCGTTATATTTAGAGGTCATCAAATTTTAAATTAGAGGTAAAAATGGCCCGCCAGATTTGCATGTGCGTAACATGGAGTAGTCATCCGTCCCAGTGCTCACAGTTTTCAAGCCCGGCTGTTCACAGGATCGGGAACGGAAATAGCCAGATGGGACTTGGAGCTACTCATGCTGCCCCAAAGTCTGTCTAAACCAGCTGCTTTGAGATACATCTCCCCCAGTGTGATGATTAATAGGTCTATACAAGAACGTCACAGTTTCAAATGAGGCAGGGACCACTTGGACACTGAAGAAGCAGCCAATGCGAATTCATGTCCTTTATCCCACAATAAAGTCACAGATGGAGGGAGTCAATGGTGACGCTTTTAGCCATCCTACAATCTTATTCAGCTTTGGCCAATAAGAAAGACTTGCAGGTCCCGGATATGCTTTATTTTGGCTTTATTATATTATTTTGGACAAATTAGTGTTCATATTTTTATAACCTATGTGTGATTGGAAAAGAAGTAAAAAGTAATTCCAGAGTTTTCAAAACATCTGGGTTTATCTTCAGCAGGCACTGACCAATGGCCGCTGACTGCTCTGCTTTTTGATTACGACACTGGAGGCCGCCATTGCTCCACCTTTGCTGTAGTACCTCCATATGGCCGCTATTCCCCCATTGCAATGCATTGGACTTTAGACACGTTAAAAACAACGTTAATGCCTGGTGCTTAATGGTTTAGAAGTGGCTAGAGCTACATATTCCTCCTGTGATTACGCTGGGTTAAAAACAATATGGGGCACCAGGGTTTTTTTCTTTTTAGAAATCTTGCGTATTTAATGAAGGCCTGACTTTGATTGACAGGCCGTTTACGTTGCTGCCTGGCCATGGGCGTGATTACAACAGAAATACACGCCCATTACACGCCCCGCGAGGGCCAAGCAGGGCCGGGTCTACAGTCAAGATCCCGCCCTTATGCCCTTTTTAGAAACATGCTTCGTCAGAGCTGGAGAGGAGGAGTCTGTAAATCCGCCATGATTTCCCCCACGAACGTGGTCATTTTGGTAAACGGGGAGGAGTGAGGAGGAGCGGTCTATTCTTTATACAGTCTATGGCACTGACGAGGGGTTTAGCAAGATATTGATTCAAATCAGGCTTTTTGAGCTTGTAACTGTATTATAATGGTGTGTTGTATGCATGAATGAAACATGTTTTTGAGAGAACCACATTATACTTGAAAAATAGAATTACAAAAGTTATTCACATGATTTATTGTATGTTAAGACCCTTTTTAACAACTGCTACTCCGTCTCATCATTAGTCGTCATCCTTATCCTGGCAGAACGTGACTGTGAGGTGGCCTACTTAGCACATCCTGCCCCGTGCAGTGTCCCAGCAGGTAAAGCTGCACACGGGACAGGAGCTGGAAGTGTAAATGATTTAAATGTGAAGTCCCTGTGTCTAAACCCGAAACTGTTATCTCTCCCGTTATCTCTACATTGGTCTATCTCAATAATCGTCATGGGATTTTATAATCGAGAGTTTTACAGACATTTTTTTGGCAGAAGCAGCACCTGATTTTGTAGTTTGGATGAGACAAGGGAATATTTTTATGTGTTAAATGACACTGAAGGGAAAGCATCTGTTTTTGTTTGAGCTGAGGTTTGTATAAATGGTATATCTATGTTCATCAGCTACATACGTTTATTTTTATTATGAAAAAAAAATGTTTTCCCAAAAATCGAGCTCAATCAATATGAGAAAATCTCATATCTTCCAGTCCTACTCTTCTGATTTTATTCTTTTTTTTTTTTTTTACATTTGGCTTTCTGTATCACTCTATTGTCTACAGAAGTACTTCTGTTTCACATCTGTCTTGTTCTTTTGCAGGTGAACCACGCAGATTTGACCCTAACTTCAGAGGGCCCATCCACAACAGGTATCCAATATGCTTTTCTGCGTGTCTATGTTTATAGACAGTAGTAATTTTGTTTGGACATTACATTGTCCCAATATACTGTATTGCTGGGTTGCAGGTGACATCACAGCGTTCTAAAAGCCAATACTATTATATGGAGGAAACATTATTTTGTTTTTGAGGAAATGTTTGGTCTTGTACAGAGAGATCTTAGACCCAGTGACTGATACTAATGATCATTTTTGTAATTCATACATTTTCTTTTGAGCTATGACTTGTGAAAGTGTAATGCTGTTAATAGGAAAAACTGGCTCCTGCCCCCGCTGGGTCTGGTGACATCATCACATTCTAGTACCTGCAACCCAGCAGTTGCAAAATCCAATGGAAATTTACACGTTTTGCCTAACACATCCTAAAGCAAAAATGCATTGTAAGATCGATATTTAGCTATAATTTTCCGAATTTAGTTCCTTCTTAGACTTTTGTTCCTTCCTATGTTTTAAGTCTTGTTTTGTGTGTCGCTGTTTGTGAAGTCTGGTTTTGTTCGTTTTTTTGAAAATTGCTCACATTTAATGAATGTAGTGTGATGAACAGAGCCGTGGGAAGAACTTTTAATTAGGGGGTGCTGAGGGATAAAGTTTACCCTAAAACCACTTTTTCTGTGCATATTTCCTATTTAATAATATTGCCTGCAATTTGCAAACTATCCACCAGGGGGTGCTGCAGCGCCCTCAGCACCCTGGGTTCCCACGGCCTTGGTGGTGAAAGTATTGCAATTCTTTTTGTCATTTGCAGCTCCAAAATCTTTATTATCCTATTGAGATGATTTATATTACTGATACTGTTATTGTTAATGTGTGAAATAACATTAATCTAACACTAAATTCAGCCATATTAAAAGCCAGTTTGCAATACCATTTGGTAATTTTGCTGAGTGAGCACGTAGTAAGGTCTTTATCCTTGTTTTTTTGCTCTGTCTAGTATTAAATACTTCTGTTTTGCACTGGCTGAATGCTGATTGATCACTTGTCATGTGACTAATAAAGATTGAGGCCTTAGTGCTGGCAGCTCTCTGTGCTCCAACACAGATCAATGGCCATAAGTCTCCAGTGCGGTTGGTGGCAGGAGTTAGCCCATTGACACACATTATTACCCTGTACAGATGTAGTCCACTGTTGACTCCAGCTACAGCATCAATGCCACTGTTTCATAAACAACTCCGCTGCAGAGCGGCTTATGAAATGACGTCTACCCCGCAGGGACACATTTATCCAGATGAAAAATGTGGGAAAAGTCCGTTTTAAACAATAATGAGCAGAACACAATATATAGTGCCTTGCAAAAGTATTCGGCCCCCTTGAACTTTTCGACCTTTTGCCACATTTCAGGCTTCAAACATAAAGATATAAAACTGTAATTTTGGATATTTCAAACGTTTTGAACAAAAAAAACAACTGAAAAATTGGGCGTGCAAAATTATTCAGCCCCTTTACCCCCGGCTCACACTGAATCCGGTTAACGCCAGGTACGGCGTCCGCCAACTTAGAAAGTCATTAAAACCAATGTAGCACACTCACACCGCTCCGCGTAGTCCGGCTCCGGCTACCGAGGCCATCCGGCGGCCTTCCGGCGGCAACGGAAAGAATCCACAAGAAGTCTATCTTTGCCGGATACCGGAGCCCCAACGGATCAAGCTGACAAAAAACACGCGCCAAACAGGAAGTCAGGTCTCGTGGGAGAGGAAGATCCGGTGTATTTCAAAATAAAATCTGCCCGCTTACTACTTATTTGGTCTCGTTTACGACCTGTACACGCGTGTAACGTCGTAAATGTAAACATTTCTCCATTACCAGTGACACAGGGGCATTAGTGTGTTTAAAGCATCCACTTCACTGGGGAGAGTTGTTGTTCTGGCAAATACGGCTTTTGTTGACAAAAACTACCTATATATGGGGCTATTTATGACGTGACCTCGCACCAAGAGGGAAACTCGCGTGCGCTTCTGTTCTCGCGAGGGCCGTTTCTGTGCCTGGCGCAGCATCTGGCGCCGGAGCTGGCGGAGCTGGCCACACTGTCAGCCGGACTCAATGTGAGAGGTAGTTTGGGGCAAACCCGGACCGGATCAGGACCGAAACCGGACCGGACCCGGACCGGATTCAGTGTGAGCCGGGCGTTACTTTCAGTGCAGCAAACTCTCTCCAGAAGTTCAGTGAGGATCTCTGAATGATCCAATGTTGACCTAAATGACTAATGATGATAAATAGAATCCACCTGTGTGTAAACAAGTCTCCGTATAAATGCACCTGCTCTGTGATAGTCTCAGAGGTCAGTTTAAAGCGCAGAGAGCGTCATGAAGAACAAGGAACACACCAGGCAGGTCCGAGATACTGTTGTGGAGAAGTTTAAAGCCAGATTTGGATACAAAAAGATTTCCCAAGCTTTAAACTTGGGAAATTCAGAGGATCAGAGGGCAGCAAGCCAGGTTTCTTCTGAGTGCTACAGTTTCTCCAACCTCCAAGGTCATGCGGGTCAGGTTGACACACAGTGGCAGCGCGGCTCAGCCGCAGCAGCTCAGGACTGACACCTGAAAACTATTTTGTTGTACGCTTGTACAATGACAATAAAGCACTTACTTACTTAAACATCCCAAGGAGCACTGTGCAAGCGATAATATTGAAATGTAAGGAGTATCAGACCACTGCAAATCTACAAAGACCCGGCCGTCCCTCTAAACTTTCAGCTCATACAAGGAGAAAACTGATCAGAGATGCTGCCAAGAGGCCCATGATCACTCTGGATGAACTGCAGAAATGTACAGCTGAGGTGGGAGACTCTGTCCATAGGACAACAATCAGTCGTATACTGCACAACTCTGGCCTTTATGGAAGAGTGGCAAGAAGAAAGCCATTTCTTAAAGATATCCATAAAAAGTGTTGTTTAAAGTTTGCCACAAGCCACCTGGGAGACACACCAAACATGTGGAAGAAGGTGCTCTGGTCAGATGAAACCAAAATCGAACTTTTTGGCAACAATGCAAAACGTTATGTTTGGCGTAAAAGCAACACAGCTCATCACCCTGAACACACCATCCCCACTGTCAAACATGGTGGTGGCAGCATCATGGTTTGGGCCTGCTTTTCTTCAGCAGGGACAGGGAAGATGGTTAAAATTGATGGGAAGATGGATGGAGCCAAATACAGGACCATTCTGGAAGAAAACCTGATGGAGTCTGCAAAAGACCTGAGACTGGGACGGAGATTTGTCTTCCAACAAGACAATGATCCAAAACATAAAGCAAAATCTACAATAGAGTGGTTCACAAATAAACATATCCAGGTGTTAGAATGGCCAAGTCAAAGTCCAGACCTGAATCCAATCGAGAATTTGTGGAAAGAACTGAAAACTGCTGTTCACAAACGCTGTCCATCCAACTTCACTGAGCTCGAGCTGTTTTGCAAGGAGGAATGGGCAAATATTTCAGTCTCTCAATGTGCAAAACTGATAGAGACAAACCCCAAGCGACTTACAGCAGTAATCGCAGCAAAAGGTGGCGCTACAAAGTATTAACTTAAGGGGGCTGAATAATTTTGCACGCCCAATTTTTCAGTTATTTATTTGTTAAAATTTTTTTAAATATCCAATACATTTCGTTTCACTTCATGATTGTGTCCCACTTTGTTGGTTCTTCACGTTTGAAGCCTGAAATGTGGCAAAAGGTCGAAAAGTTCAAGGGGGCCGAATACTTTCGCAAGGCACTGTAGTTGCATATTTCTCTATGCTTTAGTCAGTTTGTGGGGTTATGTGTGCTCTTATCGCTTAAGAGCACACATATCTTTGTTGAATTTTAGTTTTGCAGGCTGCTGTGAAGGCATGCTGGAGTCCTCCAGTGTCTCTCTATCCCAGCGCATCTCACCCATTTCACTGCTACAGCTGGGTGAAGACACCAAAGTGTCTTTGATGTTTCTGTGGCTGTGAGGCTTTTTCTTAATGAGAACAGGGAGAGAACAGGCTCTGTTGGACTCATCTTGTTTTTTAAATATGGGCACAGGAAGGTAGGGCTGGGCAATTAATCGAATTTTAATCTAATCGTGATTTTAATAAAGGTCGATCACGATAATCGCGTGGTGCGTTTTAATCGAGGAGAATTGGCCAATCCTTTCGCAGTCTGGAAAAAAAATATGGACGGCGCAATGCTGCACCGCCTGTCAGATCAATCCCAAGAATCACTCGGCCCAAACAAACGGGAAGCACAGGAGCGTGGCACATGCGGCAGCCAGAGGAGAGGACTTGGTGATTTTACGTGTAAAATCGGCTACAAAGTTGCGCTAACTCGTCTAATGGGCAAAACAGAAACACGCAGGGAGCTGTCAGAGGAACAGGATGCACACACTAGGATGAAGAGTTTACCTTGAAGGAGAAAACTATCGATCGCTATTTGGGCCATGTGGGCTATTTTTGAGGCTGCAGCGTTCGATTAGCTGGACTTCTAACAGTGAATTGTAAGTGTGATCGTCGTTAATACCTATAAATGCGCTGTTTTTTTATGAAAAATAAATAAATAATCGAATCGAAAATCGAGATCGATCAATATGGGGAAAATAATTATTTTTTTTGCCAAAATCACTCAGCCCTACAGGAAGGTGACATTTGCTAATTTCTCCGACCAATGTATCTCTTTTCATTGCATCACTCAGTGGTAGAGGTGTGTTTGAGATCATGTGAAGAATATGCTTTTTTCTAATTGGTGCAGAGCATATCTTTGAGAGCTGACCTCTGCTACATCAGCCACAGTGGGACACATTCAGAGAAGGCCACGCTGCGCCACGGCACAAGTGCCTTCTGTGTCACCTTCGCTCCAGAATATCAGCCTGATCTGACAGACACATTTAAGTTTCTCATTGAACTGACAGAGCCTCAGTTCAGACTCTGCCTGTCTGAAAAGAGCTGCTCTTTGGTGCTGGTGCTCAGTGATACATAAAAGAAACTTTGAGTCAGGACGCAGGGAGCCTAAAGAATATTCCGTGATACCACATTGGACTGGCCTTTTTCCATGTGCTGGGCGTTTCTCTGATGAGACACTAAAGTCAGATTGTTTTCTCTCTTCTTCACTGTCAGCTCTCTTGGATCGTTCACCTAATACTTCAAAGGTGACTTTGTATTCACACAGTGTGCTGCGTCTGCACAATGACTTAATGCAGCCAGGTCTATTTAAAGAGTGTGGAAACCTGACAAATTTCCTCTAACAGTCACATAAGGCTGAAACTCACAGCTGTGGGATGCTAAGTCAGTGCTAAGTCGATGCTAAGTTACCTATAAACCCACTGAGAGCTGCAGCACTGAAGAACGCACCCGTCACCATGGCAACAAAGAAGACTCTTCCCTTTGTTCATTTTGAATGAGATGAACTGAGCCGCATGTCTTTGTTATAAACACTATAACATATTCAGTGTCAGTAACACAGTAGCAGAGCAGAACCCCTATAATTTGTTTTATCAAAGCAGTTTCTTGAAGAGACTAAGCTTCTATAAATTTAGAAAAATCTAGGAATCAAAGTTGTGATACTATTGGCACCACAAGCTTATCTAATCATTAATTTAAAGGTGCATTATACAACTTTTTATGCAACTACATTTTTTAATATTAACCTCATAATCAAGGGGATTTCCTCCAGTTCGGCTGTACACAAATCTAAAAGCTTCTTGCCTAGAGAGCTTGCTGCTCGTAAGCCAGTGTGACGCCTTATTTGAAAGCTAAGGCCTGCAAAACTAATCTAAACGGATCTTTTTCCGTGTGTTGTCACCGTGTTGTCATCACTTTTTGTCACGTTTTTGTCGCTCTTTTGGTGCTTTTTTAAAATGCTTTTTTAAATGCTTTTTTGTTTCATTTTCATTCTCGTTTTTGGTGCTTTTTAAGAAGCTTTTAGATTTGGGTAATGTTCAACTGCAGAAAATGTGCTTGGTTCAGGTGGGGGTCAAGAAGCTAATGCATATGACCTTTCAGTGGCCTTCGCTTTCCATCCCAGTGGCCTCTTGTAGGCTCCGGGGTTCTAGTAGGTTTTCACTGTTGATGCATCTGTCGCCATGGTTACATACAGATTCCATCCAGAAAACCTACCAGAAACCCTATAAACTTGAAATAAAATTGATCCTGGAGCATCATAAAGGCCACCGGGATGGAAAGCAAAAGCGCCAGGCTAACCACCTGTACAGTCGCTGGGTCACTGAAAGGCCTGAATATTCCTTCAGAATATTTATAGTGAACAAAAGCTCATGAAAACAAGAAGTTTTAGCAAGACTTCGCACAAGAGTTGGGATGTAAAACAGTTTCTCCATCAGTGCAGTCTGCATGCTAAGCGGCATGTATTAATATTGTAGCCTCCTAATTAGAGCTGCACTTGCAAACAATCTCTGTTCATTTGTGATTAAAATGTGAATTACCAAGCTGCTAATTTAGGCCATTCTGCACGTACAGTTCAAACAGCTGTTTGTATGTAATTCATTAGTCGCCATTGGAGCTAAGTGTACAGTGCTGCTTTTCCTTCCTGATGATCTGCTTGTTGTGAATTTAAGGGTTGTAAATGTAGGCTGTGAATTTCATCTTTAATCGTTGTGCAACTAAACAAGGATGAATCCAAGTGGAATTAACAACACACTGTAACTTCACATTCACATTCAGTTGAAAGAGAATTTGAGTGTCTGTTAATTTAAGGAGAGCTATGCTTGAAGGGGAGTAACGGTGTGACCCTCTTGTTATTCTGGCCGAAGTAAGGTTGAACACAACGGCCTGGGGAACATCTTGTCCTGGGGCAGAAGTGAAGGGAAATGGCTTGTTACAGAGACAGTAAGTCAGAGAGGAGTCAGTGAGATGCAGTTTCAGCACGTTGAGGCCGCTGCAGTGAGGGCTGTCTGTGTGCGCCTGTGGGACCCTCCACTCTGGGGTTCAGAGCCTCATTACAAGTCAGTAGTGCTTTACAACACTCCCTTGCAGCCTCAGAGTGAAGATGACAGCTTGTCATGCCTCCAAGCAAGTTTTGGGATCTCGATGAATCTGAAATTCTAATGCAGCAGCCAAGTCATGATTATCCGCAAAATAGAAAGCAATAAGCATTCAGGTTGTTATGTTTAGTTGTGTTGAGTCGGCCTCTTCAGCCTCTCTGTCCTTGTGCAGAAAACAAAATGTCTGTCGTTAACACTGGTCTTCTCACTTTATCCCAGGAGCTGCACAGACGTGGCCTGCTGTTTCATCTTCATCATTGTCATCATTGGATACATTGCTTTGGGAACAGTTGGTGAGTTTGTGTTTTTCGTTCATCTTCAGGGTTACTTCAAAATACAATGTACATTGCCGGATGAAAGGCATTACATTTAACAAGGCGTTTGAGTGTAAAAGTAGTTTAGTGTTGAAAAAAGAAAGAAATGGTGGGGTTTTAAGACACACAGTTTAATCTCTTAATATCTGCAGGCCACAGTGTGGGATTCACTGATAAGGTGGACTGATTAAAAAACAAAAAACTCAAGTTGTGTGTTTTGCACATTCTCTCTCTTTGCAATTATTGCTATCTTGAACATGCAAAGTTGGTTTCCATTTTATTCATTATTTTTGTTTAGAAAGACACAGTTTGATCTTTGTAAATTAAAAGAATGCAAGTCCGATGATTTTCAGAATTGTGGTGTGAGGGAGTGACCATTTTTTAAAACAATTATTATTTTTTTCATTATAAAACAGAAGACTGTTTGTGTGTTAAGATTTCCTGTCCTGCATTTGTTTATATTGTTTGTTTATTTGTCTTTATTTCTCACTATCAAAGATTGCCGTATAAAGTGCAAAGCCGAAGGGCTTTAACTCTGTGCTGTTGAGGTTGAGTAAATACATGAAAAAGAAGCAGCCAGTAAATTGAATTTCAGGCTATGGCTACTTTTATCTAGAAATCCATTACACACAACAAATTAAACCTCAGAGCTGTTCAGGAGGACACTATAATATTGGGCCATAATGTTGGCAACAGTTACAACTTATTTCGGAAGGCATCCACCTATTCAGTTTTGCAACACGGTTTGTCTTTGCAGCCTGGAGCTTTGGTGACCCCAGAAAGGTGGTTTATCCTACGGACAGCAGGGGCCAGTTCTGCGGCCAGAAGGGGACCTCCAACTCGTGAGTGGGAAACTTTGAGATCTTGTTTTCTGTGGAACAGAATAATTCTGTTTACTCATTTGTCAAATTTCCATAGTTATCTCTAGACTCACAAAGGGCCAGCTACATTGAGAAAGCAAATAATTAATTACTGAAAACTGCAGCTGTGCCTTACAGTGTGAAGAGCTGCTGATAAAATAGTGCTTCGTAATCTGTTCTAATCTGATCACGCTCCTTGTCTTCATCATTTGTCTCCACAGAAACAAAGCTGTATTATTCTACTTCAACATTTTGAAATGTGCCAATCCTGCTATTTTAATTAACCTTCAGTGCCCTACAACTCAGGTACAAGCCTGGCCACATCTTCTTTAAGCATGTCCCATTGTTTACTGCAGTTTTGTGTGACTTTGTGAAGAAAATGGGGAGCTGATTGTTTATTCCTCTCCAGCTCTGTGTCTCCAAGTGCCCGGACAGATTTGCCAGATTCCTGGACTCGCAGTCATCTACAAACTGGGAGTATTATAAGCAGTTCTGCAAGCCAAACTTCGTCCTTGGCAGTAAGGTGAGAATGAATATAGTTCTCCTTTGTACACAAATGTTGCAGGAGTATCTGACACCATACACCCGTTATGATCACTTTGAAAAAACACATTAATAAAATGAGGCTAAAAAGCACGTGTATGTGATGGTGAAGGCAGCAGTTAGTAGCCGTGCAGATGGCGTCAGGATGATGGCATCTAGAGACTGAGGTGCTGAGTGGGAGTGACAAACACAGTCGTAGTTTGAACTGAATCATTAATAATGTTCCTACATGAAGTTTTACAGTATGACACCACATACAGCTTCATTGTTTCCTCCAGCCATTTAACTCAGTCAACCTCAATGAAATGTTTACTGCTTTCCTCTTTCAGCCAAATTCAGAGGTAATACGAGATGAGGACTGTCCATCCATGATTGTGCCAAGCAAACCTTGTAAGTCAATGTTCAGGTCTTAAACACAGTTCGTAACTTTCATTAGTAAAAAAGGCACTGGATCTTTGTGTTGTAGTTCTTCAGCGGTGCTTCCCAGTGTTTAACACAAGTAACGGTATTGTGACCATTGCCAATCGGACCGTCTTCATAGATGGACACAATATCAAAAGAAACGTCAGTGACCTCAAAGATGCTGCAATGTAAGTCTCCTGACACAGAACTGAGGACTCTCATTGTTCCCTGGTATTGACGGCACAGCGTCACCTTCATTCTACTAAATATGCTGTAGTCTGTAAATGTGGTTTAGTAAAATGACTATGGTTTTAATAGGCCTCTCAACTCAACACTCAAAGAACACAAGACAAATATGCAAGGGTATGGAAAGAATGACATGTCTGTGATGTCCAAGAACGTGTGGGCCACATTCATAAACATGTGCATGTTATTGCATGAAATATCAGATATAAACAAGAAATCATGTATTTCAAGGAAATAAGCCAAAGATACATGATTCTGTTTCTAGTTTTTCTAGTGTTTCTAGTTTTTGAAAAGCATTAACACAGGCTTAAATGCTTTTCTAATTTACATAAATTCACCTCTGTTCTGCAAGAGAAGGTTCAAACTTATGGCTTTTTAAAGTCAACTTTACTCTCTTTACACTCTGTGTAGATTAGTTTAAGTCTGTCAAACTGTGAGCCTGTATGCAACTCCATCAGACACTATGAAATACTGTTTATTGTCTATCATAGCTCTCATCTGGCATTAATGATGTTTTCAAACATACAGTGCCCTCTGGTGGACTGAATTGATTCCCCTGCTGATTGTTATAGGGCAGGAGGTATTATTTCTTAGACCAGGTTCCACTGTTCTTTTGGCAGATAAATTAAACTCTTCATCATCATAACCGTTTTTTCTCACCCCCTGTCTGCTCTGCTTTTGTCCCGTACACAACGTTGGTTTCTGTAGAGGTCCTTACAGTTGAGTGTGGGACAGTCACTGACACTGCCACAGTCTGATGACGAAAATTCACTAACTACATGTTTTTGGAGCTCATAGATGGAATTAGACACTTGACTTTCCTAACTCCCTGTGCTTCACCCCAACTACTTTTTGCTTCTATCAAGAGATGTGCTTTGCTTGAGTTGCTTCCAACAAATACAGTACTTTTAACTTCTGAAATTACAATGCAATACTGTATTGACCAGCCTGCCTTTGAATGATTTCATCACATTTACTTTACGTGTCATATCTTGACAGGGGGATCAGCAATCTTCTGAATGCCAAACAAGTTGTCACCAAGATCTTTGAAGATTATGCAAATACATGGCACTGGATTCTGATGTAAGAAATTGATATTTTTGCGCATTATTTCAGACTTTCATTTTGCAAAACAATTAAAGTGCTCCCATTCCAATTTAAAGCTTAGTATGAGTTTTAGTTTTGTGTTTGTGTTGTTGCAGTGGTCTGGTGATTACCATGGTGCTCAGCCTGCTATTTATTTTGCTTCTGCGCTACATTGCCGGTGTGCTCCTATGGTTTATTATCTTTGGTGTCGTCGGTGCTATCGGCTATGGTAAGTACTGCTCCATCAAGCACCTACAGCTCAAAATACTGTCCCTGTGGTTCCCAGCCTTGTTCCCAAAGAGAAAGTAAAATATGACAGTTTTTCGTAACAGAAACCTTTCAGAACCATAATTCCATCTTAAATCAAACCTTAAGCCTGAACACACCAGAAACTACTCAACACATTTTCTGTGTCTTTGGCAGTAGTTGGGAATCACTGCTGTTTGTTTATATAATGTACTGTATGTTTGAACTTGTAATAAATTGAGCAGATCTTTTGCTCTGTTGTGCTGTCCTGTTGTGATGTAAACTAAATATCTAAAAGCATAAAACTGATCTATTTCTATTCATTTTCTCAATGCATTTAGGCATCTGGCATTGCTTCTGGGAGTATAGTACACTGAGAATGAAGCCTGGCTCCAATATTACCATCTCTGATCTTGGCTTCCAACCAGACTTTGCTGTTTACCTTAATCTCAGTCAAACATGGCTTATTTTCAGTATGTTTTCAAGTCCTCTAACACTTAACAAAAAGTGAAAGTTCTTGTTTATTTCTGTGTACATGATTCGATCATATACAAACTTCTTTTTTCATAGTGTGCTTTTTGGCTGTAATTGAAGGCATCATTGTGATTGTGCTGATATTTCTGAGGAAAAGAATATGCATTGCAATATCATTACTAAAGGAGGGAAGCAGGTCAGTGGGTGGATGTGCATGTACAAAATATTTAGTGCTGGATTGAGTTTGGAGTTTGACTGTTGTCTTTTGCAGGGCCATTGGAAACATCATGTCCACTCTCTTTTACCCTCTTGTCACCTTTTTACTGGTCACCATCTGCATCGCCTACTGGGCTGTTACTGCAGTGTATCCTTTCCCCTTTTCAGGAAAACTGACCAATTGACCAATGTCCAAAGTACATCCTAGTTCTGTTTCCTTGACTGGTTTGCCTTTAGCTTCTTAGCATCTTCAGGCGATGCCATCTACAAGGTCACTTCACCAGATGGCAAATGCATTTATGACAACAGCTCATGTAATCCAACGGTAATTGTGTAGTGTTTTCTAATGCAAGACTACAGTATTTAAAGGAATAGGCCACCGTTTTTACAAACTGAGATGTTCTAACCTTAGCTTAGACAAGTTGATGTGTACCTGTCTGGTCTTTGTGCGTGTGCTCAGTCACGCAAATGTTGTTAGCATTTAGCCTCTCCCAGCAAAGGTATAGCTCCAAACTGGGTTGAAGTTAGAAGCGACCAAGCTGTTCCACGTTTTCTCTATTTAAATACAGTTACGTGCGCCTTTTACATGACCCAAGTCTAGTTACTGTCGATTTTCTAAACCGATAAAAAGGGGTACTATATTGTACTATGTGGAACAGCTTAGTAGCGTCTAACTTCACCCCAGTTTGGAGCTATACCTTTACTTGGGGAGGCTAAATGCTAACAACATTTGCGTGACTGAGTGCACGCACAAAGACCAGACAGGTACGCATCAACTCGTCTAAGCTAAGGTAAGAACATATCTCAGTTTGTAAAAATGGTTGCCTGTTCCCATAAATTTGTGTTCCAATTTTTGTCTACTGAAATTTATTTATTTTTCCCCCCAGAATTTTTCCCAGAGTAACATTTCTAAAGCGTGCCCGGGATCACAGTGTAACTTTGCCTTTTATGGAGGAGAAAGTTTGTACCACAAAAACATCCTGGTATTTCAGATCTGTAACCTGTTTGCCTTTCTGTGGCTGGTTAACTTTTCCATCGCACTGGGGCAGTGCACTCTAGCAGGGGCCTTCGCATCATATTACTGGGCTTTGAAAAAGCCAGATGACATCCCTCCATGCCCGCTGTTCTCCTCATTCAGCCGGGCCATACGGTATGTGGCTTTAAGGACACAGTGAACATCACTCTAAAATAGTTATTGCTGTTGACAGTTGGTATTTATTTTCTGTGTGGCTTTAGTTTTCACACAGGGTCCTTGGCCTTTGGGTCCCTCATCCTCGGCTCCGTGCAGTTTATACGGATTATTCTGGAGTATTTAGATCACAATCTAAAAGGTAAACGTGATACTTATTTTACCAGCCAATTGTTTTTGACATTTCTGATCAGGCTGTATGTTTCAGGTGCACAGAATACCGTCGCCCAATTCCTGCTGAAGTGTCTCAAATGTTGTTTTTGGTGCTTGGAACGTTTCATAAAGTTTTTAAATAGAAATGCATATATTATGGTGCGCACAGACAATATTTTACATAATATAATGTTACTTATTTTATTTTATTTACAAATTCACTTTTCTATCCAACAGATAGCAATATATGGAAAGAACTTCTACACTTCAGCCAGGGAAGCTTTCTTCCTTCTAATGAGAAATATCCTTAGGTAAGTTTTTATTAAACATGGTTTAGTGATAACTAGTACCCATCCCCGTCCCTCTCCTAGTGCTAAATGAGCTACTGCCGCACCTATATTAATCTTATGGACTGACCTGCGCTCGTATGTGAGGAGAAGAAAAGAGAGAGCTCTTGTGATTTACAGGTTATATTGAATCCTTTTGTAATCGGGGGAATATTTGCCTGGGTGCCCATAGGTTTGGGTGGGTGCTCGAGCCCTGCCACCTATGACTAGTATACATACAGAGTGTTTCATTTTAATGATAAGGCTAGGAGTGGAGATACAGTGTAACCTGCTTATGTGTACTTTTATTCCATCTTTTATTTTCATTAAAACGTTTTCAGAAAAATCGTCTTTGCTTTTATATAGAGATTTACACCTCTCTCTGGTGTCCACAGGGTGGCAGTCCTGGATAAGGTCACAGACTTCCTACTTTTTTTGGGAAAACTGCTCATTTCAGGAGGGGTCGGTGAGTCAGCAGTTTTCAAACATTAATATTAACTGACAACAATGTTAAGGTAATTTTAATGCTATTTTTAAATATTGCTTGTGTTACATTGTAGGGGCTCTTGCATTTTTCTTCTTCACACATAAGATACCAATCCTTCAGGAGCATTTGCCAGTGCTGAATTACATTTGGGTCCCTCTTGTGGTAAGAACTTGTAACAACAATAATAAAGACTGTTTTGGAAACTGGATGATTTAGAAACAATTGCTTTTCCCCCCTCAGACAGTCACGTTTGGATCGTACATTGTTGCACAAGGCTTCTTCAATGTTTACTCCATGTGTGTGGACACGTTGTTCCTGTGCTTTTGTAAGTACACCGTGCAATAGATAGATTTCACACAATTAGCACTTAACGCCCCAAGGCTTGAATTTATTTATTTTTATCTTAACTGACAAATAAAAGCTTCACATCCTTTTTCACTCTTTAAAAAAAACATGACAGTACTTTCTGCTCCTGTGCCTGCTGGACTAATTGCAATAAGCCTTTGCTTCCCACTCTCTTTCATGTCTGTCCCTCCACCTGCCGCTTTCCCTGCCTTTGCTTTCTGTCCCTGGACTGGCCTCAGGCGAAGACCTCGAGCGGAACGACGGGTCCTCGTCCAGGCCCTACTTCATTTCTCCAAATCTGCACCAGATCTTGAGAAAAGGGGAGGATGAGCCCAAACTATGAGTGACGTAGCCTCTGGACTGAACAGTTGACTTTTTTTTCTCCATATCTGTGTGCTGTATGCATGGAGACCGGACTCTCGGAGCAAGTACTGTAGGGCTAACACACACTGGATGCATCCCCGGACTGCGATAGCGCGGACATGACTGAATATGTTTGAGTTCAGTTTCTCACCAAAAAGGCATTGTAGGCAGACTACGAAAAGATCTGCTCTCTTCCTCTTTCAAGACAACAAATACCCCAGCCTTTTCTGACACTTTTTTTTGTTTCCTTCTTTTCTTGTGTGTATTCTCTGCTGACCTCTGCCTTATAAAGAGGGTACACATCATTTCACTGAGTGGATGCACAAGCTCGGATTAGTATAACAAAATAACTAAAGGCATTTTTTTACCCCAACATCATCAGAGGACCTTAAATGTACAGCTGGACCTGGTTGGGGGTGACCTCTCGTGGCACTTTGGTCTTCTATTGTAAAGTGGAGTTTTGTATGCACTTTGACATGTGGGAAAAGAACCATGTGAATTTGTTGAGCATGATATTTGCTGGCTGTTGATGTTTACCATACGTTTTACCGGTTGCTTTGATCCACTTTATTTATTCTAACTCCAAAACACACCCAAAATAGTGTGTGTTCAGCACTTAGCAAATCCATGTATCCTTGTTTCCCTTTTCATCAAACTCATAGATGTACTGTAATGCAGACATAGACTGTGGAGGGCAAGACTTAAAAATAAATGTAATGTTTTTAGTTTAAAACATAAACAGAACCTGACCATCTTCAGGAAACTTCTGAATGCAGCCACTAGTTTATGTGCCTAGTAGTGGAAAGATCCTTTTTTTTTTTTTTTTGTCTCTCTTGTTTTAGATTTAACACCAAGACTTTTTTGAGATACAGTTTATAAAAGGATGTCAAAGCCATTTTTGGTAATTTTTTTATTGGATGGGTCAGACGTAGTGGTGTTTAATACTAAGTATAATACACACATCTGCAAGGGAGTTCTTCAGTGTTTCTTTTGTATAGAAGATTTTTTTATGGACAAATCCAATGACAATGTGAATCCTTTTTGAATAAACATAAACAGTTTGAATACCTTCTGTTTTTTTTACCGTCACAGTTGTAAAGTTTGTGATTTTAACGTGCTGCTGCTGCTTTTAGTGTACGATCTGGAGACGAATGACGGCACGCCAGAACGACCCTACCACATGAACTCGACTCTGCGGCGCATCCTCAACAAGAAAAACCTCAGACCAAGAAAACTGTCAGAAAGAAAGATGCGTTTATGATGAAGGAAGATGAAGGTTTTTGCCAAAGTGTTTATCGTGTTAATTTATTCATATACAGAGAAGCCACATCTTTGCACTCATATAGGCCTATTCATTTTTATTTGCCAAAAGGTTGTGTGTCTTTAAGTCATGTCTGAATCCCTCTGAATTCATTTTGTCTGATATCTCATGTAGTTACCTATTTTTGCCACTAGGCGATGCCCGGTATCTTCAGTTGAGTTAGTTATTATGAGCAGTTGTTGACATTGAGATACATAATTTAAACTTATTGGCCAGTGTTTCCTCATTGAACTTCTAAAGACATAATGGTAGAAGAGAAAAGCGCTCTAAAGTTAAGTGCCTTATTCTGGAGCTGGCACACACCTAATGGTACTGCAGCTGTGGTTTTGAAAGTGTCAAGCTACCAGTATTTTTTATTGTGAAATATATATATATATATATCTTTATTTGTGAAGTTGAATTGTACTCTGTTGAAAACGTAATTTTTTTTAACTAAAAGTTGTAGTTTGCAGGTTTCTTTATATTGAGGGTATTTGTAGGTATTTTCTTTCTTTCTTTTGGAATACATATAAATTCTTTGCAAATTCAATTCAACCCAATAATATGATATAAGATAACTTATTGTTCTTGTAAATTGTTTTTATCAGCAATCTAACAGGTACTGTCATGGAGAAAATGGAAAGTACATTTTTAGTACAAGCATTTCTTCATCGATTCTAATAGAAAGAGTATATTCTGAAATAATGTGTATTTCACATTATTCAATTTATGAGCTGTGCATTACAATTTGTCAGGATCCTGTGACAGTTTGGAACAGCAGCATAAACATGAATAAATATGGCTTCTACTAATGAGGTTCATGAAATAACCTAAAATAAACCTCATCTTAGCCAATGAAAGTGTACTTTCCATTGCTGTACCATTCAACACAAGTTTTTAATTTTATTCTTTGAGTCCACATCCAACCTCCTCTCCAAAACATGCCACAGGACCGGCAGCTGTACAGTTAGACCGGTCCATTTGAAGGCACCATGCCGATTATTGTGTTGGACAATTGATTTAATAACTTAGATATTCAAATGCACTGCCTTGCACAGCTCTATTCAGAGACAACTTCGTTCCTGGCTACAGTTTTTTCAGATATTTTAATTCTTACGAGATGGTGAGATAAGTCCCAACAGTGCTCCATGTCTTTTCCGTTAGATTCCTTTGGTCAACCACAGTCAGCAAGTACACACAAGTAAAAGTACTCTCTGGTTACTGCGTGCGTCAGACTGCCACCACTGCATTTAAAGACATGCTGTAAATATTCCCATTGACAGGTTAATGAGCAAAGGCACTTTATTTGGCCTTTGTAGATGCAGAAAAATGTGTTTGAATTACTAATGGGCATGAATCAGACAAATGTTATGTTTTTTTTTAAATGTTTGAGACACTAATTTTAAATTTGTATTTTATTTTATCATTTGTCGTGTGTGTTCTATACAGAATTAGACACCGTATCAGAAATTAGACATTTATTTCCAAACACACACACAATAAATAAATAAATAAAATTACAATATTTAACAGATATACATATTAAAGTGTATCATCTTTAGAGAGCACAGTCCATATAGTGTCACCAACTACACAAATCTAATGTCCTATGACGGATGATTTTCACCAAAAACCCTTCCATTTTCACAAATAACATGAAGACAATGGGAAAAGTTGATTGGTTCACTCAAATAAAACCACAATAATAGTTTAAGATGAACGATGTTGATGGTGGACACTGTATAAAGTGTGCGTTCAGGCGTGGGACACGGGCAGAGAGGTCAAAGCGTGCGGCGGCAGCAAAGGTTGAAACAGCGACGGAGCGGAGTGGACTGTAAAGAGAAGCAATGTGCGTTTAATACCAGGTCTGGGATTTTGCTCTGTGCAGAAGTCTGAAGAACAAAAACTGATATTAAATAAATCCATTCTGACAATTCGCAATGAAGCCTTAATGCTTTAAACACTTTACATTTTGTCTTTAACAAGTAAATAATATCAATATGTCAATATGGTTATTTGTGCCCAAGAGATTAGGGAGCAGGAATACAGAGCTTTGTTAATTTGAATTGCACGGGGTCTTATTTTTGCTGTACAATAATATACTCTTCCAATTGTTAAATTCCTTGCTATTAATATTTTGGTTGATTATACAACAATATATGACAAAAATCAAATCCAAACAGCTGTTGTCCTGCAGTTTCAGAAGTCACCACAGTGGATCATGTGTAGTATGCAATGCTTGCCTTAAAGCTGGAGGCTCTTTCTATGCAATTGCTTGTATTTGGACTCTTTAGATATCACTTTCATCCAGCATTCAGTAAGCCCTGGTCAAATTATTTCATGTAGTTACAGTTTAGCAGACATATTCTTAAAGGATACTCACTGTCAATGAAGGAGTGCAGTGCTGAGATCATTGAACCCTCTGGGCCTCCGTAGGTGGTGTACTGCAGCTCCTCTGGGGTAGGGGTGGGCTGGGACAGCCGGCTGGGAGGCAGTGAGGTCAGTGCGCCGCTCGATGAGTGGTTCGGGCTCACATGCTTTTTGTGTCGCGCTCGGCAATTCTGGAACCAGACCTAAAAACAAAAGAAGAAGTAAGAAATATTATTAATATACAATGTCAAATATTACTTTGTTGTGATCTTTGGGTTTCTGTAAATGTGATGTCTAAACCTGTATAACTCTTCTGCTGAGGCCGGTCTGCTCTGCGAGCTTCTGCAGTGTTTGAGCGTCTGGGTTGTTGTCCTGAGCAAACTGGGCCTGCATCACCTGCACACAAATATCACACATCAACACACATCGGGAGGTTGCAGAATAAGTCACATTCTGAATTGATAAACCAAATGTTAATTTATTGACAAATTTATATTATCATTTACATTTAACATTTAAAGAATGACAGGTGTATGCAATTATTATTATTTTGATATACATAACAATATAATAGCATACAAAAGAGCCTTAATCCTGAATAATCGTGCACGTCCATGGTCTCAAGGAGGTTACCTGCAGCTGGTCTGCGGTGAAGCTTGTGCGAGCCCTTTTTGAGGGTTTAGGTTGGTTTAGCTCTTGTTCAGTCGGGACTGCTCCCTCCATGTTTACACTGTTTCCTGTAACATAGAAAGTTTAAATATTATGTTTCATTTCATTTCATTTTATTTATTCTTTTTTCCATGATAATGCAACACAACATGTGTACAATAATCCAAAAAACACAACAATAATACATTTCATGAAAAGAAGAACAGGAGTAGGATGAAGAAAAAATCTTATAAGCTCCTACCCCATTCTAAATAAAAAAAAACTTTACAAATTAGATGGCCTCACCGATGCCAAAAAAGTAATAGCCCAAACCAGATGTTATCAACTTTTCTTTTTCTATATATATTTGTTCAATTATTAATAATTTTGCTAAAACAACAGTGATGCAATGGGGACTACAGCAGCGACGGGAACAATGACGAGGCCATCGAACTACACAACGCACACCCACATATACATACAGGCAAGCATGCACGGACACACACAGGCACACCCACAGCACACACACAAAAAGACGAAGAGGATCTATTGATGTATTTGTGATGAGCCCTATGCTGTGTGTTGCATTAAAAAAAAACAAGGTTTGAATGGGCAGCTGTCGAAAGATGTTTGACCTCCCACAGCTGCCCCGGCACCTGCTTACCCTACATCAGTGATTGACAGAGTTATGCCCTAAGATAGGTGTTGTGTTTAAAAAGACAGGAGTTAGTGGAAGTCCAGAGGTGCTATGCCCCTGACATTCCCTCCATTCCTGCTTACCCTGTACTGAAGAGGATATGTATATGTATTTGTGATTGGCCCTGTGCTGTATGGTGTATTAAAAAAGCAAGGTTTGTATGGGCGGCTGTTGAGAGACATATGACCTCCCACAGTTGGCCAACACCTGCTTACCCTGCACTGAGAATTCATTTATTTTTTTCCTCTTTTTTTAAGTTTTTAAATTATTTTTCAATGCGTACTGTAAGCATCCCCGTATGCACCCATACACCCACACTCAGGTACTTACCACACAACCAGACAGTCCCGCCATCGCCCCCATCACCACCGCCGCACCACTACATCACCACCGTCGTTATCAGCATTATTATTGTAAATTTAACAATTTTCACATTCATCTTTGTATAAGTGAAGAATATTCTGTTTATACTTGTATTTGAATTGAAGAATATTTGAACAACATTTTAGATCGTTTTCTAGAGAGTTCCATTGTTTCACACCAGATACTGAGACACACATTTGTTTGAGGGTATTTCCTGCGAAAGGTTGTTTAAAGTCATTATTTCTTCTGCTTGTCTCACTATTTACAATAAAAAGGATTTGAAGTCCATGCGGTAACAGGCAATGTTTTGCTTTATGAACAACCAATAAAGTTTGTAAAGAAACCAAGTCCTTCAATTTGAGTAGTCCTGACCTCAGAAACAGTTCTGTAGTATGTTCTCTTGGAGCAACTCCATTAATTATTCTTATAGCCCTTTTTTGCAAAAGAAATAAGGGCATTAAATTAGTAATATAAGAATTACCCCATACCTCCAAACAATACATTAAATATGGCAAAATAAAGGAGCAATATAGGATTCTCATTGCCTTGTAATTCAACATAAACTTTACTTTACTCAAAACAGCAATGTTTTTACGAATTTTATTTCTTACGTAGGCTATGTGCGACTTCCACTTAAATTTTTCATCAATGAGTACTCCTAAAAACATAAATTCTGACACTCTCTCAATAGTTATTCCATTTAAAGTCAAATTAACACTTTCAGGGCATTTTTGATTTGTAAACAATATCCATTTTGTTTTGTTTAAGTTTAATGACAATTTATTGTTATTAAACCATTTCTGAAGTTGGACCATTTCTTGTTCAATAGTTTTCATTAATGTTCCTAAATTCTTCCCCGATACAAAAAAATTTGTATCGTCCGCAAAAAGAACAAAACTTAAAATCTTTGATTCCTCACAGAGGTCATTAATATATAATGTAAAAAGTTTAGGCCCCAGCACAGAGCCTTGAGGGACTCCACACTGTATTGTTTCTAACTTCGATTCATGGCCTATATACTCTACATATTGTTGTCTATTTTCTAAGTAACTACTAATCCAGTTTAATACTACACCTCTAATTCCATATGTCTGTAATTTAGATATCAATATACCGTGATCAAGAGTGTCAAAGGCCTTTTTAAGGTCAATAAAAACTCCAACTGTGTGATTTTTATTCTCCAATTCTGTAGTAATGTCCTCTGTGATTTTCATCAAAGCCATAGCTGTTGAGCGGGTGCTTCGAAACCCAAACTGATTATCATGTATCAAGGAATGTTTTTCAAGAAAATAATCAAATTTTTTAACAAAAATTTTCTCCAGAATTTTGGAAAATTGAGAAAGCAAAGATATAGGCCTATAATTTGTGAGACTATGCCTATCACCCAATTTAAAAAGGGGAACAACCTTAGCCACCTTCATTTTATCTGGAAAGAAACCTGTATTAAAAGACAAATTGGTTATATATTTTAATGGTCTAATGATACAATGTATAGTTTCTTTGACAATATACATATCTAAGCCATCACTATCGCATGAATATTTACTTTTCAATTTAGAGACGGTAGAAATAATTTCACTCTCACTAACTTCGCCAAGAAATAGGGATTGCATAACTCTACTTTCACCTGTCCAGCTTTTATTTTCGTTATATAGTGGTATAGATTTAGCAAGATTTGGACCAACATTAACGAAAAATGAATTAAATTCTTCAGCCATTTTTTCACCACTTACCTCCATATTCTGTTGATTCATTAAATATAATGGCAGACTATGATTCATTTTACTGCCCATAACCTCCCTTAAAACTTTCCACATTCCTTTGATATTACTTTTGTTTTCCATTAACAAGTTTGTATAATAATCTTTCTTTGCATGTCTCATTATTATGACATTCAAAATAGGCTATCGTAAATATAATACCAAATATTTGTCATAGGCCATTACATGGTAAGTAATAATACAATTTTCTGTTGCACAATATGTATTCATTCACATTTAATAATATCTTTTTTTTTACATGTTGGTTATAGACTGATGTTGGAGCATTTTATAATTAGAAACATGTAGGCCGATATGTTTTTGTCAAAATTTCAAACTTTAGGTACAATTAAAATCGACCCTAAACCGTAAAAATCCTTAGTCTTTTATGTGTAAGACAAATAAAAGATCTATTTTCCCACCCAAATATCCTGATGCATTCAATTGACTCTGCTGGTTCTCTCACCTTTCTCCACGGCGCGCTTGAGGTTGTCCAACATGCAGTCGTAGTGCACGCGACAGAGCACCTTTCCCTCCACGAGCGCGAACTCCTCCCCCGTGGACAGTTGTCTTTTGCAGGAGAAACACGCGAAACAAGCCAGGTGGTATACGTTGCCCTTGGCGCGGCGCACCCAGTCCGTCGCGTGGATGTTCCGGCCACAGCACGCGCACCACGTGCCGTATCTTCTGCACAAAACAGCGATGAAGTAGACTTAAGTTTGACGAAAGCTTTTGCTTCTTTTATTAAGTGTTTCTTAACGACTTTGCGCAAAATGCCATTAGGCCGCTAACATTGAGTGAGAGTCCGTGCGTAAACTTGACACGGTTAATCGGCCTATGTCCTAAATGTAGCCTCGTCTCATGTTATCACAACAATAACAATGATAATAAAACAATAATAATAATAATAATAATAATAATAATAATAATTATAGACTCCCTGAAGGGAAGAATAACATATATTTTTAAGTAGCTCAAAGGCCTTTGCATTGGCCCCATATTGTCCACTTAAATCCCGATTGTGGCGCACGTACCTGAAGTAATCCAGTTTACAGAAGACCTCTTTCTCTTTGATGTAGCAGCTACTGTGGCTGCCAAGCGAGGTTTGGCACACGCTGCACGAGAGACAGCGCACGTGCCAGCACAAGTCGTTCACCTGCAGCCAAGAAGAAGACACCGCGAGACAAAGTTGGTAATTGACATCTCCGAGGGCCCATGTGGCAAACACCACCACAACGTAGAGGTATAAATCATGCGTTTACCTTGAGCAAATATTTATCCATGATTTCTTCGTTACAGCTCGCGCACACGGTCCTGCCCAAAAGAGGGGCGGAAGTCATGGCCTGAAGCGAGGACGCATCTTCATCCAAAACTTCCAGGGGAGCGCCCTGAGGAGAGGCATGCGGTGAGAAAGCGAGCATCGTACATGGGACATGGTGGACTTCTTACAAAACCCGAATTGAATTAACAAGCTGATAGTGAGAGGAAGGTGGTCGGGAGTGCTGCAATGTTCTTTAAAATGTTTGCTAAAAATCAGGTGCTCTTTCAGGATGAAAACTAAATGAGTAAAAAACAAACAAACTTTACCTTAAATGATGGGGTACATATGGCAAAAATCCGAGGCACTCTGATGGAGTAAGATTAAAGTCCTTTATTGAGAGGGACACGCCAACGCGTTTCTGAAGAAGACCAGTTTGTGGTCCATCAGAGTGCCTCGGATTTTTGCCATATGTTCCCATCATTTAAGGCAACGTTTTTTTTTACTGAATTAGCAAGCTTTTCAGTTGGTGGACAGGCCCTTAGTTAACTTACAATATGTTGTCTAAAACTTGCAGAACTCTTAGACACGAATGTGAAGAACAAAGTAATGAAAGTAATTTAAAGGGAAAAATAAAATGATAATCTGCTCTTGGGAGGTGTGGCAAAGCAAAAGCCTTAACTATTTGGTAAACTTGGGAAATTAGAAGATCCACACAGGCCCTAGTAGTCATGTTCACGAACTTAAATCCCATGTTTTTCGATCAAGTCAAATCGCTTTAGTCCGTTTTGGCGCGTACCATGATGTCTGCCCTGTCTTCTGCGCACTTGGCCAGCTGCTCCTCGTCTCTGCAGTCCTCGCACATGACGCGCGTCTCTTCTACAACAGCGGCGGCGGCGGCGGTGGGCAAAGTGCCGTGGGTGCAGCTCGTTTAAATGCCCCCTGCCCCGTCCAATAAATATCATGCATTTCACTTTTCACCATGACAACGCCGGCGATTACCAAAATGACATTTAAAAGAGAAGTATAGCCATTACTTAGACAAACAGTCAACACTTCAGCTCATACTTATCCTATGCGTATTATGTCCTCGAGTTGTGTGATTCAGCAACGCGCCCATTTCGCCTGTCAATCAAACGCAGCGCGACGTCTCAGGGAAAAAGGGCAATGATTTATTTAATAACAGCAATTAAAAGAGGCCTAAGTTCGCCACAAACGTCTACCCAGGGCAAAGCAAAAGGTGAAGAGGTCTTATTAACTACTTGAGTTTTAATTGCAGATACCAGGGGGAGTGCATTGCTTCAAATTGTGGAAATGCCAAACAGTCAGCCAGGACAATTTTCTCCAATATAAAAGACTCCATAGGCGATAGACTGACTCACGCTCATAGCAAAGTCTTACCTCCTCGGTAGACAAAAGGCACTCGTTTGCATTCGGGCTGTCAGTGCAACGTTCAACTTTCACTTCACTTTTCCAGCGCATTTTAATTATATTCCAGAGTTTGTGTGTAAGCTCTCTCCCAAAAAAAGTTGCGTTCAAGGAAAGTCCGTTTCGCCAGCACTCCTCTACTCCTCTGTGTGGCAGTGAGTGAGCCCTAAGCTGTGTCTCGTAGTGGGTGGATCAAAAATTCATATTTTGTGGCCCTTTTAGCCGCGCCTCCTGTGGGACTTAAGCTTCATGTGTGGTTTCTTCATGGTGTTACGCTCATGATTAAACAGTGAATGTGTAAAATGCAGGCAGCAGGAAGCTTCCTAATGGGTTATTACAGCAACGTGTGATCAGTGTAATGGCAGCTGTCAGTCTGTCACTGCCACAATCTATACACTATCCGCTATACATGGCTTGTTAGCAGTTTATCAACAACATCGGACAGAGGTTTATAGCACTAATAATGCATCCTAACACCTCACAAACTCTGATGGGATTGATGAGAAAATCTGTTATTGATTCAATTTGTGCACAGATATTTCGTTTAGGTTGTTGCACAAATTGTATTTTTCTTAATGATCCCAATTATCTTTCCACCCCAATTAAGCGGCCTGGACATGGTTAAAAGTTAGCTGTAGCCGAACAGAAGTGATGAACACTGTACAGTGACCCAGGACCTTATCTCTAGTTCTTGAGCTCAACGAGGCTTAGCTTCTTTGTAACTGAAGTGTCTGGAGCTGGGAAACCCACCCAGGCACAGGGCCTTCTTACTGTGAGGCAAAGGTGGATGCCACTCTGCCATCATCTCACAATATTTCATAATCCATATATTGGTCTGTTTGATTATGTGGTCAATTTGATATATTATTCTGAGCCACAAATTCCTGATGACTATCTTTGCTAAATAAATCATATCCCTTTTTTTCCCTTCAGCTCTTAAAGAGCTTTTCATATCATTCACCCATAGATATTCCAGAGGAAGTGTCTTGCCCAAGGACACAAAAACATGTGACAGGAGCCAGGATCAATCCACTGACCTTTGGACTGATAGGAAAATGCTCTACTAACTGAGCTCCTGATACATAATCCTGACTGTCATCCCAGCTCTGACAATTTGCTGAAAGTCACTTCCCACTCTTTGTCTTACGTCATGCTACACTGTCCTGTGGGACAACAATTGCAGTCTGATTTATTGATAAAGTAGATAATCAAAATAAAAGTTGCAAGGCATTAGCATATTGCAAGGCACAAGTGCCTAACAATATGCTCCATAGCATTATGTTTCCCATAATAGTGACGGAGGCAGACCACCTGCGTAGAGCTACTTGAAGTTTATATTTTTGTACGTAATGAGACCCTATACAGGGGCCTTAATCAAAATACTATTCCCTATTTTCTTTCCTTTCTGACTGTCGGCTTAAAAAACTCACTCCAAAGCACACATGCCTGCACACTCTCTGCCCATACACCCACACGGAAAAGGATCTCTGCTTTGGGATAACAGACTTGCACCAGCTTGAGTGTTGCTGCCCATATCTCCTCATCACAGAGGGATAAAGATAAAGGTAGCGTGCCTGCATCCCCGTGTGTCCTGTTCCACCTGGTAGGGATGAATGAACCTTATCTGACTCATCTAAAACATCGGATACAACTGCAGTCTGTGCACTAAGACCACTGGACCTCCCCAAATCCTATGAAATATCAACACTCATTTGATGTCCCTTGACACCTGCACACAGCTTTGAGTGGATTTAACATAAACAAAAAGGGCATGTAAAAAGTCCGAAACCATCAGGAGTAAGAGCAGAACCCTTTGACTCTGTTATCAAACCCATATAACTTTCAAAATACTTGATCACTTTTGGATCAGTGGCTGCAGATGTTTGGAAAGATCCCTATCTCATGCAACAGTAGCCTGTTTTCATTTTCGATGACATGGCTGACTTCTCCAGTGTTTGCTGTGATGTGGACCAGACCAAAACAATGTCTGATCTGATATCATTAACTTGTTTTACTGCGTTACATCTGTCAGTCTGCCTGCCGTGTGTGGGCTACACTTTTGGCTTCATTGGCTTCATACAGTAACGAGAACTTTATGGAAAAGAAGTGTTCCATAAGTGTTCCATAAAGACCTTTTCCTGAGTAGTAAGTATTAAAGTATTTTGACGGAGAAAGTAGATGCGTTTTTAAAGGATTGGATGCTTTATAAATGAACCAACGCACAATGTAATATGTGATGTTAATTCTTGAATATAGCAAGATGGAGTGACGCAAACCAAGACACAAAGTGCATTTTTCTTCAGAGGAACTGTCTCTTAATTTGACACTTCCCCATAGACCTTTGCTTTCTTCATGTCTGCAACTACTCATTAATTTCATTGAAATGAGCCCAAATTGTGGTGGTTTACAATTGACACAACGAGTTTGTCATGACCTTTTCTCCTTGCACTAAATGGGCACTTATTGAATCTGGAGGGGAGGTGGGAAGATGGTGGTGTTGGAGGGGGGGGGGGGGGGGGGGGGTTTGAACGGGTGAAATCACAGCAGTGGAAATGGCAGTGCAGACTCGTAGTGAAAGAGCGGCCTGATTGCACTGGGACAGCCCGCGAGGGGAGCAGCGTGCGCAGCCCCAATCAGAGCCGCGTAAGGAAAAAGTGCTCTTATCAAGCAGTAATAGCCCACTTGACAATCACACAGGCACAAAACTGCTCTATTTAACACTGATTGCAACAACTGCCGCCTCCCCCGCCTCCCCCCTCTGTAAACCGCGTGAGTCCCTGAGATCCCCACCGCCACCACCAGCTCACTGCCGAGACCTTTTCCTGAATGGAATTTATAATCACCTCCTATTTTTCAGCACTAATTGTTATTTTAAGGTTTAGGCTTTATTGATATTTTTACTGCTGCTATGATTAAAGTGAAGTGAAACCCCGTTCACCAAAGACAATGAATGTTTTCAAAGGAACAAGTCAGTTTACTTTCTAAATAAGTTCAGCCAAACTCAATAAAAAGTCTGTGCTACAAATGAATATTATTTCTATATTTTGCACAAATGCATTGTCTATTGGGCAACTAACTTAATAGTTTGCCACAAGGTATTATTACAAGAGTGCAAAATTGTAATACCCCCCCAAAATGTGTAATTTTTTGGAGAGAAGCAAGAGGGATCTGAAGGGTTGTGGGAATTAACTTTCTAGAAAAAGCACCATTTATGTCATGATGTCCTAAAATTGTGCAGGGACTTATTTATTTATTAAATCTATGGACAAAACACATCCCTTCAAGCCCTATACATAATATTACACAATGTAGACCTGTTTATTTGTGTGTGTGACATACAGCACATTGCATGAAGCAGAAAAAATAAGTTTAAACTATACAGACTTGAAAAAGAACAATGAAAACACACATACAAAGAACTATTATCATATTGAGGCTTTTTATATTAAAGTACACTTAGGTTACTGTGGGAACCTATTGTATCTTGAATATTTATTGTATTTTATTTTGTTATTTTATTTATTTTTTGTCACATAAGTATTTTTTCACTTCAGTGCTACTCTTTTATGCTTACGATATTGCTGGGCCAGTGCCAGTCGAGGGTCCCACAGTCATGCAACTTCCCCCGGATACAGGACCCCATAGTTCAACTTACTATGAATATATGGATATTAGGGAATCCATATTGTAAACAGCAGGTCAGAATGGTAGAATTAAATTATTATTGACCACTCTAAAGTAGATAGATAAATAAATAAATAAGTAGATACAGCAAGATAACTAAATGCTCACCATATCTACAGAAACGGTTCTATAGGCTTTGGCTCTACAATGTGAGAAGTGCATTACATATTCTCCATAGATAAGACTATGCAAAGTCAATACAAAAGCTGGTTTGTATCTTTATTCAGGTCTGAATAATGACTATAGCGTTTTATTCACACATACAATGGTCAATAGAAATGGAAATATGGCTCCCCCCACCGTCCATAGTTGATACTTGCTTGAGAAATTATAAATTAAGCAACAATAATCCATCCATCCATCTTCTTCCTTGTCCGTTGCCGGGTCATGGGGGCAGCTGTTGGAGCTGCCCAAATCACATTGCACCAGCCCCTATGGCTCCTCCTGCAGGTGGTGGGTCCACAGAAGGAGCAACAATAATAATAATAATAATTTGGGATTTATTTTATTTTATAATAATAGATAATGATGAAACATGAAGCGCCTCAGATGTAGGACTCACAGAAACGGAGCTTTTATTGTTTGTCCAATTGCAAAAGAACGAAGAAAGTTCAGTAGACCATTTTACTGCAATTCACTCTAAAACGGTTTATGACTATACCCCACTAGAGGGCGTCAGAGCACTTACAGATACATGTCTGTCAATTAGAGCAGCGGTTCCCAACGTTTTTGCTTGAAGCACCCCCTGCGCGTGCTGTAGTCGGGCTGCTATCATTTATGACCTGACCCTCTGACCAGGCAAAGCTCTGGGGCCCCCCTGCAATCCCAGGCGCCCCCCCTGGGGGGACCCACCCCCCAGGTTGGGAACCACTGAATTAGACACCCAGGCCGATCTGTCCTATAATACAAATAATGATCAAGACATCTGACATTCAGCCTTAGACTATAGGCTGCGTGTCGACAATAACCAGCAGTTGGGTAAGCACTATGTTTATACTCAAATGCGCCTTAATTGAGAATAATAAAGCATGTGTAAACTTAATTATTTAAGCCTATAGGAAACGATTTTATATGTTTGGTTTACTCTGCTTCATTAGGTCCAGGACAGGTCTTTTCTTGAACACATAAATGTTACACCAAAGTGATGCGATAATATAAAGGCTGCATCTTAAACACCGTGTCTCTGTCTGTAGATCAGGTTTAACGTGACGGGTGTATTTATCCTGTTTTACATGTAGTTGGGACGTGTAAGCGGAAACCTGTCTCATTGTTGGCACCGTCACGTGCCCTGCCATGGCAACGGCCAGTGTCATCAGCTCCAAGAGCCGTGTTTAGCGCGAGCCGCTCAGCTGGAAACTATAGTCACATCTTCAAACTACTTCTGACTGCTTTTGGAGCTCATCCAGAAGAAAGAGGACAGTCCACAGCTTTATTTACCGGACAGTCATTCAACATCATGAACCATCTCAACCCCGGGTAAGAACTCTTAAAAAAACAGGTCTGTTAAAAACTAGTGCCATTCATTTATTTAATCCAGGCATCATGTTGAAATAGCTATCAACATGATGCCTGGATTTCATGCAGTTGCACTTTTCTGACTCAAATTTTATTAACTCTTTCTGGGGGCAATAATAATAAATAATAATAATAATAATAATAGGCCTACTAATAATGATAATATTGATAATAAAAACAACAACAACTCATATTATATAAATATTAGTTTTAGGTGTATTATAGTGCCCCAAGCCAGAATGTGTTAGAAAGTGGCTTCATCAAAGTAATTGCTGCACTATTAGAGAAGTATTGTTTCAAGAACAGGTATGTTTGGTCACATCTGCTTTGGTTCCATAATCACAGCAGATGTTAATAGGTAAACATACTATTGTTATCATGGGCTGTGGAGGATAGTGGAAATAGACCTATAGCCTCTAACACAAACATTTCATGCAATGTCATTATAAGAAAGAGTGAAGGCCAAGTGGTTAATCAGTGTCTGTAGTGAATCTGTCTGTAGTGCAGACATGATCATTTACAAAACCGAAGTCAACAAACTATTTATTCAAATAATATTGCAGTAAATATAAATCATAAGAAAATGCTTGCAATCCCTTTGTGTAAACAGAAACCTGTAACAGACCCCCCAGTTGTTAGAGCCGGTTGTCTGGGGCACAAACACTGAAGGAAATCAAATCTGTGTAGGAAAAGTAAAGCCACGTTGAGACAAGATGATCCAATGAGCACAGGACGGTTGATAAACAAACATGGTGTTGTTAGCCAGCAGTCTCTATGTGATTAAGAGTTTGATTTGCTGATGGCTGTAATCATTAACTGGACTCCATGGAGGGCCGGTGCTAATTCCTGCCTGATCTTGTCTCCGTAGCCTCATCTCGGTCTACAATAGTCTAACAGATAAGCATCTCGCCGGATACTTCAGCAACACTCGGATCCGGAGGCACCTGCACAGGGCTGGCCTGGTAAGTTCATGCCTTAGACAAACAAAGACATACAATACATTTTCTTAGCCTGGTCACAAAACATATGTTAAAGTAAAGGAAGAACGACTTTAACATATTGAGAGGACCATGCTATACTCCTGTAATGGCGGCTTTTAGGAGAGAACTAGAGAAGAAGACCAGAGTTATGAAAAAGGCAAGGCAAGGCAATTTTATTTATACCGCGCATTTCGTACACAAGGCAACTCAATGCAAAAAGCCTTCGCATTGTCAGCCTCAAAGCATAATTACATCCCCCTTTATTGATTGATTTATTAAAAACAGACACCAGCCTCAAGTAAAAAAGAATGCAACACATTGAATACCAAAAGATAAATAACACTGTTTATGCTTCAAGATAAGATAAGTTAGGACTTTATTGATCTCACAATGGAGAACACTTGTTACAGCAGCTGTCAAGAAACACTCAAAGGGTGCAAATAGTAAGGAGAAAATGTGCAATGAAGAATAACCTAGTAAGATGCAAATTGTCTCATGTACAATGGATAAAAAAATAAAAAAAAACACAAAGGAGTCAAATTATAAATAATCAAATTAGAATATAAAATAAAATTGCAGTCCAAAGAGTCATAGTGCAGGTTATTGATAAGTGGCACTGATGACAGAGGTTTTCAAATACAGGTCATTGCACATGGTTTTGCATAGAGGTTATTGCACATGAGTGACGTTACTGTAGAGTTGTACAGTCTGACAGTGGTGGGGATGAAGGACCTGCGGAAGCGCTCCGTTTTGCACTGTGCAATAAAAACAAGACAGGCTGGGGTTACTGATTTGTGTCATTGTTGTCATTAGATAACGAGGAGCGGACGTATTGTTCCGGACAAAGAGTACAGACAGAAGCTGATCCAAAGAGCTCATCAGAGACACGTCCGAGAATGTCTGGCCCAGGCCATTTTCCACAAAGTGCTGGAGATGGAGGTATCGCCCTGCGGCGCCACTGACGACCCTCTGTCCGCGCAGTTCTCATTGCATGCTAAATTATGCTTACGTGTTCACAGCGTCTGCATCAAATCGAGATCAAAAAGAAACTGGAGGAGTTTGTGCGGAGGGAGAGAGTGCACAAGATCAAGGTACGATTTTTAGATGCGAGTGCTATTTTAAAATAACCCAAACTCTCGCACAGCATCGATTGTCTTGCCCAAGGACACAACGTTTTACAGCTCATGTTGAATCTGCAGCTTGGGCTCAGAGTGGTTAGAGCATTCATAATAATAATCATAATAATAATAACAATGCATTGGTTTTATATAGCGCTTTTCTGGACACTCAAAGACACTTTACATTGCACTATTCATTCACTCCATACTTGGTGGTAGTAAGCTACTATTGTAGCCACAGCTGCCCTGGGGTAGACTGACGGAAGCGAGGCAACCAGTCTGTGCCATCGGCCTCGCCGACCACCACCAACCACTCACTCACTCACTACATTCACCCAGTCTTCCTGGTGTTACTAAATGGTCTCCCATCCAAGTACCTGGTTAGCTTCAGTCCCGTCGCCAGACGTCAGTCTTAAAGGGGGCATATGAAATCCAGGGGGCACAATTACTATACATACACTCTACTGTCTTTGGACCATGTTTTGAATAAACAGGAGAGCGCGTGGCTCGGTCAGTGCTGTGGGCGCATCCACTTTTCAGTCTTTTTCAAGCCTTCAGCAGTAGTAAAATACAGATTGCTTGTTACCAGCCCGCACCAGTCACTGCCCTTGCCCAAAGATGCTCACGAGCCGCTGCAGAGGGATGGAGAAAGGGACGGACTCTCAGAGCGGGGGATGAACAGGGAAAGTGTCTATGACAGGTGGGACGCTGAGCTGAGCGTGAGACATACACGACTGTTAATAAGCCTCTACCGTTATCAGCTATTCTTCAGTCGCCTTTTATTTTGTGAGCAGACAACACGGGAGTAGAGACAGAGCAAGAGAAAGAGAAAGTGAGGGATGAAATGTCACCTCGGATTCAGGGGAGGAAATAGCTACTAGTTGTGGAGTTTGGGCTGGTCTTTAATCGGGCAGAAAGCGCAAAAACAACAGCAAAGGCAGTATGGCCACATTCATCCACTGGTCAAAAGGTGAGTGGTTTGAATCTCGACTGGTGCATACCGGTGTGTCCTTGGGCAAGACACTCCAGCCCCCTTGCCCTGTGTGAATATAGTGTGTGAGTGAATTATTTGTCAGTTTACCCCAGGGCAACAGTGGCCTCCCTGAGTGCGGAGTGATTGATGAATGACTATTATGTAAAGCACGTTAAGATGTTTGTCAAGCACAACCCAAATGTGAACTATTATTATTATAGAGTGGGATGATCCTTTTTGATGCTGTATCTGTAGGTAGATTTTACGTTATGTTCCACACAAGTTTGTTAAAAGTATGAGCATTTTTCATTATCTCTTTGCTTCATTAGATTTATTTTGCAAGTTTCAATGAGTGAGGTAGGGTTATTAGACTATAAGAAACTTTATGAATGAAGACTGTACCAACTTTCAACCGATAGCACTTCTGATTTTAAGTGCAAATGTTAAATAACATTCATAAATCGTTTGGTTATTTTAAGGTGGAAAGGTCCAAAAGATATGAAGAGGACATTATTCGCATCCTGTCGCCCCATCCGCCCACAGGAGCGCGTGGCATCAGGAAACAGCACTCGGGACCAGAGGGAGAGCACACCGACTCCTCTGAGTCTGTGAGTTCAGTAATGGTGCATTTAACGAGTGCTTTTCCATAGTGTTATAGCAGCCTCTTGATTGAAGAGCTGCAGAAATTATAATACCATGATCAGGTAAAGAGGAGGGAGGTTGGAAATGTCACGGCATGGTTAAAACACTTATTACACCATCAGAAATCTGAGTTTTAAATGTGACCTTTACTTAAGAGCCCTTTTCATTTCAATTTGTATAATTTACTCCACCGGTAGAAGTGTGAGAGAAGTGTGGGTCAGGAGCCTGTGGTGTTTTTTCAGAGGGCCTGCTTTTCTCATCAGTTATACAATAAATTACTTAGCGACCTTACATACCTACAGTATATTATAAGCGTTTACTTGTCACCATTTGACTTTCTTCAAAGACTGATTGAGCATAAAGTCCAAACCAACAACTTGGAGAACTTTGAGAACGGTTGTTTGTTGTCATTATGGTCATTCTTGTGGACGTTATAATGCTCACTTTGAAGCAGAGATTCAGGGCTCCTGGAGATATGGCAAAAAGGTTCACCTTATACAGAATAGATTGATCTACAGTGCCTCTCGAAAGTACTAATACACCTTGAACTTTTGCACATTTTGTCATGTTTACAACCATAAACATAAAGATTTTATTTAGATATTTTTACTGAAAGTTCACACACAAGTAACAGACAACTGTGAAGTGAAAGCAAAATGATACATGATTCTGTTATTTTTCAAAAATTCATACAGCATGAATTAATACTTTGTGGAACCCCCTTTTGCTGCAAGTCTTTAGGGGGTATGACGACAAGATTTGCACATCTAGAGACTGACATTTTAGCCCATTCCTCTTTACAAAACAATTCGAGCTCTGTCAAATTAGAAGGAGAGCGTTTGTGAACAGCAGTTTTCAGGTCTTTCCACAGATTTTCAATAGGATTTAGGTCAGGACTTTGACTGGGCCATTCTAACACATTAATATGTTTGTTTTTAAACCATTCCATTGTAGATTTAGCTTTGTGTTTAGGGTCATTGTCCTGCTGGAAGGTGAATCTCCGTCCCAGCCTCAATTCTCTTGCTGACTCCAGCAGGTTTTCCTCCAAAATGTCTCTGTATTTGGCTCCATCCACCTTCCCAACTATTCTTAGTCCCCGCTGAGGAAAAGCAGCTCCATAGCATGATGCTCCCCCCACCATATTTGACACTGGGGATGGTGCACTCAGGACGATGAGCAGTGCTATACTCTTTCCATTTCCGAATGATGGATTGAACAGTGCTCCATTTCAGTAAAACATTCAAATTAAAATCTTTATGTTTATGGTTGTAAATATGACAAAATGTGCAAAAGTTCAAGGTGTATTAGTACTTTCAAGAGGCACTGTATTTTTGATTCTTTCTTAGACTTTTATCAGTACAGTTCATCACGAGATAGACATTTCCAAAATAAACCTCAGCTTGAGCAACAAATTGATTCTCGCCAATGCCATTTAACACAAAACGTTTTCACTTCAATATGGAGCGGTTACCACCACAGGATTGGCGAACCTATAGATTAAAATTTACCGGGCCTGGTATTAAGATTACCCATAGATTTAATCATCATTGTTTGAAAAATAATTCAAATCAGGTCAGTGAAGAACACAATAAAGGTTTAATCGTACACATTTGAACTTTTTTTATACATCAAATCAGCAACAGGACTTTGAGTGGTACCTAACCTGTGGTAGGGGTACACAAAAAGCATATCCTCTAAGTCTAAATGATAGCGTTTGCAGATAAAGCAGAGACTATTCCACTTCCTGGTCGTTTCTTCTGCTCTTCACCTTCATGTGTCATCATATTCCAGCCGGGCTCGTCCCGCCCCAACACGGCTCCTGGAAAGATGCAGAGGCCTGTGCGCTTAAAGCCACTTCACAGTAACAGCACCACAGCCTCCCACAGACACAGCTCCCCTTACAGACGTCAGCACCCGCCCCATCACAACCAGCGCCCATTCAATGGGACGGTGAGGCCCTGACACACGAGACATGCCACACGGGACATTCAACTCATTCTAGTACAGGATGTGTCCCAGACAAACACATGCTGGTGTTTTGGAGGAACATGAATAATTAAACATGTATTAGACATTTTAGCTGGCTTACATTCTTATACACTCTCGGACTCTGAATATTACAAATATTCAGGTCAGACCTCTGCAACTGCGGATTTAATAAAGCCATTATGCTGCTCTTTAGCTTTTGTGTGGCTCTTTGGCTATTTAGTAAAAGAAGGTCCTTACACTCGCAATAAACATTGAAATTCAAATTTGGCGATGGTTCTTTACAGATGAGAGTTATGTGTTTTTTTTGGATGAATTGCCTCTTAGGATCCATAAAGGTTGCAGACCCTTCATGTAGTGTACATAGACCATCAGATGCACATAATTTTACTTCTAACCATTTCACTACGGTCATCTTTGCTATATAGACCAAAAATGTAATCGATCTTTCAGATGGACAAAGATCCTGACAGACGCCTGAACACTATGGAGGTTCGGAACGGGATTTCTCCTTACTGCCTCCCGGTCATCAACAACTTCATGACCCCAGTACCCCCCAGCACCAGGAGGAAAGAGCATCCCGTGAAGCTCAGCACCAGCGGCACCGTGCGAGGGCGGAGACTGCTCCCCACCACCGGCTCCAGTGCAGCCGACGTTACCGAGGTACCAGCTAATCCCTCTCTGTGTGGTCTCCCCGGGCAACTGACCTTTCCACAACAAACCTCAGGCACACGTGCTTTTTGCATTGATAGTTCATTCAAGGGGGCTTAATTGTCTTGGGATGCTTCAGTTAAAAGGTGACAATTATGACAGTAATGTTGGTACATTTGTTATGCATTCACAAAACTTGAATAATACAGTGAGAGTCCGTAAGGGAAACATGGAATGTGAATGAGTTTCTGTGTACAAAAAGCTTAGCATTTATCCAGTTTTTATTGTCGGTCTTAACACATGTAGTTAGTTGCTGGTGCTGTACTGCTATAAATGTAATGCTGCCATAGAAATCTGACCTTTTAGGGGGTATTGATAAACACTTTTACATAGACATAAGATAAAACTTTGCTAACGTTAGCTAAAAACAATGCAAAAAAAGGAAAGAGCTTCGGACCAACTCCATTAACCTTTACACGGTTGTGTCCAGATGTGTTTTTGTGAACAATAACTCCAGTATTTTACATTGTGAACTCTACATTTGTGTCTTATTATGGAATGTACTTAAAATCCACAAATCTTTGCGGTTTTGACACAATCCAGAGCTTTATTCTTTTAATATCACATGTGTACCTCGTGTTTGACTCATACGAATGCTCTGCTTCAGGACCAGCCCAGCATGCTGCGGAGCTCTGTGCCCCAGAGCGGAGTGCGTGTGAACATGGTCTACCTGGGTAAATCTGTTCATCTTTCAAATGACCTGCCCGACCTGATAGACGAGGTAAAAGTGTTTCAGCAGCACTGCGGAGGAGAGAACTTGTGCATCTACAAGGGCAAACTCAGAGAGGGGGGTCAGTATCTCAAACCCAGAAATTAATACTTATTTACCTACATGGAAACTACTGCTAACAAGAAAATTACAAATTAACTCAACTTAACCTCTGTTTGCCATTGTCATGTCTCTCAGAGAGTTTCCAGTTTACTTCTCGGCGTCACAGAGGCTTCCCCTTCAGCCTGACCTTTTTCTTAAATGGGCTTCAAGTCGAGAGGCTGAGCTCCTGCTGTGAGTTCAAACACAGGAAGAGCTCCCGTCTCGGCGGTCGACACGGACATTTCGCCTTCACCGGGGTGGAGGCAGCATCACCTTGCTATAAGTGAGAACAGATGGAAAACCTAAACTCTGAATCTTTAATCAGGACTGACACCTGAAAACTATTTCATTGTACAATGACAATAAATCACTTACTGAATGTTCAATGAAGGTACTTGATTCATCTTCTGTACTCAGTAGTTGAAGTTCACGAAGACTTCAACTACTGAGTACCGAAGATGAATCAAGTACCTTCATTGAAGATGGACAACTCCTGCACGACTGAGAACTTACACAGACATCTTGCTAAACTCTGAATGTTTCATAGTCACAGGTTTTAAAAGAGCAAACCGGAACTTTGTACCAAATGGGTTGTGTTTGTGCGAAAGTAATTTTCTTAAGATCCAATAGAAATTCATGTTTGTTTTTTTTACTAACAATGACAGAGGGATTGAGTAAAGTTTAAACTATTTTGGTCCAAACCCATTCCTTACTTTCCTAATTCTTTTCTAAACCCAATACTTCACAGGGATGAGTTTATAAACACGTTTCCCAACTTTAAGAAGCAAAGTGGACCTTTATCGTCACGGAAATACTAATACTAATACAATTAGCCTGCTTGTTCACTGATTATGTGTATTGCTTGAATTAGATGAGCACTGCATAGAGATCTTTCCCCACATGTCCGCTTTTACAATATGCTAAAGAATAAAACAGATTTAACTCTGCAACTTTCCACTAAATCGGGCACAGGGCCTTCATGAAACAAAAACTGGCACAAACTATAATGTCTTTTCTCTCAGCATCGTTGGATATTGTATTTATTTATTTTTATTAAGAATTAAATGAAGGTAATAACCAGTTACACAGGCTAAATAGTTTTCAGTTTCTGGACTTTAAGGCGCAAGATGCATAGTGTTACAATGACCCTCCATATATGTGATTTAGACATAATCAGATTGTTTAAGTATTGACATTTATGTTTGTTTAGGTGCATCATTGCTCTGGGTTTGGACAAAAAGCCTGTCCCCCCACCAAAAAGAATGAAGGAAGATGCAATGAAGATGGGGATAGTACCCAGACTTAAGGTAACTGCTGGACCAGACACAGAAACGACCAAAGCAGAAGATCCCGTGTCCCACTCCGAGTGTGAGAGCAGCCCGAGAAAAGACACAGAGGAGGAGAGGGCCCGTGAGGACAGTAAAGTCAAAGACGGTAAAATAAAGAATTATTAAATGATTTACAAAAGAATGTATACGCTATAGAAAGTGTTTTATTGTTTTGCCTGTTTGCAGATTATGAGGAGGATTTTGAAGCCGATGATGAAGGCCCTGAGGAGGAGGAAAAGGAAAAGAAATTCACGGATCCAAACGGTGAAAGAGAAGAAAAAGCAAAAGAGACAGCAGCATCAGACAGTGAAGAGAGTGAGAAAGAAGGTGGGTGAAGCAGTGTTTTGGAAAAGCCTCCGAAAAAGTGCCTTTAACAAACTGTAGCGCTTATTCATGATTTGGCTGCTCTCCACCTGTCGGTAAACAACCTTTGTAGTTAAGTATCAGTCTCAAGGGTTGTAGAGACTAAAAAGGGTTTATACATTTTCATCCAAAAGACTTCCTCAGTGACTTAGTCTTTAAAGCTTTGGATATATTGATGGCATGTCAAAAAAAAGGCACTCAGATATGTTTTGAAGGCCACCTATTTTTATTATGTCTATTGAACATGACCATAAATGCTCCTCTCTGTTGGCTAATGTCTAGTTTATTAGAGCAGCAATATAGGTATTGCCCACGAATGAGAAACACCACAAACATCCCTATCATCAGTATTTTTTATTTATTTTTTCAGATGGTGTAAAGTCTCGCTCAGGATCCAGTTTTACAGGCAGTGACGGAGAGGAGAGTGACGCAGAGGAGGTGAAAGAGGCCAAGGCAAAAGATAAAGAGGAGCCGCTTGAAGAAGCACAGGAGGAAATTCAGGAGGAAGCCCCACGCGGTGTTGCGGCGGCAGCACAGTCCACTGAGGCTAACGACTGTGAAACACAGGACAGCGCGGGACAAAGCACCGAAATAGAGATCGGTGACAACAGCGGCCCATCAGGGAACGAGAACCGAGAGACGAGTGACACACACACAACAAGTGAGGGTGAGAGGAGGACAGACGAGAGCACACAGGACGAGCCAGAGAGGGGTGAGTACGGGACAGCACAGGGGGCAGTGGAGCAACCCTCGGAGTGAACTACAGCACCTGTGTGTTTCTGAGCCAATTTCCACTATTATCACAAATACCACACCATACAGAACAGACCTGAAGACTTTTACAAAGCCGTAAAACAGCATTATAATAGTGGAAAATGCATGTTGTGCCTTTTTTAGTTTTGATTACTATTTTTCATTTTTGTATGCACTCTTTAGTGGTGTCTTGTTTGTGTGTCATACTACTTCACATCAGTTTGTGCTTTCTTGTTGCATATTGTGTCATCTTTTTCTGTTTGCTGTTTTGTCATTAAAAGATAAGTTTGTATTATATATTTTGGCCCACTTTATTTCTGATTGAATTGAGTTTTCCTTTGGTCTTTCAAAAGATATTGTCAAACTTGGGCGTTTAGTTTAGCATTGAAATCTTTTCTTCTTCTTCCCCCAAGCTAAGTCTGTGCAGGAGAAGTTAGCGGAGGCCGTCCTGAAGGAGTCCAACTGCAGCTCTGAACCAGAGCTTAGCGACACAAGCACCGAGACAGAGGCGAGCTCTAACAAATCAGCAGAAAAAGAAACAAAAGGTAGTGCACATTATCATCACAATAAGGTAAAAAGATGTGCAACGAAACACCAAATTTTTCACATTATTCATCTTCAGTTGCAGAGGCGGTCGCAGAAACAACTACCGGACAAATAGAATTTATTGAAGAAGAAAAAAAGATTGGAGAACCGGTGATGCGAGAAGGTAAAGCTGTGGTCCAAACAAGAGAAGAGCAAGAAGAAATCACAGAAGACAACGCGGTACTAAACGACCGAACGAGTGACAAGGCTGCGTCAGAAGTAGCCAAGGAAGCGGCAGAGAATGAGACATCTGAGGAGGTAGTGGAGGACGCTAAGACTTCAGCTCTTCAAGACGAGCCAAAAGATGAAGTGAGGGAAGATGGGGAGGCGACGGAGCAGGACGTCAAAAGTATTCAAAAGGAGGATGAGTCAGCCACGTCAGATCTGAGCAATAAGCCAGACGAGAGCGCGGAGGCTGACAATACCGAGCCACTGACTGTCACTGAAACAATGGAGATGAAAGCCGAGGCCCCTGACGCACAAGAGGCTATTGACGCAGAAGAGGGACCAGCGACGGACGCACAGGGAAATGATATAAAGCAAGAAGTGGAGGAACAAACACGAGAGGAAGGTGAAGTATATACGAAAGAGGAGCTGATTTGTGAAAATGCAAAAGAGGAGTCTGTGGCGGAGAGTGAGGGAAAACAAAAGATTGAAGGGAAGAATGAGGGACAGGAGGCAACGGAAGAACAAAGTGATTTGAATGAGCGAGAGAAGGATAAACCCCAAAAAGTAAATATTGAGGATTTGGAAGAAAATAAACCAGAAAGGGACGTCATTGAAGAAGTTGCAGAAGTGTCAGGAGCAAATTTGAATCCAGATGAGCAGAAAAAGGATGGCTTGGATAAGAGTGAAAAGGAGGTGGAAGACATGGGAGCAAATAAACCAGAAGGACAACTTATGAGTGAAGAAAATACAGCAGAAGTCAAATCGTTGGGCACGGGTTTGAACACAGCACAAACAGGGGATGACACTAATGAAACTTCTAGCCAGAAAGATGTGAGTGAAAAAGCAAAGGAGGAACTGGAATGGACAGAGCAAGATGGCAGCCAAAAGGGAGACGCAAACAAAGAGGAATCTGATCATGAGGATGAGAGAAATACTGTAAAAGACCAAGGGGAGACCCAACATCCAGAGAGTGAAGCTAAGAATAACCCTGGAGAATGTGCAGACAAAGAAGTGTTTGAGTTGGGAAACCCCGGAAGCACATCGCTAAAAGGAGAGGCACAAGAAACCAGTGCAGACAAGTATGAGGACAGCGCACAACTGACTGAGGATAACGTGAAATCTGAAGATGTAGCGGCGAGTGTAGTAGAAGAGGCGCCCAAAGACACAGAAAACAATGCACAAGAGGCTGAAGAGCTTGAAAAAGAAAATAAGGATGTGTCCAAAGAAGCTTATGTGAAGGAGGTGGATGCAGAAAATGGAGAAGTGTCGGTGGTTCCTGATGCAAAGCAGACAGTGGAAGATGCGAAAGAAGAAGAGTCCGAGAACACGATTGATGATGCTCATAACATGGGGGAAAATGGAAAACTGGAGCATTCAAATGAGCCGGAGAAAGTTGAATTAAAACAGGACAATCGCACCAATGGGCATGATATTAATAATGTGGCAAGTGAAGAAATTGGAAAGCCGCCAAGCAAAGACTTGGATACCGCAGAAAACAACAATAATGAGGAGATTGCACAGTCCGATGCAGACACAATGGGGCAAGTGGAGGCCGCGGACGCTTTTGCCGTTGAAGGGGAAAATGGAGATACAGAAGAAGCAAGTAAGGCCTCAGAGGAGGGAGCAAGTGTCCTCCTCAAGCCCCAAGTCAAGTCCTCTTTGAGTGAACACGTGGATGAAACAGAACCAAAAGGTAGTCCAGAAGGCTTGACAACAGCAGACAGTGCAGACCTCGTCACCAACTGGGTAACAATGCACCAAACGTCCAAGTATTTTGAGACGTTTGTGGAGCCTTTGGAAGAAATGAGGGAAATGAATTCGGAGGCGTCAAACGAACAGCCCTCAGAGTTGCCTAGATCTGAAAGTGCTGTCAAAATGGTGGGGGGTAGAGGGAAAGACAATGTCATGGATACCAAAGATGAAACTTCTGATGTTGGTAGGAGCCCGTCTGAAGCCAAACCAGATGGATCAACCAAAGATTCAGGGCAAGCACAAGAGAGTCAAGTTTTACATTTACCAAATGTTGAAAATGAAGAAACCATCAAAGAACCTGTAATTGAGGAAAGTTTAAGGTCAAAAGAGGACCAAACTATAGGATCAAGCGAGGGAGAAAAAACACTTGACAGCTTGGTGCAGCTTAACAACAATGTAGCCAGAACTAGCATTACAAGTAGTCATATGTCTATTGGAAGTGGGAAACAAATAGTGTCTGAAATGTTGAATGAAGAGAAAGCGAGTGATCAGGGGCAAGATGCAACAAAAATACAAGACACAAAAATAGATAAGCTTCCAGAAACATTGGAAGGTTTGAATGGAACTGAACACACGATCAGCGATGCGCCGGACAACAGTGAAAGCAAAGAAGTGACAGTAACGACAGAGTTCACAGTGTCAAAGACAGATAGCGTGAGTCAAAAAGAGTCACATAAAACTCAAGATAGTAGCAACAGTGAAGAGAAGAAAGAGCTTATTGAATATTCCAGCCACACCGTGAGTAAGGATCATCTGAGCAGCTTCTCTGTGGACAATACGGTGTTTGGACAAAGCGCACACACTTTACTGACCATATCTAAAGCTGAGAATGGGCATTAAAGCCACACTTGACAAGCTGATAAGTGCAGAGTGAGGCTGATTGACACAAGTGGCCTTAAATAGTCTGGACTTTCTGTGGAAGCTTTATAAGCAATAATTATCTCATCACCAAATAATGAGCAGTGAATGCGGCCTGTTTAGACTAGATCATCTCTTCCTGTTGTTGGGCACAAAGGCGAATAGCCTATGTAAGAGAGATCAGTGAAGCCGTCTATTACCTGTAAACAGAGCCTGCTACTCATGCTCTCAAATCTATAAATAATTAATCCTTGTGAGACTCCCACAGCTGCATTTGCTCTAGAGACACTTTGAGCTATTGTATTGACGGATTTAATGCTTAAGAGCACAATATTTTGATATTTCCTGTTAGACAAGAGGCACTTTGTAACAATTACAATTCTATCTTTGTCTTCTACTGTATTTATGACTGAACTGCCGGCAACAGATGTCAAGTCAGCGTGTCGTCTACAGCTGCTAATGTTACCTCAAAATGTTTTCCCAAGTATCATAGTGTATGAGGCTTTGGGAGTTTTGTCTTGGGCAATATTTATTTATTTCGTAACTGAACACTTCATTCAATATGGTGTGGTTTAGCAATAAAATACGTTGAATGGCATCTGCTATTTCTAACTTTTTTTTTATTTAACATTGGACATACTCACAAAAGTAGTAGCCCTAAAGTAAACACATCATTGTATACCTTGTTACAGAGAATAACATTGGATTTTTCACTTCTTTTCCTAGTAAGTCCACTTCAGAGGATATAACATGCGGTAACATGCGCACAGATAAAACAAGTCAGTTATATGTACATACCATCTGCTAGGAAACTACAGTAAATGTATAAAACAGTAAAAAAAATACATCTCGGTTAGTTGCTGTCCTCAAAGCTTCCATTGTTGCTGAAGTGGGAAGAAAATCGCATTGTGCTCATGGGATCTGACACATAACCTGAAAGATACATAAAAACAAATAAAAAAACATTAGTCTGAGATACTCGAAGTCCATATGACGGATTAGACCATACTGTACATAAGGGACATGAGCAAGTCCTTGTTCAATGACAGTTATGTTTTATTCTTTTACTCTTTTAATATAATTACCACTGGAGTAAAACTATGATTAATACTTAACACTGGCATTATCCCTGCTAAGTAATAATTAGGTAAACCATGGAAACATGTAATATGCACTTTAATGTACTGGTGTACCAACCGTTTCGATCAATTGGAGAGAACTGCATGCTTCTTCTGAGCTCTTCCAGGGAGAGGCCTCCAGACGCCCGTCTTTGCTCACTGCCGCCGGGACAGAAAAACACCACAATGCCTTATTCAACAGAAAGACAATACATGCCTAAAAGACATACTGTGGTTCTTTTACATGCAGGGAGCAAGATGAAGCCAGATACACTGTAATATGATCTTCTGCTCTAGTCTACTCTCACTTTCTCTGCTGGGCTAAACATTATTCAATATTTATGACACGTTTGACAGTCTGGTCACAACATCTGCAGCACAAATATAGTCTTTGTAGTTTTATTATTGACAAGTGAAGTAATGGGTTTGAGATTTGATTTATTCTCTATGATCACAGTTCAGGTCATTCTGTTCTGTTCATGTTTCCATGTTAATACCAAGAAATGGTCATGTACAATGTGGGTTAAGGTTTGGACAGGTGTGTTTCGAGTTTTCGTGCTATCAGGCCGGGGCCACACCGCCTGCGTGCGAAGCGCTGTGTTGCGGGCGTCATCTGAGATTTTACTTAGCTTTCATTGAAGCGGATTGGAAGTGGCCACACTGTCCGCGCATACCACGTGCGAGGCACAGCGCGCTAGTGGGCGCCACGCGTTTGGAAGATAGAATCAATCCTATTTTTGGGGGCGTGCGTCAAGCGTACATCTAGTGTCCCGAAGGAAAGACTTCTAAAATCGATTAAATATTATAATTCTGACATATACATGGGCATATACATTTTTTCATAGGTTAAAATAAACGGATAGCATGAGAATGAAATTCTTAGCACCAAGAAATCAAGTCCAAACAGCACTGGTAACTGAACAAGGAGTGAAAAAGTTTTACCTGTACTCACGTCTTCGCTTCTTTGTTTCAACAGACTACTTTCTATTGGCTAATAAAGTTCCACACAGGGATACAGCTTACTACTTAACAAAAGACCAAAGGACTCACCATCCCCCAAATCTTAGACTTTGAGGAACGATGCCATTTCTGTGCAAAATTAAATTTTTGGGGCGACGGTGGCGCAGAGAGTAGAGCGGGTCGTCTTATGATCAGAGCATTGGCGGTTCCAATTCCGCAGGTGCACAATGTCACTTCACCCACCTTGCCTACAGTGTCTGCGTACATTGTTGTATGAATGAGAGTGCGAATGGGTGACTGGTTCCTTGATTTAAAGCGCGCTGAGTGCCTAAAGCAGGTAGAAAGGCGCTATATAAATGTGACCATTTACCAGATGCTCAAACACCTAAATATGCAGCTAAAAGGTGCACATCCCCTACTTGAGTTCAAAAGTTTAGACCAGATAAACCATGAGCACAGTTAAATAGTTGCAGAATAGCCCTCTTGCTAACAGGGCTAAGACCCGGGTGAAAGAACATTGTGAAGTGTCTTTCCTTGACCTTGCACCATCCAAGGTCGTGCACAAGTGTTCTCACCTCTGAGACCAGAAAGCGTAGGCGCGTGTATTAAGAGCGTACTCCAGCTCAAATCGAGAGCGGAGAGCTGCCACATGGCTCCGCCCGGGACCCCCCCGAGCCGCCAGGCAGTCGGAGGATGAGGAAGGGGACAGGGAGCCACTGCTGTTACTGGAAGCTGGAGACATCAGCTGGAAGCAAAGGGGAAAACAACTACTTTAATAAATAACTACAAATAACTCATATACTACTACTTACTACTTATTTTTTATCTTATCATAGTGAATTATATTGTGTCCACTTGAATAAACTGTGAAACTGCTTTTTATCTTAAAGCAGTACTAAGTAACTCGTGCACCCTAGAGGCCATAAGCGCCACTAGAGGTGTTGTAGCATGTTGCATTTTTTTACTCATTAATAGTCCATGAGGGTAAATACTACTCTGACAGAAAAGACAAAGGGAGAAAGGGATATTGTACATTAATTAAACAATGGAGATAATGTTTTTCTCTCAAACTTGGCTGTAAATACTGTTCTTTGCCCGTTAGCCTGTTAGCTTCTTCTTCGTGATTCTATTAGTATATATTGGGCTTCGGTGGCAAAAAAAGTTGCAATTGTGGTGACACCAGGGGGAGATGAAAGACCCCCCAATCATCCATTAACACATTACCCACAGAGGGACTACGAAAAGGATGTATTCAGGTAAACAAGTTACTTAGTTCTTCTTTAACTTATGACTTAAGTTTACCTCAATATTGGAAAGACATTCTTCCAAGTTTGAGACAACTTCGGAAAACTCGGGTCTGTCCTGAAAAACAAAACTATATTTGTCATCACAGAGGTGCAGTCCATCCCCACGAGCGGCACAGGGTTCAACACCCTCAGATCTGCTCTCCCCCGGGTAACTACAAAGACCCCAGAGCTCTTCAATTATACATCACGTCCACAGGCTGGTGAAGATGTGGCTTCATACTGTTCAGTATAAATACCCAACTAACAAACATAATACAAACACTGACCAGTCAAAACATTTGGACCTTGTTAAGTGCGTAAATTAAGAGACACTTAAGTTATTGACCAAGGTCCAAGGAAGTTACAAGTGATGCCAATGGACTCTTTATCCTTTTTTTTTAAATAATACACTGAATTCGATAAAACGACAAGGCTGTAACGGCTGAAGAGGTTGAATCTACGTCTGAGAGAAAGCTGTCAGTGCTTGCCTCTTTTGTGTGAGGAAGTAACTGTTTTACACCATCAATAATTCAGGAATGGGCTCATATTCCGACTGATATGTGTACATGGCAGAGTTAACACTGATGCTGTATATCACAGTATCCAATGTCAAAAGTATTTAAAAAAAAAGCACGCGTTGAAGCGTTTCATTTCAGCTAATATGTAAACACTAATCAGCATGTCGCACATAAATCTCACGAGAATTATTTGATCACACAGGAGTGCACCAGAGAATACCTATGAGGAAATGTGTCCCGATGAAGTGGCAGTGGGACAAGTGTATTCTCTGGAGGCGCCATTTTGTGGTAAGTGAAGAGAGTACTGGCAACAGGAAGACGATGTATTCCCAGGGAACTGCGCCAACATGCTCAGCTAACGTGCCCTGACTCTTAATTAGGCCGAGGCTACATTCCTGGCTAATTATGAACGTCACTGCACCGATTACGCTCAGGCAGCAATACATTATCAGGAGAAATGACTGTTCACTTTTAAAATTTCCCTGCACATGCAAAATGGCTCGACTTCCGGGCCAATTTGCCTTTTGAATATTAAACGGTAGCTCTAAAATATGCAAATGAACTGCCTAATAGTTAAAGTATTAATTGTGTACTTTTGTACCTCTGGGCAGGAGTTCCAGCCTCTCATCAGAAGTGCAGAGATGGGTTTAGGGATGGAGTAACCGATCGGGGGTCGTATGTGATGGTAGGCCATGTCTGCAGCCGCAGCAGCTACAAACAAAAGGCATTTTAAAACCTGGTAATCATTTTCAAATCGGTTTTCTTTATATATCACATTTTATTAACAAAATCGTTTTCAAGAACTTCAAAGTATTTCCAAAGTTAATAAGTAAAGAGAGCACCATATAATAGCATTAGAGGAACATACAGTGCCTTGCGAAAGTACTAATACACCTTGAACCTTTGCACATTTTGTCATGTTTACAACCCTGAACATAAAGGTTTTATTTTGATTTTTTTACTGAAAGTTCACACACAAGTAACAGACAACTGTGATGTGAAAGCAAAATGATACAGGATTCTGTTATTTTTCAAAAAATAGAAAAGCGGGGCGTGCATAAGTATTCATACAGCATGACTTAATACTTTGTGGAACCCCCTTTTGCTCAAATAACAGCAGCAAGTCTTCAGGGGTATGACTCTACAAGATGTGCACATCTAGAGACGGACATTTTAGCCCATTCCTCTTTACAAAACAACTCAAGCTCTGTCAAATTAGAAGGAGAGCGTTTGTGAACAGCAGTTTTCAGGTCTTTCCACAGATTTTCAATAGGATTTAGGTCAGGACTTTGACTGGGCCATTCTAACACATTAATATATTTTTTCAAAACCATTCCATTGTAGATGTAGCTTTGTGTTTAGGGTCATTGTCCCTGTATTTGGCTCCATCCATCTTCCCAACTATTCTTACAATCTTCCCAGTCCCCGCTGAGGAAAAGCAGCCCCGTAGCACGATGCTCCCCCACCATATTTGACACTGGGGATGGTGCACTCAGGACGATGAGCAGTGTTAGGTTTGCTCCATACATAACGTTTTGCATTTGGGCCAAAAAGTAAAATTTTTGTGTCATCTGACCAAAGCTCCTTCTTCCACATGGTAGCTGTGTCCTCCATAGGACTTCTAACAAACTTCAAACGGGATTTCTTATGGCCTCCTTTCAATAATGGCTTTCTTCTTGAAAAATGCTGTATCAATACTTATGCACGCCCCACTTTTCACTTTTCTATTTTTTGAAAAATAACAGAATCATGTATCATTTTGCTTTCACTTCACAGTTGTTTGTTACTTGTGTGTGAACTTTCAGTAAAAAGTAAAATCTTTATGTTTAGGGTTGTTAACATGACAAAATGTGCAAAAGTTCAAGGCGTATTAGTACTTTCGCAAGGCACTGTAAGTAAAGAAGAGATACCATCAAAGAGCTATATAAAAATAAATGTATAACAGCACATAAAGGCTTGGTACTATGATAAATTACCAGGTTTCAAATGGGCAAAGGGGATTTCTCCAGTGAGCAGCTCCCACAGACAGAGTGCGTAGCTGAACATGTCCGCCTTCACCGAGTACCGGGTGCACTGTGTGAACACTTCAGGAGCCATCCAGCGCAGATTCTGTACAAAGGCACACATCTGGTATAATAAACATATATTTGATATGTTTTATCATATCAACATCATAAACATGCGAAACAAAGCCAGGAAAACAGAGGTGCACATAATGAAGGCCAATTACTGCTTTGAACACTGTGTCTCAGCAAGGGCGAGTGGTTTCTCACAACAGGCAGCTCCCAAGAGACGCAGAGCACTTAACACCAAACTGCAGTCCAAGCACTCTGCATAGAGATGATTCAGCACCATTTCTGCATCATGGCAGTTTTTTGATGGTGGGTAATTGATGGCAGGTGTTCGTAGAAGAGAACGACAACAAACAGCATAGCTCACACTGTCGGTGCTGTCGGATCATGTATATAACTTAGGGACAAGACATAGATATAACGTAGAAGTCAAAATACCGACCCCTGGCTGCTTGGTCATGTTGTCCTCATTCACAGACTGAAGGAATCGAGATTCTGCATTGAAGAAAAGAGAAGGTTTTTAGCTCAGTCAGATCCTATACCGCAATGCAAGTACTGTATAATAATTCTCAAATATTTATTTGCTGTTTTTTGGGGACAATATTTAAGCACATTGACTATAACTAATCACAACCGGTGTTGCCTATGTTTTTGTGTCAAAATCATCTGTGACATCGCACCATGTTACTCCTGATGCAAACTCTACACAGAAGGAAGTGGCATGAACATCATGTGACTTAACACTGTCCCGGAAATGGTTGAAATATATTTAACACAAATAATGGGGCCTTACCACCAAAGTCTGCAACCACAGCGTGTCCATCCTCATAGAGCAAAATATTGTGACTAAAAGCAGACAATCATCAGTATCCTCAGTGGTTTCTGAGCTCACGTGGACTTGTGGGTGGCCCACCTGTTGAGGTCCCTGTGGATGATGGGCTGGGTCAGGTTATGCAGGTACTCCATGCCCTTGGCCACATCGATGGCGATGATGAGCTTGGACTGCAGGTCTATGAGCCTGTCCATTAACACATCATTAAAACAGCAGCCACTTAGAGTCAGGTTGATGGCCCCTGCCAATCACACACCGCAGTTAACACAGATCAATAGGGCAGTCTATAAAGAGCACACCTGAGCTCACAGTTAGCACAACTCTTTATCTGGATCAATGGCAGGATCAGGGCCACTGATTGGTGAAGAGGCTTCCAGGGTGGATAATGAGAGCTGAAACAACTGCTGCTCTGTGCAAACACACACTTGTTCGACACTAAATAACTCCTTACGGCTGTTTGAAATCTAGCTGTAAACATTTAGTCTCTGTCCAGGGAGTCAGACGACCTTTCCGCCTTATCACCATTTATCGGCTTTAGAACTAAATTCATTTAACTCACTTCAGTTCACAAACATGTTTACATCACATTGTGCTGTATCTACCATGGACAAGGATAAGTAATATTCCCACTCAACGTCACACAGCCAAAGTTGAAGACAGTAAATAACAGCATAGGATCCACATTTAAGATCCATTTAACTCAAACATAATCTGTACATGACTCATTACACAGGTATATATAATCCTGAAAAACCAATGTACACGCATGTTGCATAGGCAAGTGAACAACAGCACTGACCTCTTCTGTTCATGCAGCAGTGAGAAGAGAGAGCCTCCAGAAATGTACTGAGTGACAATCGCAAACTGACTGGGGTCGTCTAAACAGGCGCCCACAAAATGTATGATGCAGGGATGGTTCAGACGACACAGTATAGACACCTCTCTGCAGAACATGTCCACGTCTGATTTAGAGCAGTACGTGTTGGCTTTATATCTGCACAAGGAACAAAAACAAAAACGTTCCATAATACAGAGTTGATAAAAAGGGAGCTACACACTTTTTTTCTACTAAAAGGACAATACCGTTTAATAGCAACAATTTTGTTTCTGCATTTGCCTTTGTAAACCCTGCCAAAAGAACCTGGAATGGACAAAAATCATGTTAATATTTACGATAATGGCTAGTCTTCAAGCACACATGTACGAGGAAGAACTTTACCAGAACCAATAATTTCATTAAACTCCAGCTCAGAAAGTTGAAGGTGGAAATGCGATGGGAGAGTGGCCCTGAGCAGCAGAACCTCTGCCTTCTCTGTGGAGAGATAAGAACTAGAATAGAAAATGGCAGATGAAACAATACACAATACTTTATACAGCATTCTCAGTCATTTAATAATAAGAAAAAAAAGTCTAATTATTCTCTTCCATCACAAAACAAGGCAGTAATGGTTCGCTTCAGTACCTTTTGTCATGCTTTTAATCTTTCCCAAAGGAGAAGGCACGGACACATAAGATCCATCTAAAGTGGAGACAGCATATTAAAAATAATGTATATCATATTTTTCTAAATGTAGAAACCCAGCTATTACTACAATATGGCGACTCACCCCCTCCTGGCTGGGAGTACTCATTGCACGGGGAGTCGTCTGGGCGTTTGTAGTGTTTTAGTAATGTCACAATAGCATCATGGCCTGAGATTAGAACAAAGCAATTATATTAAAATAAATACTAACACAAACCTTGTGATGGCTAATAAGTGCAGCTCATGGAAATAGACCTTTTTCATAAGCCCACATCAGGCAGGTCTGCTCATCCTTCTCTCCACTGGATCGACTGGGGTCACAAGCCACCAAGTTCATGTCCGCCCCACTGTCCAGGAGAAACTGCACTAAGCGGATGTGTCCATGAAAACAGGCGCTGTGCAGTGCTACAAAGGGAACAGGAGTTGCCGTAAAACAATGACAACACACAATATTATAGTAACAAGCATTAGATCAGTAATACCCGTGTGTCCATCTCGGCCTTGGTGGTTAATGCTCATGGCGTTTTGACTCAACAGAAACTTCACCATCTCCAGGTCTTTTCCATAAGTACAAGCACTATAAATAAACACTTTATTCAAACGTTTAGCTGTTAGATGTTGTTTAAACAGAGGTATTTCCCGACTGTTTTCACTGAGGTGACCCAGGGGTAGCACGCAGTCATGGTAGGGTAGCACCAAGAAAAGTCTTTAAGGGGGTCATTTAGTGTTTGCTTATGTGCAAAAGTGAATAAGCAGCAGAGTAAATTACACCTTTTTTACTCATCATGCATGATGATTCTACCATTTACATATCAAATTTGGGGCCCTATTACTATAATTAAGGCAATTTCAAATGGTAAATTAGGTGCAACATGTCCACAAATAGCTATTTTCCAGCTTGCACTCACTATTTAGCACCTGTCTTGATAAATGACCCGAAAGCATTTTTGCTAAATATAAATTGAGAAATGACAACTATAATTTCAGCTCTCTTAGTTTAGTTTAGTTTATTTGAGCAGTACACATTCTGCTCAAAAGGAGTGGGCTGAAGCAAGAAGCTTATGAGCGCCCACCCCCACTTTCTCTGAAAATGGACTGAACGTGTTACTGACTCACAACGGCCTCAACCCCTCAGAATGGGGTGGCACCTGGGCTGGTCAATCCAGAATCCAGGGGTGGCCTGTGCTACCACTGGCTATCCCCTCGTCATCACGCTTCTGTTAAAATATGAGGCGTTCAATTTGCCTGTGAAGTGCTGTCTCGCTGAAGATGTTCTCTTTAGGGATACTGTCTGTGCCTGAACGCTGGAGGAGTTCCTTCACTGCTGCAAACTTCCCATTATAGCAAGCCCTGAAGAACAATAACATTGTATACTGCTTAGTCAAAACTCCTTTTCCGTACCTAAATTATTCAAAAACTGTCAATAAAAGCCCTTTACAAGTGTAATGGAGTGTCCCCATAAATGTTGACAGAGTGAGGCTGCACATCAAAGTCGCCCTGAAGAAGGTAATGCACAATGTCGTGGTGGCCAAATCTAGCACAGAAGTGAAGAGGGACGTGATCCTCGTTATCCTGGGCATTGACTATAAATGCGTAAGAGAGAAAATGAGAAAATACTTTATAAAGTACATTTTCCAAGTAATTTAAACAATACTATGACTTGTACTCAGAAGACTTGCCATTGGCCTTGCTTTCTTCTAACATTAAAAGTTTGCAGATACTGAGGTAACCTTTCGCTGCAGCCAAATGCAGAGGCCGGTCTCCTACTTCGCCGGAGGCATTTACATCTGCACCGTACTTCAACAGACGTTTTGCCACCTAAAATACACAAGAAAAAATGTCTGCTAAACCTAAATTTAACCAGGCAGAATGGGCGAAATTCTAATTTCTTTACTTGTTCATGGCCATTGTATGCAGCAATATGAAGCGGAGAGAAAAACACAGCATCTTGTACATTCACACACGCGCCATGTTGTAGAAGTATATCAGCTGCCTATAAGAGGAGAATACTCCATGTAAGAGACTACTGATAACAAAAATATTAAGAGTATCTTAATTGTAATGTTTGTCGTACCTCATGGTGTCCAGCCAATGTGGCCACATGCAGAGCAGTAAGGGCCCCATAGCCCACCTGTTGAACATCTGAGTCTCCGTGGAGCAGCTCTGTCACCAGTTCACCATTATCCTGAGGAGTGGAAACTAATTGTAAAATGTATTTACTTTTTTATATGGCATAAAACTATTAGCTAATTTTACTACAACACAGCAGCTTATACTCATTTGGTTTTGGGTGTACTTGCACTCTACCGTGTGGTAAAACATTAGGAAGCACGCATTAAAATCACAGACATGTCTTGTAACCTTGTAAGCCGCCAAGTGAAGAGCAGTGAAGCCATTTCTTGACAGTCTGGATGGACGCAGGCCTTTGAGGAGCAGGGTGCGAATATGACCCTTGTTCCCTGAGCAGAAAATTCTGGGTTAAATCCTTATAAAACATAAGCAAACAAAACATGCAAATGAGGAATAATGTTGTTCATATTGATGAACAAATAATTATTTTTTTGAGGATAATCACAGACCAGAGAGAGTTCTGTCAGTCACTATGCTCTAATCCTCTCTCATTGCCACATGTTGTTTGCCAGTTATTAATAGACTCTAGTGGTCACACATACCTCCGCAGACACAGCAGAGATGCAGCAGCGACAGCCCCTTGTCTGTGCGATAGTTCAAGTTCACTTTCTGAAAAGCGTCATCAGAGCTTGGAGACAAGATAACAACCTCATGTTAGGACAGACTTTAAACAACAAAAAAGAAATAAGCATGCTGGGATTCAAACAATAAAAAAAAAAAAAAACTGCTGTCACCTAAAAGCAAGGTTGAGATCCGCTATCTGCGTCTCTTGTAGATGGAAGTCATCCTCCAACCTCTCAATGATAACAGCATATGATTCACACACCTTCTTCTTCCACTCATCTGTACAGGAAAATAATGGTTACCTACTTGCCTTTATACATAAATAGGCATGCACTATACATTTTAACAGACGTTGCCCTCAAAAATTAATTTAAAATTAATTTAAAACTAAGAGATAAACTCAAGTTTCAGCCAAGTATGTACAACTGTATAAGAGCTTTACCTGTGCATGTCTGAGAAGGTCTCGATTTGTAGTTTCCCATTGATATACAGCGGTCCTCTGCCTGTGTGACCTGTAGTTTGGTTGACTGCAGTGAAGTTGCAATGCAATCTGTCACCGCTCCACAATTGCCCCGGTGCAGATAAAGGGGGATCATAACTGGGGGCTAAAAATAAACCCTTTTGAATGGGATGCCCAACAACGACGACAACTGATCTGCCTTTAAATGTGGACATCTAAGAAACAATGTCCGTGGGTTTCCTCTATCTCCGGTGATCGCAGTATTTTGAGGAAAAAAGGAAGTTTGTTTTGGATCGCGTACCCCTTGAGTCATTCAATTATACTCCCAGTACCCCCTACCCCGAGGATTTTGCCAATGTGACCAACTAAACAAAGATTATTCAGTATTTAATAGTGTGTTGTGTTCAAAATGAAGCCAACATACTCTCAAAATCAATCCTTTTACTGAAAAACATAATTAAAACTAACTTTCCTTTGAAACTCATATTGAAATTCTACTCACTTTATTTTTTTATCTGAAATAATTCCAAGTACCCCCTGGTTGCAACAGGCTGTAAAACACTGAGTTAAGTCATATTCTTTAATGAACCCACAAGCATAAATACAATTAGCAAAGCTCTTAAAAAATATATATATATATAAAAAAAAAGAGTACATTTTATGTTTTTGTGTCAAGGACATTTTGATGGAGAGGATAGGGTTAGTTCGGTAAAATAATATAGCTTGTTTGATTAACCGGTGCTCTTTTGAACATTAATAATAAACAATTAAACAGGATGACAGAACTATTGGGCTGTGATTTCATCATGAAGTGCTGCTCTGAACCTTAACATCTCCTTCAGATTTTTGGCCTGTAAAGCCTGTTGCATAGACATCAACTGCACGTCCTTGGTTAAAGTTATTGTAGCGTCACTGACCACAGCTTTAAGCATTTCTAACGACATGGAGAAGGACGTTTTCTGATCTGAACAAATGGGAAACAGACAAGCGTTCCACAAACTGCAACAGGACACATTACCAGAAAATGTCAGTCCTTCGCTGCGTATTCCCCAGTGGGACAGGCAATGAGGCAGACTTGAACCAAAAAGCTGCAGGGTTTGAATGTCAGCAGTATTTTCCACGGAGCGCTTCAGGTTGTCCTCTATCCCAAACGCAATCGTTACATATCCCGTGTTGCGCTTCTGGTCGATGCAAAGAGAATGCATGAAGACTGAATCAGGCACAGAAAGACCAGAGCCAATCCAGCAACTGCTTACGATGGACCCTTGGCCGACAGAAACTCCCTTTTCAAGTCGGGAATACTCTATAACTGAACCTTTTCCTAAAGAGCATGTGGGCTCGACAATGCTGTACATCACACAGCAAGAAGGAGTGTCTTTATAGTCCTCAGTGTCATGTAAGCTGAAGGCCGATGACAGTAGGCCAAGTTCGTTTCTCAGGGCTGTGTCTTGAGTGAGGTGAAAAAGGAATTCAGATGTGGTTCCAATGTGGTAAAACTTAGAGATGTTCAGGAGAATCACATTCAAGGGGGTGCCTCTGAGAAGGTGGAAGATCTTTTTGCGGACTGCCACCAAGTTGCCCTCCTCTTTGGTGACATTCCTAGTGTTGCTGGTGTAATCAACAGAGGCTTCGGGACCGAGTGCTTGTAGAAAATCACCATACGCGTCAATCTCACAGTCCAGGGAGCCCACTTCTTTGAGCAGATTCAGGAGAGTCTGTGAGGTTTCGAAGTCGAAATAATAAGTGCTGTCTGTGTAAACAAACTCACTGCCTTGGTCGCTTTTACAAACTGCTCCAGTGTCTCGCATTTTATCCACGCTCGGTTTGTGCAGAAAACGCAGACAGGAGGTGGTCTGCATTTCAGAGAGGGAGGATGTTTCATGTGATTCTAACACAAATACCCCATGAGTTGTGCCTATAGACAGAGGGGAGGGGTGGGCTAATGCAGTAAAACCTGGTTTGTCAAAGGTGATACGCTGGTTTTCTATACTGTACAACTCAATGTCGTCGGCGCAGGTCACTAGCACGCCTGGTCTCATGTGCGATGGAAAATCAACATACATGGCCAGTTTGAGCTCCAACATCTGGTACAAGGGATTTCCCAGGGGAAGCGCAGTGAAAATCTTCCCTAATGCACTGGCACTAGGCAAACGCTGACTCAGTCCACCTAAACATACAATGACAGACAGGTAAGGGGACAAGGACACTACTTTTATTATCAGCAATTTGTAAACGCAGTCCCCCCCAATAATTTTACTGCATATTAGGGTGTTAAAAGTTAAAGCAAAAATCCATTATCCATCCATTTCACTTAGATTTAATAAATGATTATTAGTTTATAATGAAATGAAGTTGACCTAATATTATATATCAATATACATAATAATTACATTAAAATTAACAGCGATTGATCAGATTTCAAAGGTAATTGACAAAACTACTTCATACATATTCTTAATACTGATAGTAGATACTACATTATAGCCTAGTAACATATGAATCGGCCACATGTTGATTTACAATCAGAAACAAATTCCCAGGGAGCAAAGTTGGGGCAGAAATATGTAAAGAAAGTAATAAAACAATGTAAATATGGTCAATGTTTCAAACCTGCATGAATCAGAATGACTCTCAGTTTGCTCAGAACTTTCCCATAGGTGTCACTCAGGAGCTGCAGAGTGTACAGAGTGGATCCTCCATTGCCTACAAAAAGCCAATTAACAGTGTTAAGCAATAAAAGAGCTATAAAATAAACATACTGGGACCTAACAGTATAGTCACCAATTTTAAAGCCGGGTGGATCTGAGAAAACCTTGTAGTCAATTCCAAGAGGAAGCTCTTTTCTTTGAATTTTCTCATTTATTTGAAGCTCGTACGCGTCTTTCTGACTCTCATCCACAGCTGTCACAACAACCACGTCCCAAAACTCACCGGGCTTCACCTCACGCCCTTATATATATATATATATATATTAAAAGAAAACTCCATCAGGCGATCATACTTTCGATATTAACACGCTAACGCACAATAACTCACCTCGTAAATCGTCAAATTTAAGTAGCTTCTGGTGTGATGAAATCTTCAACTTTTTGCTGTAATCCACGTCCATCGTGGGGTTGCTCAGTTTAAGTTCTAAAATGTTATATACTTATTCATATCCTCTGATCTGAACTTGAGTTTGGGCATGATCACTGCACTGCAATCGATACACGGAGCTGTCATCGACTACTTCCGGGTATTATCACATGACGAAATTAACTCACAGAGATTGGTTGACTCTTTTCTGACATAAATAATGAAAAAAATGCATTATGACATTATGTTTCACTTTATTCCTTGATGTACAAATCTGATTATTATTAGTTTATTTAATTTTATTTTCGAAGCATAAACACAACAAATGTTCACAGCAGGAAAAGGGAGTGAATGTGCACCCTTCAAAGTAGGTTGAAGTTCAGAGAATATGATGTAGACCTATCCCTGACTTTAAATCGTAGGACGCCCAGTGGTTAAAGTGGATTTTGGGAGGTGGTGGAACTCTAATCTCGAAGATTCAGAACGATACATTAGGTCGATATATGAAAGGCTATGTGTATATTACATGTAACAGAAGGTGTTTTATATTACTTTTGATGTATGTATTTTAAAAATAAGTTTTAAACCATTTCACAGAATAAGATTTCTTTATATGTGCTCTTGTTTGAGATACTCCCAGAAAATTTGAGCAACAGCCAGTCCTACCCGGGTACTTTTTAAAATAATCAGATACAATTTAGTGCAATCTGGTGTATTTTAGGCAAAAATATGCTGTTTGAATTAGCCTTATACAGGTGAGAATCACAACTGTCAACATTATGATTACTTTCCTAAAAAAAGAAAGAAAGAAAGAAAGAAAGAAGCAACACTGATTTTGATAGCTGCAAATAGACTACTTTTAAAAAGAGCTATCCGAGTAATTCATAAAGTTGTTTTTTTGTGACATTGTTGAGTTCCAAACTGTACAAATGTTATTCAAAGCAAGGTATAAATTGTTACCAAGCCAACTACAAAGAAGGTTCCAAGATATGAATTACGTGATGAATTAAACTTTAGGATTCAGAAACATAGCACAACTTTGAAAAGTTTTAGTCCAACAGTTAATGGTGTACAGTTGTGGAATAAATTGGAGATGGAATTGAAACGAAGTCCAAACATCAACCTGTTCAAATATAAATACAAACAAATGACTTTTGAAATATACAGACAAGAAGAAATGCGTTGCCACTAGGGGGAGCAGTAGGATCAATTATGTGTATTTTTTCCTCTATAATCAAGGAAGAGTGTTGCTGCTTGGAACAGTTGTCATTCTATTGCTCAAATTTACAAATGGAGAATTAGGGTTGGCAGGTTATGGATCTGTTCAGAGGAATCCTCCCAACAGGCTCAAAACCTTGTCCTTTAATGCACCACTCAGCATAGGAACATAATCTACAAAATCAGCTGTGTGGGGGTTTGTTGATGGGGAGTTACTGCCCTCTTCAACTGGCCCGCTCCACAATATGGCTTTTTAATGCACCACACTATGCAAGGCTACATCATACTTCACATATAACTCAATTAAATAAATATATCATAATAATGATAATGATGATGATAATTAAAGCCAAATTAAAATTATACTGAGAATGGTAATGACAACTGGGATGTAGCAAGATCTCGGAGTATAAAATCTATTGATGTACCTTTATAACATAAAGGTAACTCTCGGTTATCACGGGAAAAAATCTGAAAGAAATATATTAAGGATCAAATTTTTTTTTACTTGCTTTGTACTAGACATCATACATGCAACGAGATTGATTTGTTTGTTCCCGACCACTTGAATCCCTGAGGACGCCTGTATGTTGCAAAAAAACCAAAACAAATATAGGTTGAACCACAATAATAATGCAATATAGCATTTAATACACACAGCAGGCATAAGCCAGATTTTATACATTATTTTCTTGTCACTGCAACTATTATCATCATGAGGCACAAGACAGAATACATCAGGGTCTGCACCTGTTACAGCATTATTACAATCACATCAGGAAAACAGCATCACCTCAAGCTGTTTTGTCATTAAAAAGGGGTTCAGGAATGACAAGAATGCAGGGAGGAAAGTTTAATTCTGAAGCAAATGAGGATAATCCACTGGCTTATTGTGTTTATTGTTCAGGATAGTTTGAGACAGCTTGACGTGAGCTGCTTGTCAGTAAAAAGGCACTGTAGTATAGAAATAACCCACAATCAAATACGTACATTGTGCATTAGAAAAATATTACAATACTGATCATAAAGTTAGCGTTATGCTAATTGCATACTTCATTTATTGAGGACCTAACTTTCAAACCAGACTAGCTCATAAATACACAATTTAATAAAACATAAATAAGTATTGCATAAAAAACAATCCATTGACGCAAAATCCTAAGAAGATTAAATATGTGAAAGACTTTTCAAAGTCCTGTATTGCTGCATACTGCTTACTACTGTATTGCACTGTTTCCAACCCCCTCATGCACAGAGGGCTCACTCGGTTGTGCTTACTGTCGGAGCTGCTGATCGTCCAGTGCTGTGAATGTGGTTGAGTTGCAGCTTTCCTGTTGCTGCCCAAAAGAAGACGGCACAGTCAGGCTGTGTTTGTTGGCCTCCAGAAAAAGACTGCAGGCAGCAAAAGCACTGTAAAAACTGGATGAGAGACCAGCGATGTCTGTGGAGATGTAAGGGAGGACTCCTGGTGTGGCCTGGTTGTAGTATGTGATCTGAAACAAAGCACTTTCTTTGGCTGGGAATTGTAATTTGAAGATTTTAAGTTTTAAATTGTGACAGATCCTGAGACAATGCAAGAGAAAGTAATTTAGCAGTCCTCGTGGATGTGGTTTTGACCAAATAGATACATTTTTCTTATGTCTTATGGCTCTACAATGATAATGTATACTGTAGCATAGGGACCTAAAAAAAGAACTGCCCAGTTACCAGTACAGTAAATAAACAGAACAAGCCCCATTTAAAACCCATGAATAGCTCTGTATACTAGAAATGGATAGAATGCATGCATGCTGTGTCGTTGGGCCAACCTTGCTGATAAAACTGCACTCCTCCAGGATGGTAAAGCCTGCACAGAGCACTTCTCCCCTGGTGTAATTCTCAGTGGGAGGGTGAGTGGGCAAAGTGACAGAACGCAGTGCAATCAGATAGGGGTCCCTATGAATGACAGAGAAAAATCCCACCTGAAGTTCAAGTTTTTATAGTAGTACTCTCATAGAGTTGAAATAATATGAACAATGGAATCAGGAGAACATGCAATAATAAAAACAAAGCATGATGAGAAGCATATAGTGTTTTTGTGTGCGCACCCTGAGTCACAAGGCTTCCTCCGAGAAGCCAGCAGGATGAACTCCGTGCCTTTGTCACGTTTACTGGCAGATGGAGTTGTGACACGATAGAGAGTGTCATCCTCATCTGCCTGCATGATCACCTCACATGCTCTGGAGAAATATTATGAAAAATATAGTGAAATGTAGATTATCAACACATACCAAGTCTAATTCCAGCCATATACTCGTAGTGTTGGTCCCACTGCTTTCTCCTGGTCAGGTCGGACAGTAGATGAAATGTCTGTGCTGCCGGGACACTCACATGCATCTCTACCTTGAAGAGGAGCCTCTGGTTTTCCTCTTGTGTGTACAGCCGGACCTGGTAAGATACATAACCAAAAACTCACTGGAGGTCCGAGGGCCGGCGCCAGCTCATTGTGCCTAAAACAAGACCAAGGGGGGCAAGGCCTTCTCTGTGGTCGGCCCTACACTATGGAATGCTCTGCCCCCCATGTTTGAACAGCCCCCACAATGGAGTGTTCAAAAGTTACTCACCTTGTTTTTCTCAGAGGTTAAAACCCAGCTGTTTCTGGCATCCATTAGTTTCAGAGCTGAAACATTATTGTAGCTCAGGTACATCTATAGAACAGAATGATACACAACAAAATATAGTATACTGAATAAGTAAATAAATAAATACAACAACTTTCAAATACCTGGTTACTTAGATCCCAGGGTACAGACAGAGGAACTTCATTTTGCTTGCAAGAGATGATATATTTCCTGTATACCATAATAAACATGTAAAAGGAGCATTCAAACATTTTGGGAAATGTTTATTATAATCAACTATCCAAAATGGGTAATGTGCATAGCAATATTGTAAATAAATAGAGTATTACTGAGAAATAAAGATATTACTGAGAAATATACACACACTTAATGTCAATATCCGCACGCCTCAAAAATTTTAATAGGCAAGGCAAGGCAACTTTATTTATACCGCGCATTTCGTACACAAGGCAACTCAATGCGCCTATGTTATTAATATGTTAATACTACTTACAAATAGAGGAGGTTACCTGTCAAGCCGTATTTTTCTTCTAGCAATGGCTTCTTTATAGCGTCTTATCCCATCCTAAATGACAAATAAATTAAACAATTTAACCAAACCAATATTAACTATATATATTATAAATTTTAGGTTACTTTCACAAATCTTACCACTGGTTCAGGCTGTATCCGTGGCAGAGTTTGAGGTTTCTGGTCACTGTTCAGTACTTCAAATGTCATAAAGGCGCTGTTTATATGACGCAGAGGCTCCCCACCGTGGTAAGCCTCTGCACACACTCCCACCTCCATGCTGCAAAATACAAGAGCATATGGATGAGATGCATGTGGTTATTAGAAAGGATAGCAAAGATAAGTGAAAACTCACCTGTGCTTGAAGGAATTATTTACAATTGCTTTTAGCACCAATCGATCACCGATGTGTGATGGACCACGGAAATGAAACATGTCTATGGTCCTGAGAGTTGGATGAGCGTTACACAAACGACTGAAATTAACAAAAAATAAACATATTAACATTTAATCGGATACAGACAGGTATAACAACCTCCGGTGTAACGTATACACCAACATCTAACAGAATTTGTTGTTCTTGTAGAATGCATTGTCCTTTGCAATTTACCTACTCTTCAGACCTTGAGTATGGATCTTCTTGGTTGTACTAAACTTCAGCAACATCTTGGTTTAATTTTAAGAACTGTAGTTACGGGATGCTTTGCCCAAGTTCTAGTTACCCATGTTGTCTCTTGCTTTTAGCCCTTTAGCATTGGCGAGTGGGGACATAATTTTGTCTAGCAGCAGAATACTGCATATTTATTTAATCAGTCTCTGGTCGTCATGTTATTTCAGGCCAGTGCAAATAGAGAATAGAAAAAATTAATAACTTTATTATTACCATGCTGCAATGGTGGCTACATTCTCCATCCAGGCCATAATCTGGCCCCCGAAAGTGCTGACCTGGTGATTGGCATGGGGAGGCAGCACCAGCTCCACACTCTCCACTCGAGTCTTCTCTGCTGGCACAGCGTCCTCATACTCCTGGCATTGCCCTGGTAAGAAAAAAAAAACAAGAACAAGGAGCTCAGTCCAATCTGATTTCAAATGGTGCAATAACAGACGCTGAGTTATGAAGCCGATGTCAACAGCTTATACCCAGCTGAGCGGTGCTGCTGCTCAGTAGGTCTGTAATGATCTCAGCGTGTATGAGCCTCATCCTCCGGCGCTCGGCTGCCAGGCTGTACTCCATCTGCTCCATCTGTGTGTGCGGAATCACCTGCTTCAGTTGTACCTGTGCAAACATAGTAATAACATTTGCTAAAAGATACCGTTTAATACAGTTTTACTGTACCAGCAATAGATTTACTTTTCCTGCTTCAGTTCGTCTGGCAACAAAAGTAGCAAAGGCTTGGGAGACTTTCCACTGCCTGTCTGTGTAGAGGTCTTCACAAGTGACCAATATGCCAACCTTAAAATGACAAGAGCTGTAAAACATTCATCTGAATCAAGGGGAAAGATAAATGCAGGACATCTCACTCACCTCCATACTAGATGTGAAGGCTCTGTTGACATTTGCTATAATATTGACGACTTTTCCAACACTGTAAGCAACACACATATTTAAAATGTCAATACAGTATGATTGTACTAGCAACAGTATCTCGCAGCATAACAAGCTGTCTGAGGGCCCATATCGTGTTAAGTTTAGTTTAGTTTAGTTTAGTTTATTTGTTTATTTGAGCAGTACACATAGTGCTCAAAAGGAGTGGACTGAAGCAAAAGCTTATGAGTGCCCACCCCCAAGTGCAATAAAATAAATAAAATAACAATAATAAAAATAAAAAAAGAACATTTCAGAACATTTCAAGCAGCTACATTCATACAGACCAACTTACAACTTACAAAAAAAATATATGAACTGTTTATACAATTAATTGAAACAATGCACAACTACAACAACAATCCCGTTTCATGCACGATGTCCAGAACGAAGCAGTCAAAAAAAAAAAAAAAGTATATTTCTTTCAGATTTTTACCCTTGATAACCGAGAGTTACTTTTATGTTATGAAGGTACATTTATAGATATTATACTCCGAGATCTTGATACTTCCCAGTTGTCATTACCATTCTCAGTATAATTTTAATTTGGGTGTAATTTTCATAATCATTATTATTATATATTTATTTAATTGAGTTATATATGAAGTATGCTGTAGCCCTGCATAGTGTGGTGCATTAAAAAGCCAGAGTGTAGAGCGGGCCAGTTGAAGAGAGCAGTAACTCCCCGTCAACAAACCCCCACACGGCTGCCCTAACAGCTGATTTTGTAGAGTATGTTCCTATGCTGAGTGGTGCATTAAAGGACAAGGTTTAGAGCCCGTTGGGAGGATTTCCCTCCACAGATCCATAACCTGCCAACCCTAATTCTCCATTTGTGAATTTGAGCAATAGAATGACAACCGTTCCAAGCAGCAACACTCTTCCTTGAATATAGAGGAAAAAATACACATAATGGATCCTACTGCTCACCCTAGTGGCAACACATTTCTTCTTGTCTGTATATTTCAAAGGTCTTTTGTTTGTATTTAAATTTGAACAGGTTGATGTTTGGACATCGTTTCAATTCCATCTCCAGTTTATTCCACAATTGTACACCATTAACTGTTGGACTAAAACTTTTCAAAGTTGTACTATGTTTCTGAATCCTAAAGTTTAATTCATCACGTAATTCATAACAACCAGTACGTTCTTGGAACCTTCTTTGTATTTGGTTTGGTAACAATTTGTATCTTGCTTTGAATAACATTTGAACAGTTTGGAACTCAACAATGTCACAAAACTTCATGATCTTTGATTTTAAAAATAATGAGTTTGTGTGGTCCAAAAACCCAGCTTTATGAATTACTCGGATAGCTCTTTTTTGCAACAATACTATTGGTTTAACTGTGTTTTTATAAGTACTACCCCAAACCACAGTACAATAATATAAGTAGGGCAAAATCAGAGAACAGTATAAGGTATGTAGAGCTTTGATGTTTAAAATGTGCTTTGCTTTTGCAATTACTGAAATGCTTCTAGAAATTTTTGTAGATATATATTTAATGTGAGATTTCCAAGTAATTCTGTCATCAATAATCACACCAAGGAATTTGATTTCATGCACTTGCTCGATAACAACACCCTCTATCTGAATTGCTTCCTGAGCATTGGAATTACAGTTGCCAAATATCATCATTTTGCTTTTACTCAGATTTAGAGATAATTTATTTTGTTTGAACCACTTATTGACACTTTTGAGTTCCCAGTTAACAATCCGACACAGCTGCTGTAAGTCGTCTCCTGATGCAAAAATATTTGTATCATCAGCAAACAAGATAAATTTAAGTACTTCAGATGTTTTACAAATATCGTTAATATACATATTAAACAATTTTGGGCCCAGAATAGAACCTTGAGGTAAACCACAGACAATTTGTCGACAACTCGACTGATAATCACCAATTTTCACACATTGTTTTCTATTTTTTAAGTAACTGGTAACCCACTGTAGAGCTACCCCCCTAATTCCATAACGTTCTAGTTTATTAATTAATATATCATAGTTTATTGTATCAAACGCTTTACTCAGGTCAATAAATAACCCTATTGCACATTTCTTGTTATCTACAGCATTAGTTATTTCTTCAGTTATATCAAAGAGCGCGTGTGAGGTTGAGTGATTGTTCCTAAAACCAAACTGATTGTCCGAGAGTAAATTACACCTTTCGGTAAAGCTGTCGAGTCTAGAGTTAAAAACCTTTTCTAAGATTTTAGAGAATTGCGGTAAAAGGGAAACAGGCCTGTAGTTTGTAAAGAGATGTTTATCTCCTGCCTTGAACAGAGGAATCACTTTTGCTACTTTCATACTATCCGGAAATTGTCCAGTTTGCAACGATAAGTTACAGATGTAAGTTAACGGCTTAGAGATACTTTCAATAACAGTTTTTAAAGTTTTCATATCCATGTCATGGTAATCGGTCGAGGTCTTATTTTTACACCCTTTAACAATGTCCAGTATCTCCTTTTCCTCCACAGGATTGAGGAACAGGGACATAGGATTTGCTTCTATCAGATCACAATTATAGTTTTCAACGTTTGCAATTTTTGCAGCAAGGTTCGGTCCAACATCTACAAAGAATTTATTAAATGTTTCGACTACTTCATTCATATTTAACGTGTTATCCTCATCTTTGAAATATTTTGGATAATTAATCGTTCTTGGTTTATTTCTAATTATACTATTTAAGATGTTCCATAAACCTTTAATATTATTCTTATTAGTATCTAACAACTTATTGTAATAATCCTGTTTACATTTTCTAATGATACCTGTCAGTTTATTTTTATATTTCTTATATTTATCCTCAGCTTCTTTTGTTTTGTTATTTATAAAGTTTTTGTAAAGATAATTTTTTTTCTTGCAAGCATTTAGTAAACCTTTAGACATCCATGGTGTTTCTTTACACTTTCTGTTTTTACAATATTTCTTCATTGGGCAGTTTTTGTCGTATACCTTTTAAGTTAATATATAATGCAAATCATCATAAGAAACAGAAATACCGTACCTTATGGTATGTTCAAAATGGATGTCATCCACGGAGGCAGTGATACAGGAACAACCAGCATGTCTTTCAGCTGTGTGACAAGAAGTTACACAATCATTTAGGCAAAGAACAAAAACTGGAGTTTAGTTTCATGCAAAAGCAAAACAATCCTCATGAGCAATAGATTTGCCACAATGAATGAAATGACCAAATCCAAAGACTTGGGTGATTATTGCTGACCTGACAGACAGGCTGTGGAGTCCATCCACTTGAGCAGCTGTCCCACGCTTAGCTCCCCACGGTGGTTTGTGTGACAGGGCATAACAATTTGGCTCATCTTTACTTCTGTTGGATTTCTGTAGACTTCCCCTGCATCACTCTGCTGTCTCTCTGCATCCTTTCCATTTGACATCATGATTTGAACACCACTAAAATGGTACACATAATCTATGAATGCTTGCATTTGTTTAATACACACTTTTCAATAGCTGCTTTCATTATTGCTGTACAACAAATACCTTGCTTAATTAACACAGAACAATGTAGATCAAGAAAGAAAAAGATGATTGGTCATCGGACTGACATTGCATATAAAAAACATATTCTTAAAATAGAAATGGATCTTACTGTAATCCATGCATTGTGCAAACTGTCAAGTCTGTACAATTTAAGACGCTTTCAGTAATCTGTTCTCAGTTGAATTTCTCAACAAGAAAGAACAACCTCAGGCCAGTGCATACTGAAACATTATATTCAACAACAAGTATTCTATACAGTTTGTCGCTGCTTGCAACAAGTATTTTAAGTGCAGGAGATTTATCTACGCATGTGTAGTGATCTTAAGTGTTTAGCCTATAACTTCTGCCCAAGAGTGGCGTACACATTCAGTCCACGAAACTCCCTTCTCTTTTGACGGGTCACCTGTCTTTCCTGTTACTGAGAACCGGTGTAATGACCTTTACAAGGACCAAACGAGGGAAATACTAGTCTAACACCTTTGCATTTCAAATAAAGTGGCTGGTTGTTGCCTCCTGCCTATGGTCAGTAAACATGAACACAACACAGTACTTACCCCAAAAAGTTGCAGCAGAAAGGAAAAACAGAGATCAAGAAGATTTAACCAAAATAAAAAAAAGCAGATGAACATGAATCTTCAGACCGGACCATGGCGGACGGTGGCTCTGTGCATTTGTCCAATTTGTGCTTGCTCATGTAGGCAACACTGAATTCCCAACTGTTTGAGCCCGTAACCTCACCACCTCTGAGCGAGGAGGAGGCGACACGGACCCCCTGTCACGCTCCAGTTTTAAGGTGGAATTTCTCTTTAGTGACCAAACACCAAATACGTACATGCAGACAGAAGATTGAGGCCTGCCTGTCAGGTCATGTGTACGGGGTGTCTGTCATCTTAACGCAACAATTACAATATTTCATTCAGCATTCTTACGCGTGTTCACATTTCACAGTTTGCGTGGTAGACTATAACTCTTAGTATCGAACCTCAAACAAATATGAACATGCTCGCAATTATTTCTACTCTATTACTATCACTACTATATAAATTTAGTGATTAAATATATATTTGTATAGTCATAGTTGGGCCTGATTTAAATATCAAATGTATTAATCGTAATAAACACTATTATACGTGATCATTTTGAGGAAACCCCAGTTAAATTCAACAAGTGGCGCTACCATTTGGATTCTTTACCGAAATTACGCTCATTGAGGATCACAGTTATCAGCGTCAAAACAGAAAAGCGAAAGCACAGATGGGCCGACCTTAAGACGACCCGAGGCTGCTGATTGGCTCCGGGGCGCGTCACTCAGCTAGTCCCGCCCCCACAGACGAGGCTCGGTTGAGTCGTAGTTGAAGAGGAGTGCGGTTGGAGCGCGGCCGCGATGATCTGACAGATGAAATAGCAAAAAAAGAGAAAGACCTCCTACGCTAAACAATGTTTCCCAAAGGCAAAGGCACCCCGGTGCCATCGGACGGCCAGGCACGAGAAAAGTAAGCCCCAAACCTATATTTCTGTGCTTTTTCTGCGTCGTAAACGGGTCCCTCCTGCTCTGTTGTTTGCTGGACAGGCAGCAGAAGGCGATTTCCTCCACCAAGAAGGGAATTGAATGAACCGCCTTGTCTGCTCGCCATTCCTCCCTGTGTTTTGTTACGGCTACCTTTGGCTCATGTTATTTCTTTACACATTTCTTGTCGTTTTCGAGTGAATTTGTGTATTACATAGGTCGACGGTGCAAAACATAATGTGCTATTCAGAGAAGAGCACATAGAAGGAAACAATAACATCGCCCTGCTACCACAGTACATTGTTTTCTCTGTTGCGCCCTGGAAAGGCTGCGTTTATTTCTTTCCCTCAGCCCCACCAGCCAGGAGACGGTGTCTAGCTAACGCAAAACACCGCGTGTATATTTAGATATAATTTACATTTATGGTAACAAACCAATTCTTTTTGTAGAGTTATATTTTTCTTGCTCTGGCGTACTTACCTACACACCATTTTTTTTGGCACAAGCTGCTGGCAGCCATTGTTCTATGGGCCTCTACCCGACTAGTCAGTCACTGCTTTAGGAGGACACTTGCACAAGCTTCTACGTTGTTCATTTGCATTCACCTGAGTAACCAATACATTCTTTTTACACAGGTTGGCTCTTTATGTCTATGAGTATTTATTACACATAGGAGCACAGAAGTCTGCACAGACCTTTCTATCAGAGGTAAATTGTTCTACTGGGCAATAATCCAAATATAATTAGTGAAATTGAACGTTCTCTTCATAATTGCAATAACAGTTTTATTTGTATTGCAAATATCTTCATAAATGTAAAGTAAATATTATGTTAATAGATCCGATGGGAGAAAAACATAACTTTGGGAGAACCTCCTGGATTCCTACATTCCTGGTGGTGGTAAGTGAACATTTTGCCATCTCTGTAAACAGGACTGGAGTTTGTTTGTGTTTTGTGCTTCATGGCCTGTCTTGTCCACAGTGTATTCTGGGACTTGTATTGTGCAGCGCCAGAGAGGAGAGAGACATGTGACCACTCCAGTGAAGCGAAAGCCTTCCATGACTATGTGAGTAGTGCTGCTTATATGAGGAAAATGTGTTACTGCATATGCTTCATCTGCTGATGAACACGCAAATACTCAATGCTAAGAATGGCCACAAATGCATGAGAGGTCTGACTATAGGGAGGACAATCATAGAAAACTACAAAATCATAGAAAATTACAAAATCGTAGAAAATTACAAAATCTTACCAACCTAAAAACAACTCTGGCTCTGAAGATGATTTATTAATTTTCTGTAGCTGTAGTGGTCTTGGTAGAGTTTATTTATGTATTTATTTAACATTTTTGCGTAACAATTTGAAATGGTTTAGATCTCTTTAATTGTGATATCAATTCCGCATCTCTTTAAAATCTTTATTTTGCATACAGGAGTGCATTCAGTTATTTTGTGAGTGGCTATTTTGCTCTGTATGAGAGTCGAATGATGCACCCAACAAGGTTTATGGACTTCTGGGGAATTATGCTGATGTCGGCATGTTCACTTTGGTCAGGCTGGGCTCTCCTGCTCTGCCGTCGTATGACTGCATGGGCTTGTGTCTTATGTGCCAGGTAATAAAAGATCATCTGTTGGTTGTCATCAAGCCCAACGGAAGTCTAACTTGTTTTAAACCTGAAGGTTTGGGATGGTGTTTTGATAAAAAAAAAATCTAATATAGTCTTAAAACAATGAACATCCACTGCACTCTTCGCATGTGTGTGCTGTGTACAACAGGAAGAGGTTAAAGCAGAGACGTTGGTCCTGCTCTTGGCAGATAGGGTTGTCAGGGCAACGGGCCTGCTGATCTGGCAGGTGACCTGGGATCCAGGAGAGAGGCTGCAGCGTGGCTCTGCCCTTTTAATAATCACACTTGTGCATTCCCCCATACACCCGTACACTGGACATGTCCTCGGTGAGCCATGCTTTTAAAACCTCTTTAGGACGTCTTCAGTTTTAATTTACACTTTGATACCATTGCACTGGGCTTGATGCATTTTTGCTGAAACAAATTAAATTACATTTAAATTTAATTGACAAGAATTCTGTTACTATTTTAGCAAATTAAGATGCCAAAAAATGTCTGCCCATAATGCAAGCAAACAAACAAACATAATTCCTAAAAGAGTGCAATTTAATTTAAGAAACTAAAAGCAATGTGTAAAATGGGACTGTGCAGGTTGAGAACAATTTTCCCGAGGAAAGTATTAAGTGAATGAGTGATCTACGAGACATTGGTGTGGGGAGAGGATGTTTCTGTGTAGACTTTTATTATGTGGTGCTTACCTTTCTCTGGTAAGGGTTCTTAAGGCTTGGGTCAGGAGCTCGTCTTTGGACCGGACTAGTCCTTGGACCCTGGCCTTTGTCTCGGTATGGGGGAGGTGAGAGCTGCTCTGTTGCCGGCCGCAGTCGTAAAGCCCCGGTGTATTCACATTGGCTCTGACGAACGCTCCCCCAGGGACTCCGTCGCCATGGTGTCTGTGCTGATTGATGGCTGTCATGCTGCTGAAGGGCAGACTGGAAAAGGAAAGGGGAGTGGCACAGTGGCATATGCCCAGCATCTACAGCGGTGAGCACAGAAGAGAAAAGAGGGGGAGGAGAGAGGAGCATCCACTCTGGATCCACTGTGGGTTTATGATGTTGATTGATGGTTAAACATTTACAAGCTAAACATAGGGACCAGTTTTCCTTTGAGCCGCGGTTTTGGTTGAAGAAGTGAGACAGTTGGGAGCAGTTCAGGTCATTGTTGGGTGGTCTTTATTGAAGCCCAATCCCCTCACATTATTCCACATTTGTAATAAGTTGGATCTGTCCTGTCTTCCTAGGCCTCACAATAATTACTATCTCAACTTTTTAGTCGAAAGTACACGTTGTTGCTTTTATATTTGTTTTATTGCATTTTTTTTATTCTATTACTCTAATACTTGAACAATTTTACCTACTTTACTGTAAGTAAATTGTGTTTCATGTTTCTTGTGACTTGTGTCATTGAAAATATTGTGCGTTTCATACTAACCTTTAAAACAAAAGGTCCTCAACAGTATCGTTTATCACAGCACTTTCCTGCCTCCATATCAAACTTATACATTTTGTTTTATTTTGACAGGCCTGTGTCCTCCTCTTTTTGACTTTTGCTTTGTCAGTGCTATGATTATCTTCAGCCATGTGCTTTTTTCCCTTGCACTCCGTGCTTTCTTTTTTGTTTTGCTAAAATGGAGCAGGAGCACATCCGCAATTCCTCTGGCCTTTTCTAACCCCCTCCAGAGAAGTTTGATGGCAAATTTGTTTGTCTCGAATTGCTGTGTGTTCTTTGGGTACCGGCAGCACACTTCCACGCTGAATCATGGTGGGTGGGTGTTGGGATTAAGCTGTATTGGTGGGGTGTCTGCCTTAAAGCAAGTCCCCTGGGAAGTGAAGAAAGGACCCAGACGAGAAGCCCGGGGCAGGGCTGGGACATCTGCCTCTTTCCTGTAGAACTGTAAAGAGACAAACATGGCTCATCGGGATCTGAGGCGACATCAGTCTGTAGTACAGCAAGCACAGCTGTGGGTTTTAGTGTGATAAGGATCTCATACTATGCCTCTGAAGCCACCATGTACATTGTCTTTTAATTCTTTTGGCTTGCATTTGATTTTAATGACCAACAACTTTGAGTTACTGTATTTGTTCGAAAGTGGTGTTTGTTTAGAAAATTGATTTATTACAAAAAATAAAAAGCTAAGAAATTGAAATGGACATTTTACTTATACCATCAACTTTAATTCTTGCTTTGAAGGGAAGTCAGTAACCACTTCTGATTTAAGATTCTTTACTAAAACCTCAAAAAATAAACATGAAAAAACACGTGTGCCTGTCTAGGCACTTACTGCACATTATGTTAAGGAACATCTTCTCATTCCGCTTGTATCTGAATGATTTGTCTGGGCAGTTCACTTCTGGTTGAACGGGTTTTTTATTTTTCTCATGTTATGGCTGCATGTCTTTCCTTTCAGTGTTTAAATCAAGATCATGAAATAGTCAGAGAAACGATTTGCTTGATTTATTTTTCTCATCTTCCTCTTCATGTCCGTCCTAGAGTGTAGCTTTGATTAACTTTTATAACGATGCAGTGGAGGATGTTTTGTGCTGAAGATTTTTATTGGTGGTCACATGACTCTTGTGCATGTTCCATATGTCTGGCTGAGATAAGAAAACTAATTACTAAATGTATGTATAATATGCTAACGATCATATTGTGCTTTGCATTGTGGGTGAATGTGAGGCTCCTGTCAGTTCAGAGCCCAGTGTACAGTGTCTTTCTGCCTGTGCTCCAGCAGTGTTTGGTCGGCCTTTTCCCTCTGGCCTCACTTCTCTGCCTGCTGAGGTATTTCACACAGACCCTGCAGCTGCAGCGGATATAATTAGGAAAAGTACAGTCGATACCAGTGTGTGTTATTGACCACGTCTATTTGTTAATGAGAATAATGTGTCCGAAACGTATTCTTGAATAAATGAAACCCTACAAAAAACATGAGCGTATCTTTGATCACTCTAGTAACAAGGAAGGAAAAACTCTGTCAATTAGGACTGTGTGACCAAAGCAAATGGCGCATTAGTGAGTTAGGGCTGCGGTTTGAGCAGGAAATCGGCCCAGCAGCCCCTGCTGTGGAGAAGCACTTTAGAGACACTGACTGATCTTTATCAGAGCCTCTGGACCCTTGATCAGTCACGCTTACAAACCTGTGTGTGTGGACGGCTTTTATTGGCTTTCTATTGAGACTCCACACACTGCATATTTTTCTTCTTTGCTTTAGTCATTGCAATTGTATGAAATCTATATTTTTTTGTTTAATTGGTGCCTTTCATAAATAAATAGATTTTGTCTTGTATTTTCTCAGAGCGCAGCAGCAGCTCCAAGTCCTGTAATGGGAGGGATGCCTCCAGGGGAGGGCATGCCTGGAGGACCCATGCCCCCCGGCTTTTTCCAGGTCAGTTGACCACACTGTCAATGATATTGGTAAACGTGACCCTTATTATTAAACTACGTGAGCCACAATGGCCTAGTTAGTTAGGTTGTAGCACATCGTTTCGACCTCTCTATCGGGAGATTCATTCTCGGCTCTGACAATTTGCTGAATGTCTCTTCCCACTCGTCCCCTCCTTTCACACTGTACTGCCCTGTCCACTAAAGCCAACAGGCAAAAAAAGGACTGGTCTGCACAAAATATCGAGTTGTTATTATAACCATTTAAACGGTTAATTACTAAAATAACTTTGCCTGGCTCTGCCATACTATTCCCTGTCCATTCCACGCAGGGAAGTTGTTCTGGTCACGGAGCAATTGGAGCAGTTTGAACGGGCGGTCAGTGAAATAAATCAATTAGCGGACGTGACGACAGCTGTAGTCCAACTCACAAAATGTGAACCGAATATAAACTCCCGAGCACACGGAGGCAAAATCCTCGACTACTTCCTCCATGATTAGTTTTGGCTAATGTTAATTGAACTAACAACATAGCGGCGCAACGAGTGACTTGACCTGGTCAATTCCCTGTGACGGTCGTGACTGGTTCGGCGAGGCCTTAGCCGCCAATCAGCAACTTGTTTACCCTGTATGTCCAGACCCACCTTCTTTCGTGCAGAAATTAAGTGGGTGTGGTTTATCAGGCTAAAAATAACTAAATTACTAAATGGTTTACTAGATATGTTGAACATTGTAGTTTAGTTAGTGGATGTGCCTCAGCTCCACAATGTAAACAGCAGGGCGCGGCCTGGCCATTTTCCCTAATGGAGAAATTGAAAGGTGCAGCACCTACTGTAAATCAATATCTCCAGAGAATAAACAGTTGGCAGGCTGCAGTTTTGAGCTACCACTGAAGCTCCGATAGGCTGGGTTATCTTTGCAGTTCCTAAAGTAATATATTTAAATTTAGAGACGTAATTTCACTGATAATAGTATACACTCTTAAAACAGTATAATGGTCAATTAGACTGGTGTCTGTCGGCTCAGTAACATTAGCAGCTCAGTGCCCGTGTTTAGGGTTGTTATGAAGCTAATTGCTTAGAGCGTAATTGATGCTGTTAATTCAGAGAAAATTAGCTCTGATAACATGCTGCATGCAGCAAGCTTCTTGATGTCTTGACTGACAGGCAAAAGAGCATACATCCTCCACCTCCCAATCTTTCCTCACATTCAAGTCATTTGCTTGCTTTTTTTGCTTAGTATTTCTTGCTGCATTTGAGACATTAAAAATGTCCATCTTAATTTTGAACATTTTACTGCACACTTTGGTTCTTGGCACTGTCCTCTGCCCAGCAGTAACCCTGCTTCTCTCTCTGGCCCTCTTCTGTCACATGTGTCCTCTGTCCCTATCTCACTACCCTCTCCCTACTCAATCTTTTTCTACTTCCTCATATTTGCGATGTGGCAGGGTCCTCCTGGTCCCCAGGGCTCTCCTCACCCTCAGCCTCCTCCCCCTAACAGTATGATGGGGCCGCACAGTCAGGTAATACTCCCTCACCCTCTCTCTGTCTCTGGTGCTGTCATTTGGGAACTTCTGTTCTCGGTGCTCAAGCGTCATGCTATGGCATATGTCTCAGCTTAATGCTTGGTGCTGTATCCACTTAAACTTTCAAATGCAATGTTACAGATCTTAAAAATAATAAAAACGATTCTTACGAATATTCTTCTTATTTAGTCCTTCATGTCCCCACGATTCGCTGGAGGCCCAAGAGGTCCCCCCATTCGACTTGGCAACCAGGTAAACTGAACTCCCCACATTTAATGCACTTCAGTGTGACGCTTGTGTTGATGTAACCTCCTCTCTGCAGCCACCAGGTGGTGGGCCAGGCCCTCATCCTATGCTGCCCAACATGGACCCCACTCGACCACAAGGTGGGGATGAGAACATACAAATGTTCATTTTGTGTTTTTACTTGACTTCACAGTGAATTTGTTTCCCCTTTGTAGGGCATCCTAATTTAGGTCCAATGCAGAGAATGAGTGGGCCTCGAGGCATGGGGCCAATGGGGCCAGGGCCACAGGCAAGTTACAACATCACTATGAACTGTGTTTTATTTGAGTGAGTTGTAAGGCTTAATCACTTTTGTTTACGTTCTCAGAACTTTGGCGGTGGGATGAGACCGCCTCATAATAACATGGGCCCAGGAATGCCTGGAGTAAACATGTAAGCTTTCATATTTTCTGTAAGTGCTAAGTGTAGGTCCTAGTCATTGACTATTATTTTAAATTCAGGGGTCCAGGGACTGGTCGACCATGGCCCAATCCTAACAATGCCAACTCTGTGAGTATTAATGCGTACACTTTGGGAAGTGCTGGTTCAGATTGCAGTCCATTCTCTGAGAGCAGTGGAGGTATAAAGCTCCCAGTTCAAGTCTGGGCTGTAATTGTAGTATTATGTGTCAGGGCCTCCACAGACGGCTCTAATGCTGTTAGGATGGTCAAATGATGATGACATTTTGAGGTAGAGAAAAGCGCTTATATTCCTCTTTTCTACTCTATAATGTTTGCGTTTCTGCTTTCAGATGCCTTACTCATCGCCTTCTCCTGGCGCATATGGGGTGAGAAAATCTTGATCATTTAAACTATAAATGCATTTTTTGTGCATTTTTAATTGAAGTGTGGCTTTTGCATCCCTTTTTTAAATATGCTTTTATTTTTTTGTCTTTTTCAGGGGGCATCGGGAGGGGGTGGACCACCAGGAACTCCTATTATGCCAAGCCCTGCAGGTTTGTGACGTCTGCATCAAAATATGTTAGACTAGGGCGAAAAGAAATATCACAATAACAATATATATAATTGACAACTGACAAATTACTTCTGAATCCCAGCCTTATGCCTATTGGGAAGATTCATTCAGTGATATTTTCCTTCTTTTTTTCCTTTTTTCTTTTAAAAGTCATTCTAAGCACCTGTCCCTGTGTTCTACAGTCAGTGTTTACACTGCTCTGATGGAGCTGAGCGTAACATAAATTATATTGTGTCCACAACGATATAAAAAAATTACAATGTCAAATCACGATAATGATGTGCGATACGATATGGCCCACCCCTAGTTCAGATGGTAGAGCAGGTCATCCAAGAGGTCGGCAGTTGGAACCCTGGCTCCAGCTAGAGCAGATTAACACCGTGTCCTTGGGCAAGACACTTCATCCCCCGGTTGTGTGAATGTAGTTTGTGAGTGAGCGGTTGGTGGTGGTCGGCGGGGCAGGGCCAATGTAGCAGATCTGTCAGAGCTGCCAGGACAGCTCTCTATAATAGTAGATTACCATCACAGAGTATGAAGTGGACTACAGTGTAGCGCTTTGATAAACTTGTGACATAGGCTTGAAAGGTGTGAGCCATTATTCTTGTTGTTATTGTTGTTGTTGTTGATTATTTTAATTTAATTAAATCAACCATTTTTCCACAGATTCAAATAACTCTGGTGATAATTTGTATACCATGATCAACACTGGACCTGGTAACCGAAATAATGTGAGTTACTTTAATTCTACTCTTAGGATGCACTGTGAATGTAGCAGCTTAGTCCGTGATCTTGTTTGTCCTGTAGTTCCCAATGGGCCCCGGCTCTGATGGGCCACTGGGAGCTATGGCTGGGATGGAACCACACCACATGAACGGATCACTAGGTAACAGCTCGTTACATGTGTATTATGCCCAATAACATTCCTATATTGTGCAAAATCAACTGCTTCCCTTTTTCCGGAGGAGAGGTTTGCACCTCTGTTGGCAATTTGTCTACATTCAAAAACATCTTAAGTGCTCTTGGTATTTTTAAACGCAGATGTACATAATTTTAAATTATACGAAAAAAAATAAGGCTTAAAATGTTGCCTGAATAATTCATAATATGATCGTTTTTAGAAAAAAAATCATCTTTTTGCCTTTATTCCCAGGGTCTAGTGATATGGATGGCTTGAACAAGGTAATCTATACAATTTATTCTTGGGCACTTTGGTAAGTTGTATGATCTGTAATATTACATTGAAATCATTATCCGCAGAATTCTCCAAACAATTTAAGTGGCATTAGCAATCCTCCTGGGACACCAAGAGACGATGGGGAGCTCAGTGGAAACTTTCTTCACTCCTTTCAAAGCGAGAACGTAAGTCTTACAACTCATAAATCAGAAGAATCCATTTGTATGTGCCTCTGAACATAAAAGTTGTCTTCGTTCTGTATCATTTTAAAATACATATTTGGCCACTAAATCCACCAGTTTGTTAAAAAAAAACGTTATTATGCAAAAACCTTGATTTGTGATACTCGAAAGGTTTGTGAAAGTATTGTTTCCTGGTGAGGTGGATACTTTTATTTTAAGTTTGTACACATTTGTAACTTGAAACGACACCAACAAACATTTTGAGTAACAAGTACTTTCCCCCCCAGTACTCTCCAACCATGACGATGAGTGTGTGACGTCTCCATTCGCCCAACAATGTTTGCCATCATTCCTGAGGATCGATACTCACACAAGGACACAGCCAAACACATCAGCACCAAATTTGGGACAGATGAGCGCCTTAATTTTTGGAATCTACACTAAAACCAGAATGCTGATTGGGGGGGAAAGAACCAAAATGGCTGACGACCACTGCTCCTGGCTCAAAATGAAGGACAGTTTCTCCATTAATTGCAACCCCAGAGTGTGACAAAACCAGCTACTGAAATGCATACACGACACGTTTTTTGCCCCTTCATTCTTAGCAGGGCGCTCCCCCCCCCATCCCTGCCCATCCAACCTCCACTGGCCCCTTGAGCGAGGACAAAAATGGTTGAAGTTTACCTCTTGTATTTTTTATTATTGCTTTGTGGCGCAAGATGTGCAGGAAATGTCTCCCGCTTCTGTCATTGAAAACACTGGAGAGTGTGCAAATGCATTGTGAGCTTGGAAAGTCTTTGTCATTTTACTGTCAACATAGGACTCTCGATTTGCCTTTTTCTCATTGGCCACCTTTTATAATTCTCACTAAAAAAACACCTTTCTATTTAGAGAGGTTTTTAGAGGAGTCACATAAACTCTTACATACAGTATGTCAGAGCTCAGAGGCCCCCTACTGTCTCTTCAATTCATCTTCTTGGTTAGTCTCTTCATGTTGTCAGCATAAGCGTCTCAGAAACATCTGGACTGCTGTTGAACTGTAAGGGAATTCAATCTATGGCATAAAGACTTGAGTGCATGAATGCTGAGAATCTGTGTACAACATACTACCTAGTGCTGCTCTCTTTGTGGACACCTGCTTTAAGTAAGACGTGGTGTATATCTTTATCTGCCTGTGCTTTTAACGCTCTGTGCTCCTCATTGTCGTAGCCTTCGGTGTTTTTTATTTCCCACTTGGGTTTATTATGTTGAAATGGCTATGAATGAGCTGCCTGGTTTAAACCCTATCTATCATGCATATTGGTTGTTCACCTGTTGTTCCTGCATCATTGGTCGCTCCCAAGGCCCCGTTCCTACACATTTTTTTATATTTTGATACGATCTTTGACTACGTATAATGCCCCAGTTAATCAGAGTTAGTCAAAGCTTTCTAAACTGACTCTAGTAGGCATCAATATAAAGTTAGCAGCAGTCTTGTAAATGTGACAATGATTTTGTTTCATTTCTTTTTCCTGTGAACATTACGCATTATACACATCTATGTTGCCTTTATTTGCTGATATTTTTTTATTTCAAATTGAGGAAAGATTGCTTGTTAATATAATTTTACAGTAAGTTAAACTGGTGTGGCGTGTCTTCTTTTGATAAATGAATTACAGCTGTGAAGGGTTCAATGTTACCTGCAAAATATAACATTTGAAGGGGCCTATAGTTTTAATATTGCAATGGAGCGGCAGATCAGAAATGTAATTTACCCTTTACTGTTAATTGTTCTATAGAGTAGAGTTGGGTGCATACTACAGGTTTTAATTTCCCATTAATTAAATGGATAACATCAGCTGTACGTTATCATTTTATTTCAGTGAAGCAGCAATTAAAAGAAATGTTGGAAATACTTTTTTTCAAGCTGACAGGAAGTGAGATAAAGGTAAAGGTCCATAGCAGTTTTACTCATGACGTCACACTTAACGTCACTATAATAAGCTAATTGTGGGTCCAAAATGTTGAGCCTTCCATAGACAAACGCAGCAAAAAAAAAAGGGAACTTTATCTGAATCTCCTGCTGAAATAAAGGCAGATAAAAGGCCAAAAACTGTTTTACACTTTATATCCTAGTCTTGCACTTCTCTACGCAGAGAGGGTGACTCTGAATCAGTTGTTTGTGTCTGTGTTTGTCCTGTATCTGTACTTCACGTTATGTCCAGAATGATTATGGTATTGACCGTTGTTTATCACATAATCTCACTGACATGGTCTTGTTCTGTAGCGTGTGAGCAAAGCACGAGTCAGGAGCTTGTTCAGATTTCGTTACAAGCTCCTGACCTTAATCTGAAATTCAACATCAAATTGCATGATTTATGGCCAAAACACCTCCCCGTTTAAATCATCTAACCTAGCGATTCTCAAACCTTTCACCTCAAGTAGGCTATAATTCATAAAATAAAAATAAAATAAAAAAACTAAAGCATTTTTTTTTTCATATTTACCTTGGATGCATTACCCTCTCAAAATAAATGTGGTCTAAAATTGCAGATCTTAACTGAGTAGGCCAGTACCACCAAGAGAAGTATCACATTTTGAGAAGCCCTTGTGAAGTAACCCTTGTAAGTAACCAGCATAAACGTTTACTACAGTGCCCACTGCTGGTCAGTAGTCTACACGTCCTTTTGTTTACATCACGTCATCTTACGTAAAGCGCGCTGTTGAACCTATTGAACTCTTGGATACATCCACAGGGCACTGTCGGGTGGACACGGTCGCGCAAGATCCAGTTTGACGAGCGAAGGAGGATGTGACCTGAGCTCGCGCCAAAGCTCCACGCAAGCTTCAATTACAGTTGTAAACCCACTTGACCTACTTAAAAAAATCTACAGCTTTTTTTTTTAAATTTAGGGTTAAACATATTACATAGGCCTATTGTTTAAAATGGAGCTGGAGAAATGGTTAATTTTATGCTTGAATCCAGATACTCTTGACTGAAAGATCCTGCTTAGGACTCTGGGAAAGGGCTACTTTAAATAACAAATTAGGCTATATCCTAATTGGTTATATTAACTGTGTTACATTACTTTTAAGAGCCACTGGATCACATTTTCTTGCAGTAGGCCTACTAGAGTAAAGGTTTTTTGGCATTTTTTTCCCACTGTGCAAGTATTACAAAAAACAAAGCTTTAGACATTAAAAGGAATGACAAACATTTTCACCTTTTAATTTTTTACTTGAGTCACTTGATTATTTGGGAGTAGCTTTCTTTTTACTAACATTCTTTAAGCTGCTTTACCCACTCTCAAGCAATGAACCAATATAGCCTACTCCTCTTCTCGAGGCATCATAAAAGTGGTTCTATTCGACATGCATGTTTATTAAATGTCACAAGTGCCTTTATAGTGGGACTGCAGTCAATACCCAGTGATAAGGTGGTTAGATATTAACCTACTTTCATGACTCATACAGTACATGCTAGTGTGAGCAGAGGTACCTTTAACATGAATAGTTTCCAGACAAGATAGCAAACAACAGGCAGACTTGTTTAGGTCAATAAGTCCCTGCAGCAACATCACAGCCAATCTGTTTCACTCTTGTATGGTAAGGCCTGAAGATAGAATGGGTGTCTGGGATTAGAAAATTAGTAGGGCAGTAAAAGTTAAAGCTTTAACGAGTAATCGGAAAAATAATTAGTGCATTATTCGCAATTAATCGCATAGTTTTGACCAAACGTACTCCAAAGCACTTGTATTAACAACAGATTGTAAGCCGTGGTCTCCAACCTTTTTACTGGATGAGGAGGTACTTTTATGTAACAAAAGAGACAAAGAGCTACGTACTTATGCATCAGAAAGACTTGCCATTTCAATGAAAATGGCTTGATGTTTGTCCTTCAACTCTACTTTGTGTACCTTAAAGCGTACAGATTCTGTTCAAAATGTTCAGCACTCGCTTATCACGTGCTTGTAGAAATGTTGAAAGCCTTGAGCAAGCGACCAAGAAAAAGGTTGGAGATTCCCACTAAAATGTTGGGCTTTTACCATAGAATTATGCAATTGAATATTTGGTTAATGGAATTTGAGCAAATGCTTTAAATTTCACAATTGCGATAAAAAATATGAATCAATTGACAGCACTAAAAATTAACAATGCAGTTTACAATTACATACATTACAAATTCCTCTTTTTATTGCTGTGGAATGAAATGCAGTCACACGTTGATGGAAACATCAACATGTGGATAACAACACCATATTAGGAGCTTCTTGTGATCATTTATTTTTGAAGCTATTTATATACGAAGTTTGTTCTTTGCTTGAGTGGGCGGACAATTACTTGGTGTACCCACTTTACAAATACGCGTCTTTCTCAGTTTATAAGAAATGTCACTTGGACACAATGTGATATTCTTTAGAAAGTTATTTAATTGTATGAGATACACATAATAAATCAACCAATACAAATTTCATGCGTTGAGTCTCAAATACATATACTTATCTAATGTATATAGAGTAACACACTTTATGCACTTGCAGTAGATCCAGTTACATCTCTCAGTGAGTTTAAGATGTAACCTTCATGAAAAAGCAGTTTTCTTTACATTAGATGAGTGCATTTAAAGACATTGTGGATAATGAATGTTGTTAACCTACATTGCTACATATTGACCAAAAGACAAGCACTTGTACAGCTGTACGTTGTTACAGCTCAGAACCTAGACTCAGTGTTTCCCATCATCAAGCTGCAGAGGACAGAGCTTTGCTCTGCAGCTGTCACTCAGAAACATCTGTAATCCAGTCCAACAAAGGCCTGAAGTGTCTTTCAACAGTAGCAGGATAGCGCAGGAACTTTCAAACTTAAGTGAAGCTTACAACTACAGGAAAAATGCATGTTTAGCATACGCTGTCGTACTAATGCTTCGATTATATGCACTACGTAGTATGGTAATACAATATAAAAAGGCTTATGTAACACAAAAGGCTTGACAGATGGATCTGGCTTGATGCTCGTTCTCTTATTTCATTTTTTCCAGAAAGGCACGCACTTCTAGTGGATTGTAGCCCCATGGACCCATTGCTCCCTGGAAAAGAAATATTATGTAATATACGTAACACTTCAGTTTGCAGATGAAGCCAATGGCCGGAACAAGTACATTAGTTGTTCTTGTAAAACGTGTCACATATCTGGCATACCCTGCACAAATATGGCAATGAGCCAAGAGTTGAAGTGTTTTCTCCACACGCAATCGCGTGAGATGCAAAGGAGATTTAGACTGATAAAGTCTTTACAGCAACTGATTGCTACAACATGCTATTGCATCGGTGAAAACAAGCAAAGTGTGTGAGGGAAAGATCTGTTTACTCTGCGTCTATTATTTAGATCATGTTTAGATCCATATGTTGTCACACAACACTATTCCGGCCGTGTGAAAATCTTACCTTATAAACTACTTTGCCACCCTGCAGCACATACAGTCTGTCCGGTAGCGCACCATACTTCATAGCACTGCAGTTGGACATTTCATCCACCACCACGGGACACAGGGGGTCCTCCTGAACCAGGATACGTGCAGCAGACAGCCGGTCCTCAAGGCCCTTATGCTGGTTTATATCATAATTGTTGGAAAAGGCCCAACCATCTGGAATACATAACTTTATGTGACAAGCGAAATGCACATTGAACAAAAGGCACATTCAATTCATGTTACTGCCGCTTGCACTCACGCAACTGAGTCAAGCTTGTGTCATAAATGTGTAGAATTTGAGCCAATAAATTAAATAGAAATACAAGCATATGTTTTATAGCAGATATTTTCAGCATTGAAAAATACTTCATAAATGTACAAACAAATGTGCTTTCTCTGTGAGCGGCTCAGCTCTCCTAAGACATGACTGTAACTTTACCAGGAGTGGGTACGTCTCCAGCTCGTCTCCATGGAGACGTCCACTAAAGTCAGCAGAATTTGAGATTTAAATAGTTTCAGTTCTCATCCCAATCCATTATTTGATCACCCACTGCAGTAATGTGTTGACATGGTCATTAGGAGCATGTTTTTTTACTGATGGCAACAGTATTGTCCAAAATGTTACGCAGTGTCCCTTTAATTGCTAGTTTTATTCTCAGTAACATTGTCATTCAGATTAAGCCAGGCTTTGACACAAACGGGCTACACTTGAATGTGGAGACCAGGCTTTGTAAAGATGGCATCTCACCTGATGAGTGTGCTTCTGCGATGTAGACCATCAAGAAGTCTGCCACTCCGCTGAAGTCCTTGACAAGTTCTTTAAACTCATCAAGTTTGAGCATGAATGGGGGTCAGGTGCAGCTGCCGAAACTCAGGACCAGTGGTCTGTTGTCTGCAGAGTCAAAAGCTCATTATTCAACATCGAATCACAGGTAATTCAGGTAGCCTACATGTACAAAGTGAAACTAGCTGTTGACATATAAACAAGTTTAGCCCCAAGCATCAATTAATTTTAATTTATCTTAAGAATGATTTGTTTTACACAATTTCAGGGACTTTTACGCTCCAAAAAGTGCAACATAAAATATTATTATTATTATAATATATAATTAATATTATTTCAAAGAGTTACTCAGTACTCAAGTAGATTTTTTATAAATAACATTTTCCTTTAACTTCAGTAATTATTCAGATCACTGCTCTTTACTTCAACTTCAAATCAATGTTACTCTCACTGAGTAAATGTTCCGACTCTTCTTCCCACCTCAGCTGTTGTTCATTCTCTGCACAAACCTTTCATGAATTTGAAGATGCTTGACATCTGTCCCTCCAGGGTGACCACAGGTGAATCTGGCGCGGCTCCTCCTTTGAACGCCTCCTGTCCCACTGACAGCCACATGTGAGACGACGCGACTTTGATGAAGGAGAACGACTTAAAAGACAGTCCCCAGTCTTCAAACCTGAAGTTGGGGTTGTCTGTCATCGGCGTCCCCATTGTCAAGAGGACTTTCTCGAAGAGTTTAGGAGAGAGTATATAAACAATCCGAAGGGTCACATTGAGGCTGATCATGTAGCAAAACACACGTGCCGTGGATAAATAGACGCCTAGTTTTTGAAGAAACATGACGGCTTCTTGGTGGCTGCTCAGCTTCTGTCTGTCATCTGGCAGCACGAAACTACTGACTATCGCCGCCGCCCACTAAAGTTTAGTAATAGCTGCATTCACTGACCCCGGCTGAGCTCGGAAATGGCTTTTGTTTTAACTAAGAATTTGCTGTTGATTTAACTAGAATGTCTGAGCCATGTTAAGATGTATTTAAATAAACATTTGTATTGTATTTGTATTTTTACTTTTTGAGCTGTTGATAATTATGTTTGAAACAGGTCTCTCTTGTAAATGAGACATCGAGTCTTAAGGGACAAACCTGTATAAATAAAGGATTTAAAAAAAGTTACCCTTATCCTAACAATCTTAGGACTCAGGAGATAAAAAATAATAATATTATGATGTTTAAATTGTTATTAAAAATGTACTCAATAGTCATAATCAAGTTGTTTCTCCTGCGCACTTCTCCGTTCTTAAAGGCAGCACTACCTAACCATTCTCACGCCTTTGACAGGTCTGACAGGTTTGACTGGTTAACAGCGAACAGGTTTTGAATGTTTACTCTTCCCTTCTGGTTGATCTACATCTCATCTGATCTGATATGTGACCGATGAAAAGTATAACACCATTAACATATAACGGTGTCGTCACATCCACGCTGCTGGATGACCATACAACAGCCACCAGGTGGTGCTGTTGCATTACTTACAACCTGACTTTGTGAATGTACTGAACTTTGCCTCTGCAGTGAACTCGCACACAGCCCAGCCAGCGCGGCTAAACGTCTTAAGACCAGTTCACTGTGCGCTCGCCTAACATTGTTGCACTGACGCAAAGCTTAACTCGTGTTGATGCACTTAATAGTATTGTTAAAGGTGGCATTAGGCTACATGTTTTATCATGTTATCTTAGGGCTTGGAAGCACAGTAGCCTAGCCATTCTCGCACATCTTTGGCTTACGATGTTACTGCTGTACATCCTCCCGTGATGCAAAGGGGGCTTGTCCCATTGGTGTGTGAGCTGGTGGGGCTGCAGCGTCATCCGGTGCCAATCAGAGCGAGGCAGACGCATGGGATGCTGATGACTGGAAGGATGCTGGCGACACACGCTCTCACCTTGATAAATGGGCCTACTGTATGTCACAGTGCACCTAAGGATGCTCATCTCCGTGTAGATTAGTGAGTATCACGTTATTTTACCCGGTTTTCTAATGGTAATCAAAATACATCAACTTTCCTCTCTTCTTTTTTTGTGTGTGTGCAGGTAATGTGGCCAGCCGCGTAAACTGCCCAGGAAAGTTTATCCTTTTAATGCAGCAGGACTCCTCAGCGCTGTGCGGGATGGTGAGCCATTGTCAGACCCCTGCGTTTACAGACTACAGCAGCCTGTCGTCGCTCTCCATGTACGGCAGCAAAGCGGACCTCTGCGCGCGGAGATCGGTCAGCGGGGCTCTGATTTGCCGGAGCCCTCTCAGCAGCCTCCCGGGTCGCATGAACGGCTCCAGTCCCAAGCATCTCAGCGCGTCTGAAGAAAAGGCGCCCTGCAAAGGTTCACGGTCTTACTTTCCTTCACCACAACTTCAAGGTAAGAAGCCTGCACGAGTATGCCTTTTCATTTGTAATACAGTACAGTGCAAAGATGCAAAGACTTTCTCTATTTTTTCTTTCAATGCAAACATTTTCTCTCATTTTGTAATTAATGGGAATACAACAACATTATAGTATTACATGGTTGGCTGTATTCAGGTATGTTGCTTTATTTTTTATTTCCCCCCATATTTACTTATGATGACCTCATGCTAATTGCGGCCTCAGAATAGCTTCCTTCAGAAAGGCAGCTGTTTGAGAGACTTGCTTATTATTGCCTCCTCCTAAATTGTGATTAGTGGGAACAGACTTTTATATTAGCAGTCGTCCTTGCAGCAGGAATAGGAGACACGGTTTTGATTATTGTTTCTGTGCTAAACACAAAGCAGATGTTTGCAGAAAGTGTCTCAACATTTATGGGTCCTCACAGAACAGCGGTGCCCACAGACCTATAGCGTCCCAAACAGATTCAATCGTCTCATTGTCTCCGTCAGGCTTTTGAACTGGGCTTCCCGAAAATACAGGAACAAGATCTGTTTGAATTGAGTAATTATGAAATATGGCAAGATGCACATCTGTCTCAGTAATATGAGCCATACAAACAATAAATGACTTGTTTGTATAATTTATGTTAATTCTAATAGTTACACAGCTGGAACTCAAATTGTAACCAGATTTTTTGCTGTTCCAATAAGTTGTACTGTTTCACTGTACATCCAGTTGTTTGAAATGTGTTCTTCGTGATCAGGTTACTCTGGACGCTTAGTTTTTCCTGAAAATGATTAGTACATAGTCATTTTTTATAAGTATTTGATTATTATAGGACCACATATTGTTGGAAAGTGCGTTCTGCAGTTAGACTCCCCGAGCTTTTCGAACTTGCCGTATGGCACCAGTGAAATAAGTTTGACCAGGAGCGCCCTGTAGCTTCTTGTGGCTGTAGCGATGGAGCCCTGATGATGTGCTTATTTGCGGAGGATGTTTGAGAAAGAGCAGAGTGGTCGCTCACACTGATAAATTCAGGAGTGCGTCTGTTGATTCAAACTGTAAATGCTGACTAATGCTTTTAAATAGTGTGAGTACATTTCTGTGGCGTTTTTGGTTTTATTTATTCAAACTCTATTGAGAAAAAAAACACGTTTTGTTTTCGGCAGCGCAGGGGCAAAGATTCAAACGTCACAGCTTGTATTTTTACTAAATCCACAGATGGACGACACACATTCTGACTTTGGCTTTTTCTGTGTTTTCAAACCATTTAGACGTCATCGCTCACTAGTTTTAACCGCTAGAAGTGGGAATCTGTTGGTATTTGATATAACATGATTCAGAGACAGTTGCCATACAAAAAACATCTACTTATTTTCTTTGATATGTATGCTTTATTTCATTAGGCGAAACATTAAGAACACATTCTTATTTCTGCATTTTGTTATTTCTTTATATTTTTTTAGCATAATTTAAACTGTGCTTTTTAGCTGATATTAGTTTATATGTTGTGTTGCTGAACATAGTTAAGTCATTATTTGTCCCAATGATAATTTGATCAGGCTCTGCAGACTTTCTGAATAACTTGTACTTGGTAATGGCAATAGTAATTGATCCTTTCACTTAATGAAGTGCTACAAGACTATGGTACGTCCATCATTTTATAAAATTGTCATAATTTTTTAATGGAGGCTGTTAAAAGCTTCATTTAGTGTGATCCATTTTGTTTTACCTTCATTATTAAACATCGGTCATTCTAAGTCACATTTTCTGAGTCAAAGCTCTTGAGAACAGGTAAAAGCTCCAAAAGGTTTCTCTATAATCTTGCTTCTGCAGACAACACTTATTTATACAAGATAACTTTTTATACAATGACAGGCATTTCCCTGACTGTGTGTATTTGACAGTGCCAAAGTCTCTCTAATGCAGCTTGACTCATATGTCAACGCAGCAATAAAAATATGAAGAGAAATACTAGATCATAGAGCATTTTGTTTGCAGGGCATAAAGGTTATAGCTACAGAATGACAAAGGTATATCTGAAAACGTCTCTCTCAGATATAGCTGACATGTGTTTAATCTTGTATGAGCTCAGTAGTGAGTAATGCTGGGTGCTCCTGAGAGGGGTGTTGCAATGTGTAATGTGTGCGGCATGTTCCATTGATTCATAAAGTCGAGCACATCGATGATTGTGCACAGTGTTCTCGTAAACGTCTGAAAACGTGTGTCTGGATCTAAGGATCTGAGGAGGGGAGTCTGGGTAATGACATGAGCCCACTTCCTCTGATGAATGAGAGGGCTGCTCTCCTCTAATCTGCTGAATCACCACTGTGGAAACCAAAAGTGAGACCTGAAGCAAAATCTGCAAGAATGTCTTTGGAGACTCTCCTAAAATGTCTCAAAATAGCAAAAAACTTGACCTCTGAACCCCAGCCAGTCCCTGTTTGTCTACATTTTCATTCTTGTTTTACAAATATAGTATGAAAAGAGCTATTTGCTGAAGCGAAAGGCATGCTGACTTTTAAGTGTGACTGCCAGTAATTTCACTCACAGTAAAAATATGATCTGCTTTGAGTAAGTGTCAAAATAGCTTTTGAATACCAGAGTTAATGTGCTCTGGGCTTGAGTTTTATGAAGTAATAGCTGTGTAGTTGGTTAGGACAACCTGCCATTGAAAACAGATTTTTTTAAAGTGTGTTAGACGAAATCAATACAAAAGAATGAGATCTATCTATAACGACATGTTTAAAGTCCAACTTGCATTTAGGCAGCAGCAGTCCTCGTCCAGACATTTAATGTATGACTTGCACCCGGGTGGGTTTTTGATTTACGTCTCGGTTGTGCCACTTGCTGTTCTTGGCTTGACTCAGATTTGCTTCATCAAAGAAAAATCTGCTGTGCTTTGACTGTAGCCGTTTAAGCAACATTTGCCGGAGCTGAGAGCTGACTGGACACTGCAGCTGGAGGGGACAGACGTGTGTCAGACGAGTGGCCAGGACACTGCTGTAGTTAGAGACCCTTAGAAGCGCTTGATTACAGCGTGAGCGTCTGTCCAAGAGGTGAAAGATCGCATTTAAATAAGTTGATATTTTTTTAAAGCCGATTAAACATACAGCAAGTCAGACATTGGCTTCAACCGATTTCTCCAAAACAAATGGGCAAACATGAGTCTGTTTTAATGCCTTCATTAGAGTGCAGCAGAACGCAGCCAAAAAGCCAAAAAGGTTTATCCTCTCCCTTGTTCACTTCCCTGTGCCAATAGGCTGCCAATGGGGTAGTGCCCAGTCAACTCAGCACACTATTGGCTGGCACTGTCCCAAAGGACTATGAAAGACATTATAAAGTCTAATAGTGCAGTTTATATATTTTATTAGCACTCGTTAATAGAATCCCGGTGCTCTGGCAGAATTATTTATTCTCTAGTCCTGTTAAACAAATCCAGCTGCAGAGCTTATACTGTATATTAACTCACTCATAACTAATAAGTGACTTTACATGGTGAAAGATGGATACACATCTATACCAGCTTTTATCTAATTTTAACTTTTGAACAGTGTGTGACTGACTCAGGCGTCTGCAAGGAAGCGCACCTTAGACTTATTTGTACGATCAACAGCTATTGCAGTTTGAAGTAAGTTACGGGAAAACCACTTCTGGTCATCCTGGTTAGCCTACAGCGCAGGAGTACTTACCTCCTGCGTGATGAGAGGAAGTGGGAGACGTGGGAAAGCAAGCCGTGTGCATGTCCAGGTAAATGCTGCATTTGGTGGGATGTCCATGGGGATAAGACATGGCCTACTTTGAATTTGGAGACACTTTGCCTGTAACCTGCTCGAGTTAAGACTTTTTATGTTGACTATATTGTCGCTTTTTTTTTTTAGAGCACTGCAGTATTGGATGCTTGTATATACCAGGTCAAAATTAGGTTGAGCTTGAATCACCATAAAACAATACAGAAATAAAACACACACAGCAAGTGTCAATCCGTATTATACGCAGTAATTGCAACAGTGAGAACTTTTCATTTAACCTTTCATAAATTTCATTATATAATATGCTATAATACGCTGCTAGAAAATATTTGCTAATCTTGTGGTTTGTCAGTGGTAGTCTGAGCAGTGTTTATTTTTTGATATAGTTTAATTGTTTTTTATGTATTTTATTTTATTTCAAAAGTTGAGCATTGGATATAAAACTTTGTTTAAAACAGTGAAAAGATGACTTGTATCGATGGCAAATATTAAATGTTACATATTGTTGCATTTGGTTGGTTTCCATAATTTTCTTTTCTTTTTAAACATAATATGGCTTGTTTGAATTGAGCACATAATGTAATTTGACCACTCTTACTACACTACTATAAAAATGGGCACAGCCGAAAGTAGCCCTTGTGTTTGTGGCATAATTTATGTCCTGCTCATTTACAGCCGGTTTGTCAGTGTTGCCAGTGTTTTATTAGACATGCTGTTCTCACCTTGTGCGCTGAGAGTACCGGATCACAAAATAAAGACACACGAGTTCCCTGTGCAACCTCCTGCATCTGAAAATGTCTCTGATTTTTGACAAGGTTTTATATTTCCCGTGTGTACCGTCTCAAAGTAGCAAGGAGATAAATGTGTCGCTGTTCCTTTTTTGTTTGTAGCTCATAAAAGTGTTACATTTTACGACTCAGATGCTACGGAACCTCAGCCAATTGGAAGATGCATTTATTTTTTGTGGATTATTTAGTTCTGGACTATTTTGGGATTGATTTAGTCCTCATTTATTAAATGCAGAGGACAGTTATTCCCACGTGGACAATTTTAGTCCATGAATACATCAACAAATACGAATGAACTAAGATCTCTGAAGAACAGTCACGAATAGTCACCACCTAACCTAGTGTGCTCTGTCTAAACCCAGATACATGTAGATGTTTTACAGGAAGGACATGTGGTGGAGAAGATATTTCATATTAACAGATTAGTAAGGAGCAGATGACGATTTGCTGCTGTGATCTGTTTGTGATTTGAGAAGGAAGGTCAAAATAAAGAAAACGTTGTTGAAAAAGGGACCTAAACCTGTAATCACATTATTGAGTGTGCCTCATGTAGCAGCACCAGCACAAACGCACTAGATCGAGGAGATATTGAACGACTTGTATTGCATCCGTGCCATGCACTTTGCCTGACCCGGGCCCAGTGCATCAGAACTTGGGGCGGCTAATCTTTTACAAATGCTGGGAGTCTCCATGACGGCCCTCACTGAGACGGCTTAGTCAAAACAGCCGCTGCCTCTACCTTAATTCAAACTCTGATTAACTAACAAGTACCTGCTGCTTCTCCTCGGCATTACACAGACCAGTGCCTCCGCGCCGCTCCATGAAGTTTGACGGTGTGTTTGTTCCTCTGTGGAGACACACAGCCCCTCTGAGGAACGGCCTGTTCAGGAGGTGTAGGTTTAAGATAAAGGACATGTTGTGTGTGCACTCTCCACTGTCTCGCTCTGTTCATTATTGAGTCTTTTGCTACTTCTGATGGAAATTTAACAAATATAAAAGGCAGCATGAAGAAAAAAAACAACACCAAAAACATCAGTTATACAGATACTATTTGTAGTTTTATGTTTTTGTTGAATGTATTGTCCCCGTCCTCTGCATTTGGTCCATCCTTCAACCTGTACCTCAGGGCAGCCGACTTAAAGGCACACTCTGTAACATTTTGGGTTCTACGTTTGCCAATATAAAACATGCTTCTAATGACCAGCTTGACACAGAAGTCAGCCGCTCATAGAAAACACACAATGGTTCTTTTTTAGATATTATCAATAATAAAAAAACATCTGTAATGAAATAAATACTTGTGTTTTATTCTATTTATTGGGTGAAATGTTACGCAGTGTGGCTTTAAGAGCTTGGACATCAGTACTTTTCGTGAGGTTTTATGTTAAAACCTTTAGCCTACCTTTACTTTGACTTTTATTTAAGCTGGAAAGTCCCACCAGTATTTCAGAAGCTCTTCCTCAGGTTAGTACTGACCCCGGAAGGGAACCCGTTGCACATGTTTTCAGTAGCAGCTCCCAGAGGAAACGCAGACACAGAGGGAGCAGGCAAACTCCACACATTAATGCGGTACATGTTTTACAAACTTTACTGTTGTGTTTTTTTTGAATGTGGTATAATGCACATAATAATTCAGATCAAATATCAGCAGTGCAGGATTATAAATGTAGTGCCTAAAACTACACTTCAACACCAGTCAATAGGCCTTGTTATCGTGGCTTTGAATGCTTTGGCTGTGAATGTAAATTGACTGTAATGTAATGTAAATGCAGAGTGCTCGTTTTTTACAAGGCCAGACCTGTCATTTGAGTCAAAATTATGACCAATGCGGGCCACTGTAAAGATGCCAGTCGTCTCCGTGAAGCATCAGTACCCTGCGGCGTGCCAAAGTACACTCATTTAACTGCACAGAAAGGCCTTACCCAGAGCCCACATGTTTATCTTAGGATGATGTCAAATGGACAGAATTCATATTTCACATCGCATTTTGCTTTAAGATGCTTACGCTCATTTTGAATTTGTTCGGAAACAAACATTTGCATTTCAAAGTCCTTCAAATAAAAGTAAATGAAAAAGCAAACCCTTTTATAGGTTTGGAGGCTATACTGGAAAACAGGTCATGGGTGAATTTTTTTTAATGGTTTGTCAAAGAGCTTCTCGACGAGTGCCAGCTGAGGTGAAAGAGTTGACGCAGGGACCAGGCCAGAGCCTCTTGAGATCTGTTAAGCTCCGAGTCCAAGAGCAGCGCGTTTAAGAGGCCAGCGTATCCAAATAAACTCTATTATTGTCTGATTAGGCGCCTTCTCACCTCCGCGTCATCCAAGAAGCTTTCAGCGACTGCAGCTCACACTCAAACTGCTGTCACACACAGACGTTACATGTAAATACCGAAATAAAATATTGCACACACACTCATAATTTATAATTTTGTTAATTTATTTTATTTGTTGCTATGTAATCGTCCATACATAATTATCTACATGTCTCCCTCAGCAATCATGTCATTTGCAAGCACCTAGATGAGATAAAAACGAGCAACAATATTGATACTGATTAATAATACGCTTACCAAAATAAAAAATAAAACTATGGAATAACGTTTATTGTATTATGTGATTGACCAGGTATGCGCTAGGAGTTTAGCAACACATTTTTTTTAGTCACTGCTACTACCACAAAAGAAAAAAAAGAGCTTTTAGTACAACAGTTTTGCCATGTTTTCCTTTAACGTATGACTTACAAACACTAGACCCTCTATAATACATTATAATATTAATTTTACCCAATAAAGGAAAATTGAAATATGAGCATTTATTTTTGAAGTGATATTTACATAATTGAAAAATACCTCTCCGAAGACATACAGCTGTAACTTTACCAGAAGTGGGTACGTCTCCAGCTCGTCTCCATGGAGATGTGACTAAAGTCAGCAGTTTTAGATTTAAATAGGTTTGGTTCATACAAATTCTTTGCTTACCCACTGCAAAAACAGCATTTTCTGTGTTGAGCTGGTCATTAGGAACATGTTTTGTACTGATGGCAACAGTATAGTCCTAAATGTTACGCAGTGTGCCTTTAAGCAACAATAATATTCAGAATGTTGAACTTTTTTTAAACTGACTGTCCCAATCCTACTCCTCTTTAGAAACTCTATTTGTTTTTTTGTTTTTTTATTGTCTCTGTTTTTGTGAGGAAAAATAACAACCGACCTAGTGCAGGGGAAATGTTATAGTCTCAACCTCAGGAATGTGCATGAGCAAACAGCTGTATATTAAAGGGAATTAGTAAGTTATAGTATTGTTCATGCTTTGCTATTGCACAGTGTCCTTTACAGCTGGAGGAAAGACTGTGTAACAGCTCTGCACTGTTGGATGAATAAATGTAAAATGTACACTTCTTCACACGTGTAAGTGCACTGATGTAGTTTCACTGGACAGAGTCATCGACTTGCTCTGAATAAGACTTGAGAGGCCAAGTCATACGAGAATAAACTGTAAACCACTTTAAGGAAGGGAAGTCACAAGGGGCTTTAATGCCAGGCGATCCAAATGCTGTAAAATATATATTTGGTCATAAAGCTCTTTGATGGTGGCCCTGTCAATCCCGCACTCATGCCTCTTGTCTGCACAAACAGCCCCCTCTTGCTCATAAGATCGAATATGTTTCCATAGGTGTCATTGGGTCCCATTTGTCATTACTTTTACTGGCCCCAATAGTGCGCCTCAACCCAAAAACGCTGTCACACTGTCCTGGACAAACTTTGCTCTTCTGGCAGCCCGACAAAGATGAGAAGTTGAGTATAAAGTGCTTTTCTTTCCGTGTTTGGCCCTGAGCACGAGGCGATGCATAATGTCTGACTGTCCAGCTCAGGTTACGCTCTGTCAAGAGGGTGGTCCTGTTGGAGACTTTGGTGAATGAGGACTCCCCACACAATAAAAGCGTCCTATTGCTGACTTCCTTTAGGTATGTGTGGTTTGAAACTCAACACAGGTTTGCTCAGTGGAAAACCGGAGGCCCGCTCCTATTTATTTTGTATATATATATGGAAACCCCACTGCGTTGCCCCCAGTGAGGGTATTTTTAGACATGAATGGCCTTTGGTGGTCGATTTGAGGGAAAATAATCACTGTGCCATATTGTTTTTTAAAGTCCACAATTGGCCACTCCAACATTGAGACGTTTGTTTTGTGTCTTCACTGATTGTCTAAATAAACTTCTATCTGCAAAAATCAAGCAGGGACACTCAATCATTATTAGAAAAAAGGTTGTTTATTAAATCTAGCTTCCAAAATGAAAAAAGTAAACACTACCATTCCAAAACTGGTGCGAACCTGTTCTAAAGGCTGCTTCCATGCTTTGGAAGACAACATTTTCACAAAGTAACGTTCTCTTAATCTGCCTGCTCTGAAACAACAAAAGAAAAAATGCAGCGAGAGGAAATAAGATTCCTCTTTCTTTCTCAAAACATCTGGTTTGGCCGTCATTTCAAACAACTTATGTTTCTTTGCGATTGTGTGTACACTACAGCGTGTAAGTAACTAAATAATTATTCTCAAATGCTGCTCTGTTCAAGTGCTATGTAATTACCAAGACTTAAATTCAACCCCTGTGTTGGACCACCGACCGTCGAGGGAGTCATACGCCAGAAATGTTCCTAACTATCCGTTTATTCGCCCCCCTCCGCTGTCTCTAACGATTAAAATATACAGTAATTGCTGCAAATTGATCGCTTGTTTTACAGAAGTCCTATAAATCTGTGCTTTTGTCATATCGGGAAGGGCGTCGGGAGGCGGTGCTGCTGGGCCTAAACGAAGACGGAGTGTCTGTCGGTGCATCTGCTCCATGAAGATACTCCTATGTACTGTGGTTGAGTCCGACCACTGTTATTTCCAAGGAATTTCCTGCCATCTGTGTTCAATCAGATCGGACTTGCTTGTAAATATTGGGAATTGGCTGCGGAGGCCTTACAGAGTGCCCAAACCACCAGAAAACACTGTCGCAGAGATACCAACCATGGATCATTAGCTGAGGATAAACATACCAGTACATACTTCATTGTGCTGGATGAAGGCGATGTCCACTTTCATTTCTCCACAAACTGTAAGACACATGGTTATTGAGCATTTAAAGAGTCTCTCTTAAAACATAAAGACATGCTCAAAATATTAGTTGTGTGAAAGTGGACGCAGGAGAAGCAATAGTTGAAAAATCCAGAGCTGAACAATTTAAATAATTCTTTAAAAAGTGTAACAAGTATAGCAATTGAATTAGGATTCGGTTCACTGAGCGCGATTAAAACATGTCCAGAGGCATTGGCATTTTGAGAGAACACTGAAATATTAACTGCTACGATATGAATACAAGAGTCATATGAATTTCAGATGTCTAAACAACAGTGTTATCAGTTTTCGCAGACCACATGTCATCCTCAGGATCAGGGCTTGAACCGACAGAACTTTGTGCACAAATACTTTGATATAACAGGGTCAGACTGAAACATATTTTCACAATAATTAGTGACGTGCAGCTTTAGCGATTTGCTAATTGTGATCTTTCTAATAAACAACTTCAATTTGATTGTGAATAGGAGTTGTAAAAATAGTATGGTAAATATGGTATGAACAAGTTGTAGCTGTGGCAAATACCTCATCCCTATAAATATTAGTACTTAAATACTCAATGCATTTACTTTTTTTTCTTTTTTAAGCCTTAGTTTTACAAGACTAGCCTACAGATTTTTAAGTGCTTCTCTTCCCTCTGGCGTCAATGAACACTAATACTAATTTAATTAACAAACTCCCTCACTGCCTCGTACATGTTTTTACAGCTATACCGCTACACAGAGCAGCCTCTCATGGTGCTGAGAGCAGCTTTAGTCTTGGCTTATTCACCTGCTCTATAAAGGTGTCAGTTTAGACGTGCCTCTCTCACTCTAAGCCAAATGCATCATGTCTTTGTTTCTGTCTCCGTGGTAATTATGAGGCTTTCCTGTCAGATCGGAGGATGTGGTTTAGACTGGGACTTCTTATAAAACTTTGATTGTGTGTGATTAATGCTGGCGGTGGACAGATTTGTGGGCACGGCGTGTTATGATAGTGATTGTCGGGATACAGATGTGGCCCGCTGTGCCTTTATAGTGGTTTCTGCGCTGTGTACACTTTTGTTTGGTTAACAGAGTTTGACTTGATGGCACAGCTGTTTATTACCATCTCTTTTTTAACTTATAAACTGCTCTGTTTATATTTCTAGACGCTGTGAAACTAGGCTAGTTTCTTGGCATGTATTTTCACACTTTCTTCCTCACTAGGCTTTAGAAATGAGATGATTATGTAAACGTATGTAAGTTGTGTTTGTGCAGATAGACACCAATCCAAACATATATGAATCAGAATAATGTTTTATTTCCATCAGTGAAAAAAGTAGAACGTTTTCTTTGTTGCAACCATGCAATAGTTTGACAATAAAAACATATTAGGGCATGCAAATAGGAAGACCAAGATAATATATGTAAAGTGCAATATAAATAAAATTTATTATTATTATTTTATTATTATAATATGTATATACAATATGTATATGTCATATATATATATATATATATGACTGTTTTAGAAACCTATGAAAGCTTGCAGAGCATGCACTGACAGAGAACAAAAGAATGTACTGTGTTATGTAGATTCAACAAAGCTAAAAGTGCCTCAAAAAGCTGTGAAAGTGTGGCTTATCTGAACAAGAAACAATATCACTGACAGTCTCCTGCCACTAGGTGGAGTAAGACACAAATCCAAAGTCTTAATTATGTTAATGAAGCGTTTCAGTCCGTGCTCCTTTGACAGTGGTTTACAGTGAGGTGAGCACAGAGAGGAATAAAAGCAGGACTCGAGCGGTCTGTGATTGGTGGGACGGCTTGTGGAACTATAACAGGGGCCAGAGGTGCAGGCGGCGATCACTGCCAAATGTCTGTTTGTGTCTCTGTCTGTTACCTCTGCTCCATATAGTGCCCACATATTTTTTTATCATCTTTTGATTAAGTCCTGATCAACAAGGCTACCATTGTCTTTCCCTTTTCTGTCCATCTTTCCCACAATGGAAAATTAAAATCAAAGCTAATAATATGTAGAAAATATATCAGACAGTAAACATGAGATGAACTATTAGGGACTTCGCAAGGACTGCATTTGTGTCGTCTAAATGTCCTGACATGACTGTAGTTTTTGTAGTTCATATTTCAGTCTTCTCAAACATGCTCCTTGTACACTGTCGAAATGTTGCATCTAAAAGTTTTAGATTTTAAAAACCTAAATTGCAATTACTATACTCACAAATATGAGATGTGATTCTAAAACTGTGCAGCCCGTTCACTGTGCAGGAATAGGGGTGAAAATATTAAACTAAATAAGAAGTAGAATTGTTTGGAGTGACATTGCTTTACAAGATTCCATAAAAAATTATACGACATTCGGCTGTGAAAGTATCCGCTTATCAGCATGCAAATGTATTTATATTTGTGCTCGTCCTTTAAGGCCGAAAAAACAATTCTGATTCAGTGTCCTCTTGTACACCTAATCCTGATAAAGCACACACTGCAATTGACTGTTTTCTGTCGTTCCCTCGCTCCACACCTGCCTCTCTCTCCCTCTCTCTGTAGACATGTTATTTTTCATTTACTTGTGCCCTCGGGTTGTTCCATCATACATCCATTACTAAGCAAACAAATAAGTTCCGGACCTATGCACCAGACACAAATATAGACATGAGTTATGAGATTCTGCGAAGCCGGGGACGGCTTTAGTCTCTAATACGCAACATCTGCAGCAGACAAGACCGGAGCATCCTGGTTCTGTAGGCCGACTTTGTCCCATATGTGAGGAGCTGAAGGGGGGTGGCCTTTGCAGGTGGGGTGGGCGTGGGTGAACGGGAATAAAACGATCATTATTAACTGTTTAAGTGCTGAATGCTAAGATTTATGGGGCCCAAAGTTAGAACGGTTGAGGTGTCACCTTTGATTTCCAGAGGCATCCGTCTTGTGGTTTTGGCAGCTTGTTGTACCTCAGAGTTCAGATGTTTGCATCACACTCCTTGACATCTCACCCCCCTTTTTTACACTTTAAGTACAGTACACCTCTGATCGCTCCCCTTTTCCTCTCCTTAAACCATCTATCCATCGAAACATCTGCTTTTAATTCTCTGAAGCGTCTCTGAAGGCATTAAGTGCTGGCACAAGCGCAGTCTCGCTCTGGCACTTAGCACGGCAACGAGGTGACTTGAAAGGGAGAGGCGAGAATTATAGAAAATGAAGTGTCACCCAAATAAAAAATCGCCTCAGATTACCACCAATTACAGTTAATAATGCTCCCCAGCCCATCTGCTGATCAGATGGAGAGCTGCTCTTGTCTGATGACACAGAGACGAGTGAGGTTCATCGATGCAGACACCAACACTGACTTTAACTATGTGTCACTTGGGTTTGATCTCCTTTGTTTTGCAAAAGGCGTTGCTCACTCACACTGACTGTGTGTGCGTTACTTGACATGATGGATAATCGCCATGTTGTTTCAGATCTCAAATGTGAGATGGAGAAACAAAAGGCTGGGAAAAAAAGCAACAAAAAAAACTTGAGGTTAGAGTGTTAAACTAATGGGTAACTTGCAACATTTTAACCAGTATATAAGAAATTCAGAGGTTTTCCTGTATTGAGTATTCCATGATGGATGCTTACAGTATTTCATCAGACACAGTATAAAAACAATATGAAGCTCTTCTCACGTCATTTGTTACCCTTCTCAAAGCTGGTTAGTAATCATTTTAATGGCTCACATTTGTATTGCACTTTACAAGCTTGACTTGACAAGTGTCTCAAGGCGCACCACTGTAGTCATTAGTCACTTACTTGTGCACACATTACACAACAATAGTTAACACGATTTTATTTAAGATTTTGCTACAGATTGTACCCAGCTGTCTTTAGTTTGACCATTTTTGTGATGTTTATAGTTTCACTTCCTTATTGGACAATGACAGGAAGTGACATAGAAGAAGGTAAACAATTTTAAACTGTTGCCGTGTCGACCATGTTCATGGGAAATGAGTAAGTTTAACTGCTATGGACTGTTACCTTCTTCTATGTCACTTCCTGTCAGCAGCTTAAAAAATGCCCAACATTTCTTCATTAAAATCGCTGCTTCACTGAAATAAAATGATAATTATGCAACTGATGAACTTGCAACTGATGTTATCCATCTAAATTAGTAATCTTTTCAAACGCATTAAAACCTGTCATAGGCACGTTAAGCTTCCATTGTAGCCACAGCTGCCGTAGGATAGACCGGTGGACGTGAATCCACCAACCTGTGCCACTGGCCCCTCCAACCACCATGGACCACTCACTCACTCACACACAGCACATTCACACACAGGCACGGTGGCTGAAACAATAACAGTCTGTATCTTCTCAAAGCATTTACTGATTTAAAGGTTTTCCATTAGCCCCTCTCTTTAATTGTATCTATTTTGATGTGTTCTTGACACAGTTCTTTGGACACTCGCACACAGTCATAAGTTGGGATAATGGCCATGTTGTTTCAGCGGGGTTAAGCCCTGTTTGATTGGAGACATGTGTCTGCAAAGCTTTATTAGCCGTTTATTAGTCACTGAGGTCAGTGGAGAATTTTTTGCCAAGGCATAGCGTTGAACTTGAACGCGACTCTCATCATCAGCCCTTCAGGCCGCTCCAACAGGTATTCCATTACACTGCTCCCTAACTGGCCATGATCCCCAATGGGAAAGTCTGCCTGCATGCAAATCAATGTAATCACCGTTGTAGCGACCACAACTAAACATCTAGCCCTGCTCTAATTAACACAATTATCGGGTCTGCGCTTGTTCATTGTTTCTGTCTATTGTCTGTGGACCGCCGTCTTCTCTGCTGTGGCGTTAATCAGCGAGAGAAAAAGGACTCTCTGTCTTTCCACCCGCGGTCACGAAGCGTCTGAGTTATATGGCCGTGTGCGTGCGCTGCGTTCCTGAAGGATTTCAACAAGAAGAAGCTATGACAAATGGATGACATCACAGGCAGCATATTGCAGGGTGATTGGAACCTCGTTTCTTTTCACGGCCAGAGCCAAAAACTAATCATACATGTCCAAAAACAAGTTCTCATATATCTTCGTTTATCCCTTTTATAATTACACTCTTGTTTGAGTGTTTTCTATTTAAATGAAATAAAGCAAGTGACAAACCACCCTTTTAATCACTAAAGCTTTTTCTGTACATCTTCTCACAAATGTTCTTTCTTTTGGGCTTTTGATTATTACATTTTGGGCTTGCCTCAGATGTAGAAATGTAATATTCCTTAGTTCAACAAAAAGAAGATCCCGCTCTAGTTCTTGCACATCTATCACTTACCTGAGGATAGCAAGTGGCTGTGGTTTTAGTGAGAGATAGCAAAGGAGTCTCTATTCAAGTGTCCACTGTTGACTGTACCTTGGCGTCGGTGTGTAAGGATGAGCCAGCACATCTGTATCGGGGCAGCTGTGGCCTGTGGTTCTTTGGCGCTGTCACCACTCTGCCCCTGTTTGCCTGTTCTCAGACCTAACAGTGGCATGCCAAATTGTAAATGAACACTTACATCTGTGAACATAACTGCATAATGCCACCCTGATCGCTCTAAAACCACTTACTGGAACTGGATACAATAGTACACTTTGTAAACTAAGTGCTTACAAAACACAAAACACACGTAAGATAAACATTTGGTAAAAAAGCGGAGGGTAAAGAAACTCCTTTATTGAAACTAATGCTTCGTAGGACTTTTTATGTTAGAGGCAATTTCTATCCGTGCCATTTCGATTCCAGGAAAGGTTCATTTGATAGACTACAGTAATTGATTGGTCGGTCCGTCTTGTAAGAACACATGGCATTTGTTCTCCAGGGCCGTTGTGCTAAAATACTGATTTATACTGATTTTGAATATGCCAAAAACACCACACAATAATACAGTGACAGTAAGATGTACTGCATAAAGGGATACGTAGGAATTCCTGTTCGCTCATCTCACAGTGTCAGGAAAGAAGCTGGACCTCAGGCACGAGGTCCATCCTTTAAAGGGGGGTATTATGCAAAATCGAGTTTTCAAAGCTTTTTACAACGTAACAGTGGTGTTTTCCGTTCAAAAACATACCTGGAGTTGTGTTTTGATTCCCGTAACAGCTGTGAGAACAAGTCACAGATGATTTGACTCCACAGTAGCCACTATACTATATTGTGCATAACTGCTTTGATAAAATAGTGTGCAAGGGTTGAGAGACACGTAAAGCATTGTTTAATAAGCTAAGTATCCGCACTATACAGTGGCAAGAAAAAGGGAGGACACCGTTTGGAATTTCTCACATTTCTGCCTCAATTGGTCACTAAATGTGGTCTGATCTTCATCAAAATCATAGGAATGATTAAACAGTGTCTGCTTAAACTAAACGGTGTACTCACTTATTCCACTCTCTCCTGTGAATGTTTACATGTTATGGCCAATACAAATATGATCAAAAGTAAATGTTTGGGTGACATTAGTTTAAGCAGACACTGTTTAATCATTCCTGTGATTTTGATGACGATCAGACCACATTTAGTGACCAATTTAGGCAGAAATGTGAGAAATTCCAAACGGTATACCTACTTTTTCTTGCCACTGTAGATATAATCCTTAATGGTCGTCTCAAGTTACTTTTGTCACTCTTTGTGGATGTCTTACATTTCCCCTCGGTCCCCTGCCTCCTTCTTTTGGCCTCAATGTCTTGATCAAACCCGGCTCTAACGCACTATGAAAAGTTCAACGCTGAATTACCGTGGCACACATTCAATATAAACTGAATTTACTGCTGGATCCGGGCCAAGCCACCATATGTTTAAGAGGCCGTTACCCGGCGCAGAGCATGACTGATTCTGTTAATGTTGCAAAGCCCTAAACCACTCAAGCCCAACCAGTGTGAAGCAAAGAGATCAACTCTTTAACACTCATTCAGCACACTTTAATATCCAATGTCCATTTATAAACATGCGAGTAAAGGTGATCAGTGTGTAATGTTTGCATGGTTACTGTGTTATGCTGTTGATTGTACCTTTGTGACCAGAGCAAAGTTGCCATGTGGATGTTTTAGCGTCTGGGAAACAATGCTCGCACTATTGTTGAAGGTTGCAGGCGTGTAATCGGTGTCCTGGGATTGTCTTCTTGTTGTGCTTTTCGCATTTGCAACGTGGACTTTTTTTCCTGGCAATTGTCCATCTTGTGTTTTTGAAATAGAGCAGTGAGCGTTGTCTTCTTGTTGGGGAAAGATTTACCTATGCGAGTGCTGGGGAGAAAGAACATGTGCGTCAAGTCATTCAGCAACACACTGTATTTCCAAACATTTTATGGCGCTACTTTATTTGTTGATGTTGCTTCTTCTGCGTTTGGACGGTGGAGGCCAAACTCAGCGCTCAATCATGTATTATTTAAGTTTTAAACGAGACACAGGAGAGCGCTCAAATGGGTTTTAGTTTGTCTTAAAAGATTCCTGATTGTTTCAGAGTTGGAGCTAAAGAAGAAATCGACGTACAGGAACAAAGAAACATAATTTCAAGCTATCACCAAGTCCCTATTATTAAAATAGAACTTGTGATAAAATCAAGGACTTTTTAGTTATTGTGAGTTTATTATTATTTTGTCAGTTAGTTATTGGATGTTTAATTTATGAGCAAGTATTGAGTTTATTTTTTTATTAACTTAAAATTTTTTGTTCTCTTTTAGTTCCTGTCAATGGCTCATACTGCTCAGAGAAGGACAGTGCTGTGGATGACAAGCCTCTGTTCCCTCAGAGCCTTCAGTGCGACAGGCCTGACCTCCTGCTACAGGACGCCCCGCACCAGGACACAAGGTAAACTGCCACTTTTACTGCCCTACAATTTAGTTCCTCTTTCACTTATAAAGCTTTCTGCTGAGGATCACATTACAAACAAAATGCAGATGTTGTGTGGATTTCGTTATCTTTGCTGTTCTGAAACAGATGTACGTACAGTGCCGTATATGTGAGCTTCGTTCGCTTGTAAAATACACCAAAGCAGTCCAGAGGAAAGCGTTTACGTTCAAATAATGCACCTTTGCCGTTTGCTGTTGATAAAGTCAAACTGAATTTCCTGGGAAATTCCTGTCGCTTTACTGTCCGCCGTTCAGTAAAGTGCTCCTGGACATGCACCTCTGCAGTCTCAGTATTGCGCTGCCAAACAGGAAATGTTGCTCTGAAACAGGGAAACAGATCAAATCTTTATTTACAGTGAAGACAAAGTCCGTGGCTCTGTGTCGGGGCGAGAGCGGCTGTGCCCCTGGTGTTTAGGACAGAGACAAAGACGTGTCCTTCATGGGACAGAGCAGAGAAAGGAGAGCTCTTCTCACATCACTCAGGGGCTTTGGACAAAATCCATAATGAGCCAACTGACAGCAATGATTATGTAGAAGATCACAGCGACGCATGGAGAAATTTGACCTGGGGTTTCCATTCAACAGGGCAAAGATTCCCACCATAATACACAGTATTGGAGATGGTGACCCCTTCATAGGCTGCAATTATGCCACTAAAACAGTTGACTCACTGTTTATACCAAGATTTAACCCTTTTGGTCTTGACAGCCTGTCAAGCACAGCAGCCAGTGCCATCTCAGACTGTTAAACACATGGAGATAACCCCATATGATTGGACATAAGTGCGTATTCTTCAAAAAGCAGATCCTCTTACATTTAAATGTGTGCTGGTGTGTAATTTATAATTGTACTTTTGGGGGTAAATGTGAAATGCAGAGGGGAGGGGGCGGCAGACCCTCTCCCGGTGGGAAGGACTAGCTGCTGTGTCTGTCATCAGACTCAGACTAATAGTGCTCATATTGCTGTGTGTCTTTTTCTGAACAGATCATCCTCAGACTACTCCAGGACTTTGCCGGTGGCTTCTCCCGGTTTGTGCACTTCTAACGGCGTTCACTCTCCTCTGGCTTACCAAATCAAACAGGAGAGCTCAATGGGCTACAATATCCCCAACATGAGGCCATCGGGTCACAATGCATCACAGGCTGGATATCAACTCTTAAAGGAGGACATTTTAGGGGTGACAAGGGACAAACTGATCGGAGGCCAACAGATTAGCAGCAGTGCTAGCAGCATATGTACAGTAAACGCTGTTAGCATTGCCATGTCAGTGGACGCATCTCAACCCTTTAATAATGAAGATGGCTCCTCCCCGCTGGCTTTGTCCCCAACGGGCTCCCATCATTCAGCGCGGCGACTCTGTGCTAACAGGTTGAAGAGGCACTGCCTGTCCCTGGCCTCACAGTCCAGCTCCGCCGCCACAACGTCTCCCGCAGCCGCCACAGCCATCCACAACATCGACATCTCTTCACAAATGTCCATGGTCTCCTGCAACGGCTTCCACAGCAGCCTGTCCCCGAGCCACAACAGCCCGGGCTTCTCTACATCTCCACCCACTGCATCCTGCACTCGGGACATCCCATACAAGCCCCCACCTCAGCGAAGCCCCCAGTCGGCTCCGGGACAGGAGAGGTGCCAACTGTCATCCCCTGCCTCCTGTCTGCTGTCCCTGTCCTCTTCATCCTCCTCAGTGTCGTCAGTGGAGCTTGAGGGTCAGACGCTGTGTGAGGAGCAGAGCTCCATGCAGCTGGGTCGGGGGGCAGTAGGGGCAGAGGGGGGTGTGGATGGACTGGGGCTGCTCATGAGCGGGTCAGTGATGCCGGGGACCCTACAGTCAGGAGAGAATGAAGCTTTGTTAGAAGTGTCCCAGAGATCAGGAGCAGCTCTGAAGCAGGAACCTCTGGACGATTTCAGTCACAGCGAAGACGAGCTCTTTCAGCAGAACTATCATCACCATCATGGAAATGGTCGAATTGGGCATCACCACTGCCCCCCTCGTCCTGCAATGCCACCCCCCTACCACCTGCACCAGTACGTGGGGCCCAGCCCAGGGGGTCTGCACCATCAGAGCCAACAAACTGCACCGGCCTCCTCCATTGGACATAAAGCAGTCCATGGAGCCCCTCCAGGGTCCCACAGACCTGCAGAACGCGAGGACCTAACTCCCGGATCGCTCACTGACAAACAGGTTTGCCGCTGGATCGACTGCAGCGCTGCCTATGACCAGCAGGAGGAGCTTGTCCGGCACATTGAGAAAGTGCATATTGATCAAAGAAAAGGAGAGGACTTCACTTGCTTCTGGGCCGGCTGCATCCGCCGCTACAAACCCTTCAACGCCCGCTACAAACTGCTCATTCACATGAGGGTGCACTCCGGAGAGAAACCCAACAAGTGCATGGTGAGTCACAATCAGCACACTGCTCAGTAGTTACAATAGACACCAATGTCCATTCATAAAGGTAGTGTCTCTTGTTAGACAAAGCCATGTTTAGAAACAGGCTACAAGAGAACACTTCTATCAGAACAGCTTTCTTTGCTTCACTGTTATGATAGTAGTGTATGTTTAGTGGAAATTACAGAGAGGGTTTCAGCTGCTGCACTACCATGTCAGTATTAATACATTTGTGGTTGTATTCGTTACAGGTAAGTCTCCAACTGCACAAGTCAACACACTAATCAATGTCAAGCTGTCACTCCCTTGCGTCCTTCAGCAAATGGAAAAGCCCCCAAACCTCAAGAATGATTTACTCCAAATACACAATTAGTCCACAATTTGTGTAGGGCCAAGCCATGTTTATTTTCATGAGCACTATGTTTTTCGAGAAGGGATTCACATCAGGAAAAGCCAACACATATGGTTAAAATAACCAAACAATGCCTACACTTGATCCTTTTAAATGGGGGCTTTAAATTTTTAGCTGTCCCACAAGTATTAAGTGAATTGGCTCCATATCCAAGCCAAACAGGCAGAGAAATGGAGTTGTCTGGATAGTAGAGCCACAGAGGGAAAGCCGACAGTGCTCTCTAGTCTTGCTCAATTCACGGTTTTACCAAAAGCTCCTGTCAGAAGCAGTGCTCTTCTGTTTTAGGAGTTACTCCAAAGTCTGAAATCCTTCTCCAGAACCAGTTTTTTATCTCTTGTTGCTTTTCCATAAAAACTGAATGTTTGTGTGGTGAATAGGAAGTCACTGACATGTGTTAAATGTAGATAAAAAGCCCAGAGATAAAACGATTTAGCTGTATAAAATAATGGATGCTTTTTGTTAGTGTTAGTGGGCTGTTGGCTGACGGCAGGCTGTGCTTGGTTATATTTAGTTGATGGCAAAAACACTGGTGAATGTGTATCTCTTCTCCTCTCGATGGTTTACTGTAGGTGCATGAATGACTTATTGTTGCATTTTTGTGTTTTTTGGAGATGTTTACCATATGTGAGCTTTTGAACAATTCGGGCTCAGTGTAGACGCACCGCTGGACTCTGTCACTGAATGAAAGACCCAGTTGCTAAACTCCCTTCAGCCTGATTTTGGACTCACGATAATAGAGATATTGTTTCCAGTTAGGCCTACAATAGGAGGTATTGATTCGTTTGACTGTACGCTGGGTTGTTCTATATCCGACAGAGGATAAACAAAAAAGTGAAAGGTTTTCGGGCTTGGGTCAACACTATGTTGATATGGGAATTGGGAAAGATAAACTTGGAAGGCCTAAGAAATAACTCTCTCTCAACATATTTATAGTGACATAATGTTTGTGCATATCTGATTGTATTATATTTCTGCTAAAGTATCCCTTAAGTGTTCACGTCTAAGAGAAAGCGTGTTTGAAGGAAAACGGCACAAGTAAAAAAGCCTGTGCTTGTGCCGTGCGAGGTTAAGGCAGCTGCACATTTGTCTCGTCATGGGTTTGCATTTCGACTCCTTTTACGTAAAAAGATTATAGGCCAAAAAGTCCTTAAAAACAAAACTTCTTTATGGAACCATGCAGTATCTTTACTCAGGCCAACTCAAGGTCAACTTTATTAACCAAAGCAACCCAATGTGCTTCACATAAAATAGACTTTAGACAGAACAATAAAATCTAGCAATACAAAAATACAAAACAAGACATCATTAAAACTGGAGCATTAAGATCAAAGAAACAGAGAATAAGTGCAGAGGCATCTTGAACAAAAAGCCAGTGCAAATAGGAGGGTTTTGAGAGACGATTTTAACGAATTCTTATTTAGTACATTTGAAAATACATGTGATATTTTCCTTTACTTGTGTTCATTTTTACCACTTATTCTTGTACTTCTCAAGTAAAGCAAGTGAGTATCAAAGTATACGAAATAACTATGTAAGTAATACAAAAGCTTTTTATATTTCTAACCTCAGTATCTTATGGTCCCGCGCTGATGCATTTTGCAATAGACAAACATGTTCAAGAATTTGAGCGATTCTCGTGGAGGAAACCAATGAAACGGAGCTGCAGAGTAACCAGGACTAATTCTTTTATTTGGGTCCAGCAGTAGATTCCTCCGGTCGCTCTCGTCTTGAAGCCAAACTACACATATCTCTCTTCTGTCCCTTGTCTTTTCTCTGCGCATATATCCCATACTTTATATCTCTTTCATACAGCTGCATTGAATTTGCTTCCTGCTGCTTCTTGGCAGGAAAAAGTCATTATCACAACAAAGAAGTCGAACTCCGAGCCCCGCATGAGCCTGTCACTGGCTAATATTTTAAGAAATACCTCTCTTTAAGAAGGCGGTTAGTTATACACATGTGCATGTCTTGGTTAAGAGTTATTTATATGGACGCTTGTTCCCTTTCCAATTAAAATGGGCCCAGGGCTGTTGTGTCGGGCGTGCGAGTGCTCAGGGACACAGGCAAAAAGGAAACAATATAATCTCGCTGCAATATCCTGTTGTGTTTCATGCTTAATTCACTTGTTATTTTAGTTTATTACATTTTTTCTGGTGTCTGCATAAATATTAAAAATATATCCAGTGAGCACAGCCTTGACATAGTCCCAGACTTTGATATTGTTCTGTTTTCTCAGTGGTCGCTCCAGTGGATTTGATTGTCTGTAGGCTGCAAGCGCCGAAGGTCACTCACAAAATCTCATGTAGTCCCTGCACTGAGAGGTTTACGCGACTCAGGCTTCTATATACATGCTTTATTGGCTTTTTGTAAAATATGTTTTTGTTGGCAACAGCACCAATTTCCCATTGTAGAGTAAAACAAGCAAAACACATTTATTTTAGAGCTACTGCAGAAGCAGTGCTTAACAATCTTGTTTAATCGTTTGTATTTATTTTTGTATTTGTTTTATTTGGTTGGGACAGTGCATGTTAATGACCATGCCCCACCGGATTGCAGCCATGGGCTAATTTGAATAAGATAAGATAAGATAGCCTTTATTGATCTCACAATGGAGAAATTTACTACATTCAGCTCTTAGAAACAAGACTTTGTGGGGACAAAAAGTGTAAATAATAAATAATAATAAAGTAAACACCCCTCCTGGAACCGCCACCTTAACGTGGTGGAGGGGTTTGAACACCCAAATGATCCTGGAGCTCTGTTGTTGGGGGCTCCGTGCCCCTGGTAGGGTCTCCTATGGCAAACAGGTCCTAGCTGCCCCCATGACCCGGAAATGGACAAGTGGAAGAAGATGGATGAATGGATGGATGAATAAAGTAAACAGACTATAACAAAACATTTTATTGTCAGTATTAGCAGTGCAGGTTTACATCATAGTGCAGGTATGACGCAGATAAGTGATGTAAATATAGGGATTATTTCATGTATTCTGCAAAAAGGTTATTGCACGTCACTTAATAGTCTTGTTGTACAGTCTGACAGCAGTGGGGATGAAGGCCCTTGCGGTAGCGCTCCGTTGTCCCACAGTCGCACTCAAACACACTCTCATTCATCCTGGCCTATTGTACATGTTTTTAGTGGTAAGGGAAACCTACACAGACACGGGGAGAACATGCAAACTCCACACAGAAAGGCTTTGTCCAGGTGGAAATCGAACGCTGCACACTGTGCCTTCCTTAATGCTTTGCACATGACAAGCATATTGTCAGATACATGACTCTATGATCATATAGTACAGTACAAGATGACGTATTGTCATTGATTTATCCTTTTGTTTGTTGATTCATGGCTCTATAAAAGAAAAGATTAATGTTTTCTCACTTTTGTTTTGGTTTTGTGAATGATGATAATAAACCAAATCAAAACGGCCATTTTAATGATTGTAATAAGGATCAGGAAAAATCCCACACACTGCCAAAACCTGCAAAAAGATATTTTATTTCATTTTATAAGGACGTAAGTCAACGTTTCAGTGCTATGGCCTTCATCAGACAAAACGCTGACTTATGTCCGTCTCCTACGCACCTGCCCTGGGTATTTGAAGTCTTCTTCTCCAGTGATAGTAATACCCAGATCATAAAAAGTGCAGTTATGTAGGCAGGACATTATCTTTTGCAAACTACCACGGAGGTCTTTTTGGCAAGCGAGAAAATTCATGCATATTTTACTCACGTAACATCTTTCCATTTACATGTCAGATTTGGGGCCCTAACATGTCCACAAACTAACTATATGCTATTTGCCAGTTTGCACTCACAATAAAGCAATTGTCTTGATAAATGACCCCCTAAATATCGTCTTATGTTTAAAAGCAGCGAACTCTATTGTTTAGACTTACAAACAGGTTATCAAATGCACGTGATTAATGTATGCATTTAGTGCTCTTGAAAATGATTAAATTGTGCACACTAAACTTAATCTTGGTTTTCCTCACGATACTCCGTTTGTTGTTGTTTTTTACGTTGTGTAGCCCTGTTGTATGTATGAAATTATTTATTAGGTCTGTCTGTAGTTTAGTTTTGGTGGGGTACATTTTTTTTGCAAAATATAAAGTAAAACTCTTAATGAAGTGTCTCCCCTTAATAATTTATTCATTTGAAAGCACCTCTGCAAGGACACCTGACAATGAAAGTAATTTAAAATGTTAAAATACAGTCGGGATTAGCCTCTTAACGGGCCGTGTCCAAACTGTGCAGACAGACACACGACACATCATCACTGACACACTCAATCAAAGCACTTGTTGAAGGAAAGTTGGACGACGACTCCTTCTGGAAAAAAAGGTAGATCATGGAATTTTCTCCTTTTCCGCCGGTGTGAAACCAGCAAACATATATATTTAGATTTACTAGACTGATTTTTGGAAGAGAGTGCCGACGTCCCTCCGCTGCAGACGGCGAGGCTTGGACGGTCAAAATGGCGGAGTAAATGGAGTCTTTTGTGAGAAATCAGCTCAGACGTGGAGGAGATGAAACTGGGAGTGCCATTAGCTAATTAAAAGCGCGGCTCGGCACATGACCCGACTTTTCCTCTGAATGCGGCTGAAACTGGAGCTGTCTGGGCTCTGTGCGGCCGCCGACTGACGTTGATATTAATGTGTTCGTACCTGCAGCAGCCTCCAGCCCTGAAGCCTGTCTGAAGCATTTACAAACCACAAACACAAGGGCTATCAATTAGCACAAAATTACCTGTTTCATGTAATACTGCTCATTACACATGTGCCCTGCAACAATTTCACTGCTTTTTCCAACCTGTGTGCTTTGTTAAATAATAAAATTGACTTCAGAATCATATTTTTAGGTGCAGAGTTTGTTAGGACGAGGTGATATGGTACAAAAAATACATTTAACAATCTCAGTGTTTGACTAAAAGTTTATATTTAATATTATGGAAGCCTATTTGTATAGTGTTTTTCACAGGATGCAAGCCACCCAAAGCGCTTCACAAAAACGAAGATTCAAACAATAATTTGACACCAAATTCCATTTGATCGTTCCGATTACAAAGTCAATCACCCATGCCATATTTTTCACGGTGTTGCCGTAGCGATGACAGGAACATGCCATTTTATTCTAATGGAAAAATGTTAAACCCGCATTTTCTGAATTGCAGAAATGTCGCAGTTCAGCGACATGCGCTTTTTCTATCTCCTCCAAGGAAAACCTGGTAAAAAAGATCTAAAGAAGTGAGGAATCAAAGGTTATCCAAAGTACTGTCACTGCATCGAACAGATCAGTTTGTGGATGCAAAACAACTTTCTCCAACTAAACTCAGACAAAACTGAGATCATTGTTTTTGGCCCACAGACACAAAGACAAAAAAATCAGGTTAGAAATCTAGGAGTAATTATGGACTCAGACCTGAACTTAAACAGCCACATCAAAGCAATAACATCATCAGCTTTTTACCATCTGAAAAACATTGCTAAGATCAGAGGAATAGTGTCAAAACCAGACTTGGAGACACTCATCCATGCATTTGTCTCCAGCAGGTTAGACTACTGTAACGGCTGCTCACTGGCCTTTCTAAACGAGCTGTTAGAGCTGCAGAACATCCAGAACGCTGCTGCTCGAGTCCTGACAAGAACCAGGAAATGCGACCATATTAGTCCAGTGCTCCGGTCTCTGCACTGGCTTCCTGTCACTCAGAGAATAGAATTTAAAACAGCTCTGCTTGTGTACAAGTCGTTTCATGGATTAGCACCAAAGTACATCTCTGACATGTTAGAGCCGTATGAACCATCTCGGGCCCTGAGAACTTCAGAGAGGGGTCTCCTGGTGGTTCCCAGAGTCAGGAGATTATGAGTCTTCTGTACTAATGTAGCGCAGTCCTCTCCTGCCATTAAAACAGCCCCAAATCTCATAATAAAAAAATAAAAAATAAAAAAAGGACTAAACACGGTGAGGCTGCGTTTCAGTTTCATGCAGCTAAAATCTGGAACAGTCTTCATGAGGATGTGAGACAGGCCTCAACTCTGACAATGTTCAAATCCAGGCTGAAAACAGCTCTTTTTACCCGAGCATATGAAAACTAAAAGTATTTTATCTGCACTCTTGCCTTTTACTGTCATTGATAATTTTTTACGTTGAATTTTTATTGATTGATTTTATCTGTTTTCTTGTCATTTTATGCAACTGTGAAAGCACTTTGAATTGCCTTGTGTATGAATTGTGCTCACCAAATAAACTTGCCTTGCCTTGCCTTGCTTTGGGCAGAAAACATGCCTGAAATATTTAGTTTCACACAGTAAATGCATTCATACAACTCTACTAACCCAAATAGCTTAATATTTAGGCTATATCCACACGAAGACAAAACGCTTATATTTTCAGAAACTTTCTTTGTAAGCACGAAGCCAGCTTAGTAGATGTGTGCGTCCACATGGGTCGACTCAGGTCTGTGAAAACGGCGTGATTCACCTGCCAGGCCTGTGTGTGGCGCTGTGACGCTAACACAGATAATAGAACAAGATATAGAGGGCGCATGCGCAGTAAACCTTTCTGGAATGTAAACAGTGAAAATTAAACGGATTCAAGGATTATGATTTACGGAAGAGACGAGGAGGCGAGTTTATTCTTCAGACGTAACGGGACTAAAGCAGAAAAACCTGTCAGTGACCGGACTCTTACTGTCAGTCCAAAAACAGAGACTGACTCGGCCATGTTTTTCTACTTATCACCTGTGACTTGCGGATTACAGTGGAGCAAAGAGGAGCGAAGTAAAACCATCATAGATCCATGAGTAAAACTCATTATAAGGTCAGTAGATTATGGAGAACAGACTCCACCCCTGTGCTGTGATGTCATCGTTTTAGTAAAAGTTGCGGAGACGTTGTAACAACGGCGCCACGTAAACGGCGTTTTGAGATCTTTCCACTCTGGGACCTAGTTTGGAAAATGTTCGTTTACAGACCCCCAAAACGCCGGGCTCGTATGGACGATACACTGGATTGATAAAATATCTTTGCGTTTGGTCCTCAGCTTGACTTCGTATGGACAGGGCCATAGACTTAGGCCCTGTCCATACGAAGTCAAGCTGAGGACCAAACGCAAAGATATTTTATCAATCCAGTGTATCGTCCATACGAGTCCGGCGTTTTGGGGGTCTGTAAACGAACATTTTCCAAACTAGGTCCCAGAGTGGAAAGATCTCAAAACGCCGTTTACGTGGCGCCGTTGTTACAACGTCTCCGCAACTTTTACTAAAACGATGACATCACAGCACAGGGGTGGAGTCTGTTATCCATAATCTACTGACCTTATAATGAGTTTTACTCATGGATCTATGATGGTTTTACTCCGCTCCGTTTTGCTCCACTGTAATCCGCAAGCCACAGGTGATAAGTAGAAAAACACGGCCGAGTCAGTCTCTGTTGTTGGACAGACAGTCAAAGTCCGGTCACTGACAGGTTTTTCTGCTTTAGTCCCCTTACGTCTGAAGAATAAACTCGCCTCCTCGTCTCTTCCGTAAATCATAATCCTTGAATCCGTTTAATTTTCACTGTTTACATTCCAGAAAGGTTTACTGCGCATGCGCCCTCTACATCTTGTTCTATTATCTGTGTTAGCGTCACAGCGCCTCACACAGGCCTGGCAGATGAACTACACCGTTTTCACAGACCTGAGTCGACCCATGTGGACGCACACATTTACTAAGCTGGCTTCGTGCTTACAAAGAAAGTTTCTGAAAATATAAGCGTTTTGTCTTCGTGTGGATATAGCCTTAATTTGTCATTCAATGCACAAAGTACATAGAACTACATTTTGTTACATTTGTACTTGCAATCTCTAAAAACTCACACTTAATAAAAGAGTTATTTGAAAATAAAGAGGTAAAGATCACTGGATCATTTACCCATTCAGCAGTCTAATTGCCGTTGGAAACGTTGCTGTATGCTTATAATATCTTGCAGTCCTGCAGAAAATGCTGCAGAACCTCCTTCCTGAAGGAAGAAAGGAGAAAAGGGCATGATTTGGATGTGACGCGTCTCTATTATGCCCTGGACACACAGCGGTTTTTGTTTTTTTAAATTGCTGGATTTTATTGGGTAATCCAGGGAACATGAAATAGCACTCCACATTTTCAAAGCTTGTGCAGTTCTGTTTTCAAAGTGTGTTCCTCATGACGGCATCATTTGCTAGCATTAGCTGAGAGTGTAATTTCGTTTTCACTGTTTTACAACAGGTCACTCCCATTACTGCCTCCAGAGGCCGTTCGGGGCCATTCGAAATCCTGACCAGACCGCCTCAATTTTAAAATGTTAAATATCAATCCTGTGGTACACACAATTATATTTTAAGCCTCAATTATGAATGATATGTCCTTTGAGTTAGATATGGCTTTTACTGTTCACAAGATGAAAATAAACCAGTGTCATTGAACACGAAATTTTCCAAACTCCACCTGTTTATTGTATAGTAAATGGTAGTTGCCATCACAACCCCAGACAAAGTAATTTAGATTTTTACTTCAATTTTTTTTAAACCTAAACTAAAAAAGTCAAATTTTGTCTAAAAGACAAAATTAGAAAAACAGCAGCCGAAAGATTTATCTTAAATCTTAAGATCACTTTAAGATCAAGTGAATCTACCATATCTATATCTACTAATCCTGATATCTCTACAAATCCAATCATCCCATGCTTGTCTGTGCGCGGCAGCAGTGCAGTCGTCATGCTAAGGCTAACAATGCTATCCTTATGTGATTTCTGTGTGATGAAACTGCTGCTGGACGTGCTCTGCGGCTGTAGTTTTGGCATTCCAACGAAAGGGAATGGATGGACGGGTCTTGCTCTTTTTCCTTGTCGAGCAGATCAGGCCAACTCCTTGTCAGCCTGTAAAAGTTTTCCAGTCAATCTTCTGTACTAATGTAGCGCAGTCCTCTCCTGCCATTAAAACAGCCCCAAATCTCATCTGTTCACTCTCTCCCACGCAACGTTTAGTCATCAAACATTACAACCATGGATAATTCTGTGCCTATTAAAATAGATAATAAAGTAGAAGCACATGATGAACACAGACTCACAGCCACTAAAGATATATTAACTCTTATAGGTCAGGGGCAGATGGCTGTGAAAACACCTTTTTTTCTTTCTTTCTCAGCCCTTTTGGAGTTTTTATTTTATTTTAATAAACACCATAACCTCGTCATAACCCCTTGGCCACGCTCAGACCACACACACACACACACACAAAAAACATGTTTGATTGCAAGTTTTTATTTACTTGATGCACTTTATTATGTAACTTTATGTGCATATAATAGTATAATAACAACAACATCATGCAGGACTCACCGCCAGGTCTAGAGTCTAGCACTGCGTCCGATAACCAGATATCAAAGCTGCTGGATTTTCTACAGTGATACGCTCTAATTTCATTTGTTTGGAATGCTGTATTTTGAGTTTCCCCATTTCCCCCTCGTTTAATCACGCTCCGCTATCGGAAACCCGACGACCCCGGACTGCGGCTCTTATACATTGCACAGAGATTGTGTCATAATTGTTTCCCATCCAAAAAAAAAACGTAATCAGTTTAACCTTTTCAGATCCCTTTACAAATGCACGGGAGGTCTCTCCGCCGTGCGCTGGGGCTGAGGCAGGGATGCTTTGGAGATGCGCCAGATTAGCAGATGAAGGATGGGCAGGAGGGACATTCTTCAACATATGCGCCATAAACTCTAGGTTATTAATAGACTCTGCATCTGGAAAATTGGATATCTTCTGTACTAATCCATTCAAGATGCACGGGAGGAATATAATGTACATCATAATCCCTGACTCTAAGATAAGCAGAAACTCGCTCTGAGAAAATACCTCCAAAAGGCCAGCATTATTACTTACAGTGGAATGCGCAATATTGGAACAAGATTACTTCTCCCCATCATCAATGAATGAAATGGTTAGTTGTTGCTTCGAATGCATGGCTTTTGCGAGTCCAAACATGCTAACTCCAACGGCATGCGGTCATACTAGAAATATTTATTATTGATTAATGAGTTTTTCTGAAACAGCCGGCCTTACAGTGAGTGGACAGACCAATGTGTCAACTGTGCTTTACTGATGTTCCTTTATGCGAGATACAGCGTGGGACGTTCTGATACACTTTGGTTTTAGCCTGAAACTACAACAGTTGAGTGGTTCTCAAACTATGGTACCGGCATGTTGTTCCAGGTGCTCTAAATGTTTGCTCTATTTTGTGTCGTGTTTGTGATTGTTTGGTCGTGGTTTATTTGTCCAAGTTTAAACCGGGTCATATTAATAGACCTTAAATTGGGGGCTACTCCAGTTGACACTTGATGACTTTTAGGACTTAGCTGAGTTTTAAAATGCAAGTTAAAAAAGCTGATTATTAAAATAGAGGCCTTTCAACTATTCCTGCCTTTTTGAGTCCTTCAGTTTTTTCGCCTTTTCACCTGTTAGGAATGATCTCAGCAACAAGGATACGGTTTGGCTTGGATGTATAGTCTTTGTTTAAAGTATTAGTCCAGTTCACTGTGTAATTTCAACGGATTTTTGTGGAGACTATAAATTTTTTAAAACTTTATTAAAGCAATCAGAAAAACAATGTTTCCATTTGCCCTGATATGTAAAAAAAAAATAAAAAAATAAAGCGATAATAGCGATAGCGTAAAAAATGTAATTTGGCAGAAAATTCCCAATTTTACCAAATGACAAGGGCAAATGAAAACAGTTTTTTCTCATTGCTAATACCATAAGGTTTTCAAAAATATATAGTTTTCATACTAAAATCCCACAACAGTGGAAATCTAAACATAGTGAACCGGACTATGTGTTCAATACTTTAAACAAAGACTATACATCCAAGCCTCGCTCCTACACTTCATGAAACTAAAACTGTGGGTCTTCATGAGGTCTTATTGAAAAACTGCTAATGCTTTAGTTTAGACCTGACCCGTCCATATTTCAGTCTTAAATCATGTTTGAACTTAAATCAAATCATAAAATGTAATTGCAATTATAGTTCTAATCCGAAAATAGCTATATCATATATTTTTGTTTAGCTCTAGTGAGAGTATAACATGTAACAAGTTGGTAGTAGGGCTGTCACGATAATTACTATATCGACTTATCGTTCAATAAATAAAGATTAACGAAACATTTTTTGTGCTCGATATTTATACGTTTATTAGCATTTCCCCCTAATTTTTCTTTGTTAAACTTTAATTTCTAACTGAAGCAAATTGAGTAACATTGGTATTTTAGGATACGATGATCATTTTTACACCTGAGAGTTGACAGTATCTAGTTCGTTAGAGTCGATAATATCGTTTATCGCGATATTTTCCTGCTTCAATATATCGAATTTAAAATTTGTTATCGTGACAGTTGGTAGTGCTAAATACTGGTGTATGCTGTCATTTTTCGCCCTCAGCTCAGTGGTATTGATCAAACTGGCCTTGTTTTATATCCACCTTTAACATAAGTGTACACAGTGTGTGCTGCCCAGCAAATCGTTGAGATCCTCCAGAGATGTTTATTTATGCTGCAGAGCTGTCACTTTGGCCGGGCATCATCTCCCTCACACTGTCCACCGCTCAGTGCTGTCACACCTTCCACTGTAGGGGCACACAAGTCCAACATTTATCCAGCTCTCAAACACCGCAGGCCACAAAGAGCGCGCCTGCACCCCGCCAGTCCCGCGCCGCCTCAGTCTGGAGCTAATATATAGGAGAAACTGGGCTGCTACTGTGCAAAATAAACACTAAGAGAAGTACGGATAAATTATGTAGCAAAAGACATGTTTACACTCGGGGTGTCAAGTTTAAATTATGCGCCGCGGTGTGCTGTGGTCCGGCTGCCGGCTTTAATTTGATGTTTGAGAGAAGAGTCGTGAAGGTTGGGGTAAGCAAAGCCAGTTCAGACCAAACCAAACCAGGCAGTGACTGTAGCCCACTGATGTCATCCCAAAAGACACAGCTCTAGTCCTGAATTCATCATGTAGCATTATGCATTAGCCATGTGGTATGTGTTGGATTCGAGGCGCGTTTGGATCATTTGCTGACTCTTCTGTCAACAAACATCTCCAGTATTGAGTCCAGGTTGTTTGAGGCTTTCCAACATGTGAGTGTTTATGGTGTCAGGGGATGGTTTGTGGATGGCCAACTCAAAGTGAGAGAGTGACGAATGATACAGAGGGAACGGTCCAAACAGTCTTTGAGTGTGAAGCTTGTAGTGTTAAATGCTCTCATAAAATTATATCATATATACTTATGTATAACATGTATTTAAGTATGAGAAAATACATGAATAAATAAAAGAAAGATTTGAGGAAAATTAGGAATCATCAAACATGAATTACTCCTTAAGCTTTTCCAACCTTTTAACCACCGCCTGAACTGAGCACATTTTCTCCAGTTTGGCATTACCCAAATCTAAAAGCCACAAAACAAAAAAGTGACAAAAAACTATGAAGAAGGTGGCAAAAATCCGATGACAACATGGCAACAACGAAAGGAAGAAGATCCACTGAGATCAGTTTTGTTGGTCTTAGCTTTCAAATGAGGCTTTACACTGGCCTATAGGCTTTAAGCTTTTAGATGTGGGTAATGCCGAACTGGAGAAAATGCACTTGGTTAAGGTGGAGTAAGGGGTTAATCTTGGGACTTTTGTTACAAACTTTGCCGTTTTGGTCCTCGCTCGCTCAATTATTTCAGCAATGTGCCCCAAAATTATGGCAATGACAAGGAATGTTGTGTTCTATCCATGGCCTACAATGACCTGAAGTTTCACATTATTAAATCACTTCAGAGCATTTTACACTCCCCGCCAACACTTTACAGTATAACCTTTTAAACAAGCTCTAACCAAAGCCACATCTAGAGTAATGAGTGATGATTGCAGTGAGCGGGGCAAATTAGAGGAAGGTTTGCGGTCCCGTTTGAGGACGTTTAAGGACATGTTCGGGTTTCTTATTGTCCTGTTTATGATTGTGTAATTTAGCAGATCTGGCAACGCACAGAGGCTGGTATTTAAGCTGGGATTTACCTCTCCCTGGCTGCGTTTTACACCCCAGTGATCTCTAACGGTCTCCAGAAAAAGCCTGCTAACTTCTTGTGTTCCCTTTAAAAAAAAACAAAAAACATCTGGTTCACATTGCATCCGTTCAGCTCCGAATCACTTCAACATCGATGTAAAAAGGTTTACGCCGGGGCTCAGGAGCAGAATTACGGTAGAAGTAAGAAGCCTTTAAGTCCGAGCGTATCCCGTTTGTTTTGCTTTGTTCTTACGGCTTCTCATAACTGGGAAAACTGGGTCTGTGTCGCGGGGTAGCTGTACTTTCATCACCGCAGAGAAAACAAATAAAACTTCAGCACTCACACTACGGTGATTGACAAGGAAAAACATACTTGTTGACCCTTTACTGGTAAGATTTGTATAGGAAAACATTCAACTTAATGTGGAAAAACAACCCACAGTAACTTGTCAGGATAGATCGTCCACTTAAACTGTAGTGTAGTGGTTTAATTCTTTATACTTAAGTCTTTATACTTATACTTGGAGAAAATACTTTTATCAATATTTCAGCCTAACACATGACCTATTTGTGTCCAATAGGTAGGAAGTGAACATGCTCAAATCGTGCCGTTTCCCCCCCACAATTTTTCACATTTACAATTAGATTCATGGAGAAATTATGAAGAATGAGCCCCACACGTAGGGTTGCCAGATCCTATGGTTAAAACTAGTTTGTTAAGCTCTTAACTCCCACCTGAACCGAGCACCTTTTCTCCAGTTTGGTGCTTCTGGAAAAAAAAGTGTCAAAACAGAGACAGAGATGCACCGGAAAAGCAACAATAGCACAATAAAAAAGTGACAATAACACGACAAAAAAAAAAAGTGACAAAAAAGACAAAATCACTTGAAAATGAGGATGATACTCTTCCCACAATTGTATGTTCATGTTAAAAAATTGTAAAAAAGAAAAATTATAAAAAAAAAGAAAGAAAATGAGGATGAAAACGCGGCAAAAAAGCGACAATAATGTGATGAAAAAGCAACAAAAACCTCACAAAAATACTACTAAAAATTGACCACAATGCGACGACACAAGAAAAATCTTAAATCAGTTTGGGCGGCAAGGGAGCACAGTGGTTAGCGCTCGTGCTTCACAACTAGAAGGTCCGGGTTTGATTCCCACCAGGGATGGGGCCTTTCTGTGTGGAGTTTGCATGTTCTCCCCGTGTCTGCGTAGGTTTCCTCCAGGTACCCCGGTTTCCCCTACCACTAAAAACATGTACAATAGACCAGGATGAATTAGAGTGTGTTCGAGAGTGCGCATGGATGGAAATTAGCTTTTAGATTTTGGTAAAACCGAACTGGGGAAAATGTGCTCAGTTAAGGTGGGGGTTAAGAGGTTCATGAGCATAAAGGGACTCTCTCCTACTTCCTCAGTGACTGAATTCCGGATGTTATTAACTTTGAAATGAGGAGCGGCATAGCAAACCTTGTGCCGTCGTCCGCGGTTTGCCTTTTCTAAACGAATAAAAGCGCATTGTCTTTAACCTGCCTCTCCTCCAGTGTATAGACCAAGAATGTGTGTTAGGCCAATTCCAATATTTAAAAGACATTTTTTGACTGGGTTTATCTCACGCTTTGTCTGAAATTCATAAAGGTAGAGTGAACCCTGATGCCCGCTGTGTTTTCGGGGTAATGCGAACCTGGCGCAGAGAGGAGTGAACAAATCCGAGGGCACCCTGGCACCTCACCCTCGCCGCATTCTTCTCTCTTTTTATCCATAAGCCTTTGTGGTCTGGTGCGGCTCCAGAAGGGCTTGCGTAAATGCGCTCTCTTCCCCTTCGCCCCTTTCCAGGTCCTCGTGTTGATTCAAATGCCATTGTGACCTATTGTTTAATTTTACTGGCATGTTTTCTGTCTGAAGCCTATAGCGTTTCTGGCACTGAGCTATTTGGCTTGGCAACTCCAGAGCCTTCTGCGATGTTTATTTGTTGTCACGTCAGAGTTATTGGGTTGCCACTAAAGCAGACGTGAGGCTTTAGACAGCTGTGTCAACTGTTGCTCTGTGTGGACAATGAAGACAGTGAAAAAAAATACAATAGTGCTCTTTAGGGAGCACTTTGAATCCACACACGTATTTGTTCAATACGCCTCAGTGCTGTACCAGAATTTAAATTGAAGCCTATATTTAGCGCAAGCAAATAGTTGAAATGATTAATTTTCTTCATAAGTTGACTCATTTTGACGTCTTCCTGGCTTTAGCATCTGATAATGTATGAGAGAGCCAACAACCGTGCAGCGGCTCAAAAACCTTTCACTCCAAGTTCGCCCTCATAAAATAGTTGACCTTGAAAACACTAGGCCTCGATTAAGATCAAATCAGGACTAAACCAGGTCTAAAAAAAATATATATAAAATAGCTCTGAAATGCGCTGAATTATGTCTGAACTGGGAGTAATCCATTTCTAAAACACAAAAAAATTCAAATAAATAAAGTGTAAAATTGTAGATGATCCATACTACCTGAAGGAACCCGCCACAGGGAATAAGGCTGCCATGTTGGACACCGTTCTGAGATCAGCTCCTTTCACACTGTGCTGACGTGTCCAATAAAGCCTATAGAACAATTTAAGAAATGCTACCTGTCTCAAACTCAAAGAAAGGTGTTGCTCTGATGTGGGATCTGGAGTCAAACTTAAAGCCGTACTGTGTAACATTTCACCCCCCAAAAACAGAATAAAATACAAGCCTTTGTTTTATTATGGGTGCTGTTGTTTGTGAAAAATACCTCAAAAGTCATGTCTCTTTACTGGAGCCACTCCTCTGAGAAATCAAAAGACAAAGGAGAAATGGCTTTCGAGTTTGTTAGCCTGTTCAGTGTATTCTCTTATTACCATTAGCATTTAGCCTTCAAACATTACAAACAATCAAGATTTTTTTCAGCTGTTGTCAACCCATCTACATTAAGGTGATGTCAAAGAATAGTTAAAAAGCATTAGTGAATGAACAAATCTTTTGAGAATTCCCTTGAGATAAAAATGTGAGTTAAAGTAGCTTTTGATCTAAATGCTAAATGTTCTGTCGGTTTCTGCTTTTTTTGGGATCGGATCGTACACATCTTTTTATGCTTAGATTCTATTGATATTTCTTTTAAAAGTTCTATATTTTTGCTTTATTTAGACGTTTTACCTACTTATCTAGAAAATAAGTAAAAGTAGAAAAGTATTAGCCCCAGTTTTTGTGTACATACAAAACCCCACTGTTACCAGCAGCCCTCTTCACATTTTGCCCAGAACTTTTAACATGTTTTGACTAGAAGCAGCATTTGAAGGAGTTAGTGGTGGATCTGAATGGTTCAGGTGGTTTCGCCAAAGCGACCACTCCAGACCTGCGGCAATTAAAGTCTAGTTTCTCCATCACAGACGACCACAAAAGAAAATTGCAAGTGAGCAACAAGACATATTTTCTGCATGAACAGTTTTCAACATAGGGCTTGAGGAAATTGCAGTAGACCATGGCTGCATGGCATAAAAACTACAGACTCTGAGAAACACTTCAAGTCAGAAGAGGTTGAGAAAGTCGTGGATGGTTTTAAAGGTCCAATAAAGAGCTTGTATTACCGATGAGGTCAAGCACCACGTTGTTTCTTCCAAAAAGAGGCCATAAAGCAGAGCGGTCAAATCTTAAATCCATTGTTGTGTCATCACTGGATCTGTCATCCCCTAATGGCCCCGATATAAAATCCACATTGAGGTATACGAGCGCCCATTGTGTGTAGTAGGCGGAGGAGCTTACAGCCAATGGGGGGTCGAAGGGAGGAGGCAGGTGAGAGTGAAAGGCGCTGGACAGATTGAAGCGCTGGTGTCAGTGGATGTGCCCCGTCAAACTGGATCCCGTATTGCCTGCCAGTAACACCAGTCCGGGCGCCAGATCATGTTTAGGTTTTTCATTGCATAACCCGGGCTCTCTGTCCATTTGGTGGCAGGTTCACGTTACTTGAATGGGTTTATAATTAATGCTAATACTTACTAATGGGCATGGCACTGGGAGATCTCTATTGACCTCTAATTGGCTATTATATGCAGAAAGTATTGTTAGGATAAAAAGCCATACAACGTTGGCTTGTTTGGGTGCAAATAATTTTAAATAATATAATATTAATAATATACTTTTTTTCCCACCAAGTGTTGTTTAGTGCAGACTGGAACCAATCAAACCAGAACAATAGTCACTCACATTCATTCTGAAAGAGGATTTCACATTCAATTTTCCTTTGTATTTCTTTCCGCCTCAGCTCCCCTCTAAGAGAAAAGTCATCGCAAAAGCTGTGCAACTGTCATGCAAAATGTGTAACTCTTTATTTCAGAGCCATAGCCAATTTGGCGCCGTAGGCAAGATTTAACTTTTGCGTCTTATGCCCTGCTTTATTTAGCAAAATGTAAACATACGAGTAAGCTTTATTTTGGTTAATGTGCATTTTTACACACAGACCCGCAAATGCCTTCTTCATAGCTTTGTCTCATGCATCTCATTTCATTAATTCTTATCATTATATGCATGAAGTGCAGTGGTCCTATTGGCAAACAGGCCAAACTTATCTTTGTAAACTCAATCTTCTCATGATAGCCAGTGTATCTGTGAACGTGACCCTGTTTTGCCCTTCTCATCCCGGTGCAAACCCGGGCTGGCTCAGCGAGAGGAAATCACATCTTAGCCTCTAATGTGATGCAGGCTGCTGACATTTGACTGCAGCAGGTTAAGTGCTTCCATGAAGCTCCTGACTGCGCTGTTGTTCTCGCTGGTCCTGTGTGTGCCAGGCCTCTGCTGGAGCAGGCTCTCCTCCATCTCTGCACTTCTCCTCCTTCATCTCACTGTGCTGCAGCAGCTGGGCACGCTCATTACAGCAGCATCATTAAGTCATCATAGCTCTGCTTCCTGTTGTGCCATCCATGGTTTTTAATCTGGCCCCATAACTGCTCCGGCATCAGTGCAAAGGCTGTTAAGAACAATTTCTTTAGTCATTTACATGAGTACTTCCTCCCCACAATTTATTCTCTGACTCCTGCTCCGCAGCCTGTTCATGCTCATCTGGACAACACTCCCTTACCCTTGTGGGAAAATGAGTTTATATATTTACAGAGATAATTTTAGTTTATGAAAATGTGATGTTTCTGGGAATCCTAATTAAGTGGGTGTGAATCCAACTCTGCTCTCCTGTTTTAAAAATGCTCATGTCCGATTCAAATGAGCCCTGTTCCTGACAGATGAGTTTGGCTGCAAAGAGAGTCTCGCTCCACAGTGGAAATGATATGTGTAAACTATGTAATGTGAATGTTTGAGCCAAGCTGTGTTTAATTTTGTAACCTGACAAAGCGCATGAGAAACCTGTCTCTCTGTAGCTGTCTGCCTGATTCATATGGATATAATTTCATCCATTTACGTTTCTGCGCTCTTTGCTGTGGTTGCCACAGGGCATTTAGAGGCAGGCAGATTAAACGCACATGTTTCTCCATCCGCAGCTCCGCTCTGCACAGTCACTGAAGTGTTGGTGGTTTCCTCATTGGTCAAAGCAGAGAAAGACACCTTGTGATAAACCAACTCAAGGCCTTTTATATCCTTATAAAGTTATACAAGCTGCTTTTCAGTGTTGCCACTTCATTTGACATGTTTTCATTTGCCACTAAAACCCCGCTCCTCGTCATGTCTGTTAGACTTGGCAGTGACAAAGTCTGGATGTATTTGGTAAAACAAATCGCAACAGAAAACCACCAGACAGCCCGTTCTGTGAAGTGCCCTCAACATGAAGATTTATGACTGAAACTGCAGTTTAATATTGAATTTCGTCCCACTATCATTATTCAAGCCAACGATTCCTGCACAGTGAAAAATATAGCATAATCATAATCTGTGTTTATTAATATACACTATCAAGAGATGAAGTCTGACTGATTTTGAATAGGTGACTCCATTAGGTGATGACCCAGTGACTGCTCTTTTCCCCCTGAGATGATATTCAGCTGTCCATTTCCTTCATATTGTGTATTAGAGGGTTAAATCAGGCGTGTAGTTCCCCCTCAGTGCTCGGTAACGGCTCGCTTGTTTCAGCCATAGGTTTCAGCTCCTGCACGGCCGTTAATGAGCCGCTATGTGACGAGAGCGGCACACTGCTACCTTTTAGCGCCAGCACTGTTTAATCTTTAGCTGCCAGTCAGGAGTCATTTCCCCGCGAAGCATCAGGCCCCTAACGCTCCTCGTCCTCTCCTCTCTGCTGCTCACTGTAGACCTCATCATCTGTCTGGTGGAGACTTCAGCCGTGTCAGGACCCTGCTGTCACCTTCCGTGTTTACAGAGCGCTGACCCCCCCCCCACTAAAGAGTGCAGCGGTGTTAAACGGGGCTTATAGCAGAGAGCGGATCTGCAGGCTCACCTCGCAGCGAGAGGAAAACTAAACACGTTTAAAGTCATTTATGTGATTAGCGCTGTCTAAACTGTTTTCACTGATAATATGAAAGACAACATCAGACCTGTGAGGTGTCAGGCTCACTACAGCTATCTGCTTGTGTGAGACTGACTCGTCTTTTTGCTGGTTGAGCCTATTTTTGGCATTCAGTTCATGCTGCACATTCAGGCATTAGTTTCAAAGGTAGTAAGTAAGTAAATGCCCTTTATTTGTTTGAGCACCTGTAAAATATCAGTACTGTGCTGCTCAAAAGCAGGTTTTTAAACCACAATATGTCCACTTTAACGTCATACTAGTGGAAAGTGATTGTCCATCTGCAGACCAGCGGCACTTTAGTAATAGCTGTTTGTTTAGTGTGGTCAGCGTGGACTCCTCTTCTCTGGATTTTTATGATACTTTCCCACCCTCGCTGTTTCTCTCATTTCAATGTAGACTTTGATTTAATTGGCGGCACTCGCTAAAATTATATTTCCGCAGTATAACATGGTGTGACATTTTAAGTTGTTTTCCATGACTGTGCGCAGGGGCCAGACAGTAAAGGTGTGTATTGATGGAAGCTTGGGATGTGTTTTTTCTCGCTACACATTCCTATCCGCTGCTTCATTGTGTGTTTTCTGAACAAACGCCTGATCCCCGAGTTGAATGTGAATAAATTATCAGTCTTCTCATCGGCAACTGAAGCTTTCGTTTATGGCTGTTCCATATAAGAAAATATGCAGTGTTAAATGATGTAAAATAGTTTTAAACCGAGTGATAATGATATGACTGACAATATGGAAAATGCATTTAAAGCTTTTGGCCTCAGATTGAATCATAAAACACTTGAGAGATTATATGAGAGCAGAGGCAGGCTCGCACAGTACAGAAGTCAGGTGGGTTGGAACCCAAGAGTCGTAAAGGCTGTCCCAACATTTCCTTCACTATACCTAAAACAAAATCGATAACACTATAAATCACGATTGTTTGTTATGATCATATTTTAGCTTTGAGGGCTTAAATCAACAACAATCTCTGGAAGAATAAAGTATTTTACATCATATTTAACTGCACAGTGTTTATAGATTAGGGTAAATATATTATTTGTGTCACATCACAGAAGGTGATGGTGGGTCTCAACATCACACCGGCTGAGATTGAACCACTGCTCTAAACTTATGTAATATGCTGCTCTGTGCAAAACAAATATTCACTATAAAAAGGAATTATAATGTGGTCCCTGTTTGGTTAGTGCAACGTTTTTCAATTCGGATACATTTCGGGGAAAAATGTAATTGAGCAATTGGGATTCGATTTGCCTTTCTAAATGTGTATTCAATTTGCAATATCCGTTTTGAAGACATGCTGGAAAATAATACAACAATCACACACATACTATAAGTACATGTTTGTAAAGGTCTACCCTGCAGAGTTAGCAGGTTTTATGCATAATAATAATCATTAAATATCTTGTAGTTTGTTTGATTTGCAAATTGCAGCAGTTCAAATTGTGATTTTGATTGTAATTAATATCCCGGCCTTGATAGACACTAATGCATGTAACTAGATTGTGCAGTCCTGGTTACAAATACACAAGTACGAGTTCACGCTTCTGCAGAAGTGTGTGCTGCTGTGTGCTATTTCCCTGTAATTGGCCACATTAAAACTCTCATAGACAGCCAGGTCACAGAACACGGATCTACCATGACAGGCTTAGGTTTCCTCTATATTAAATGGAGCCACAGTGAATAGAGTCCGAGCTGCGGCGACAGTGAATGAAGGAGGATGAGCCGATGAGCAGTGAGCGCAGGTGAAGCTAAGGCCCATTAGAAGAATGGTGTCACTCTCTCCTTCTCCGTAACCCGACCTGCTGCCGCCTGCACTAAAGGTCACCGGACAATAGGCCCGGACTTGGTGGGGCTCGCTCTGACCATAGTTTATTACAACAACCGTCATCTTTGCTTTTTACAAGGATTTTCAGTTTTTGAGCTTAATTGAAACCACAATCTCTAGTTTGGTCAATCTCAATAATCGTCACGAGACTTCATAATCGTAAGGTTTACAACCATTTCTTTGGCAGAAGCAGCACCTAGTTCTGGAGTTTGGACGAGACGATGGAGGATTTTTGTGAATTAAATGAAACTGGAGGAAAGCATTTGTTTTTGTTTGAGCTGATGTTTGTATAAACGGTATGTCTAAGTTCATAAATCCGCTACATCCATTTATATTTATTATGAAAAAATAAAATCGAGATTGATCTATATAAGAAAAAAAAAAATCATGATTCTTTTTATGTCTATTGACGTCTTTAGGAAATCTGTCCTCTTCTTCAGACCCATCCTTCGTGCCACAGGAGTGACTTGTCCACAGCAGTGGGCCGCCACACCAGACTTGAGCTAGGATCATGGTCATGATCACTTAGATGGAGGATTTAGTTTTGGGTTGATAGGGGAAACCAGAGCACCTTGAGGAAACCCACCCAGACACTGGACCAACATGCAGAGCAACCTCAATAAAACCATGCTATTATTTGAGACAAAAGCTCTTACAGTGTCCTTTGGAGGTGGAAAAGCAATATGTAAATTAAGACAATTAAAATTACATCTAAAAATAAAACCACTCTGTCCACATATCCGTGAAACAGGTTTGATACAAGTCTAGTGCTGTCACTGTACTCTGGACATCACCAATGCACTTAACTGACTCCTTACACAGCAGCTCTGCAGGAGGTCTTCCTCATCCCCCTATCAGCCACGTTTTCTGCCTAAAAGCAGAAGTGGATACGCGAGAGGCATCATTAATTATTCACCTGTTAACAAATCTGTGGTCTTCATTGGCTGAGTGCTCGGGATCAGATGGTTCTCTGCGGCCTTGTTCACACTGACTGCCACTTGTCAACTGAATGTACCATACACAAACACTTGAGCTATGCATTACATCTAGAGCCACTGTGCCGCTCTCCACTTTGCTCTGCAATTTCTGTCAACAAGCACAAGCAGTTGCAATTACCGTTTTCTCAATGTAAAGTAAAGCTGCTTTACGTGCCTCTACTTTTCCATGAACTTCTTTTAATGTGTCATTGCTTGTCCCCAGTTTGAAAGCTGTAACAAGGCATTTTCCCGACTGGAGAACCTGAAGATCCACCTGAGGAGCCACACTGGAGAGAAGCCGTACCTCTGCCAGCACCCGGGCTGCCAGAAAGCCTTCAGCAACTCCAGCGACCGCGCCAAGCACCAGCGCACCCACCTGGACACGGTCAGCCCCTCCGCTCACACTTCAGACTGCTGCTCTGGGTGGTCTGTGTGTCCGATGTGGACATGCAAACACCAAAACAGACAGAGTAGTTCATCATGGAAAATTAAAGAACTACTTATCAGAATAGTTTTTTTTGCTATTTTTTTAGAACATGTTTACAAACTAGGATTTTTTCTCGGTGCAGACGTGCAACATAAAACATATAACACAGAATTTAGATACAAATAAGCTATAAAACTTAAGGCTAGAGGTGCATACATAAAGAATATTAAAATAAGTAGAAATGCGTAAAAAGATCTACTTTAAAGTTGATTTGTCTATGTTTGAGAGTTGTCTAAAATAATACAAAGTAATATATGTGTTTGTAATAATGACCTGTTACAAATATAACATTTAAAATAATAAAATTTTGATGACGAAAACAAGGATGAAAATGCAACTAAAATGTGACATAAAAAGCAACAAAGAAGCAACTAAAAAAAAGTGATGACAAAGCCATAAAAAGCCACAAGCTGTTGCTCTGTAGTCGAGAAGCTTTTGGATTGGGTAAAGCTGAACTGGAGAAAATGCACTCGGTTAAGGTGGGGGTTAAGAGGTTAAAGGGGATCGCGGCTAGGGCTGCTCAAATAAAAGAAAAAATAATAATCAATAATTTTAGTCGAAATCACAGTCATTCAAATGATTATGAGTCAACTTAACTCAACTTTCTCTTTTTCATGAACACAACAGTGCAATATATCATTTTCTTCTCAATCATGCTATTTTGTAATCGATGGAGGCAGTATTCTAAGTGTAGTTGAAGTTCGATTCATTGTACCGCACTCGTCCAAGCTAAATTCCTGTTTCAACTCCTCGCATTCACCTTCCAAGTCTTCAAGCCTGTTTCCATGTATTGACAGCGTCAGTCTGTCAGTTAGCGCGCTCTGCTCGGGCCTTGATGCGCCACAGGTCGTAAAACCATCGCTCACTGAACACGAGCCTCTCTGGGCACACTCTGAGTGGGACACAGGGTCTGACAGAGGGCAGCCTGTTTCTGACCTGGAGAAGGAAAGACTGAGTCAGACATCACGACCATTTGCACCAACCCACCTCAAACTGATCTCCACCTTATGGCCAGACAGTTTTTATGTCAGATGATCTAGCAAACCTTAAGAAATATCATTAAACCTTCACATTGTATTAATACATTTGCGAGTTAAAGTTGCATTGTGTACCCATTAAATATTTTCAGCCAACCATGAAACAAATCTAAAATTATAGACGTTGGGCATCAAAAATAGTTTAATATTGACTTCTGTTTATTTAATACTCTCACTCTTTCCACAAATGATGCAGCTGATCCACGATCCAACTCTTAAGAGTTTACGTTAACACCGGCTAAAACTTCAGTGCGTCCGGCCTCCTCCCTGCTCTGCCAAAACACTTGTGTGGAAAAACATTCAAGACTTAGATGATATTTATTCTGCGCTGAAGTCGTGGTTGTGCCTGTATTGGGCGCAATAGCTGACAAAGCAAACACGGTGGGCATGAGCGGCGCAGCGAGTGGCTTGGAATAACAATGGTTTATTTACAGAAGAGACTGAGGTCTGGAGGGAAAGCCAGCAGCGCATATCTTTTTACACTCTAATGGCCGTATTTACCAAAACTGAAAAGGTTTTCAGGTAAAAACCCAAAATCATCAAGCTTATACGTGTGTGGTTGATTAGAAGAGGCGGTAAGAAGAGGTAACCGTGTGCCATGCTCTGACGGTGCAGAGAAGTGAAGCATTTCCAGTCAAAGAAGTAGCTGCCCGCTGCAGGAACATAGTGAAGTTAAAACAAGACAAACTGGACTTTCATTTTTGACAGATGCCAGTGTTTCTCTCTCCATCCGGTGAGCCTCCTCTTGAGCACTGAAAAGATAAAAACGAGTTTGATAAAACAAGTCGGCAACACAGATAAGCCACCGCCTCATAAATCGGCTGGAGGAAAACAATCATATAATTCTCAAACGTGCGTGCATGAAACACTAAACAAAACCCCGGGGTAGATTTTTTTAATGAGGGAAAATCTCTTTAAAAACAAAACACTGGAAAAAGATGGTGATTTTTCTTAAGGGGGCTTGATTTAAGATTTAGGTCGATATGTCTTTATTTTTTGATAGACCTTTATTCCAGTAACAAACATATGCGGGTCATAGACAACTCTATTTATAGATACAGACAGAAACAATGTGACGTGAAGTGTCATGACGACTTCTCAAACCAGAGTGGCCTTTTAACCCTTTCTTGCCTTTGTCTTCTGCTTCTTTTCCTCTCCTTTCTTCAGCTGAAAGGTAGGACTCTCGATCTTACTTCCAAAAATTCTCCACTGCCCATCTTCCTATGATTTCATAAACTAGTTTTTAGATAAGTGAATAGATATTAAGATTTTCCTCCCTCATTGCAGAAGCCGTATGCGTGTCAGATCCCCGGGTGCACCAAGCGCTACACAGACCCCAGCTCCTTACGCAAACACGTGAAGATCCACTCCGCCAAAGAGCAGCAGGTGCGTAGGAAGGTAAGATGTGAACAACTTAACCTACGAGGTTCCAGTGTAATAATTGGCTTTATCTCTCAAAATCTCATCTGCCTTTTATAGTTGCGCTTTTATATGTTATTTCTGGGTACACAACTTGCCTCTTTGGTATTTCCCTTGAGAGTTTCAACGCCAAATCATCTGTCCTATTCTGTGAGTCACAACTTGATTTGGTTCTTTTTATCCATTCTTGGGACTGGCTCAAAACTCTACTTGCCTCTGTATCCGACTGGGCATCAATGCATTTTCTGTCCTTTCCAACTTCAGACCAGTGCATTATTAAAGTCAGAAACAACAAGGAAGCTGTGGTCTAGGTGTGGCGACTTTGAAAACAGTTTAAGCAATGATCGATTTCAGTCTGTTCTTGATCAACAGCCTGTTCTCCTTGACTGAGGAGAGTAAATATAAGAGAATGGGCTCATTGTTGTGGAAGGGGCTGGATAGTGGCACACTGCGTGATGTGTTCCCGAGCTCTCAGCGGTAAAGGGAAACATGTGTAGCATTGTTAATAAGCTGTAATGCTGCACAATACTCCAGTGGCCAGATGTTATGGACAAATGTCAAACAAACGCTCTTACTCCACTCTTGGAGCAGAGCTGGAGAGAAGTGTTCGGAGTGTCGCTGTGGGGAAAAGCGGGGCCCCATTTACATGTGATGAATGCAGCGGGGCACTCTGAGGACACGGGCCGTACTTTACTCACTTACGCTTTTAAATGATATCGCAGACCGTGCCAGGGCTGAAGAGTGCTGCACATGTTGAAATGCTCACTTGTCATTTGAGCGTTCAAAAGCTAAAGCACCTGTAGAAATGATGCACAAAAATGCCATTAAGCGTACTTAAAATAAACACAGACTTCTTTCCAAATACACAATTATAGTCAGAAATCAATTTTCATGGACCAGTGTGGAATATTTTGATATGTATTTATTCAAAATCATAAATAAATCGTTGGCTCATTGTTAGTACAAATATTCTGATTTGGATCAAATCATCACACAACTGGAACTCAGGTCCTGGTTTAGACGTGGACGAAACCGCTTGCAGCGGTTGTTACCATCCACAACTCGCGCTGGTCAAGTTGTGGCGTATACATTATTAACTCTTTGTATGCACTGAGAGGGAGAGCGTGTGCCACAGGGATGACCGTGCTTCTGCTATGAGCTCATCTTTCATCTCTAATGCTTTGTTGTGTTCTCTTTTACTCTAAACTTTCTTGAAACATGTCCATTGTTCCTACTGTTTACTCAGAAAAACATCATTTTCCCATTGGCTCTGAGTTGGCGCAGTGATCGTGGATGTCTTAAAGTCCGGGCCAAAACATGACTCAAAAATGAGTGAATTACTCTTTCCCTGGTTCCTTCTGAATGCTAATGAATTCTGATTTACAGAGATACTGTTTCATATTAACATTACAATCACGGTATGGCAAAAGGGGAAAACAAAAATGCACACTGGCTTCTGGCTGAATACCCTTTAATTCTTGTCTTACGTAAGATGACAGTCCAGCTGCATTTAATGAATAAACACAGGCTCTTTGTAATAGTTTTTCTTGTGTCATATCTTGTTGACAGTTGCGGTCGTGTCCCCACCTCGAGCAGGACGTCCTGAGTGACTGTTTGTCCCTGCAGCACCTCCAGAGCTCGACTCCCTCTCAGCACCTCTTCAACGGGAAAGACACGCGCTCCCCTGTGCTTGGCCAGGACATCTTCTCAGGTGCACATCGTTTCACAGACTTTCCACATGCACATGTAGGAAGTTTCAGGCACTGCCACAGAAATAAAAATGCTTATTTCCCAGACCCTGTGAGCTCTTATATGCATAGAAACTGGCATCGTGCAGTATATTTCTTGAGTGTTATTCAAGATTCAAGATTCAAGATTGCTTTATTTGTCAAACCATGACTGATTCGAAATTCTATTTCTCTCATCCTTGATTGTGGAGCGGAGGGTGGGGGAAGAGGGGTGGGAGGGAGGTCAGGGAGTTCAGCTTCCCGATGGCCCTGTGTACGAAACTGTTTTTCAGTCGACTCGACCATGCCCGTCGAGTCGACTGAAAAACAGTGCAAGTGTAGCATTAGCCGTTTGCAGGAATGTCCAAACTTCTTTCATTGAGAGTCGCTTATTGAGAAACAGATGAAGTGGAAGGCAATATTTTACGGGTTTTCTTGTCTCATCTTAAAACAGCACTCAGTAAATCATTGAAATTGGTGCATCGAAATTAGAAACGTTTAACGGGGCCCATTCTCCCACCACACGTTTATGGAGGTGGAGGATTTTTTTAAACTTGCAGGAATTTTTCTGGGGTCTGATCCCTCGGCCATAGTTTGGAACCTGCCTGAAACCTTTCGGCAGGTGACGATTTGGGACTCCCACTGTTGTAGTGAGAACTTAAAAAAACTGTAGTAACATACAGTACATCAAAGCATGTGTGTGCTATCTATAATTAAGAATACCTCAAAAACCATATCAATATTTTTCTTTATAGTTCTTGAAATCTTCTTGGGACCCCATCTTCGTGCCTCGTGGGAAACCACTGCTTTACACAGTATTGTTAAACAATTACATTCACCCGAGATACACTGACCTTGCCAAACAAATATCACTGTCCAGGAAACTAGGTCCTGCACACATGGTAAAGAAGTCAGTGGGGTAATAAACAGGCATGTCATCATTCCTGCAGATGGGTATTTTGTGCTCTTAGCTTATTGTAGGCGCTCCAAATGGAGACAGACCTACAACAATGCAACAACTATAATAATACTTTCTCCTCAGTTTGCTATCCTTGAAGTTGAGCTTGTTAGTTTCTTCGACAGGCTAACCATTAGCTCCTGTGGTAATGAAATGTTATCTCACCCCTCACTAAACTCCTCTTCAAGTGACAGATGACTTTGACCATCACCGAGTCAACACCAGAGTTTATAAGCACGAAAGACGAGTTGTTTTCAAGACTGAGGACAGTGCAGCTCCCTTCTGCTTGTCTGCACTTCTTTTTGCCTCTGCAGCTCCCGGCACCCTGTTGCTTTTCTTTATTGTTTCTGGAAATGACAACCACCAGCGACTGAATGGATGTCCTGTCATGTGAATGTTGCACACACACATTTAGAGATTTTATACATGTGGAGCTGACTATGAGATCAAGATAACAGCTGATATTAGATCAGTGGGGAGTATTATCTATGCAGCTTCTTTACTGCCCTTATTCATGACTCATGACTCTTTGAACCGGTGAACCTTCAGTACCGGTGTTGCTAGTAAGTAATCCACTACTGTAACGGGATTACAATTGAAAAACTGGTGATTAGATTATAATTATTTACTTTTTGTAATATTTGGACTGCAGACATTTTGAAAAACAACCAAAAACTACTAAATCTGGCAGGAAATACAGTCATTATTTTGAGTATATCTCGTCTAAAGCATAGAATATTGTGGTCCATCATCGGTTCTGCGGCAAACAAGACGTTTTGAATTGCGACAAACTAAATGGGGCAGACCTAAGCAGCTGGTAGAGCGGATCGTCTCATCATCAAAGGTCGGTCGAATCCCAGCTCCTGAAGATGCCCACTGTCGTTGTGTCCTTGGGCAAGACACTTCACCCACTTTGCCTCCAGTAGCCTGGTAAACCACACCCACTTCTTTTCTGTGCGAAAGACGGTGGGTCTGGACATACACGGTAAACAAGTGACTGATTGGCGGCTGAGGCCGAACCAATCACGACCGTCAGAGAATTGACAAAGTTACGTCACTCGCTGCGCCGCATGTTGTAGTTCAATCAACCATGGCGCAAAAACTAATCATGGATGAAGTAGTTGAATATTTTGCCTCCATGTTCTCGTGAGTTTATATTCAGTTCATATTTTGTGAACAGCTGTCGTCATGTCTGCTAATTGCTGATTCACTGACAATCTGTGCGCGTTAGGCCCGCCCGTTCAAACTGCTCCAATTGCCCCGTTACTAGACTAACTTCCCGTTACTAGACTAACTTCCCGTTACTAGACTAACTTCCCGTTACTAGACTAACTTCCCGTTACTAGACTAACTTCCCGTTACTAGACTAACTTTCCGTTACTAGACTAACTTCCCTGTGTGGAAAGGACAGGGAATAGTATGGCAGAGCTATACTATTCTGCCATACTATTCCAGTATGGCAGAATAGGCCAAGCCTCCAGTGTCTGCGTACACTGTGTATGAATGAGAGAGTGAATGTGTGAGTGGTTACTTGCTGTAAAGCGTTTGGGCCTAATAAAAGCGCTGTATAAGCTGAGACCATTTACCATTTTACTTTTCATATAAAGTAATCATAGAAGTAACTCGATTACTTTTACAACGTAATTCCAATTGATATATAGTACACTTTATCTCTGCTTTAATGTAATTTTGAAGTAACATTACACTTACTTGAGTGAAACACTGGGTCACTGTGTGAGTAAACCTGTCACGTACCAAAGCTTCATGTTAACATTTGCTAATAAATGCAAGTTTAAACATCAGTTAATTGCCATATCTTGAGAATAACTTATTTGATCTGATCTTTACTGTGTTCACGGTCTGCAGCTTGTTCTTGTTCCCTGTTGTGCTCATTTAGTGCACTTGGAAATGGCAACATGCTGGCATCATCTCCAAAACACAACGCCAGATCGTGCTACCAGTTTATGCCTCCCTCCGTTTCTGAGTGGATGCTTCTTTTTCTTGCTTTCTTTTTGTAAATAGTTTCAAAGCCTTGCGGACTTGGCCCCTTGAACGGAGAGTTGTTAAAGAGGTAGTGCAATTCCGGCGCCCCATTCCACCAACAGGGAGAAGTTACAGATTGGCATTCAGGCTCCCCCATTTGCATGAATCTGGCTTTATATTTGAGCCAATAGGATGCACGAAAGAGGTGGGGCGCACTGGGCGAGTTATTAACACTCTGTAGAAAGTGAGTCATACTTCCAGGCAGAGTTGTTTTGCTGTTTGCGAGACTTATGAGAAACCCCTCTCTGTTTTATAGACCATTATTAGAGTGCCCCCCAATTAACAAGAGGAAGCACCTATCACAGTTTTAGTGGTTTATTTGTGCCCGCTGATCTGCTGACTGCTCCGAATTCCTCTGCGTATTGAACTCAGCGAGACCGGCGCTCGAGTCAGTCGGCGTGCGGCGTGAGATTAATCCGCTACACAAACGCTGGGACGCTATAAAGTTAGCATAAGCTTTAATTGTCCTCATTAAAACATTTGAAACTTTTATAGTGGCACATGTCCATTAAAAAGTGATTCTGGATTCTTGGAAGATCTATCATTCCTTCGTTGCACACTGTTTACTCCTTTACCGTGGCTTTAATTAAACTGTATAAAATCCAACTGGCCAAAGTGGATGGTGAGAACAGCGGAACGGAATCTGTTTTGTAAAGTGCCCGTCGCCCACAGCGCTTCACAACCATTCCTGTGGGCCCACTGCTATCTTATTCACACTTTCTCGTGTTGCAAAGGATGAAATTGCGGCAATCGCGGCCATTATTTGTCGACCATTTCCCCAGGTCCGGTAGCAGATGTTGAGGGCTAAAGGGGAAAACATTTAAGGGCAGTGATTGATGATTTGCGGATAATGAATCAAGCTTGTAACCATTTCAGAGCGCTGTCAGACTGGGCTTTGGCGCGCTTCCACCGGAGAACAGCTGCAGAACCGGGAGCACCGATCCACTCCTGGTCCTTTCATCTGCTCCTGTCTCCTCATGATGCTAACTCCGGCAGACAGTCAGCTCACCGTCTGCGCACTGGCAAAGGAATCAGACAAGAATTTGAAAAAAATCATTGATAAATTATATTGTTCAAATCCTCACAGCACTCCGTCTGCCTCTAAGATGCTCTCTCAGTCATCCACTCAAATGTATTACATCAACGGCAGACAGAAATGCGTCCAGAGCTGGAAAAATAACCTGAAACAACTCCTGTCTTACTGCACACCAGAGGCGAATGATGTTTATTCGTCCTTCATAGAAAAACGAGGTGGTCAAAATGGGCGATATTGTCCCAGTTGTTGGTAATAAACAACTTTATCCCGGTGACGTAATGATAACAAACTCTCAGTAGATGATGCACAACTTACATCAGTTTTCGATTCAAAGCTAAAGCTCCAAACTACATGTGAACAGCTTTGTCCGCCGACTGCATTGTCGTTTTATAGAGGCTCGTAGTTCTCAGGGGCTCAAAGACAATGCCCTGCACAGATGTTTCTCATGCCCACAGCTCACATACACAGAGGATATGCACTAACCTTATTGCTCCTAAATGCTCTACTGTTCAAAGTCACTGCAGAAACATATGTAACATTTTACTTCATTATAGCGTAATAAGGACAAACAGCTGTAAGGACAACCGAGGCCAATCCCCATGGCAGTACAAACAATGTACCCTAAATTACAACCAGCGCAAACACAGAGCATTTCACTTTACGCCGCCCTCTGATTGGATGAAGGATGTCAAAACAAAATCCCGGTACCTTGAAATGGGTTTTAATTTGCTCAAGAGAAAAGGCCCCTGAAGTTTGTCCGACACGTTTACTAAATTAGCTTTGTTTGTCTTTCAGGCCTGTACACTGGCTCCAGCAACCCCCATCACCCCGTCGGTACCCCGGCCGAGCTGCTTCCCCCCGACACCCCCTCCGCCCCAGAGCTGTCCCAGCGCCACCGACTGGAGCGGGACATGGGCAGCCCTCACCTGTCACCACTCACCCCGATGGAGGGGGCAAGAGACGGGTCAGTACGCCGCGTATACTGCCAAACACATTTCTACTGACAGTGGGATGGATTTACAACAGTCTTCCTCGGTTATTATGCTGACGTTTGATACAGAACACGTTAAAATACCAGTTTTTATTCCTGTGACATCTACACTGTGGCTGTACCTTTCTATATCATGGGCAATTAAGGGAAATTCACTTTTGTCAATAGACAGCCTATAGGCCAGTGTAACGCCTCATTTGAAAGCTGAGACCTACAAAACTGATTTTTCACTGTTGCAGCTTTTTCATCACTTTTTTGTTGCCTGTTTTTGCTGCATTTTTGGCGCTTTTTTGTAACTGTTTTGTTGGTTTTTCATAACTTATTTTTTTTTTGGGCTGCATTTTCATTCTCATTTAGATCTAGTTTTTGTTGCTTTTTTCAAGAAGCTTTCAGATTTGGGTAAAGTCAAACTGGAGAAAATGTGCTCGGTTAAGGCGGGGTTTAAGAGTTTAATTGAGAGCAAAGGAATGTGTCTGCAGTTATTGTTTAGAGCAAAAATATAATATATAATGTAGTCTTTTGGTTTATTTTTTCATTATATTAATATGTGACCATTTTTACAAATAGGAAACATTATATATATTTTCAGTGTCAAAAATAGGAACTTAAAAAATGTATTGAAATGAAAGAATCAGCACACTTTGTACTAAAGGGTTGAGCTCAATGTGCCAATTGAAGTTTCCAACACCAACAGAGCAGTGACTTTTTCCATAGGACGCCTGCATGCAGCAGATATGACATATTACGGCGAGTGGTGAGGTTATTTGCTTTTCTGTGCATTTTAAAATGACATATATTGCACGTATAATCACATATGCAAACAGTCTTGACGGACACACTGAGGAAGTATCTCACTAGTGAAATATTACTTACTTACTGTTGTCCTTCATACTTGTGAAGTTATGTTACGTGTAGGAGTCAAACGTTAAATGCCAAAGAGAAAACTTAAAAAACAATGTGTTCAGTTAATGTAAGGAGGACCAGCCTGGGGATTGTTGCTGTTTTGAATTGGAAAATTGAAAAAGAAATAGGGAAAATATGAGTATAAAAAATTTGAGAAAAAATTGGGGCAAAAATAAGAAAAAAAATGTGTACGAAAAAAGAGAGGTAAAAATGGGGTAAACATTAAGCAAACAAATTGAAAAAAACAACCAAGTCACTTCCTTTAATGCTGTTCCTGGACCAACAACATCAAAACTTGGATCTAAAGATATACGAATTTTTTTGGTACCTGCTTTCGATACCTTTATCTTTTTGATACCGGTATCAAATATACCGATATAAACTTGTTTTTTTCCGACACCACACTGGTATCGTGTAACGGTACCCAGCCCTACACAGTGTATTAATTTCTGTTGTTAGAAAGGCTTATAGAGGCTTCCCTGGGTAATGACCGCAGCATTATGACGTTATAATGATTGATAGAGACCTGATAACTTTCTAAACCACTGTGCGCTTGTAAAACCTTTAGAGAGACGATAGTGACAGGCTCGGTGCTGACTAACTCTTTTGGCCGTGTTGCCAGAGAAACGATAACTGTCTGACGTCCCGAGAGAAAGCATGTCCTGGTCACTGCGAGGTCACGGTGACACAACACTATTTCTGGCAGCCACATCTGTATTCTCAAAGTCCCCGGGGACTCCTCTGGTACAGCCAATGTTATCCGAACGGTTTTCATGAAATAAGTGTGAACGCATCATCTTCCACTGTTTATTATTTCTCATAATTAGCCGTTACAGATTATGAATATGAGTCTGTTCTATGTTTTGCCCGTAGAGAACAAACCTCAACCGCCACAAGAACAGGCCAATGAGTCCACACTGAGAAACTCAAAAAGACAGCAGATTGTTTTATTTGTCCGTAATTGTTATATTGAGTTGATGCATTCAAGTATAATCAGGCAATGCTGTATTCAAATTACATCACATCTGGGGCTCGTTACTGGGAATCTTTTGGGAGAATGTTTAATAGGCAACCAATAAAACCAAAAAGAGTAATTAAATGAGCTGCAAACGGATGGATGGAGTTAAAATAGCTTGATTTAAAAAGATAAAACAATAAGAAAACTGAAATCTGTTATGAACCGAGAGAGAACACGCACCTCTTTTTGGGCGTGTGCGCTGCGTGTTTCCAATTAGACGTTTTCCCAGAGGAGAGCGGAGCGTACGATCGTCGTCAGGAGGCACAGTGTGTTCTGGAACAAACAATACAATAACCACAAGAGGCGTATTTGAAATGGCCTTTTGCAGTTTACGTTTATGGAGTGGTGGTGCTCAAACGTTAAATGCATTTGCCTGAGGGACAGTTTCTCCACAGACATGACGAAGGTCAATAGAATAAAATCTATTTTCTGCTTGTCCTCAAGCCTCAGTTTTAAACCTGGAGGAAGCACTAAGCATGTAATGACATAGACTGTGACCAAAGGCAAGAACAAACTAGAGACCGGCTTGGGACTGAAGACCACATGAGAGCTCCAGGGGACGCATTTTGAGCTAGAGTAGCCAATATATTTACTCAAGTAAGAGTAACGTTACTTTGAAATGATTTTACTCAAGTACAAGTAAAAAGTAGTGACCAAAATAATTACTCAAGTAAGAAGTACTTGGAGAAAATTTTACTTGAGTACTGTGAGTAACTGAGCGAAAAAGTCATGACGCCATACATTTTGAGAAACAAAACTTAAAATCATGTGGAAATCGTGATATTTACAAAGTAAACTATAAGAAAATGGCATAAAAAACAAAATAATTCTCAAGAATAAGGCACATGAGACGAACTACTTCTATTTTACAGATCAAAATGCAGCATTTGCCGCTTAATTATTTACTCACAGTGGAAAAACATCCATTATTTTTTCTCAAGTAAGAGTACAGATACTTCGTTATAATTTAGTAGCAGTAAAAAGTACCGTACGATAAAACGACTCTACAACTTCTGTACAATAATGACCTGAAGACGCCCACAGACCTCATGAGTAAGCTCTTGAATAGATGTGTTATACATGCTGCTAACTCTGGTGTATAGTTTCTCATGAATCTGTTCAGAGTAACACAATGACACAATGAGACTCACTGACTGTTTTGCGTTGACTTTAAACAGTGCATTTGCTCGTGTGCGGGCGCGTGTGTGAGTGGAATAAGTTGAAATGCACTAATTCAGGAGACACACATGATTGCTTCAGATTGATGTGTGAAGCTCTGGACTTCCAGGACAAACAAAGCCTCAATCGTTAACGTCCTCGAGCCACTCAGAGACGTCAGGGCGGCCCGCGAGCATCTGGACACAAAGTGCTGCTCCGAGCCATGAAATTTCAGGAGGGGAACGATGTCGAAATTACGCTGCGGTCGGCGTACCTTTTTTCTCTTTGGCGTTCGGAATTACAAGTGCTTATTGGGCAATAGAAAGCGAACCATGGTTGGCAGTGCAGTTACAGCCTTGTTCAGTGAGTGACATATTGGAAGTGAGGTGTACATTAGTGGCGTTTGGCCCTTGACGAGACACATCTGAAGAGTAGAATAAGCATTCATGCATTTGTATGTGTAAATCTGGAACAGCGGTTAGCAGCTGCAATATCCTCAGCCTTGAAATGTAACTTAAGGAAAAACTAAAAGTTTGAGATTTTTTTTACTCCCTACGATTGATTTGTAACGTCATATAAATAGGCATAAAAAACAAGCATGCAAAATGACTGTAATTTTGGCACAGAGTGAGGCAGTTTAATCAATCAATCAATCAATGGTTTTGTATAGCCCAATATCACGACAGGAGTTGCCTCATAGGGCTGCAACAAACATTAAGGCAATAAAACAGAGCAGTAAATAAGACAGTGTAAAGTTAGATAAGGCTTTAACCTCTTAACTCCCACCCACTCCCACAAAACTGATCTAATGGGATCTTTTTCCTTGCATTGTTGTCATGTTTTTGCCACTTTTTCCATTGCTGTTTTTGGTCAATTTTTGGTCACTTTTTTATCACGTTTTTTAAAGTTGTTGTTGTTTTTTTTTTTTTCATCCTTGTTTTCGTCTATTTTTTTGTCGTATTTTGACGCTTTTTTCAAGAAGATTTTTCTTAACGACAAACTGGAGAAAATGTGCTCGGTTCAGGTGGGGGTTAAGAGACTAAACAGAAGTCGCGAGCTACGAGACAGAATTGATTTGTAGGGGAGCAATATGAGCTTTGAAATACACAGAATTAATATGGTGAAACTGTCCCGAAAACAGCACCAAACACAGTTCAAGATATGCTTCCTGACCAATGATGCTTTTCCAGCTTGACAAGCGTCCCAAAGCGCTGCACTGTAGTCTACCCATTATCTCTCCGACCTCTCACTCACCACACACTACATCCACAGGTGGGTGAAGGTTGATAGTCTACACCAGCGGGAGCCAGAATTTGAACGGCTAACCTTCTGAATATGAGTTGCCTGCTTGACCATCTGAGCCACTCATCCCAGTTTAGCAGCGCATGAGGCCCCCCATGCGCTGCTAAAGCCAAAGTAGAACAGTTATCTATATCGTTCTCACTTTCATTCTCTAAGCATATGATGTGATGTGATGACAAGGCTACATTAAAACTCTGACCCTTTCCAAATATCCTGATTTGAATGTAGATGTTTCACAAGATACGCACAGTTTGAGCAGTATCGTCAGGTCACCCTTCACACGAGGTTTTCCGCTCTACTCTAACTCTAAACAGGCATCCCCAATGATGTGACTGCGTGAGCCCTCGCAAGGATGGGGGGGGGGGAGCACGCACACACGTCCTGCGTGTGACAGAGTGAGTTGGGCATGAAACGTCTACTTACATCTACGTAAAGATGGAGCATTTGATTTACATGTTTGAAGCCTTAAGTATACAGCCTGCTGCCAAAGTCAATACGAGGGCCGCACTTGTTTTTCCCAAACGGTTTAGCGGGACATTAAACATTTTGACAAAATTATCAAACTAACCCGGCTCTAGTGTGGCAGGCTCTGACCTCATAGCTAAATGTGTTTACTTTGGCTCCAATGGCCCATTTAGACTCTGACTTTGCAAATACCAGTGTCACTTTTCCCGTGGCTAATATTCCAATATGCCAGATAAAATACATTTGCCGATCAGTATGGCGGGTGCGTTGAGTTGGCGTTTCCACCAGGGCGGCCCGTGTTCAGAGACAGGCCCCACAGTCTGTGGTTACATAATTGCAGCTGCCTTTAGTTGAGTATTGGTATTAGAGCCCCAGTGTAAATATTAGTCTGAGGTGGTTTGATAGGTGCGCAGTGACTGACATGAGCTATAACTGAATTAGAGTGGCAGCACAGAAGGACATTAAGAGAGAGACGTTACTGCACTTAACCCCTCTCTGTCCCGAGCCCCAAGTTACAGACCCAAACAAAGCACAGGAGAAACAGATAACAGGGGGTATAGGAGTAAAATGTAATGTACTTTTACTTTTACTGTATATTATCATGGCCATGTGTAATGAGAGGACAAGCTGAAGTTAACAGGACTTGTTATAACTTACTTTCTGTATTTTGTTCATCTGGAAAGCTTAAAAGTAAATGAATAATATAAATAAATTGGAAAAGGTTATTCCCAGGAATGGTTGTTATTAAGGTGGGATCTTTCCTCCTCAGGACACTTATCTTTCTGGGACTGACGGGGCCTGAAAATATCCACACATTGCGGCCCTAGGCGCAGGCTTAGCTTTAACTTAGCTTTAGCATCATGCTGTTATCTGTCTCTCAAGCACAGCATTAGCCTGGTAAGTAGAACCAGAAGTGTTCCCACCAATGTGTGCCAAAGAAGGCCCAGTCATCCATCAGAAGGGCTTAAGGTCCGGCTTCACAGGGAGGACACGAGAGGGGAGCAGGCGCTGTCTGTGGAGGACATGGCCATCCCAGGTTCCTCATGGGACGTTTAGGTGCAGGTGAAAGGAGACAGATGAGGAGCAGAGCACCGGCACTCATTATTTGAACTGTATCTCGAAAATAATAAGCTTAGTACAACATATGTATATTGATGCCCCTAAAACAAACAAAAATAATAACCTACATCAAATTGTGTTTGAATCTATAATTTACCTAAAGTTATGTCTGTCTGAGACAGACTTTCTGGGGCTGCAGTTTAGTCATGGACTGATTGAGTTTCCCAGAATGATGTCAGCTCTTCCATTTTACTCACAGAAAAATACTGATGCAATGACAAGTTTCAGAATTTGTCTATGATACATTCAGTGTTGGGCTCTTTGAAAATCTACACTTTAATTCTCTTCTGACACCTTCTTAATCCCACAGAAGGCAAAGGTTACCTCATCTCTCTGTAGCAAAGTACACACAAGGGTGCAGTACATCTGTCCATACACTCGCACTCACACCACGACCTGCTCCCCATTCATTAAAGTCACTCCATCAATGGGACAACCTCACCTTAAAATCCCCCCAAAACTCTGAAGAATCATCTGGTCAAATGGTAGTTAAAAAAGGGAGTGAAAAACTATAAGGCACATGGTCATAGGTGCTATTTTTTATTACCTTCTTAAACATTATAATCCCATCCTCAATAAAAAAAATTTGTGTGTGAGACAGACTCGACATTTGGGTCTAAAGTCTAGACAAATGTGTGGTGGCAAAGTTAAGATCTGCTAAGAACACTATTTTTGATTCAATGCATTGTCCCCCGGAATTTGTAGCTTTGCTTTGTATTAATTTCACTTTGCGACCTTGAACTGAAGAAGGTTAGTTAGTAAGTAAGTAAGTGCTTTATTTGTCATTGTACAACCGTACAACAAAATTGTGTTCAGGTGTTAGTCCTGAGCCGCTGCGACTGAGCCACGCTACCATTGTAAGTCAACCTGACCAGTGTGTTTTTGGAGGTCGGGGAAACCGGAGCACCTGGAGGAACCCTGCCTGGCTGTCTCCAGTGATCCTCTGAAATGGTGCACCGTCTCCTGGGTTTGTCTCTGTTTCATAGCGTGGTGTCCTGCACTGGTCAGCTCTTCCACCTCCTCCTTCTGCTTCTTCCTGCGCAGCTCCCTCCGCCCCACAAGTCTTTCACCATCTTCTCCTTGGTCCCTTCCTTGTTTCCTGTAGCACTTCTTGTAAAGCCTGTGCACCACAGGTTTATAGAGTTCACTGTAAATCATGCAAACAGATGGATGTATTAAATTTAAATCTAATTAATCTTTATTGGTGTCTTAAGACGACACTATGACAGTAATAAACAGAAATAGAACATGAGTAATAAAGATTGAACATAGCACTAAAATGCCAGAACTAAACTAAGGCCGTTTTCACACATGTTGGAGCTTTGTAGGTCGCCTCGAGACCGCCTTAGCTCCAACTGTATTTACTCCAAAGTTAAGTTAGGTCGGTGTTCACACGCGCTCGCACAAAACGTCGCAACATCAGCCACGTAACAACGATCAGCTGTTCAACGAACTTATTCCCATGACAACGGGCATCAACCTGTCAATGTGCCGACACTGGCACTTCCCCGATGTTACGCGGTGGTCACTCCTCTCCCTCGCGGTTAAATACACTGAGGCTGATAGACGGAGAAATGTACTTCATCAGCACATGGAGAGGAAAGTTTCACTGCAGCAGGAAGGGGAAGACAGGAAAGAGAGGCGTACCTTGATGATTTAAAGTGAATCAATTTTGCCTCGTCAGAGCAGTAATCCAAACGTCCTCATGCAACGCGTGGTCATTCTTGCTTCGTGCAAAAAAGAGACATCAAAGTGCGAATAGGGAGGATCGCTGTTATTTTTTATTTCTGCAATTTTCACCGGATGTTTTGGTGACTGGTGGGCAAACAGCTGATTTTCCCGAGCTTGAAGAGCTATTTATTTAAATCACAGATCTTTTACAGCGCCGATCTTTTCACAGAAGCAATGCTCTGCTTGTGAACGATGTTTTGACCCACCATAGAACTATTAATATCTATTTAATACATTTGCGCCCACCAGTGCCTTGGACGTGGCGACACGGCGATTCCCCCAATAGTTCACCAGAGGTCGGCCGCCTTCACACCACACCCGCTCCGACGCAGAGAGCGAGATGCGCCGCTCCGAGACCACCTGTTTCAGCCGCAGTCGGAGCGGCTGTTTAGACCGTCGTAAAGTGCTGCGGTTAGTGCCGCTCTCGGGCCGAAAGTCCCTTTAAGTCGACCTAACTAGAGCCTGTGTGAAAACGCCCTAAGATTAACAATGCCATATTGACTTTTCAAAATTTACAATGGTTTGTTTTTTAATTGCAATAGAAATGCCCTATTTAATTTATTTGCACCCATGTTCAGGTTTCCTCCAGGGAAAAACATAGGTGTTCAGGAGTACCCCAGGTCTAACTTGGGTCTACAGTATATACTGTATGACTAAATAAACCCATAAGGACCTTGTGCCTTGTGCCTTAACACCATTACCAGCATGACCTCACCTTAAAATCCCCTCTGCCCCGTCAGGTCGGATCTACCGTGGTGGACAGGAGTGGGTGGGCTCGGCGTAAAAGTGCAGTAGTACTATACAGCGATGGATATCAGGGGAGAGATTAAAGTGGCAAATGAAAGATACCCCTCATGCCCTGGTCCTGAGGAGGCTAATGCTACTGCAAGAGCGCGCCTGGCAGTGATTACCCATGATTCACTTTAGCTGCGCATAGAGGCAGCTTGTAAAAATATGAACGGTATAACTGTTTCCTGAGTTTGTGCTGACAGCGGCTCTCGTGGGACGCTGCTCTCCGCGGGAACACATGGCCGTGCGCTGGACAGGGGCCAGCACATAGATTATCCACACTTGGTGTAGACCTCCATCCTGCTAAGCGGGACATGTAGAAGGTCCTGCAGAGATTCAAATATGAGTATTTAAGGTCTTGCAAAAAAAGTGAATACTTGTACAAGGCTTTTCTGTTCATGGGGTCTCCAAGTTGCCTCATAGTTTACGTTGCATGTGATTGACTGTCATAATATTTTAAATGCCATCCTAACACAGCCCTCAAAATTAATTGAAAGGTTCCTATTTCATTGAATAGGATCAGCACAATTATAAACAATGCTTACCAGAGATACTTGAAACAGATACTGCCCTTCGGGAACTAAATCACATCCACATTTCCATAAAGAGGGGACACAGCGGTGGCTCTGCTCAGGTCCCGGGTTCGAGTCCCACCTGGATGGGGCCTTTCTGTGTGGACTTTGCATGTTCTCCCCGTGTCTGCGTAGGTTTCCCCTACCACGAAAACCATGTACAATAGGTTCCCTTCTGAGCCAGGACTCATAATATAAGTGATTCTCAACTACTGGTGGGTCTCGGAACCATTATGAATGGGTCACAAGGTTTTCCCAAAGAGCATTTCTTCAAAACACTACCCGAGTCTGTTAAAATGAACGCTTATCTAATGCTTATTCAATTAAAATAATGCATCTGGAAATGACAGTATTTTGCATTATATATATAACACATCAAACTGCTATTTGGGTCACTGCTCGTCATACTTGGGTGATGGTGGGTCTCCCAAGCCATACCCGTTGAGAACCACTGCTCAAGATCAGGGCCGGGTTTCCCAACTTCATCCAACTTCAACCCCCAAAATCACTCAACCAGCAACTCAGTACCCAGTTCTGTAAAATGTAATTATCTGGATTAATGATGTTAGTTTGGATACTGTATTGTGCTTAATTTCACTAACATATGCTGTTTTCAATTTAAAACACATCAAATTCAATGTTAGAAATTTACAAAAAGTATTGTCTCAAAATACTTTCCTCTCTAGAGAGCACTGAGACTATCAGAAATACAGTTGAGACAGTTAAGATAAACTTATAATTTTGCACATTACATTGTATTGTGGTTTAGTTTTGGCACAACTTCTACCAACTGTTTAGGTTAATGTCCTCAATCTGGCTTTTTTTTTTTATGTGGAAATGCAAGTATAGACCATCGCTCGCACCTTGAAACATTTAACGCCGAATATAAATCTTTGTACATACAGTCCACCTTATGCCTATGTTAATTGTCCACCTCTGTTTCTGAGCCACGCCAAGTCCTACACCAGTCCTCTGGCCCCCTGCAGCAGCTCCCTGTCATCACATTTATATAGCGCTTACTACTGACCATATGCTTCCAGGGCACCTAACTTTATGTGTTGGCATTCCTCATTTGCAGTCATGAGTGAGCACTAAGTAGATGTTGCATATTTTGGTAGCTGATTGGCCAGTTTTAAAAGCACGTCTGTTGGATATCACAATAAAACTTGGACCACAGTACCATTTAATGTATGGTGCGTAATGTGGATTTATTGAATCATTTTGACCGTGTTGTTAGCGTTTGTATATTAAACATTTTGTTATCTTAATAAATCCCAGATGGTCCCCCATGTTTCTTTGCCAGTTTAATAAAAGTGAAGTCTCAAAGGTAAAACAAATTTTAGAATGTAATACTGTTGCACATTGCCATTATAGTTGAATAATTGGTCTTGGCTCCTGTGGACGGCATTTGCGAGATGCTGACACTGACAAAAAAAAAAGAAGAGTATTTAGTTGCGCATGTGATTGTTTCTGAATGCAATTTACCATAGCTACATATCAAATGACCGATACGTATATAATCCCTGGAATAGACCTTCCTTACAAATAAAGATCAATGTAAGATGATCATCCATTGCCACATAAAGGTCTATAGAAGCCCCGGCTGGTCTTTCTTTGCAGCGCTGAGGCCATGTGTGTTCAGGAGAGGGCTGGTTACACTTGAATGCCACTCGGGCGTTTGTTGACTTAAGATCATAATATGTGGTAGGAGGACGATTACGCGCGGGGAGCCAGAGTTTCCACACGCCTGGCTCGTTTCATGTGTGTGTTTAGGATCACTCGCTCCTCGCCTCGGCCCGTTGGATTGTGCGGTTTGTGAATCGCATGGAGCTTCAACTTTGATTTTGCTCCTAGAAGCAGGAGGCGTGTTATTGAGTTTCTTAACTAACGGACCGTGTGTGTGTCTTCCACAGGGTGTCGGGGCCGCTCATTTCTCCGGGGATCAAGAGCAATGGGACACCCCCCTCTCCCCTCGACAAACACCTCGTGCACCCACACCACAAGCCCTACAGCCACTACCCGCTGCAGCCGGGCAACGACGGTGAGATGGACCGAACGATAACAGCAACACGATCCGCTTTGCTGTAGGAAATGTTGTTTCAGGAGTCTGGACTAAAAACATTATTTTTATTGATGTAATTTCCTGAGCCTTTTCCGTGACATGTTACGTGTCAAGATTCTGCTTGTTCTCCTACTTTGTTTAAATAGTTGTCTAAGACCTAATAGTGCCAGATCAATTTCATATTCTGTTTTTAGCAGCACGGACCACACCACAGAGCAGCACGAGCAGAGCCACATGAAAGGCTGTAGGGGAGGAAGTTGTCCTGTAGAGCAGTGATTGTGCCTTGTGGCTCTGTCAGGACAGAGAGGTGTGTGTCATACAGACAAAACAGAGAAAACCACACACAGGAAGCCCAATCCTTGAGTTGAATTAGTCAAAATGCTGGCTCATGTTTTCAGCTGTCTCTCAGCTCTAACGTAGCAAGCTCAGTTGTCACTCCAGAGCCTTTCCTAATGTTTTAAACAGAGCTCCCTCTGTAAAGATCCACACATGGGCGTCTGTGGAACCACTGTGTGGTCAGAGAGTTACGCAAAAGCACTGCAGGAAAAGCTGCTCCTCCATTATGGTGACTCCTGTGGTTGATCTGAGCACAAACTGGGACAAATGTGTTCTATGTTTTGCTGAGGAAGCACATGCATCTCTCTACTGCTTTTAGGGACTGATGATTTCCTTCTTGCCCTGCTCCAGAATACCAAGGCAGCTTCCAGAGCTGCTTCCATTTCGGAGACTCCTACAGGATGGATCAGTCTGTCGGTGGTGTCCACGTCCCAGAGTCTCACAACTACAGTTCCCACCAGCACAACGGCTTCAACATGTCAGCAAGCAATACAGGTGCAGGTGAGGAGGACCGGTCAATGAGGAGTAAACTCCATCTTGATTCAAGTTAACAGTATGTAATTAATACATTTTGTCTTCCAGGCTTCAGCATGAACCAGGAGCTCCAGGGAGGGTCAGGCTGCCAGTTCTCCTCCAGTCCAGACGAGAGCATGTTCTTCCAGGTGGGCAGCTTCGATCGCAGCCTGAACCACATGGCGTCCGTCTATACAGAGACATGAGGCACTGGAGCAAAGGACTATCCTCTCATAATGTAGCATAAAGTTACTCACTCTTGAAAATATGAAAGCAAGCACTTTCACAATAGCAATAACAAATTGAGTTGCCCAGGCATATCGATATTAATGGAAACCGCTTCATTATGAAAAGAATGCAATACATACAGCGTTAACTGTATACAAATATTTTATAGTAAATAAAATAAATGTATTGAAACAGCGGACTCTCAAAAGGAGATGAACATTTATAGTAGCATTCACTAGGTCCATCTTGTTTTATCTACTCGTTCATGTGCAGATTATTTTGGTACATACCGCTCACCTGGGGTATTCTCCAACCCACAACCTCCAGTATATTTTGGACTGAAGTGTAGCAATTATATACATTTTGCTGTGTCATCTTTAGCAGTGAAAATGTTTTATTTTATTTTAGATATTGGAGGATGCTTTTGGATTCTACTTCGGTGCAGCAAAACTCACCTTTAATATATATATGTATAATATGTACAGTTTGTTTACAACATTCCTGAATGTCTCTCGAATTATGAAATTAAAATGAGCTAAATTACTACCTAGTGTAGTCCTCTTAGTCACGTTCTTAAAAATTGTAAAGAAAACAGTGGTTCTCAACTGGTGTAGCCTCTGGAAACCTTGTTGACACATCATGAAGCCACTTCTTGAGTAAAGGGATTTCAAAGTAAAGTTACTAAATATTTGAGCTACTCTGCCCACCTCTGTTTATAAGAGGAAGACATGTTTCTGATCATAGGAGAGTTGTGCCCTCTACTGGTCACATGTGGGTACTGAAACTAAACTAAACAGTCACAAACGCAACAAGTGTCTTAATACTATAGTTTTATTTCTGCTTCCTCTGGCTGAGATAGCTCTGGTAATAGAAGTTACTGAAGAGTATAGTGAGAGTGATGCAGTATCCAAACACCGCAATGTTCATACTGTCGGGAAAGTCACATTCTGTGAAGAGGTTGTTGCCTATGTGCAGAAGGAACAGGACAAACTGCACCTGCATTCAACCAAACAACAGTAAATCACTATGGTTTTCAGCTGTTTTCAGGCAAAGTTAGGCAGGTGATACTGACCAGCTGCAGGGAGGTCAGGTATTTCTTCCACCAAAGATACTTCTGCATGTGAGGGCCAATCGCAGCCAGGCCGTAGTACAAGTACATGACAACATGGACTAAGGAGTTGACAAGACCAATGAAGAACGCTGTTTGTAGAAAAAAAATTATTAAACTACATGTCTGCAGTTATTTATTTATGTACTGATTTTTTTTATTTGAGTAACCCGTCTGCTAACTTACACTGTCCTCCGGCTACATACTTGACTCCTGCCCACCAGTTGAAGATCATGGTGCCGTGGTGATAAACGTGAAGAAATGTCAACTGGCTGTTCTTTTTCCTCAAAATGAAAAATATCTGTCGACGACAACACTTGCACATAATTTATCCATAATAATAATTAAAAGAAGAAACAAAAACATACCGTGTCACTAAGCTCTATGACTTTAGAGAAGAAAAACAACCAGCACGCTTTGGCCATCTACAGATATGAAGAACAGCAGTTAAGACAGATAAATCATTGTGACTTTTCTTACAGAAATGGCCCGGTAACTGGGCATAATAGAGAATAATGCATTATGCAGCTCCATTTCAACATTGATACCAAGAAAATACCAACTGCTTCTTGGTCATTTACAGGGTTGTATAATACATACTGGGTTGTCGCTATGAAGTAAATTAGGTTTGTGTCTTGCTTGCGTGTATATATCATATTTAACATGCTATTAGTCTTTTAGATTCAACGCTGTGTCCATCCTAATACTTGTGGCTTCACTGTGAGGCCACTCCTGCTATGATATTGAGCTATACAAATACATTCTAAATAATAAATAAACAATTCTGTGCTGTGACGTTAAGTTCCATTTAAATAAGATCTTCAGCAGAGAGCAACACAAAAGGAGCGTCATATGTAAATCACTGGAAAGGTGTATAATTGATTAAGTGTGTCTTGACAACTGCAAATAACTCAAGTTTATATTTTAAAAAGGCAACAAAGTTCTTACCCTTATCGCTAGTGGACTTGTGCTATAATCCACAGGTTGACAAAGGAGGCTATAGTTCGCCAACCACGAAGAAACCAAGAACTATAAGACAAAAGAAAAGTGTGAAAAGTAAAATTCTCACAATACATTTAATTGTCATGATATTATTTATCTGATGGAGTGTCTTGCTCACCTCATAAAACATGTATGCAGACAGACCAACCATGGCAAAATTGTAAACAATGAGGACAATTTTGAGGTCAACAGGTTCTTTGTGTTTCATGAGACGTGGACCAAACCAAATCACACCGAGGTAAAGCAGGAAGATAAGGGCGACCGGGACGGGGGAGTAAACCAGCAGCCAGGGATCTGTCCTTTTGTCTGGAATATTCACACATTTATATTGCATACATGTTTCAGACAAGTCATAGACCAGTGTGTTAAGGTTTCTCAATGAGTAACACCAGCGCCAGATCAAGATCAACTCAGGCCTAACACTTTCATGACTAAAACAGGTCTGAAATAGACCTAAATCAAAACAAACTGAATCTAAAACTAGAAACACTCAACTGGTGTAAAACTACGTTGAAACCAGAAAAACACCCAACTTAAATTGTTTATTAAAGCAGACAAAATAATTCACTCTTCAAAAGAATTTGTCATGTCGTAAAGCCTAAAACGGCATATAGCAATAAGGTATAGGGCCTTTAATCAAAATTATAATCCAATTTCAGATGACCATGAGTACCACCTTAAGAAGTCTGAGTACCTAAAGAACACCTACTATCTGACACTTATGGAACTGCAAACAAGGACTTGTTAGTCCAAGTTAAAATGTTCCTAAATGTAGATCATTGCACCTAAATTGAAAAATGATTAGACATAATAGGCGATTAAAAAACTGAAATTGAAATATCTGAAAATGATTTTGGTTTAATTGATTTTGGTTGGAGCCCGGACTAGCAGCTTCATTGGCCCTTAGGCCTGGTTCACAGCGATGGAGTAGCTTATTTAAAGTGGAAATTGTTAGAGCGCGGGTGAAGAAACACATTCAAGAATGAATAATTTGTGGGGGTGGCCACTGAAAGTCATGTGAACCAAATCAACACTCACTGCAGATCACCGCCACTCCCCGGACAGTTCATTAAACGGTTTGGCTTTGGTGACAAAAGGAAACATAACCGCTCAAATATTGAAGGCGTGTTTTTAGAGTACCTCCATTCTCCAGCATGCCCTGATACCACGACTCGAAGTTTTGCCACGCGGAAGTCATCTCTACAACACAAGCATCGTGTTAGACCACACCGCAAAGACAAAGTTCCTCCATCAATACAAAGTAACATCTTACTGTTAGAGTCCAATCGTCACTTTCGAAATGCACACCGGCTCCCTGCAGTGCGCGGGTTAAATGTGATTTAAAGTCAATTTAAAGTCGGCGAAGTCCCTGAAGGCGTTGGCTGCTGCACTGATTTATTTCCCTGAAAATTAGAAACTATTATTGCAGGGCAACATTTGGAGAGAACAAAAAAGGCCAAAGCAAAACGGAGACGCAGAAATTTACGGGGACTTGGTCCGAAGGCGTGGCAGCAGCTTATGGGCTTTATCGAGTAGGAAAAGCTGCAAACCCGGAACCGAGACAGATCTACCGCGATAGTGCGCCGTCTGCTGGATAACGCGGATCTAGACCGGTCCGCTTTTAGGAAGGTTGATTGATATGTTGATCTACTGGGAGTTAGTAGACTGAGTAATTTAATTGTTTTCATGAAAACAAAACGAAATTCTTATGATTTTCGTATCTGTTGATTAAAAAATATACAATATACAAATTGCTTATTATTTTTGTTCCTATACGATCCTAATCTTAACCCAACCCTAATCCTAACAACTCTAACCTAACGTTAACCGTAATCTTAACCTAACCCCTAATCCTAACGATTGTAAAATAACTAACAATAATTGTAAAACATGAAATATTTTACAAATAATACCGTCGTGGATCTGCTCATACCAGCAGAGGGCGCACTATCACGGCAGAACCGCCTCACCGTCGTGGATCTGTCTCGGCTCCGGGTCCGCAGCTTTCCATTATTGGCTTGATCCGCCTACAGCGACGTTTTCAATGACGCCACTAGAGGAAGACATTTGCTCCTTTTTAAGCTTAAATGGTATAACATAGTTTAGTAAATAAATAGTGTAGTGTTTAAAATAATAGAGAGTAACGCTGTTTTTAGGTTTCAATTTTAAATGATAAACTACTTAACAGACATGTGTTGACACAAACATTAGGCCTGTTTGTCTTGTCTGGGACTGTGTGATCTACAAAACAAACATACACTTTTGCCCCCTTTTATAGACGTCACATTTATTATGTAGTAAAACATTATAGGGCTGATTCAGAGTAAGTATTAAAAACACGATATTAAAAACAAATGTCACATTCATTGTTGATTACATTAAGGCATGTTCTTAATGTTGCTTGATTTGAATGTTTACAATATAATGGTGAAGCGCACGTTCATCAGTTTTCTTCTTTAATATTTTTGAAAAAGGACGTCAGAGAAAGTTGTTTGCCGTCACCCCTTGCTGCACAAGGGTTTTTATTTTTAAAAACTAAAACTCAACCTTTTTGCTGCCTGGGAACAAAAAGGTTGAGTTTTAGACAAATGTACATCTAAAGTATCAATGTATTTATATAGATATATATATATGGAGCTTACATTTGCGGTTTGATGATCGCTTTTGTCCACTGAATCATAACGCTTCAAAATCTGCAACACAAGTACCAAAGATCCACTTTCCAAACTAAATAGCAGCGTGGCGGAAAACAACCTGACCTTTTTCACTCCTGTTGAAACAGCAGCCTCTTGTAAAGCTGATCTACTGAGCCACTGAACATTTTCACAATGGTTCGCCGATCCCTGCTCCTTTAAACACACACTGTATACGACATAAGTTTGATGGATGTGGGAGAAGATATGAACCACCTGCAAATATCAATAAAGACAATAACCATAACACATTGGTAAAATATTGGTATTTCAAAGTAAACGACAGATAGAAGACCTCTCCAACAAACTGAGGGTTTTCTGAAAAGCCAGTTCCCAGTATTCTGCGGATCTCGGTGCACAGCGCTCTCTTGTGTTCAACCTCAGAGGTTCCCACTTCCAAAATACTTGGAAATTGCCACAAACCTGCCAGCAAACCTGTGTTAACAAAAAACAAAAGAAATACAACAACATTCAGTAACAAACAATAATCCTAAAAAAAGATTATCAGTAATAATTTCGGTGGTTGCATGATTGCAAGTGCACTTTTCTTGCTATTGCACTTCACTAGAGCCTAACTGAACATCCATCTCATCATAGTAGCTTATAATTAACATCCTTCTAAAAACTTGCATAAGAGCAAAGTACTTCCTATAAAAAAAACTGGCGGGTCTCTTTCATCTGTTTAGTTCAGACATTTTTATTGTACTTGGATAAAAGGTATTGTAAAGAAGTAAAGTGGCATTTACAGCATGACCCAGAAACCTGACCTTTGCTGGGTCTTTGCATGAGGAGGAATTCGTCCTGTCCATCTGCTCTGTGTCTGAGGACCAAGCCAGTCAGTGTCCGCTCCACTCGTGGAGGCTTCTTTGCTGGTTTTCTGGGAAAGTTCATGACCCCAAGCTCACTGTCCCAGGGCTCAGAGGGACACAGTAGACATGCCTCACCGTCCACTGAAATTAAATCAAAAAGTATTTCAAAACGTCTGAGTAAAAAGTGAATCAACCTCTTATTAATGAATTAAAACATTTTGTTTTACTTACCGCAGTCCTCGATGTCAGGAGGAGATCCTTTTCTTGTCTTGCCCAGAAGCTTCTTAGTGTTTTGTTCTTTTGCATAATTTGCCTTTTCAAATTAAAAGGTTATAGCTAGAATAATATACAATTCAGTGCAAACCACAACGGTATACTTAAACATAATCATTAATTATGCAAAACAACGGAATGAAATCTGAGGCACACAGATGCTGCTCCTGATATACTTCTTTTATCTTATCGCGTTTCAACAGTTGTTTTGTATACTGCATGTAATTCTCTTCTTCTCGGGATCCTAAAGAGCGCCAGATTGCTTACACTGTGTTTGGATCTGGTGCACTCCAACAAATTGTTCTGTATAATAAGTAATATAAATTGTACATGCGCTAAGACAGAAGCACACAGGTTTGTACCTTTTGAAAGGAGCGACAGTGGGACTGTATAGGACACTGACTGCAGAGAGGAGCTTTCGGGGTACAGACACAAGCTCCTAGCTCCATCATGGCCTGGTTAAAGTCTCCTGGTCTGCTTGGGTCCACGGCTAAATTAGCAATATCCCTACAGACAAGAACAAATATACAGTATAATCAGTGCAACAATAAATATGGCATTTATAAATTGCTCTAAGAAGCAGCTTTTACCTAGTATATCATAATTATAGTATTTAAGCTCACCATAAGGCCTCTGTTACAGCAGGACTTGAGGACTCTGCTCCAATAGCTCGTAAGCGACAT